>JASDDO010000019.1:827906703-828614772 GCA_030015575.1 Agapanthus africanus
AGTTTCTCTTGAGTTTTCCTTCTAAAGCGCGGTCTCCAATCTGGAATTTTTATCATCTTTATAGAAAACATAAGACTTATTCTTTATCCCTATCTTTTCTCCAAATATCGATCGTGTACCCCTACGTGTTTGCGAATATCACCCCTACACTCAAGAATTCAATTCAAGCTATAGTACTCTTGCCCTAATACCTAATACTACTTCTTTTCATTAATGATGGACGGATTTGCTCACACACCTTTCATGCGACTACTACTGTTTCTTGAGGCACTAATTAGCCGATTACTGAATGTATGAGCTTATAAAAGCGTAAATAGCAGTTTTCAGGTCTTGTAATATATTTTTTCTATTTCTTTTTCTTTTCAAGACCGGATATATTTTTCAATGATACTCTTTTGGTGGTTAGCCTTAAATACCTTTTTTTTCATACTAGGTTTTTAGGCAAGAGTATTTGTAGGTATCCTCTACTATCCCAAGTTTCAAGGTGCATGTAAGTGCAATTTTTAGGGTATATACTTTCTAAATTTAGACTCAAGAATAACAACTATTTTTCAGACTTATTTTTCAATAAAGATTTCAATAATTTCCCTTCATCTTGACTTAACTTGAGAACTGAACTCAAGATTACTTGCACTAAAAAAAACCGCAAGGACGTATATTTACCAAGGTTAAACTGAAGGAGGGTTAATTTTAGGGTTTTCAATTTCTAAGCCTAGGATTTAGTTATTTCTAACCTATCAAACTAAATTTTCGGAATAAAAATCTAAGTTACCTTATTAGCTAACAAGACGAAAAAGTTTTTATATTTTTGGAAAAAATTTTAATTTGTTTTTTGTGGGTTTTTAAATAAGCATGCAAATGAAAAATATACACATGAATGTAAAGATAGAAAGCTTACCGAACACACCCCCAGACTTAAACCTGACAGTGTCCTCACTGTCATGCTACACCAAGAGGGTCAAAATCTATCGGTGCTTTCCTTTTTTTATAAAAGAAAAAGCAAATGCAAATTATATACACAAAAAGGCCTCCCAAACTTAAGTAAAACAGTGTTGCCACTGTTTTAGTGTTAAAGTTCAGAGTTAGGGGGAGAGAACGTTATCAATCTATACAAGGCCTTACACAGGCCAAAAGTTAACACCAACCATTCAAAAATTTTATCGTGATAATGCAGTGGTTGGAGAAAGAACACGTAGAGAAAAAATGAAAAATACACGAGACCATTCATGGATGGAAGCGGGATATGGTCTCGGTAGACGAGATGAATGGCGGAGAGGAGAAAGAAATGGAATACAAACATGAGGGCGGAAATAGATTGAATAAATTAGTACAGTTTGTAATGAGTGAAGTGTAAAAATGGATTGTACTAATCTATCAACATGTTGAGAAATGGGGTCAAACATCTCAAGATTCACAAAAAAACATGGGCCGACTAAACTTGGTGAACCAGACGTAAGAGATGAAGGTGACAGGTTGTCGTGCAAGATGGAAACAACGGAAAGGATGGAGGAAAGTGATTGAGAAATGGTATCGGTTAAACGTTTAGGAGGATGTGCACAGTCAATGGAAGGGACACAATGAATTGAAAAATCCGACTCAACTAATAAAACTGGTTCATCCTCAATACTATCCTCAAAATTCTCCTCAAAATTCAGCTCATCTATGCATTTATCAACTTTAATAACATCCAGAAGCATATGGGGTTCCGGAAAAACAATTAATGGTTTGGGATGGTGCCCACAAGGATGTGAAAAGACATGATGAATTGGTGAGAAAAACTCATCCAAAATTGTGGATACATCATCCAAAATATTCCCAGCGTTGATATCCTCAATCAAGTGAAAGGCAACTTTCTTAGACACCTCATCAAAAGCATGATTTTCAATCAATTGTGGTTCTAGAGTGGAGGTGTAGAGATCAAAGGGTTGGATGTGGTTTCACTTGAAATGGACCCTTCACAATCGGATAAATCAAACACTACGCAGTCTTACAACTCATCAAACATTCTATCTTCAATTGGTGAATTATTTGGGGCACTCGATAGACTTTCGAAACTGGAGTTGTGGAATTTAATTTGAAATGGGTAGGTTTGATTTGGAAGGGTGTACTGCTCACTCACATTACTTAAATCCTCAAATTGTCCTATCGCCGGATCATACATTAGAAACTTTTAAGTTAGTTGAAAACTAGCTGCTGGTTCATTAGGTTGTACGAGGGAGGCCATGAACGCATTTAAATCCTCCATCTGTCGGCACGACATTACCCGAAATTCTTCTAATGAATGTTCAAGACTAGACATGGGTTGTGAAAGGGTTTCAGTAAAAGATTCAAATTCGTCTGGATACATGAAACTCCCAAATGGATGTTCAGAAGAAATATCTAGAGAAGGTGTAAAAGTCTGGTATGATTGATAGGAATCGGATGGATGTGAAAAATGGACAGGATTAGGATCAACATTATGATAAGAAGGTGATTGGAATTGTTGTCCTAACGAATTTAAAGTGGTGAAAAGAGTGAAAGATCGGCTATGGAATTGTTCAATTCTGCCAGCAATGGACATGGGTTTTGGAGTCGCAACATGACTCTCAGAAGGAGTATCAACATGAGAAGGTGTGAAAGTTTTATATGGTTGATACAAAGTGGAGTACGGTGTCCAATTGTTGGTTCTAGAAGCGTCTATCCGATCTCTCAAAGAAATTTTGGGCATGGATGGATCATTTGAAATTCGACTAAAGTAAGAACCGTATGAAGAAATGTCTGGTTGTGGATACCAAAATTCAGCAAGAGTTGGTCGTTTTGGGCTACCCATGTTATGAAAATGGTGAAAGGTAGGGAGGGTGGAAGGTGGGCGAAAATTTATTTTATTGATTTTTTATTGATTTTTTTTAATTTTTTGGATTTTTAAAATTGTTTGTTTTGGTTTTTGAAAAAAATATGGAATTATGGAACTAAACTTTACACAATCACAATCACAATCACAATATGCATAAACAATACCTAGAGCTAGAGTTTTTAAAGTCCAACTAGATCGCTCCAAGACTTCCAAGCGACAAGTTGCAGGATAACTCTCGAATCGCCTGTTCACTGCCAATTGTGGTCAGATAAGCACAAGTGAGGTAAGAAGGGTTCCATTCACGAATCACCATGAGATGGGCCTTTTAAACTTACCCCCTCACTTGTCTAACATAGGCACCACAAATTCAAGTTTAGATAAACGACCGATTCCCCGCAACTTTCACTTGTCCTAAATGAGCGCGACAAGTCCTTATAGGTTTGGTCTAGATATTTTTTATTAACTCAAAGTAAGGTGTAACGACTCTGAAAATCACTGTGCAGAAATTTCTTGTTATTGTACAGAGAAGGGTATTACTGGCTATGTAAGAGTTATAAGTTAAATTTGATTAATAAAAACAAGAAACAACTTGTAGCTCACTGGTAAAGCCTCTGCACTGCTGTGACATAGCCTGTGTGTTCAATTCTCATCAGACACAATTATTTTTAGATTTTTCTTTTTAATTTTTTCGGAAGCCCAAGAGTTGCACGTGCAATACACGGAGAAACGAAAAGTTTTGGAAAAATCAAATAGGTGCAATGAGGTGTACACACCAAACTTGACACGTGGCAAAAATCTCGAGACATGCCAATCAAATCTGACCGCCTATTCTTCCCTATTGGCCACCGCCGCCGGGTGAGATATGCCCAATTACCTCCGTGCTTTGTACACTTGTCTCTTCACCTCCCCTCAACGCTCCTGCACTGTTTGATTTTCCTTTTGATTTTCCTGCAATCAAACAGAGATTCTTCAATTCACCATTTAACACCATTTAAATTCTTTTAATCCACATTTTTAATTCTCAAACCCTAATTCTTCACTATAAATACCACCCTATACCCTACCTCCTCTCTATTCTGAAAATTTCTATCAAAATCATCCCAAAAGTTTCTAAGTGCAAGTGGAGTCAAGTGGAGTTAGCAACCAAGCTTCTTCCATCGAAGATTGAAGCCGTTTCTAGAGCTTCCGCGATGCCACGGAGCCCCCTCCCTTTTTCTTACTCTTTTCTCGAAGTTATAAAGCCGTAAGTCCCTCTTCTCTCTTCTTCTTTCATCTCAAAACCATTTTCTAAAAACATATCGAAAAAGTGGAGTTAACTCCGATATGGGTAGTTTTAACATTTGTACTCCCCTATTTAAAGAAAAATAGGTCAAAATAACTTTCTCGCACCACTTATAATTTTGCTTACAATCTTTTAGCTTTGAGTTTATCCAAAATTTCCATGTGAAACTATCACATAATGAACTTTTCATTAAAATACCATGAACTTTAGTATGACCATCATTTTCAATAATTGTTAAATACCTTTACGAAAACTTTATGGGGTAATGACCTACCCCACACGCAAACTATAGTTTCATAGCACGGTATTCTAAACACATGACTAATTTAAAGAATGACTTTTACATTAGAATACCACACCTTTTCAAAACGGGTTCTTTTAATCGGTATTTTGAAATTCTTGGCAATTACGCCTCTACAACCCTCTTTAGGGGACCCGCTAATGGATGGTGCGGATTATCGCACATTCTTGGGATAGTAGAGCTAGATGCAGAACTCTTCACGGAGTATTCGGTCTCGAAAAGAAATAAAAATACGGTTTTTAAGAAATGCGATTTTTCTAAACAAAACTGATTTTTGAAAAATTATATAAAAAAATATGAACCGTATTTTCAATAAAAACATACTATATTTTTAAATTTAAAAAATTAGAATTTTAATAAAATACCATCAAGTTTCTAAAAGAGCTAGTTTTCAATAAAATACCATAAACTTTTAAAAATGCTAAGTTTCATCACCAAAATACCATAACAATTAAAATACATGTTCATAAAAACCCTAAATGGTACAAATCACTCTCGAGATTTATTTTTAAACTATATTAAAGTATATTTTCATAAAATTCCTTAAGGTATGCAAAACAATATTTTAAGGACAATAGTTTAATATAGGTTTAAACGGTATTATTTCTCTTGAGCCTCGCGGAGCCGAAGAAAGAGTGCTTGCCTATCCAGGCTAGACAACTTAATGGAGTTTTCAATGGCAATTGTCTTGGAAAAAAACACAAATGCTGCCATCCATATACAGCAGTTGCTGATTGCTCCCGAACCTAAGAAAAAAATTCAAGAGTTAAATTCGTGCATAAGTTTCTGACTCAATTTGAGTCCAAACTCTACCAAAATCCAAAATCAAACAAAAACTTGAATACTTGATCATGAACCTGAATGCTTGAATTCAAACATCAAACTCAAATTTGCATACTTGACTCGACTTGACCGAACCATGGCTATAACTTGACATGAATACCTGAACACATTGTCGCGCCCTGCTTCCCAGAGTGCGCAAACTACGACATGTGACAGAGCCAACCATGCTATCCGTGGCTAGGAAACATCCCTCCACAGTCACATTACGGCTATCTATAGGATTTCAAGAACAGAAAATATATAAAAACTAGCTAGTACATGTCCATTTGCCACAGTAAAAATAGTTAAGAAAATGCATAAGCGGAAACGAATTAAATCCAATAAACAACATCTGAAAACTCGTCCCAGTATGGGCTCACATCAAGGAATAAAACCGCGGAAAAATAAACTAAACTAAACATCTCTAAACCATATATGTTTAATTCCTCACTGCTCGGCGTGACGGCTAAAGTTCTCCTGTTCAGCCTGCGATAAAGATAGAGGAACTGGGCCATAAAAAACCCAGACGTTAGTGCGTCATAATATCAAAATAGCAGTAATAACCAGGATGTAATGATATAGGTAAACATGAATGTAAATGAGCAACACAGGTATGAAACAGTGATGTATGTGTATGTAGGTGATGTGTGTTGTGTAACCTTAAACTGTGCGTCTAGGCTATCTATTCTAATAGTTTTTGAAATCAATTAATGTAATTTTCATCGTAACCCAACAGTCTATGCCCCGTTCACTCCCCTCAGGACCACGGTAACAGGATTTATTCCGTAACGCCCAGAAAAACGACAAACATGTAATAATAGCCTTTTGAGTTACGTTTCGGTTACATTCTTGATTTCCCCTTTACCTCGAGGTTTGTGTTCAAGTCAGGTATTACCAATATAGATCTAATGCCAACACAGGATCAAGCAGGTATAGGTTTTGTCTATGCAGACAACAAGTTAAATCCATAAGGACAGCATGTCAGGATTGCTGGCATTAGTAACAAGATCCAAGTAATGAGTCAAGTAGTGTGTCATGAACATGTCATGTGATGCATATATATCAATAGATACCCAAATGTGAAACTGTAACGAATATCGGAACACGGTTAATACATGGATGCACATGTATCTATCTGTATAACCTTTTATACGTCCATGACTATGTATGATGCACATTAGAAAGCACGTTGTACTAATATAATAGTATAATGATATCAAGATATTCCGGTATACAATTAGATATGTTATTGTCAGTACAGATACGAACGAATATCGAAAAACGGTAAATCTATACTACTTGCTGCATAATACAACACATGTATTGTTTTTATTCATATATAAATAGATATAATATAACATAGAATGTTGCAAGATAAACTTGCCTGATTGGATCTCACGACGGGGTATGTACGTCACGTTTGACATCGGATAAACGTCGTGATGCAACCACGCGCGTACAAGACTGGACTTGGCTAATCAATGACGTAACCATGCTGGATGATGATGATGACTGGGTCGTCCGGATCGTCGGTGACGTGCGCGACTCTGGCGAAGGCCAAGAAAGCAAGAAATAAAGAAAAGAGAAAGAAAGAAAAGAGAAGAAGGAGAGCTGTGTGTTCCGGGGTCTGGTGTCGAGTTTTGGGCTCAGGAGACAGATGATGGGTGATGACGACGATGGGTAGCCGTCGGCGACGAAGTCTATGGCGATGGGCAATAGGTTTCTCTGGATTCTGTCGGGGTCATCAGGAAGAGAGAGGTGTGCAGGGTTGGCGGTGGTTCATGATGTCGGTGAGTTGGAGAAGGATGAGGAGGTGATGGTGGTTGCCGACAGTGAGGTGAAGGTGATCAGCGGTGAGGGTTTATGGGTTGCTCGGGGTCATGGGTTTGGTGCAGGGGTGCAGGGAGATCCGGAATGGAGAGGGAGATAGAGGAGAGAGGGAAGTGGAGGTGATGATGACGACGGCGAGGTGAGGGTGACAGCGACGGCGAGTGGCCGACGATGGGTAACGGCGAGGTGGTAGTTTCTTGGGTTGCTGGGGTTGTGGGTTCTTGGGTTCTCGGGAAAGGATGAGGGGGATGAGAGGTAGTGAGGATGAGGGTGAGGAGGTCGAGATGATGACGGTGGGACGTCGCGACGAGTGGTTAGGTTTAGGTTCTGGGGTTTCGTCGCGAGACGAAGAAGAAAGAGAGAAGAGAGGCTGAGTTTTTGTATAATAAGTTAATATTATATAATTATATATATAGGGGAGGGAGAGAGAGATGCAGGGATATAGATAGAGAGTACGAGAGGAGAGAGAGAGATAGAGGGTTAGAGAAAGAGAGAGTACGAGAGGAGAGAAAAAGAGAGACGGAGGGTTAGTAAGAGAGAGATTGGGTAAATAATTATTAGTTATATATATATATATATATATATATATATATATATATAAACCGTTAGATTTTAAATATTATTATATATATTTTGGATTTTAACAGCTAATATCAAAATACTTCCGAAAAATACCCGGGTCTCTTCTAAAAATCTAGTTTTAGAATATTGTTAATATACGTACAATCCAAAACCATAATGCGATATCCGGTTAAATAAAATGCATACCCTAAGAACGGATATACGTAAAACTACGTAGCGATCCTAACGAGTCCGTTTTATCAATCTGGACAGGAACACGATGTATGGATGCAAACATGTCACATGGGGTATGATAACAGGCCATGCTAGATATTAACATGTATTATCTAACTATTATTTGCATTATTTAAAGATATGCAGATACCAATTATATTATACATGTGTATAGAATATAGATGTGCACAGATCCTCTATACGAGTAATATATGACGTAATCTTGAACCATAATGGTTTTTAAGTATGCGGGTCGGGTCAGATATTAACTACAAATACCAAATGCACTATCCACACCCAAAACTATAATAAACAAGAAACTGTTGCAATATTAGAAAATACCCAAATAAAATATGGTATAAATGAACTAGGGTGTTACATTATACCCAGCTACTAAAGAATTTCGTCATCGAAATTCCCGGAACAAGAAAAGACAAAAAAACATGAATCTAAGAAAAGAGGTGTGGAAACTTCTGTCGGATCTCGTCTTCATGTTCCCAAGTTGATTCTCCGTGCGAACGATTTTCCCATGAAAAAAGTACTAGAAGGATAACTTTGTTCTTGAGGACCTTATCTCGTCGATCCACAATCGCCATCGGTCTTTCTTCATATGTTAAGTACTCCTTTATTGTCAGTTCCGAGTGATCTAGGACGTGCATCTCATCTCGAACATACTTGTGTAGTTGAGATATATGAAACATGTCATGAACACTCGCCAAGGATGATGGTAAAGCCAATCAATAAGCTACTTCTCCAATGCGCTTGATTATATCGAAAGGCCCTACGAATCGAGGGCTAAGCTTGCATCGACCACCAAAACGAATCACTCCTCTGGTCGGTGATATCTTCAGGAATACAACATCACCAACTGTGAACTCCAAAGGTCTTCGTCTTGTATCGACCCAACTTTTCTGTTGATCTTGCGCTGTCTTCATATAGTTTCGGATCACGTTGACTTTCTCCACTGTTTGCACAATAAGATTCGGTCCCAATAATCTTCTTTCTCCAACATCTTCCTAACAGACGGGCGAGCGACACTTACGACCATATAATGCTTCAAATGGAGCTATCTGTATAGTCATCTGAAAACTGTTATCATAAGAAAACTCCACTAAGTGCAAATGATCCTCCCATGAACCCTTAAAGTCTAACATGCATGATCTCAACATATCTTTAAGTGTTTGGATCGTCCTTTCAGACTGGCCATCTGTTTGGGGATGATAGGCGGTGCTGAATTTCAATCGAGTTTCCAAACATTCCTGTAGACTCCTCCAAAAGTGCGATAAGAATCGGGTATCACGATCGGAAACGATGTTCACTGGTACTCTATGCAGTCTCACAATCTCCTGCATGTATCACTCTGGTAAAGCCTCTATCGACTGACCAACTCGAAATGGTATAAAATGAGCTGCCTTGGTCAATCGATCAAAAATCACCCAAACTACATTATTGCCCTTTGGACTCCATGGTAAAGCTGTCACCAAATCCATGGTTATATGTTCCCACTTCCATTGAGGAATCGGAAGTGGTTGCAATAAACCAGCTACCTTTTGATGTTCAGCTTTGACTTGCCGACACACTAAGTACTTTGATACATAGCGAGCAATCTCCTTTTTCATGCCTTCCCATCAGAAATGCTGTCGTAGATCTTGGTACATCTTTGTGCCTCTCGGATGTACAACTTTGACTTGCCGAAGCGAGCAATCTCCTTTTGATGTTCAGCTTTGACTTGCCGACACACCAAGCACTTTGATACATAGCGAGCAATCTCCTTTTTCATGCCTTCCCATCAGAAATGCTGTCGTAGATCTTGGTACATCTTTGTGTCTCTCGGATGTACAGAATACGTGGAACTATGAGCCTCCTTCATGATTTCTTCATGAACATCTCCTTTAGGCACACATCAAAGTGCTTGCCGACACACCAAGCACTTTGATACATAGCGAGCAATCTCCTTTTTCATGCCTTCCCATCAGAAATGCTGTCGTAGATCTTGGTACATCTTTGTGCCTCTCGGATGTACAGAATACGTGGAACTATGAGCCTCCTTCATGATTTCTTCATGAACATCTCCTTTAGGCACACATAAACGGCTACCATATCGTAACGAACCATTTTCATGAATTAACAAGTCCGTTCGAAATCCCGCTTCTACCTGTTCTCGAAACTTCTGCAACCTTGGATCGTGCGACTGTGCTGCTTTAATGTTATCGATCGAGGACGACTGTACTTGCAATTGCATCAACTGTCCCGAAGAATGCGGTAGTATAATCTCCAATTCGAATCTCTGAAAATCAGCTATATCTCCTTCTGTGTAGTCAGCATCCGTATCGCTGGCAACCGACTTAGATCATCCGGCACTACATTAACTTTTCCCGGATGGTATTTTAGATCAAGATCATAGTCAACCATCAGCTCTAACCATCTACGCTGCCTCATATTGAGCTCTTTCTGCGTAAATACATACTTTAGGCTCTTGTGATCAGTAAATACTTCTACCCTTTCGCCCAATAAGTAGCGTCTCCAAATTTTCAAAGCAAAATCACTGCTGCTAGCTCCAGATCATGAGTTGGGTAGTTCTTCTCATGAGTCTTCAATTGTCTCAACGCGTAGGCTATAACCTTCCCATTCTGCATTAGAACACATCCCAAGCTTTTCCCAGATGCGTCGCTGTGAATAACCAACCCTCCGGAACTGTCTGGCACTGTCAAGATAGGAGCGGTGGTCAATCTTTACTTCAATATTTCAAAAGATGATGCATATTTCTCCGTCTATACGAACGGTACCTCCTTTTGCGTTAGCTTGATCAATGGTTCTGCTATTCGAGCGAAGTTCTCCATAAACCTTCTATAATATCCAGCAAGCCCAAGAAAACTTTTGATTTCCGCTACATTCTTTGGAATTGGCCAATCATGAACTGCCGCAATTTTTTCAGGGTCAACGGAAATTCCATCTCCGGATACGACATGACCCAAAAACTTCACTTCTTCGAGCCAAAACTCGCACTTTCTCATCTTAGCATATAACCTTTCTTGTTGCAACTTTTGCAGTGCGATCTTCAGGTGTTCTGCATGCTCTTCTTTACTCTTTGAATAGACCAGAATGTCATCAATAAACACCATTAAGAACTGGTCCAAGTACAGTGAAAAGATTTGGTTCATCAAGTCCATAAATATCGCCGGTGCATTCGTGACTCCGAATGGCATCACTAAGTACTCGTAATGCCCATATCGAGTTTGGAAAGCCGTCTTGCAAATGTCTTCTGGTTTCACCCGAATTTGATGATATCCTGATCGCAAATCCAGCTTCGAGAATACCCTCGCGCCACTGAGTTGATCGAATAATTTGCCGATGCGAGGGATCAGGTACTTGTTCTTAATAGTTACCCGGTTTAATTCTCGATAATCGATGCACATCCTCCGCGTGCTATCTTTCTTCTTGACTAGAAGAACTGGAGCTCCTCAGGGTGAATTGCTGCTGCGAATCCAACCCTTCTCTAACAATTCGGCAACCTGTTTCTTTACCTCTTCCAATTCCACCAGCGCCATCGGATAATACGCTTTTGAAATCGGTGCTGCTCCATGAATAAGATCGATCGCGAACTCCACATCTCGTATCGGCAGTAAACCCGAGATGTCTTCGAACACGTCCATAAACTCTCGAACTACCGCTGGCGCTTCCTCCTTTTCTACTTCCATTGACGAAAGAACGACACTTGTCGGCCTAGCCCTATATTCGACTGGCCCGACAGATCTGCTACCTCCTGAAAATATAAACTCCGGATGTCCGAGAATCCGGAAAATCACTTTCTTTGCCCTGCAATCTATGTGAGCGTGGAAAGTGCTAAGAAAGTCCATTCCCAAGACAACATCGTAGCTGCCAGTATCGATCACCAAGAATCCGCGAATAACTCTCGTTCGCAAATAACAATCGGACAATCCTTGCACTCACTACTAGATATAATTTTCCCATTCCCAGTGTGTATGCCCCAGCAACTAGACAGGGACGCATGTGGAATCAAGTGTGGACTAATAAACTTGGACGACATAAAACAGTGGGATGCACCTGAATCGAATAATACCAATGCAGGAAAATTATAAACTAGTAGGATACCTGAAACAACTTCGTCTGAAGCCTTGGCCTCCTCGGCCGTCAAAGTGAATGCCCATGCTTGATTAGGCCCCTGAATAATCTGCTTCTTCCCATGAATCTGCTTCTGCGGTGGCTTCTGCATATCGCCCCTCAATCGTAGCTTTGAAGGGCAAGCATTGATGGTATGGTCAGCTGACCCCCAAACAAGACAGAGTCCAAGCTTCCTTAGACATTCTCTCTGGAAATGACCCGGTCATTGGCAGTAGTCACAAAATACACTCCCTTTCTGATCGGATATCGCAGGCTTCTTCATAGGCACAATGCCTTTCCTTTCACCGGAATACCTCTGCGTACATGAGCTCGGTTTGGCGTAAATGCCGGCTTCCGCACTACGACGGCTTGCTGTTACGTACTCTTCACTTTCACCGATAAACTCTGCTGCTCCCTGGCAGCCTTGAGAGCTTAGGAGAAGGTGGTCAATCTTAGAGATATAATATGTCTCTGAATCTCCACATCCAAGCTATGCATAAACCTTCGTGCCTTATCTGCATCGTCGGCAACCAAAGGCTACACAAATCGACTGAGCCGAGTCCACTCAGCCGCATGTGCATCAACGGAACCGCCATTCTGCTTCAGGTTAATAAACTTTTCTTCCATTTCTTCTCGAGCAGATTGCGGAAAGAACTTCTCCAAGAAACTTCACGAAAACACTGCCCGGCTTATCGGTTTGGGCAGACGGGTCTCCTCAACGAGCCACCACTCGCGAGCATAATCTACCAGTTGGATGCGTATTACATCCACCCTTTTTTCATCTAGAATCTGCGCGGAGACGAGCAGATTCTCTGTGTCAACTAGCCACTGTTCCGTTGGCAATGGCTCCTCCAATACTGTAAATATAGACAGACTGAGCCTTCTGAAGTCTGCCACGGTCTCTCACGCTGTGCTGGCCTGGGTGCTACTGCAAGTATGGACTGTTGGACTGTCCGCAGACTCTCTTAGAAAGTCTCGGCCTGCCGCTGTTTCAGCTTAGTTTGTCGCTTCTAGTTTTCCAGCATAACACATATAACTCCAAGTAATGCGGCGTCATCAACACGCCTCTGGTACGATTGTAAATCTCTATCCGCCATAATTCTGAAGCCATGACACTGAAGAAGATTAGCAACGGTAAACATGATTCAATAAACAAGATAGCTATAGATTCAAGTCTGGCAAGATAGTAATGTGGCAGGACTTGTCCCTAATTCCGGGTTTTCTGGTTAGTATATCAGGTTCAATACCCAACTTCAAAAGAACCAAACCCGACTAATCCTAAATCCTATGGCTTTGATACCAAACAAACCCTGCCATGCCTTACTTCCTAGAGTGCGCAAACTATGGCACGTGACAGAGCCAACCATGCTACCTGTGGTTAGGAAACATCCCTCCACAGTCATAATATGGCTGTCTATAGGATATCAAGAATAGAAAGTATATAAAAACTAGCTAGGACATGTCCATTTTCCACCGTAAAAAGAGTCAAGAAAATGCAAAAGCGGAAACGAATTAAATCCAATAAACAACATCTGAAAACTCGTCCCAATATGGGCTCACATCAAGGAATAAAACCGAGGAAAACTAAACTAAACTAAACATCTCTAAACCACACATGTTTAATTCCTCACTGCTCGGCTTGACGGCTAAAGTACTCCTGTTTAGCCTGCGATAAAGGTAGAGAATCTGAGCCATGCAAAATCCAGACGTCAGCGCGTCATAATATCAAAATAGCAGTAATAACCGGATGTAACGATATAGGTAAACATGAATGTAAATGAGTAACACAAGTATGAAACAGTGATGTATGTGTATGTAGGTAATGTGTGTTGTGTAACCCTAAATTGTGTTTCTAGGTTATCTATTCTAACAGTCTTTGAAATCAATTAATGTAATCCTCATCGTAATCCAACAGTCAATGCCCCGTTCATTCCCTACAGAACCACGGTAACAAGATTTATTCCATAACGTCCGGAAAAATGGCAAATATGATTATTCCGTAACCCCCGGAAAAACGGAAAATAGGATTATTCCGTAACGCCCAGAAAAACGGCAAACAAGATTATTCCGTAACGCCCGGAAAAACGGCAAATATGTAATAATAGCCTTTTGAGTTATGTTTCGGTTACATTCTTGATTTTCTCTTTACCCCTAGATTTTTGTTCAACTCAGGTATTGCCAATATAGATCTAATGCCAATACATGATCAAGCAGGTACATGTTTTGTCTATGCAAACAACAAGTTACTTCCATCATGACAGCATGTCAGGATTGTTGGTATTAGTAACAAGATCTAAGTAATGAGTCAAGTAGTGTATCGTGAACATGTCATGTGATGCATATGTATCAGTAGATACCCAAATGTGAAACTGTAACGAATATCGGAACACGGTTAATGCACGGATGCACATGTATATATATGTATAACCTTTTTTACATCCATGACTATGTATGATGCACATTAGAAAGCACGTTGTACTAATATAATAGTACAATGATATCAAGATATTCTGGCATGCAATTAGATATGTTATTGTCAGTACGGATATGAACAGATATCGAAAAACGGTAAATCTATACTACCTGCTACATAATATAACACATGTATTATTTTTATTCATATATAAATAGATATAATATAACACAGCATGTTGGAAGATAAACTTGCTGATTGGATCTCACGACGGGGTATGTATGTCACGTTTGATATTAGATAAACGTCGCGATCCAACCACGCGCGTACAGGACTATACTCGGCTAATCAATGCCGTGACCATGCTGGATGATGACGATGACTGGGTCGTCCGGATCGTCGGTGACGTGCGTGACTCCGGCGACGGCCAAGAAAGCAAGAAATAAAGGAAAGAGAAAGAAAGAAAAGAGAAGAAGGAGAGTTGTGCGTTCCGGGGTCTGGTGTCGAGTTCTGGGCTCAGGGGACTGAGGATGGGTGACGGCGATGATGGGTAGCCGTCGGTGACGAAGTCTACGGCGATGAGCAATGGGTTTCTTTGGATTCTGTTGAGGTCATCGGGAAGAGAGAGGTGTGCAGGGTTGGCGGTGGTTTGTGGTGTCGGTGAGTTGGAGAGGGATGAGGAGGTGACGGTGGTTGGCGACGGCGAGGTGAAGGTGATCGGTGGTGAGAGTTTCTGGGTTGCTCGGGGTCATGGGTTTGGTGCAGGGAGCTCAGGAATGGAGAGGGAGACGGAGGAGAGGAGGAAGTGGAGGTGATGATGATGACGACGGTGAGGTAAGGGTGACGACGACAGCGAGTCGCTGGCGATGGGTAACAATGAGGTGGGAGTTTCTTGGGTTGCTGGGGTTGTGGGTGTGGGTTCTTTGGTTCTCAAGGACGGATGAGGAAGATGAGAGGTGGTGAGGTTATAAGGACGAGGGTGAGGAGGTCGAGGTGATGATGGTGGGAGGTCGGCGATGAGTGGTTAGGTTTGGGTTCTGGGGTTTCGTCACGAGATGAGGAAGAAAGAGAGGAGAGAGGCTAAGTTTTTATATAATAAGTTAATATATATATATATATATATAAGGGAGAGAGAGGCGGGGATATATATAGAGAGAGAGTACAAGAGGAGAGAAAGAGACAGAGGGTTAGAGAGAGTACGAGAGGAGAGAGAGACAGAGGGTTAGTGAGAGAGAGATTGGGTAAATAATCATTAGTTATATATATTATTATATATTCGTGTGTGCGCGTGTGTGTATAAACCGTTAGATTTTAAATATTATTATATATATATATTTTGGATTTTAACAGATAATATCAAAATACTTCCGAAAAATACCCGGGTCTCTTCTAAAAATCTAGTTTTAAAATATGGATAATATACGTACAAGCCAAAACCATAATACGATGTCCGGTTAAATAAAATGCATACCCCCAAGAATGGATAGACGTAAAAATACGTAGTGATCCAAACGAGTCTGTTTTATCAATCTGGACAGGAACACGATGTATGGATGCAAACATGTGGCATGGGATATGATAACAAACATGCCATGCTAGATATTAACATGTATTATTTGAATATTATCTGTATTATTTAAAGATATTAAGATACTAATTATATTATACATGTGTATAGAACATAGATATGCACGGATCCTCTGTACTAGTAATATATGATGTAATCTTGAACCATAATAGGTTGCAAGCATGCAGGTTGGGTCGGATATTAACCACAGATACTAAATACACTATCCGCATCTAAAACTATAATAAACAAGAAACTGCTGCAAGATTAGAAAATACCCAAATAAAATATGGTATAAATGTACCAGGGTGTTACACACATGCTTACATCTTGAACATAAACCTGCACGTTTTATATACATGGATTCGGCCAAGACCTATAATCTTAATCTATACAATACAATACGCGGGGATAAAGAGGTAGATTGGTAAGGAACGTATATCGTGGCACGAGAGGTCACTTTAAAAGATACCTATATGAATTCACGTGCCGTTGTCCCGTGGGTTATGACGGGGCCTTGTACTACATGTTACCCTAGTCCACGAGGTAAGATGGACCCCTCTCGTATACATGAATACCTTATTTATCAAACTACAAATAACCACGTTAGAATAACTATCCTATACTAGTGAATGATAACGTACAATTTTACCTATCCTCTGTTCATTTGGTTTCTATTCACATTATATACTATTTTCTCTTATTTCTTTTGGGACTTACCGAGCGCTAGTTCGCTAACGACATTCCTTTCTGTTTCTTTCTTTGGAATGTCGTCAGGAGGACCGGATTCTGAAGACGTAGAGCCAAGCTAGCAGGACTTGGACCAGTTTGCAGCTCAGCCGGACTACTAGTTTTTTCTGCACTTACTTTCAGTATACCATTATTTAGGCATTTGCTTTTATTATTGTATTCTTTTATTTTCAGATAGTTGTATGTAAAGTTGAATGCAAATAAAGCTGTTGTTTCATTTTATTACTCTTGTCATTCTTATTCATTGTTATATTGCTTAATTACGCTTAACATATTTGTTTCATAGTAAATATGTTGCGGACTTGCGACGTCACCGTTTCTGTCTATTGGGAAGCGGGGCGTGACAGGTTTTGTTGGCGGCCTATGCAGGTCAGTTCTGCATGAAGTCTTTAGTAATATATCACAAGAATTATAAGAACCAGCAACTATACATTCCTTGCATTTTAAATTTCTTGAATCTATCCTAACCTTTCCTTTTATACCAAGGTAATGGATTCTCCTAACAACACTAGCACCAACGTCAATGGCAACACACCACCACCTACTTTACCACCTCCCCCTACCGTTGCTGCTCTGATTAATGAACAAACAATACTTCTAGAAGCCATCAAAAGTCTTCTGGCAGGCCAGCAGCAGCAGATTGCTATTCTCATGAACCGCCCTGAAGCCAAAGCACCTGGAGTAAAACAATTTCGTGCATTGCATCCCAGGAACTTTTTAGGGAAAGAGAGTCCTCTTGAGATTGAAGAATGTGAAAGTATGTCTTAGCACTACTACTAGGTTTCTAGAGGCATTAAGTATGTAATTTTAAAAAATCTAGTGTGCTAAGCTATACTAACCTAGAATCGAACTACAGAATTAGGGTTGGTTAACAAGTAAACAAGTTCTATAACTAAGCGAAGAGGGTTACGACCTTTATAGACCAAGTCCTTCACTTCAATAGCTCCAAGTAGTAGTCCCTAAGCTCTAAGTAGTAGTTCCTAGAACTCTTCTTAGGATCCACTTGGTGAAAGGAATAGGCTTGCTTCGTCGTCTTCGAGTTCGAAGATGATCCACCTTGAAGTTTCACTAACTCAAACTATCTTTTCACTAATCAAGGAATTAGTGAAGCAAACAAACTGAACTAAAGGGCCAGTAAAGTATAGGTTGATGAAGTAGAAGTTTTGCTCACTTTAGAAATTTATTTCTCTTTTTATTTTCCAACTCAAGAAAATCTAGAAGTGGAAGAAGATGAACTTGGCTGAAAAAATATCAAGTGATAATGTGAGAGAGTTAACCAAGGGCTAAAGATAATGGTTGGGTGAGAAAATATCTAGAGTAAAACAAAATTAGTGTGATGAGTCATGGATTCTACATGCTTCTACAAGTATCTAAATCATGCTCATTTCCAACCCATTTTAATATTTACTCTTAATAAATAATCACCCTAATTATCTTTAGCTTTAGGTGTGAGTCTCATACACCCATGTTCAGTGTATCATCCACCATGACACAATAGTGTTGTGTGTGTGTGTGTGTGTATATATATATTTATTTATATATATATCATATGTGTGTGTGTGTGTGTATCATTATATATATACAAGAGAAGAAAATCATTAGTGAGCTAATATTAGTTAATATATATTATTATGTCAAATATAAATATATATCAAATTATTAAATCAATACTTAATTCAATAATTCGATTGTATCATATATAATCGACTAATATCATATATGTATATCAAATTATTAAATCAACACTTGATTCAATAACCCGGTTATATCTCAAATAACCGAAAATATTCAATATTCAATATTATATCAACACTTGATTCAATAATCCGGTCATATCATATATAACCGGCCAATATCAAATATATATACATATAACAAATCATTGAATCAACACTTGATTCAATAATTCGGTTATATCGCATATAACCAAACCGATATCAAGTCTCACGAGATTAGAATACGGTATCACATACTCGTATTTAATCAAGCACCTGCACATATCACCATATGTGCTCTATTTCGTTTCGATTGAGCTAGAAAATCTCTGTGTGGGACTCTAAAGACTCGTCAATACGCCAGCAGTAGGTAATGATCACATCAGTCACTCACAAGCTGTCAGCAGTACTAGCTAGACGTAACGGCTACCCAGGTATTGAACAAATAGAAGATCAATAAGCAAGCTTATCCAAAGTCCCGTGAAGCCTATAAGTAATACTTACCGTATAGTCCAGTCTCTTCGTTTATGTCGCATATCGAGTCTGGGGGTGGAAATGTCAGACCCCAGTAACTTGATAAGTCATGCCTATGTGTGGCCTATAATGGTTCGAGAAACCACTGATAACACTTACCGGTAAATCTCATCAGCCCTGGCTAGGGACTTGCTGTTATAGCCAATCGAGCATAGCGCAACATCAACTCCCTATACCGGGAGAGACGAAACCTCTCATATCGCTCATTGCCTCCATGTGACTCGGGACTGTACCCAAAATCCACCTGTTTGCACGACTCCTTTGAGCCATGGTAGGGAGGAAATCAAAGCACAGTGGGAACCACACAAGACTCTATAACGATCTTGGATCTACAGACTAACATGTATAAGTGTCACTAGAGAACTGCTATATGATGATAGGTATGGTACCATTTAGGAGTTCTTGGTGAGTCCGTTCGGTGTACCCATTCTATAATGAGCACCTGAGTACAATCTATGGTGTCAAACGCCAATGGTTATGGATCAACCATCATCCCATACAGGGTCAAGAAACATACACACTAGTCTACTCTGGAATATTGATGCCCTTTCTTGATACTCTCTTGACTAGGAACAATTAAAGGATGTGCTTGTGGACTACACAAGCCCCACCAGTATGATATGCATCATAGTCCTGGTAGTCAAGCTAACATCCTAAGGTCTTTACCAACATGTAACAGAGAGAGAGAGAGAGAGAGAGTATAACAATACAAATGTACATGTTAAGATAAAGAGCAACCAGATAGCATACTATCATGTCGAGCAAGAAAGTCCTCTCTATATATATGTTCAAGCATCCATTATAATATACAATAATGGCCTTTAGGGCATACATATGACTCACAATCTTCCACTTGCACTAAGGCCATTGTTATAGTATCACATACCCAACATCCCAAAAAGTCTCTCAAACTGCATCTGGGGAAGGGCCTTCGTGAGTGGATCCGCTATGTTATCCTTCGTGTCGACTCTCCTGAACTCGATCTCCCAGCGATCAACTATCTTCCTGATCAGGTGATACCGCCTAAGAATATGTCTGGATTACTGATGGGACTGGGGTTGCTTGGCCAAAGCCACTGCTCCATTGTTATCACAATACAAGGATATTGGATGCTCAATGGATGGAACCACACTAAGTTCAGCAATGAACTTCTTCATCCAGACAGCTTCTTTGGCAGCGATGTATTCAGCCTCCATCGTTGAGTCTGCTACGGTATCTTACTTGGAACTCTTCTAACATACCGTCCCTCCATTGAGGGTGAAGACAAAACCCGAGACTGACTTATTTTCGTCCTTATCACTCTGAAAGCTCGAATCGGTAAAGGACTCCACTTGGAGTTCACCGTTACCGTACACCAAGAACATTTCTTTAGTCATTCTTAAGTACTTAAGAATGTTCTTCACAGCTGTCCTGTGCTTATCCCTAGGATCTGATTGATACCTATTACCACACTTAGTACGTAAGCTACATCCGGTCTGGTTCATAACATCGCGTACATGATTGACCCAACTGCAGAAGCATAGGGTATCCCTTGCATGCGAGCCCTCTCCAAATCAGCCTTGGGAGACATCTCTTTGGAGAGTGATTCCGGAGCGAGCGGGTAAATTACCACGCTTAGAATCTTTCATACTAAATCTCTTTAGTATAGTGTCAATGTACCTAGATTGGGACAATCCCAACATCCTTTTAGATCTATCTTTATAGATCTTTATCCCTAGGATGTAGGAGGCATCACCTAGATTCTTCATGGAGAACTTTTGTGATAAGCAGAGCTTGACCGAGTGTAGCATAGGAACATCATTTCCTATTAAGAGTATATCAACTACGTACAATACGAGGAAGACAACCTTATTCTCTACAACCTTCTTGTATATACAAGGTTCATCTACGCTTTTGATGAAGTCAAACTCTTTGACCGCTACATCAAAACAGATGTTCTAGCTCCGCGATACCTGCTTTAATCCGTAGATTGATTTAAGCAGCTTGCACACCTTTCCGCTGCTCCCACTGTCTATGAAGCCCTGTAGCTATGTCATGTACACGTTCTTTTCTAAATCACCATTTAAAAAAGCGGTCTTGACGTCCATCTGCCAGATTTCGTAGTCATGGTATGCAGCAATGACAAGTAGGTGTTGGGTTACGGCAGTGCCCCGACCATCAAACCGTGGCCAAATGCGGAACAAAAATTTTCAAAGCTGGCGCTACCATTACTCGATGCCCGGATCTACCCTAAACCCTATACTAGCAAGCAATATAAAAAGTTAGGAATAGTTATACCGAGTTGATCCGTGTCTTTTGGTCTTCAACCTTCATCCCAAGCTCCTAGTGGTTGTGGATTGAGTTTGGTTGCCGGTCTTCCTCCATCTACGATGATCCACCTGAGGGAAACGGCGTAAGCTTCAGCCTCGTCAAGCGAGGCAACCGACGCTCCAAGGTTACTAGCAATGGAGAGTGGAGGTGTAGGAATATGTCACTATAATTTTTCTCTCTTCACAAATGCTCCATGAGCAACTCAAGAAGATGAAGAGGAGGTGAGAAAACATGTGGCATGAGCAACCATGGAAAAATGGCTAAGTCTCACAAAGAGAGCATGAGAGATGAAGTGAAGAGAAGCAAGTGGAGAAAATCAAAGGCATGGCATGTGGAGAAAATTGGTGGCTGCCTCTCTCTCATGCACACAAAATATCTCATCTCATTTTTCAATAAAATAAACAATACACATACCTCTCTACATGCCTCACCATGCTCATGCCAACTCACCCTCCACCTCATTTCTAAATTGATTTTCTAATAAGAAAAACAAATAATGAGGTGGCCACCTTCTAGAAACAATTCCGTATAAATACGGAATTCAACCTGGTATACATATCGAAATACATATACGCGTATTCATACAAAATACGAATAGCCAAGAGAGAAAATGAATAGTGAACAATAATACTAGAATACATCTATATAAATTATTAAATCAAAACCTGATTTAATAATCCGGCTTAATCCTAAGCCGCTAGTATTATCAACCGTCCGATTAAAGTCTGTGCAGCTTGTACACATAATTAATCGGACACCTGTATGTACCAACATACGTCATCTACACCATATCGCCTGAACCGTGAAAACCCTCTGTGTGGGACTCTAAAGACTCGTCAATACGCTGGCAGTGGGTTTAACCACAAGCACGTCAGCGGCACTAGCTGTACGTAACGGCTACCCAGGTATTGAGTGAAAGGAAGGCCGACGAGCAAACTCATCCAAACCCCTACCGAGCCTGACAGTGACAATATCCGTATAGTCCGGTCTGTTCGTCTGAGAGTATCGCATATCTAGTCTAGAGGGGTGGATAAAGTCAGACCCCTACTGACGCGATAATTCGTGTCGGTATGTAACCCATCACCATATGAGAAACTATCGATCGTGGATTGGTAATTCTCGATTACCCCGTCCGAGGATTTCTAGTGATAGCCACCCATACATTGCGTGACATCAACCCCCAATACCGGAAGAGACGAATCCCCGACGATCCGCTCACTGCCTCCATGTGGCTCGGGACTGTACCCAACTAAAACTTGTTTGCACAACTCCTTTGAGCCGTGGTAGGGTAGTAATAAAAGCACAGTAAGAACTCACACGAGACAAATGACGATCTCAGGTTGACAGACTAACCTGTACACATGTCACCTGGAAACCGCTGTATGACAATAGATATAGTACCAACCAGCATGTTCCCGGCGAGTCCGTCCAGTGTACTCATAACTCAATGAGCACCTGTATACTATCTTAGGTGAACAAACTAACACCAATGGCTTGTGAGACCTGGCCACCGTCCCTCGTCAGGGTCTCGATCAGTATACACTAGTCTACAATGGAGTATCGATGCCCAGTCTCGATACTCCTACGACTAGGGACATTTAAGGATATGCTTATAGACCACCCAGCTCTCACGTATATGATCGCCATCGTAATGCTGGTAGTCAAGCAAGAATCTTATGGGCTCTATCAATATATAATAGTGATGATAAAGACAAACCAGATAGCATACTATCATCTCGAGTAAGACTGTTCTACCGATATAGGTCCTCCCTCAATCATCATAATCACCTGCCTGCGATTACGATAATTGACTTGAGGACACTATAGCCAACAATCTCCCACTTGCACTTAAGGCCAATTATTGCGGTGTCGTATACTCACAGCCCGTGTGATACCGAACACCCAACTTCTTTACTAATCAGTCTCATAAAGCCTGTTTGTGAAACTAATGTGTTCGAGAAATAGCCTCAGTGAGTGGATTGGATCCAATGTTTCTTTCTATATCTCTCTATATCTCAACTTCGCGGAGAAAACTATCTTCCGAAATGAGCGATACCTGTCTTATAATTTTTCTGAATATCTGATGGGACTCAGTTCACAAATGAACTCCAAATCCAGCAAACTTCCTAGACTGTATCATCCATTGAATTTAATCAGTATCATGCGCCATGCCTTTCCTCAGTATCCGCTTGGACCACCTGTCCAACATACTGCCCCTGAAAAGAGGGAAAAATATAACTCTGACAGTCACTCTGTCATCCAGGTCACCTTGGAAGCCTGAAATGATAACCGTCTTCTGAAGGAGGCTGTCATTACCATATTCCAAGAACATCTATTTATGTTCATAAACAGCTTCCCTACGTTTCTCCAGGATTGGATTAATATATATTTATTGCAGCCAGTGCTAAAACAATATCTGGTGTTGTACTTGACATCACATGATTGACTCAACTGCATAAGCAAGTGATATGCCAATCATGCAAATCCCTCTCCCCTTTAGTCTGAAAAACATCCTTTAGAGAAAGTGACTCCATCACCTGCAGGTTCACTACCATGCCAGGAGTCGTCCATTCTAATACACCTTTAGAATATTGTCAAGTACCCTAATTGGGACACTTCCCAAATCTAAATCTAAAACCATAGATCTAGTCACCAGAATCCCAGATATTTTATCCATATCCTATGTGGAGAAACCACCTTGTGGCAACTACAATTTAACCAATCGTAGTATAGGAAGATCTCTCCCTATCAAGTGCATGTCATCCAAATACCTGGACATCACTCCCTACTACCTTCTTACCAGATCCATCTTCTATTCTGATGAGGTCAATGTTGGGTTTCCCTAGCACCCACTGTAGAGTATGGAAGCATCACACATGCCACTTTAAAATTTTAAAGGTGCTAAGTAAACTAACCATGAATCTTTAACTAGAATATTAGGGTAACAATCAAAGTATCATATACAAATAAGATTCTATCACTAAGTGTAGAGATTACAACCTTTGTAGACCTCCTTTGGTGACTCCTTGGACCTTTGAGAGTTTGGAACGGATCGCTAGACCACCCGAAGTCCCTTTGCCCAAAGCTCCTTGCTTTACTTGATTTGTGAAAGAAGTATAGCAAACACCCTACGCAACTGGGATAGATGTGTGTAAAATGATGAGGTGGTTTGTATTCTTTAATCAAAACCCTTTCTTTTTTACTACCTCACTCAAAGAAAAACTCAAGAGAGAGAGGAAGAAGAAGATAATGGCAAAGCTTGAGCTCAAAGTGTTTTGTGATGAATAATGAGATGAGAATGAATAATCAATATTAAAACATTCTCTCCTCAAACCATGGTTAGTTAATATCTAGATATTTATCATTGAGTTTAAAAGCCAAAAGAAAAATTAAATCATGGTTAATAGTTAGGTCAAGAATGGTCAAAGATGATAAACATTAACCACGAGTGAATTATCTCTTCTTTAACTCAATATAAATAAATATATACATATTTACAACCATGTGAGTCTTGCATTGCCACCATCCATTGTATCAACAACCACGATACAATGTATGTATGTATGTGTCCATGCACATCATCATGTGCATACATACATACATCAACAAAGAAAAGGGTTTAATAAAGAATTAATCTAAAAGTCAAATGTTAAATCAATAACCGGTCATATCACATACAACCCGACCAATAGAAAACGCCCGATTAAATATACGGTATCACATACGGACATTTAATCGGATCCCCGCGCATATCTTATATGCACACCACATCTTTTCGCCTGAGCCAGAAAACTTCATTGTGGGACTCGTCAATACGCCGGCAGCAGGTGATGATAATATCAAACATCCACAAGCCGCAAGCGGTCAGCTAAACGTAACGGCCACCCGGGTATTGAGCGATTAGAAGAAAACCAGCGAAGCCGTCAAAACTCCCGTCGAGCCAACTGGCAATGCTTACTGTACAGTCCGGTCTCTTCGTCAGATATGCTGCATATCAAGTCTAAGGATGGCATCGTCGACCCCAGTAATTCAATAAGTCATGCCGATGTATAGATCATAACAGATCGAGAAATTACTGATAACACTTATCAGTAAATCTCAGCAGCCCTGACCAGGGACTTACTGTTATAGCCAATCGAGTATAGCACAACATCAACCCCCAATACCGGGAGAGACGAAACCCCTCCTATTGCTCATCGCCTCCATGTGCTTCGAGACTGTACCCAAAGTCTACCTGTTTGCACGACTTAGTAGAGCCGTGGTAGGGTGGAGATCAAAGTACAGTAGGAGGATAAACAAGACTCTATGATGATCTTGGGTCTACAGACTAACCTGTACCAGTGTCACCTGAGAACTGCTATCCGATGATAGATATAATACCACATAGGAGTTCTCGGCGAGTTCGTTCAGTGTACCCAGTCTCCACTGAGCACCCGCATACAATCTTTGGTGTCACCACACCAGATGGATATGGGATCATCCATCGCCTATCATATGGGACAAGAATGGTATACGCTAGTCTACTCTGGAATATCGATGCCCCGTCTCGATAGACCCACGACTAGGAACAATTAAAGGATATGCTTATAAACTACCAGTGTCCCACTAATATGATCTACATCATAGTCCCAGTAGTCAACCAAATATCCTATGGGCTTTATCAACATGTACCAAAAGAATAAGATGCATGATCAAATGAACATATCAAGATAAAGTAAACCAGATAGCATACTATCATGTCGAGCAAGAAAGTCATCTATATACTTATATACATGTCCAAGCATCCACTACACATATAATGGCCTCTAGGGCATACATATATCCAACAGTCAAAACTTTATGACTGTCACATCAAAAATAGATGATCTATTTCCGCTATACCTGCTTTAGTTTATAAATAGACATAAGCTACTTGACTACTATGCTTCCGTTGCTCCCACTGACAATAACAACCCTCTGGCAGAGTCATATACACGTGCACTTCTAAAACAAGTTTAGAACGACGCCATACTCATCCTCCTACCGGGTCTCATAGTCTAGAATAGCAGCAATGACAAGTCTGGGTAAACAAGAACCTCTCTGTCACCATCTCTGAGAAGACCGAAGTACCTCTCGGGTGCCTGAGGTTACCCACCAAATCCGCGGAGTGGCTAATGGAATATCAAATCCAATTGAATCCTTAGGTTCTATTAGATTTTTAGTAATCGTTTGTGGTTCTGGAATCACTTCCAGTTCTTCCATACTCCCACTACTGTTTTCTGAAAAATCCATTTTACGAAAACTGTGGCGAGTCAAGAACAATATCACTATTGATCTTCCTAATGGTAGAAAGTTAACCCTAGTAAAAGCCCGGGATAACCCACAAACTGCCATTACTGAAACGCGCCTCAAGTTTATCCTGATTCTGGTTTTAAGCATCAGCCGGACAACTCCCTATACCTTAACATCGTTAAGATATAAATTGATTCTATATACCATATAGAAACAAAAACACTAATTTACTTGGAACCAGATTCAAAATCATGCAGCTGTCTCCAACGCATATCAACCAAATGGAAGGAGGCCAATTATCACTACTCATCTAGGAGCACATCCATATATGAGTAACCTGAAAGAGAAGCCAGTTCTCAAAACCATTACTATCAACGGAATACTAAAAACAAGTATCTACATCTTCGACTACCTCAAAGAATCCTGATACTTCCAGCAAATGGTTCTCTACTTTATTCTTATACCTATAACTTCTTAATATCTGGACCTTGCATTTCAAAGAAATACTTGTCTAGAACTGGAGAAGTCATGAGTAAACTGAATATAGTATGAGTACCAACCTCTTTGTCCTAATGGACACTGGACAACAAACAATATTTTGTATAAGTCCACCGAGTTTAGTAACTTAGACCCTGTGCGTCGTAGGTTGAAAACTGTACTATGGTTAAGAAGAATTACACCATTGTTGATTGCACCTTACTTAGCCATCAACTGATATAGGTAAATGTCACAGACATAATTTCAAAAAGTTATATCCCACTTTATAAAATAAACGTACAGATATATCAGTTTGAAATTGGTGCATAACAACGGATATTCAAAACCAAAAATTTGCCGTCAGGTAAAAACTAGATGATTTCCTTAAATATCACCAATTACAATGAATTCCGATATAATGAGGATCTAATCACCCAATTCCCAATATCTTACTCCCACTCACCATCTGTAATAACATACAGATGTGAGAAACTGATCTGGTAAATACATACCCTGGAGTTAGATTCCATTTGGGAAAACAGTTTTCAATTAATATCGCATGGTGAAACTGAAACATGAAAATGTTTTGAAGGGGTAAACTGGTATTCCTAGTAACACCTCTTCCACTATCCTGATTCATGACAGTAACCATATACTTACCTTCTCTTACTGCAATCCCTTTATTATGCTTTTACTTATTACCTTCTGTACACCTTTTTTTAGGCTAATTGGTTTTCTTCCTTTCCTACCCTTCGTCACCAGCCTAAGCTTTGGAAGAAGACTATCCAATAAGTGTAATAGGTGTACACTCCTTATGCCAGGAGCTCTCGCAACCCGAGAGAAGATAATGGGAAAAGACATCTGAATAATCCTATTCTATTTCTCCTGAACCGGAAACCATCCTCGAATCTGGAACAAATTCCTTCGAGTTCGTATGTAACTATACGATGGCATATCCAATAGGAGTGGATATCCGTAGTGGTATGGGGTGTTATGGAGAAAACCAAAATGGATTTGGAAGTGGTAGGGGTATACGCGTTTTTGTCGTGAATGATAGCAGTCACAATTTTCTTTGCCCTTATTCTAATCCCTTTATTATGTCTTTACTTATTACCTTCTGTACACCACACTTATGCTAATTGATTTTCTTCCTTCCCTACCCTTCGGCACCAGCCTAAGGTTTGGAAGAAGACTATCCAATAAGAGTAATAGGTGTACTCTCCTAATCCTAGGTGCCCTCACAAGCTGAGAGAAGATAAAGAGAAAAGACAACCGAATAATCCTATTCAATCTCTCCAGAACCAGAATCCATCCTCGAATCTGGAAAAAGTTCCTTCGAGTTCGTATGTAACTATACGATGGATTTATCCAATAGGAGTAGATGTTCGTAATGATACGGGGTGTTCTGGAGAAATGCAAAGGTGATATAGAAGTGCCAATGATATATGCGACACCGTGACATTCCAAAAGTCAAAGTGTTTTAAGAAGGTTCGGTTAACTTGGTTCATGAGTTTTAGTCAAGGGTCAGGCCATGGTCGCTGCCAAAGAGAGAGAGAAAAGAAACACTCAGCGTGCACTCTAACAAAGATCACAATGGTTAATCATTTATCTAATCAGGATGGCTCCCACTGTATCCTCGAATTCTCCTCCAAATCCTAAAGGAGAATTAGTCGGGATCATCTAAAATCACCCGAGGAGTAATCCTACTCATCAATGGGAATCGGGATCCAACTATCATCGTATGATAACTTGATGGAAGCCACTCAAGTCACCACACTCCAGAAAGTATGCGCAAGCATGGCAAGTTTTCTGTATGTTTGAAACTCCCGATGTGATTTTTTTTACCCCTAGGACCCAAGTGACCTTGACAAGGTCAACAAGTCAAAGGGTCCTAGTCAAGTTCAACCCGTCATTATCCTGATTGTATTATACCCACCCGCATAGACCCATGACAAGGTCAACAAGGTTGAACGACTGTCCTAACCAATCCACATATGCAAGTGACAGAAAAGTATTACAGAGCTACCGCACACTACGCCTTGACAAGGTTAACAAATGCAGCATGAATACTGAGCAATACTAATCTGAAATGATGGAGGGCTACGACTGGTTTTTGGCGAAAAACCTTTAACGTAATGAATTTGATATCGTTGAAGGAACCTAAGTGGTTTTATAAATATATAGTGGCGAAAACTTTTGCTAAAGAGGTCACTCCCGGTAAAGGGATCTCGGCTCTTTCCTCGTCGAATGAGGTGCAGGATATTCCAAATTGAATACCATGATGCAAAGCAAAAATAATCGACTATAGTGAAGTTATTACGTTGACGCAAATTTCTACCCAAGGGGTCTCGATGAAAGGATCTTGGCCCTTGCCACGTCGAATGAGGTGCTGGATATTCATAACCGAATATCACCATGCAAAGCAAAAGAGAACACGTGTAATGTCAGTTTTAAAAACTTAGTTCCAACATCATATATAGGTTTTTTTATCCTTGCATTGATAAGAATCAATGCAGTCCTATCAATTAATCACACCAGAAAAGAACGAAAATATGATGTACGTATATGCCATCCGCATTCATCACTGGGTCCCGTCATCACCCGTTAGGTTACTTAACCAACGACAGAGCGGGGACTGGACTAGCGCGGGTGCAAAACATATATAACATCTACTAGTATATATAAATATATATAACATTCGTCACAAGCATGATATAAGCAATATCACAGAAGCATCACAGAAGCAACACAGAATGGTGGATAATCTTAGAGCCTCGGGTTTCACTTGAGTCGCAAATGAGACCCGACGTTCCCTGTCGTGTGGATATCCTGTGCAATAAAAACCTAAACCCTTAAGAGCGTGGCAAGTTACCCGCCAATCCCAGAAGCGAGGCAACCCCAATTATCAAAATGAATGGGCCACCCGGCACTTCACAGAATCCGGTAACTTGAGCGCCCCTCCGTGGGTCAACCTGTACCCCCTACGAGTGCGGCGAATAGCCCGCCAATTCTAGATTAAGGTCCCCTCCGTCCAAACGCCATGAGATGCGGACCCATTGCCCTCTAGAACCCGGCTATTCATGCACTCCACCGCGGGGTAATCCTAGTACAGAAAAGAAAATAATATACAAGGGTGACATCGACCTCAACCCGGTCGTGCCCCATACATACCGGCAGTGACGACGGTCTACATGTCGGATGCTCGTCCTGAAATATCAAATGTACTAATGAAACTAAACTGTACTAATATTGCACCCAAGCTATCCACCACGACGATCCAACCACAACACAACATAACACAGAACATCAACATGAATGTCACATTCGCAAACTCGTCTAAAAGAACATATAGCAATTAGACTAGTTGTACCGCTCGAATGACATTCACGGTCGCAGATAGTAATGCATGTACTATAAACATTTAAACAGTGTTAAATTATCGATTTCGAAACACCCCGAATTGCCCCTTAACAAAAGATAACAAAATGTCCAAACTAGGCAAAACAAACAATACCATTACACCAATATTCCAGAGACTAGATAACCCTGCAAAACTCAAGTCCCAACTCCATCAAAAAACCGGCCACACCCGTTTTTTTGCAATTCTCGCCAGGTCAAATCTGGCGGATGGGGCTCGTTTTTGTAGGGTGTTCTAGTAGTCACTCAAATAGTCTTCTGCAGTTGCTTAAAAAATTTTTGAAAACTTTAAAAAATCGACAGAAACTGGAATGTGCAGTGCACTATTTTCGGATTGTTTCGATTTTGATACTTTAATATTGTCTAAAACTGCTAGCAAGGAGTTTACGGGTTGGCTCTGATACCATGTTGGGTTACGGCAGCGCCCCGGCCATCAAACCGTGGCCAAATGCGGAACAAAATTTTTCAAAACTGGCGCTACCATTACCCGATGCCCGGATCTACCCTAAACCCTATACTAGCAAGCAATATAAAAAGTTAGGAATGCTTATACCGAGTTGATTCGTGTCCTTCGGTCTTCAACCTTCATCCTAAACTCCTAGTGGTTGCGGATCGAGTTTGGTTGCTGGTCTTCCTCCATCTACGATGATCCACCTGAGGAAAACGACGCAAGCTTCAGCCTCACCAAGCGAGGCAACCGACGCTCCAAGGTTGCTAGCAATGGAGAGTGGAGGTGTAGGAATGTGTCACTATAATTTTTCTCTCTTCACAAATGCTCCATGAGCAACTCAAGAAGATGAAGAGAAGGTGGGGAAACATGAGACATGAGCAACCATGGAAAAACGGCTAAGTCTCACAAAGAGAGCATGAGAGATGGAGTGAAGAGAAGCGAGTGAAGAAAATCAAAGGCATGGCATGTAGAGAAAATTGGTGGCTGCCTCTCTCTCATGCACACAAAATATCTCATCTCATTTTTCAATAAAATAAACAACACCCATACCTCTTTACATGCCTCACCATGCTCATGCCAACTCACCCTCCACCTCATTTCCAAATTGATTTTCTAAAAAGAAAAACAAATAATGAGATGGCCACCTTCTAGAAACAATTCCGTATAAATACGGAATTCAACCTGGTATATGCATCGAAATACATATACGCGTATTCGTACAAAAATACGAATAGCCAAGAGAGAAAATGAATAGTGAACAATAATACTAGAATACATATATATAAATTATTAAATCAAAACCTGATTTAATAATCCGGCTTAATCCTAAACCGCTAGTATTATCAACTGTCAGATTAAAGTCTGTGCAGTCTGTACACATATTTAATCGGACACCTGTATGTACCAACATACGTCATCTACACCATATCGTCTGAACCGTGAAAACCCTCTGTGTGAGACTCTAAAGACCCGTCAATACGCTGGCAGTGGGTTTAACCACAAGCACGTCAGTGGCACTAGCTGTACGTAACAGCTAACTAGGTATTGAGCGAAAGGAAGGCCGACGAGCAAACTCATCCAAACCCCTACTGAGCCTGATAGTGACAATATCCGTACAGTTCGGTCTGTTCGTCTGAGAGTATTGCATATCGAGTCTAGGAGGGTCGATAAAATCAGACCCCTACCGACGCGATAATTCGTGTCGGTATGTAACCCATCACTACATGAGAAACTATCGATCCTGGATCGGTAATTGTCGATTACCCCGGCCGAGGATTTCTGGTGATGGCCACCCGTACACTGCGAAGCATCAACCCCCAATCCCTGGAAAGACGAATCCCCGACGATCCGCTCACTACCTCCATGTGGCTCGGGACTGTACCCAACTAAAACCTGTTTGCACGACTCCTTTGAGCCGTGGTAGGGTAGTAATCAAAGCACAGTGGGAACTCACACGATATAAATGATGATATCAGGTCGACAGACTGACCTGTACACATGTCACCTGGGAACTGCTATCTGACAATAGATATAATACCAACTAGTATGTTCCCGGCGAGTCCGTCCAGTGTACTCATAACTTAATGAGCACCTGTATACTATCTTAGGTGAACAAACTAACACCAATGGCTTGTGAGACCTTGCCACCGCCCCTCGTTAGGGTCTCGATCACTATACACTAGTCTACACTGATGTATCGATGCCCAGTCTGGATACTCCCATGACTAGGGACATTTAAGGATGTGCTTATAGACTACCCAGCTCTCACATATATGATCGCCATCATAATATTGGTAGTCAAGTAAGAATCCTATGGGCTCTATCAACATGTAATAGTGATGATAAAGACAAACCAGACAACATACTATCATCTCGAGTAAGACTATTCTACCGGTATAGGTTCTCCCTCAATCATCATAATCACCTGCCTGCGACTACGATAATTGCCTTGAGGGCACTATAGCAATAGTAGGATCCTGATAGACTTAAGTATAGCCACCGGAGAAAAGATTTCATCATAGCCAACACCTGGTCGTTGATGAAAACTTTTTGCTACAAGTCTAATTTTGAAGGTTTCAACCTTTCTATCTATACCAATTTTCTTCTTCAAGATCCACTTGCTCCCAATGGGTTTTACCCCTTCAGGAGCAACTTCCAAAGTCCATACTTTGTTGGTGTGCATGGATTCCATCTCAGATCGCATAGCATCCAGCCATTTCATAGAGTCTCCATTTGTGATGGCCTGCTTGAAACTAGTTGGGTTATCATCTTCCATGATGCAATCCTCACTCCCACCGTCTATGAGAAAACTGTTGTATCTTTCAGGTAGATGAGAAACCCTACTAGATCTGCAGAGTGGCTGAGGTTCGTCGGGGACTATTGAATCCTCCGGTTCTACCAAATCATCAGCTGTAGTTTGTGTAGCTGGAACTTCTTCCAACTCTACCCCATTACCACTAATTTCTTTTAAAAGAAATTCCTTTTCTAAAAATGCGGCATATTGAGAAACAAACACCTTTTGTTCCTCAGTGTGGTAGAAGATATATCCATGTGAATTCTTTGAGAAACAAACACCTTTTGTTCTCGAGTTTGTCCAGATTTTGTTTTTAAACATAGGCCGGATAACCCCACATCTTAACTCGTTTAAGATACGGTCTCTTTCCACTCCATATCTTATATGGTGTTTTAGGCACTGATTTTGATGGAGCTTAATTCAATAGGTATGCAACTGTCTCAAGTGCATAACCCCAAAAGGAGACAGGTAACTCAGCAACACCCATCATAGAGCGCACCATATCTAATAGGGTGCGATCCTCCGCTCCGATATACCGTTGTGCTGTGGTGTATATGGAGGAGTAAGCTGAGAGAGAATCCTATTCTCTTTTAAATAATCTCGGAATTCCGTGCTTAAGTATTTTCCTCCTCGATCTGATCGAAGGATTTTAATACTTTTACCCGTCTGCTTCTCTACTTCGCACTTATATTCCTTGAATTTCTCAAAATCTTCAGATTTGTGTTTCAACAAGAACACATGTCTGAATCTTGAGAGATCATCGGTGAATGTAATAAAGTACGAGGAACCATTCCTGGCATGTGTAGATATAGGACCGCATACATCACTATGTACTAGTCCCAAGAATTCAATAGCTCTTTCTCCGTGTCCAATAAACGGAATTTTGGTCATTTTGCCTTTGAGACATGACTGGCAAGTTTCATTTGATGTAAATTCGAACGGATTCAAATATCCATCTCTATGCAACTTAGCTAGTCTGGTCGCATTGATATGACCAATTCTACAATACCGTAAGAAGACTTCGTTTATTTCTGAACTTTTCCTCTTGTTTGTGTTCTGTATGTTTTGAACTGCGTTTTGATTTAGAACGTAAATACCATTATACAACGTACCAAACCTAATCAACACTTGATTTAGGAAACTGTTCATAACATTTTTCTCTAGTGCAAAGTTATATCCTTCTTTATCTAATAAAGAAACGGATATTATGTTGCACATCATCGAAAGTACGTAATAATAGTCATTCAAAATCAATGTATTACCATTTGGCAATACAAGGTGATATTCACCAACAGTTTCGGTAGCAACAATTGCTCCGTTGCCTATTTTGAGAGACATATCACCCTTTCCCAGTTTTCTACTTCTTCTTAACCCTTGTAACATATTACAAATATGAGATCCTGATCCGGTATCTAATACCCAGGACGTAGAGCAAACTGAGAAACAGTTCTCAATAACGAACACACCCGAATAAGATGCATCAGCATGCTCTTTCTTCGTTCGGGTTGCGTAGGAATCCTGATATTCCCTTATTCCTTGCTCTGACTTATGATAGTCATAAGATAGAGCAGAAACAACGTTCCGCAGCCCAGTATAATAAGCGGGTTCGGTCAATACATCCATATTATTATCTTGATTAAGGCATGTTATGGTCGCTACCTAGAGAGAGAGAGAAGAAAACACTTTAGCTTGCACTTTGCAAGATTAGACTGGTTATTATCTTATTTAATGAGGATGGCTCGCACTGTTTTTATCAAATCTTCCTTTAAACCCTAAAAGGTAGGATTAGCCGGGATTAATTACACCCTACAAGTTCGCCAATCGGCCAGCCAGACAGGTATTTGTACTCCGAGGGAGTCTCCCTATGCTTTCGCATGGAACTAATTAAATAACCATGTTTCCGCAGGGGCATAACTCCGTTAACACCTTTCTTAGACACCTATTGGATCAGCTAATTGTAAAATGGAAAACTCTCTCAGGAATAACTTTTACTCGTAGTGGGTATCGGGATTCAACTATCTCATATAGAAGGTATGCAATCTCATTGCAAATTTCAACACTTGAAATTCCCGATATATATTTTTACCCCTAGCGACTTATGACCTTAACTATGGTTAACAAATCCTAAGCGCTAGCCAAGTTCAACCCGTTATTTTATGATTGAATTAAACCCATCCGTACGACCCTTAACAAGGTCAACAAAGCCGTACGACTACCCTAATCCAATCGCATCATATACGGCAGATAAGCATTAATCAGCTACCGCACACTATGTCTTGACAAGGTCAACAAACGCAGCACGAGTACTAAATAGCACTTATCTGAAATGACGGAGGGCTACGAATGGTTTTGATGAAAACTTTTAACGTAATGAACTTAATATTGTTGTAGAATCAGTTGATTTGAAAAGGAGTGGTTTAAGCCCCGCTTTTAAAATCGAGTAGTTTTCAAAAAAAACCGAGTGGATTGTAGTATTTGCTAGTTTTTGCTAGAGAGGTCATTCCCGGTGAAGGGATCTAGGCTCTTTCCTCATCGAATGAGGTGCTGGATATTCATAAAGGAATACCGCTATGCAAAGCAATAACTAGAGCTACCTTTTTTGAAAAAGTTGATTCTACAACATCTTTAGGTTTCTTTTCTTTTCATTAATCTCATTAATGACGCCCCATCATTTATGTTTCCTAAACATCATAGATGAAACGAAAATAGAACGTATGCTTATGCCATCCGCATTCGCCACGGGGCCTCGTCATGCACCGTTAGGTTACTTAACTAACGGCAGAGCGGGGGCTGGACTAGAGCGGGTTCAAAAGCAATGTTTATTATATATATATATATATATATATATATATATATATATATATATATATAGCATTCGTCTCATGCAGTTATATGATCACATCATAGAACTCAAACAGAAGCAAAACATGTGAAATATTGGATATACTAGGAGGTCCGTGTTTTAAATTAAGCCAGTAATGAAAAATACGGATTCTACTGTTGTGATGAATAGCCAAACCCACATTCTTAGACCCCTACGAGAGAGGCAAGCAACCCTGCCAATTCTAGAGTTAGGAGATCCGGTCTCGACTCCTCGAGATGGTCTCCCACTGGACTCTAGAACTCGGTTATTTATGCTTCCCGCCTTGGGTCTATCCTAATGCGGAAAAGTAAATAATATACATCAGTGGAGACAACAACCTCAACCCGGAAGTGTCCCAATAATAAAAATATCACATACATTTGATTACATGAATGAAAATGTAATAACTCTCATCTCACGTAAAAAACCTCTGCTATTCAATCATAACGATCCATATAACATATCACAACAACACATAATATCACATATCATCAACGTAAGTAAATATGTATATTCCTAATGTTGTTGACCTATAGCAACGAGGTCCATGACACTCCACATATTACACTTACGGTCGCAGAAAAGAAATGAAAAATATAATAATTAGAATGCGCAGCTAGCCTTAGACATCATAAATCCGGAATATCTCATATCTCGGATTTCATGCCTAACCCATATAAACCTTGTATTTAAGTCTCGAATTGAAAACACTTTTCAATAATAAGTTGGGTAATTAAACAAGATTCCCAATAAAATGATCGAATGCTCGTCGGGAACTTTAGTAGATTGCCGCACCCCCGATGTCGTCAACGAAGTGCACTCCGCGACCGTGAGCACCCGAGTGGATGCTTTTGGCTACGGGGTTCTCCTATAGTCACTTGATTGGGGCTATGAGGCATAGCTATCTAGTAGTGTTTCCCAGCGATTATTCGCGTACAATACGAGATTGCGATGAAGTTTTGATTCGAATCGAAACTCCGTGGCAATCGATCAAAAGAGACTAAAACACGAGATTTACAAATCACAAACTAGTTTTCACAAAACTAATTAATGTGGATTCCAAATATTGTATCATATATCATAAAAATCTAGACGGTGTTAAATATTTCGATCGATTCATCAAACACCCACAAATCACAGAGATCTCAACAACTTGAGCATCACTAAAAATACCCAGAAAGTGCCAAATATCAACATGGAGCAGCACAAGAAACACATAAGTCCCTAACTCACCAAAACTACGGCGGAACCGCGGCTAAACCTTAGGTTATGCTGCGGTTCCGCGGCCACTTGGTCGAGTTGGGCCCTCGTATTTCTTGGGGCTCCATTAAATACCCTGCACGCATTTCTGCATATTTTTAATCTTGAAAATTTCAACTTTTGAAAAAAATGACAGAAACTTGGAATTTGTTGGGTTTCGAACTCGATCGAACACTTTAACTTTGTTTAGACATTGCCTAATGCTCTAGCTTGGCTCTGATACCATGAAAGTATGTCTTCGCACCACTATTAGGTTTCTAGAGGTATCAAGTATACAATTTAAAAAAATCTAGTGTGCTAAGCTATACTAACTTAGAATCGAACTAGAGAATTAGGGTTGGTTAACAAGTAAACAAGTTCTATAACTAAGTGAAGAGGGTTACAATTTTTGTAGACCAAGTCCTTCACTTCAATAGCTCCAAGTGGTAGTCCCTAAGCTTCAAGTAGTAGTCCCTAGAACTCTTCTTAGGCTCCGCTTGGTGAAAGGAACGAGCTTGCTTCGTCGTCTTCGAGGCCGAAAATGATCCACCTTGAAGTTTCACTAACTCAAGCTATTTCTTCATTAATCAAGGAATTAGTGAAGAAAATAAGCTAAACTAAAGGGCTAGTAAATGGTAGGTTGATGAAGTAGGAATTTTGCTTACTTTAGAAATTTATTTCTCCTTTTATTTTCCAACTTAAGAAAATTTAAAGGAGTAAGAAGATGAACTTGGGTGGAAAAAAATCAAGTGATAATGTGGGAGAGTTAACCATGGGCTAAAGATAATGGTTGGATAAGAAAATATCTAGAGTAAAACAAAATTAGTGTGATGAGTCATGGATTCTACATGCTTCTACAAGTATCTAAGCCATGCTCATTTCCAACTCATTTTAATATTTACTCTTAATAAATAATCACCGTAATTATCTTTAGCTTTAGATGTGTGTCTCAAACACCCATGTTCAATGTATCATCCACCATGACACAATAGTGTTATACACACACACACACAAGAGAGAGAAGAAATTATTAGTGAGCTTTTATTAGTTAATATATATTATTATATCAATATAAATATATATCAAATTATTAAATCAACACTTGATTCAATAATCCGGTTATATCATATATAACCGACTAATATCATATATGTATATCAAATTATCAAATCAACACTTGATTCAATAACACGGTTATATCTCATATAACCGACAATATTCAATATTCAATATTAAACCAACACTTGATTCAATAATTTGGTCATATCATATATAACCAGCCAATATCAATTATATATACATATAACAAATTATTGAATCAACACTTGATTCAATAATCCGGTTATATCACATATAACCTAACCGATATCAAATCTCGCGAGATTAGAATACGGTATCACATACTTGTATTTAATCAAGCACCTGCACATATCATCATATGTGCCCTACTTCGTTTCGCTTGAGCTAGGAAATCTCTGTGTGGGATTCTAAAGATTCGTCAATACGCCAGCAGTAGGTAATGATCACATCAATCACCCACAAGCCATCAGCGGTACTAGCGTAACGGCTACCCAGGTATTGAGCAAATAGAAGATCAACAAGCAAGCTTGTCCAAACTCCCATGAAGCCTATAAATAATACTTACCGTACAGTCCGGTCTCTTCATTTGATATGTCGCATATCGAGTCTGGGGTAGAAATGCTAGACCCCAGTAACTTGATAAGTCATGCCGATATGTGTCCTATAACGGTTCGAGAAACTACTGATAACACTTACTAGTAAATCTCATCAGCCCTGGCCATGGACTTGCTGTTATAGTCAATCGAGCATAGCGCAACTTCAACTCCCTATACCGGGAGAGACGAAACCCCTCTTATTGCTCATTGCCTCCATGTGACTCGGGACTGTACCCAAAATCCACCTGTTTGCACGACTCCTTTAAGCCATGGTAGGGAGAAAATCAAAGCATAGTGGTGCACAGTGGGAACCACACAAGGCTCTATGACGATCTCAGGTCTACAGATTAACCTGTACAAGTGTCACCAGAGAACTGCTATCTGACGATAGATATGATACCATCTAGGAGTTCTCGACGAGTTCTGTTCGGTGTACCCATTCTCTAATGAGCACCTGTGTACAATCTATGATGTCAAACACCAATGGTTATGAGATCAACCATCGCCCCATACAGGGTCAAGAAACGTACACACTAGTCTACTCTGGAATATCGATGCCCTGTCTCGATACTCTCTCGACTAGGAACAATTAAAGGATGTGCTTGTGGACTACACAAGCCCTACTAGTATGATCTGCATCATAGTTCTGGTAGTCAAGCTAACATGCTAAGGGCTTTATCAACATGTAACAAAGAGACAGTATAACAATACAAATGTACATGTTAAGATAAAGAGCAACCAGATAGCATATTATCATGTCGAGCAAGAAAGTCCCCAATATATATATGTCCAAACATCCACTATAATATACAATAATGACCTCTAGGGCATACATATGACTAACAGATTGGTCCCAGAGTATAGATGACGACCTTACCGCAGCACAGGTACCAGACATACTTTGGGTTTGTGTGGCCAAGCTCCAGCTCACCGACAATGCAAGAGTCTGGTGGAATACCGAGGAGAGCCGTCTCACACAACCGATAGAGTGGAAAACATTCTACAACTTGTTCGATGCGAAGTTTTTCCCCGAGACTGCTCGATTTGAGATGGAGCAACAATTCATCCACCTGCAACAAGGTTCCATGTGGGTAAAGTCGGTGGATGAATATGATGCCGAATTCATCATGCTTAGCAGGTTTGCGACACACTTGATCCCGACCGATTGTAACGTTTTAAAAATCGTTCAGGTGAAATTTCTGATAATCGGTAAAATAACTGGTGTTTTCCGAAAAAAAACAAGATATAATTATTTTTCCACATAGACTTAAATATACCTATTCTAGCTATATAATTGCTAGTATTTGGTATTTATTTTGTAACTTATAAATTGTTAGTTTACTTAAATATTTTTCCCTAATTAATTATTTTTAATATTATTTTAAGATTTCATTAATACATTTAATTAGTGATAATTACAAATGAGAATGGGTTAATTAGTCAAATGTGAACCATGACAACTTTAAACCAAGTTTGTAACATGTTTTCTTTTTCTCATTTGGGTTCCAAGGTTCTAGTTCATTCTAGGGTAAAATAAATTAGAGATAAAATAAAATAAAAATAGAATTATGTTGTATGTTGTATTAATGAGCTAGGAGAGATTTGTCTTGACTTGGGAACTTCTACATACACCCACACAAACCCACACTCATCCACTTCCCCTAGCTGGCCGACACAGCCACCCCATTTCCCCACTTCATTCCTCACAACAAAAGAAAAAGAAATAAAAAGAAAAGAACAAACAAAGAGGTATGATTTTAAATATATGGGGTATGGGGTATTTTCTTGACTTCAAAAACACCACCTCACTCTCTCTCCCCTCTCTTCATCCTTGGCCGAGCCCCCCCCATAGCAGCAGCTCCCCCTTTTCCCCATCTCATTCCCACTTCAAAAATCCTCAAAAATCCATCAAAAATAAATGCAAAGTCTCACTAGTTCATCACTTAACCTTTACCTAATTTTCCTTGACCTATCTAGCTTGGATTTTGATGCAAGAAACCATTTTGGGAGGCCAAGAAATTTCAAGTTTGATCTCAAACTTGTGAGGTATAATCATAACCTTATATTTAATTTGTTGTTTAATTTATCTAATCTAAACTAATTAGGTGTTAATTTGGTTCTAATTTCAAGTTTAAGTTTTACAAGAGAAGGTTTTGAATTAAGTTAGAGTTTTTCACATCATTACTAGGTTTTTGGAATAAATCGATGTGAATTAAGTTTGAGGTTTGTTGGTTTGCCACACATTTCATATGAAATTTAGTGTGTTGTGAACGTGCGTTGGGTGCGATTGGGTTTTTGGTTTGGTAGTTGCCACGTATAGCGACCCTAGTTGTGGTTTGTGGCGTTGTCACGAGCGCGTTTGTGCACCAAATGCGTGCGCGTTTAGCCAGTGCGCGTGGTTGACTTGTATTGTTTGTGTCCGTGACTATTTATATTTATTCTCTTATTTCCTTGTGTACGTTTTTAGGATCGGATGCAGAGGCATCGGATGTGGCGCGGAAATGACAGAGCTGAAATCGGATCAAATTAGCCGAGGCGTCCAGGTGAGTAGATGTATATCTACGGGGGAAGTCTGGTGGATGGAGTATAGCACCCCCGCATTTTTGTAGGGTATGATGCGTTTATTATATATATATATATATATATACATATGTGTTACTGTGAGATGTGAATATTTAGCAAGGAAGCGCTTTTAGTTTAGTTTCTTAGTTGCGAAACCCTAGAGTAAAAGTTGACACGCACATACGTGACATGATTATGGGTGTATATGTTTATATGTATATATATATATATATATATGTATGTATGTATATATATGTGTGTGTGTGTGTGTGTGTGTGTGTGTGTGTGTGTGTGTGTGGATGCGTTGGTACATATATATGTGTGTGTGTGTATACATATACGTATACACGGGTGATGAGGATAGTATATGATATTTGGAGGTGAGTCGATATGATCGGGCATGATACCGTGAGATTGTGATATGTGATTGGGCCGTGATATGATATACGACATGATATTATAGTGGATCGTTGGGCGATATGTTTTTATACACACGAGGATATATGTTTGATGATATTGGTATGTTCTAGACTTTAGAACGGTACCCCTAATTCAGGATATTATGATGATGATACCATATGAATAATGAGGTATATATGATATTTGACCCGTACCCCGATTTCCGGGATGCCGTACGATGGATTTTACCGTATGAGGTATAAATATGATGATTGATCCACACTCTTGATTCGAGGATGTCGTATTATATTTTACCGTACGTGACGCTATTGAGGCGGGATCGCTGACTACTAGATATATCGACTCGAAATTTAGGTGGATTTCTTACCCTTTCAACTAGTTCTTTAGTTTAATCTTTTAGTTGATTAGGAAGAGCTTGGAACAGGCTCGAGTCATACTTATTTTCAAAAACTAACGAATCGTGATTATCTTCAAAAGACAACCCGAGGGATATTACGGATTTTTCAAAGGGCGTACATTTTCTTAAAAACACCGTAGCCCCTATTTTCTAAAAACCACGATTCGTGCTATTTCAAATGCTAAAACTGTATGACTCGTATATATAAATATATATTCTTATATGTTGCGGTTACTACATCTTTTTCCATATATTCGTGTTGTTCTTATCGCATTGCATGCTTATACTTGTGATTTCTTTTGTTATTATGAACCCATGTTGTCAGGACACCAACACCATTACCGATGATGCGTATGTCTACGAACACTTGCTTGCCGGCTCATACACATCATCATTGGTAATTGCCATGACACGTACACTTTAAAGAATATTACTTCATTGATATAACTTGCTAGCTGATAGTTCCGATATATCATTGCTATGCTAATTTAGATATTGCATTCTTTACTTAGATACCCATGCATGTATATATTCATTTATCATGCAATATTATGGGGCTTTATGCCGGTAATTCACTGTTTATTTACTCCCGATTTTTGGATGTCGGATTTTCCATGAGATTTTGGGATTTGGAGAAACCGTAAGGATTTTATAAACTCATTTTCATTTCTAAAGATAGAAATTTGCAGTTTTCTCATGATATGATGTGAAAGGTGTCCACCATGAGTTTTCTCGGTTCTTGAGCGATATCATACACCCGATTCAAGGAGGAGGATGAACCGTCTGCGGGTGCATGGTGGACTCGGTGCGGTACCCCGGGGCAAGATGGTCGTAGATGATGGCGTTGAGCCTGGCAGGGGAGCACTACCGACCAGTTATTTGTGACATGGCGGATATCCGGAGGATACCGACGTAGTCGTGAGATTTGATGATATGGGCCAGTCCGGACTGTCGGAGCCTGAGATATTGAGATATTGAGGCATTGAGACATTGAGATATTGAGACATTGAGATATTGGGATATATATATATATATATATATATATATATATATATTGTGTCAATGCTTGACATGGATTTTCTGTCGATTTCATTGATGACACTTCGGTTTTTACACTAAGATCTTACTGAGATAAGAAAATAGTTTTCTTGTGCAAGATAATTTCTGCTTTCATTTTCAATGCATCCGTACATTATATATGTGACATGTTGCTACCTGAGGCACTGACATGAGCACGTGGTATTACACTTATGTTTAGATGATTACTCTTGCCACTATTAGATGTTTCAGGTTATATAATGAGGATATTGTTGTATGATCTAGGAGAGAGTCATACATGCGATTTCTTCTCGGTGATATTTTCTACTTACGAGTTGGCAACTTACCCCCTTTGTGCCACAGTTTCTTGCAGGTTTTGCCGTACAGGTTTCCTTGGCGGCTTTGCTGGCACACCACTTCATTCCGGGTGATTGCTTGGGTAGGTGGGTTCACTTGTATCGTGACCACCGTTGTACTTGTATTTATTTCAGTTGTATCTAGTAAACTCCATCAACCAGACTTGTATATTTGATAGACTTAGAAAACCAGTTGTATATTCTTTCGACCTTAGAGTCGCGCGCTTATATTATTATGGTTCTTCTCTGGTTTTCTTTCTGAGTTTTGATCCTCGCCTTTCGGCGTTGTATATTATATTGCTTGCGTGGTTGTTCCGCCAATTAGTGAAGAGCTAGCTCCCGTTTGGGGATGCCTCGTTATTATTTTTTATGTATATTCCTCTTTGTACCCGTTTGGGGCCAGTATTTACAAAGGAAGCTCTGCCGAAATTTTTGGGAAAGACTTGATGCTTTTAAAAACGCTTACTATGACTTTCAAAATGAATTTATATGTTAACTTTTAAATAAGTATTGCTTCACTCTCTTTTTAAATGGTTTATATTTCTGGGCTTTTGGCTTACTTGAATTAGGTGGGGTCCTATAGAATTCACATGATTTAAGTGCCAGTCACGTGCCATTTCGGGTTGTGACACTGATGAGATTCAGGTTGGACGATTCCAATAGGGCTTAGACCTGGAGATTCAGGCGGCATTAGCCACAGACGACTATCCAACTCATGAACTCACCCTAAAGGCAACACGTCGTTATGAAGCTGTAGTCAAGAAGAAGGGTAAGCTCCAAACAGCTGGAATCAAATGCCCTGCTACACAGATGACAGGAGGAGCCTCTTCTTGTCCGATTTTTACACCCAAGAGGTGAGGAGGATCATTTAATCGGTCCAGTCCAGATTTCTGTTTCTACCACAAGAGAACTGACACTTGGCGAAGGAATGCAGGTGTGCAAATGGCCTGTGTTTGATTTGTGGCGCATCTACTCACGCTATAGGAGCATGCCCATGTCGTACACAGCACCAGCATCCAGACCCGCAATTACAACTCCACAGAGGCCAACCATTTAGGCTCCTGCACCTCGCCAAGATCTTCCTGCATCAGCTCCACGTGGACCACCTGCAGAGCCCCATCGTTAATTCCACCAGGCACAGAGAAACGTGCCTCAAGGACAGAGGAATATGCTTCCGGCAAGGAGGAATGTACCGAGACGACAGTCTTTTACAATGACGGTCGAGGAGGCCGAAGCCACAGGACAAGTCATCACTGGTAAATTCTCCCATCCTTTCAACCTTTTCAATTCTTGTACATAGTTATACTGTTCCTATATCTAAACATAACCTCACACCACTTAGGTACTATACTAGTAGCCACCTTTCTTGCACTCGCACTTTTCGACACTGGAGCTTTACACTGCTTCATGTTACAACGATTCGTGAGAGCGTACACGATTCCAGTGAAGCCACTCATTTCAAGCTAGAATGTCAGTTCCGGGAATGGAATCTTGAAGGCAACTTTGGGATATGATCAGTGCCTAGTTGTAGTTTGCAGTCGAGAATTCTACGTAAATTTCAAAGTACTGGACATACCAAATTTCGATGTTGTGTTGGGAATGGATTGGCTGGGAGTATTCTATGCTACTATTGACTGCTGTCAAAGGAAGGTAGTATTTAAGATACCAGATCACCCAGTTTTCTATTTCAAAAGTGGAGATAGAACCTTGGAGCTAGGAAGTTACCGTGCTAAACCAAAAAATGCAAAAGTGTTCCTTCTACCAGTTGAAGAAGAAAAACCTAAGGTAGTTCGAGAGTTCGAGGATGTATTTCCTGAAGACATATCAGGCCTCCCGATCGAGCTCTTGAATTTAGTATTGATTTACAACCTGGTGCACAACCTGTAATCAAATCTCTATACCGATTAAGTCCGGAGGGACTGAAGGAGATCCGCATTCAGTTGGATGAACTACTGAAGAAAGGTTGGATCTAACCCAGTACTTTAAGTTGGGGATCTCCAGTGTTACTAGTGAAGAAGAAGGAAGGTTCTTACAGGATGCGCGTGGATTATCGAGCTCTGAACGAAGTGACAATTACGAACAAGTATCCACCACCGCACATAGATGACCTTTTCGATTATTTAAGTGGATCTTGTGTCTTTTCAAAGCTAGATTTTCGTTCGGGTTATCATCAGGCGAAGGTCAAAGAGTCTGACATTCCGAAGACGGTGTTTAGGACTCGTTATGGTCATTATGAATATCTCGTAATGCTATTTGGAGTGACCAATGCACCTGCTATCTTTATGAACTTGATGAACCAGTTTTTCGAGAGTATTTAGACATGTTTGTTGTTATCTTCATCGACAACATCCCGGTGTATTCAAAAAATCGGAAAGAACACGCCAAGCACTTACGGATTGTCCTGGAGACATTACGACAACATCAGTTCCACGCTAAGTACATCAAGTGTGAATTTTGGGTAGATCAAGTCGGATTTCTCGGACATATTGTTTCAGGCGAAGGAATCTCTGTAGTTCCAACTAAGGTGTCAGCTGTCAGCGAGTGGCCGACACCAAAGACGGTGAAAGATATAAGAAGTTTCTTGGGCTTAGCAGGATACTACCGACGATTCATAGAAGGATTCTTAAAGATTGCAGCACCCTTGACCAAGCGCACATGTAAAGACGAAGCATTTGTGTGGTCAGAAAGATGTGAGAAGGTTTTTGTAGAACTCAAGTCGAGGTTAACCTCTGTACCTATTCTTATACTGGATCAATCTGGCAGATTCGTTGTGCATTGTGATACGTCCGGTAAGAGATTAGGATGTGTTCTACACCAGCATGGAAAACTTGTGGCTTTTGCGTCAAGAAAGTTAAAGGTCCATGAACGCAACTATCCAACACATGATCTAGAATTGGCAGTCGTCATCTTTGCACTCAAGATTTGGCGCCACTATCTTTTGGAAGAACGGGTGGATATATACTCTGACCACAAAAGTCTGAAGTATGTATTTACTCAGAAGGAACTCAACATGCGGCAGAGAAGATGGCTAGAACTCATGGTGGACTTCGATATCAACCTACAGTATCATCCTAGAAAGGTGAACGTAGTTTCTGATGCACTTAGTCGCTAGCCATTAGCAATGAACCTCACCGCTCAGTAGAGACTACAACAAGAACTGCATGGATTGGAGATCGAAGTAGTTATGCCAAGTAACGCTTCATGTTTGATGAACTTACAAGTCCAGTCCACTCTTGTCAATCAGATCAAGGCAGATCAAGCAAATGATGCCAAGCTACAAAAGATCCGAGAACAAGTAGAAAGTGGATTACGAATTGACTTCATCATCCACGAAGACAGATCCTTACGATATGGAAGCCGTTTATGTGTACTAGTTGGCTCTGTTTGAGAAGAGTTGATGAAAGAAGCTCACAACTCTTCTTATTCGTACACCCTGATGGCACGAAGATGTACAAGGATCTACGGCAATATTACTAGTGGCATGGAATGAAGTGAGAAGTAGCAAGGAGCGTAGTAAAGTGTCTAGTATGTCAGCAAGTGAAGGCTGAATATCACAGAACTGCTGGTTTACTTCAGCCGTTACCAATCCCAGAATGGAAATGGCAGCACATTACCATGGACTTTGTGACTGCTCTCCCTTGCAGCATGAAGGGTAAATACGTAATTTGGGTTATTATGGATCGACTCACCAAGTTGGCTCACTTTGTTCCATTCAGAGTTGGCTAGTCAACCGAGACGTTAGCAAAGAAGTACATGGAGGTGAGCATAAATCTAAAGTAAGATTTAAACCTTCAAGATGTACTATATTTGATACCCATAAATTCATGCAGGAGATCGTGAGATTGCATGGAGTACCTGTTTGCATCGTCTCTGATCATGATACAAGATTCCGATCATAATTTTGGCAGAGTCTGCAAACTAGCCTGAGGACGAGTCTGAATTTCAGCACGGCGTATCATCCACAAACGGACGGACAGTCCGAGTGAATAATTCAGATACTAGAAGATATGCTGAGAGCCTGTATGTTAGACTTCGGAGGTTCATGGGAAGATCAGCTACACCTTATGGAGTTTTCATACAATAACAGCTATCATGCAAGCATTGGGATGGCACCATTCGCAGCACTCTATGTACGGAAATGTCTCGCAACACTCTATGGATGGAAATGTCGTTCCCCGTTAAGTTGGGACGACGTTGGAGATCGTGAACTCCTTGAACCAGAGATGATTATGGCAACTGTGGACGTGGTTCGCACGATCAGGGAAATGATGCGAATAGCCCAAGACCGGCGGAAACATTGGGCAGAAGCAAAGCGTTGACATCTGGAGTTCCAACCTGTAGACCATGTATTCCTGAAGATCTCTCCAAACAGAGGAGTGATCCGTTTTGGCAAGAGGGGTAAATTAAGTCCAAAGTACATAGGACTGTTCGACACACTTGAACGAGTTGGAGAAGTGGCATACCGTTTAGCACTACCATACTCATTGGAAGGAGTGCACAACATGTTCCACATATCCCAACTAAGACGATATGTGAGCGACCCAGCTATATACTTGATCACTCAGAGCTTACGGTACAGACTGACCTAAGCTGCGAGCAACAACCAGTTGAGATCCTGAACCGAAAGCTGAAAACATTATGGAACAAGGAGGTAAACTTGGTCCGAGTGATTTGGAGAAAGGATTCGCCAGGAGAATCAACTTGGGAAAGAGAAGAAGATACACGTGCACGATAGCATTATCTTTTTGAAAATTAGTCTATGTGTAATTGTAAAATTTGAGGACGAAATTTTTATAAGGAGGGTAGAATGTAACGACTCTGAAAATCACTGTACGGAAATTTCTTATTATTGTACAGAAAAGTGTATTACAGCCTGTGTAAGAGTTATAAGTTAATTTTTTTTAATAAAAGCAAGAAACAATTTGTAGCTCACTGGTAAAGCCTCTGCACTGCTGTGATATAGCCTATGTGTTCGATTCTCACTAGACACAATTATTTTTAGATTTTTATTTTTAATTTTTTCGGAAGTCCAAGAGTTGCACATACAATACACGGAGAAACGAAAAGTTTCGGAAAAATCAAACAGTCGCAATGAGGTGTATACACCAAACTTAACATGTGGCACAAATCTCGAGACAGGCCAATAAAATCCGACCGCCCATTCTTCCCTATTGGTCACCACCGACGGGTGAGAAGTTCCTAATTGCCTCCGTGCTCTGCACACTTGTCCCTTCGACTCCCCTCAACTGCTCTGCACCGTTTGATTTTCCTGCAATCAAACAAAAACTTTTCATTTCACCATTTAATACCATTTAAATTCTTTAATCCACATTTTTAATTCCCAAACCCTAATTCTTCACTATAAATATCACCCCATGCTCTAGCTCTCCTCTATTCTAAAAATTTCAATCAAAATCATCCCAAAAGTTCCTAAGTGCAAGTGGAGTGAGCAACCAAGCTTCTTCTATCGAAGATCGAAGCTGTTTCCGGAGCTTCCGCGATGCCATGGAGCCCCCTCCATTTTCCTTACTCCTTTCTCGAAGTTATAAAACCGTAAGTCTCTCTTCTCTCTTTTTCTTTCATTCCAAAACCATCTTCTAAAAATATATCGGAAAAGTGGAGTTAACTCCAATATGGGTAGTTTTAACCTTTGTACTCCCCTCTTTAAAGCAAAATAGGTCAAAATAACTTTCTCGCATTACTAGTAATTTTGCTTACAATCTTTTAGCTTTGAGTTTAACCAAAACTTTCATGTGAAACTATCACATAACGAACTTTTCATTAAAATATCATAAACTTTAGTATGACCCTTATTTTCAATAATTGTTAAATACCATTAGGAAAACTTTATGGGGTAACGACCCACCCCACACGCACACTATGGTTTCATAGCACGGTATTCTAAATATATGACTAATTTAAAGAATGACTTTTATATTAAAATACCACACCTTTTCAAAACGGGTTCTTTTAATCGGTATTTTGAAATCCTTGGCAATTACACCTCTACAATCCTCGTTAGGAGACCCGTTAATAGATGGTGCGGATTATCGCATATTCTTGGAAGAGTAGAGCGAGATGCAGAACTCCTCACAGAGTATTTAGTCTCGAAAGGAAATAATAATACAATTTTTAAGAAATGCGACTTTTTTTAAACAAAACTAATTTTTGAAAAATTATATAAAAAATATGAACCCGTATTTTCAATAAAAAAATATTATGAAACTATATTTTTAAAATGAAAAATTAGAATTTTAATAAAATACCATCAAGTTTCTAAAAGAGCTAGTTTTCAATAAAATACCATAAACTTTTAAAAAGGCTAAGTTTCATCACCAAATATCATAACAATTAAAATACATGTTCATGAAAACCCTAAATGGTACAAATCGCCCTCGAGGTTTATTTTTAAATTATATTAAAGTATATTTTCATAAAACCCCCTTGAGATATGAAAAATAATATTTTAAGGACTATAGTTTAATATAGGCTTAAGCGGTATAATTTCTCTTGAGCATCGGGGAGCCGGAGAAAGTGAGTGCTTGCCTATTCAGGCTAGACAACTTAACGGAGTTTTCAATGGCAATTGTCTTGAAAAAAGACACAAATTCTGCCGTCCATGTGCAGCAGTTACCGATTATTCCCAAACCTAAGAAAAAAATTCTGGAGTTAAATCCGTTCACAAGTTTCTGACTCAATCTGAGTCCAAATTCAACCAGAATCCAAAATCAAACATGAGCTTGAATACTTGATCATAAACCTGAATACTCGAATTCAAATATCAAACTTAAACTTATATACTCGACTCGACTCGACTGAACCATGGTTTTTACTTGACATGAACTTGACATGAATACCTGAACACATGCTTACATCTTGAACATGAACCTGTACATTTTATATCCATGGATTCGGCTAAGACCTATAATATTAATCCATACAATATAATACACGGGGATAAAGGGGTAGATTGGTAAGGAACGTATATCGTGTCACGAGCGGTCATTTTAAAAGACACCTACATAAATTCATATGCCGTTGTCCCGTGGGTTATGACGGGGCCATATACTACATATTACCATAGTCCATGGGATAAGATGGACTCCTCCCGTATATATGAATACTTTTTTTTATCAAATTACAAATAACCACGTTAGAATAACTATCCTATACTAGTGAATGATCATATACAATTTTACCTGTTCTCTGTTCATTTGGTTTCTATTCACATTATATACTATCTTCTCTTACTTCTTTTAAGACTTACCGAGCGCTAATTCACTGACGACATTCTTTTCTGTTTCTTCTTTGGAATGTTCGTCAGGAGGACCGGACTCTGAAGACGTAGAGCCGAGCCAGGAAGACTTGGACTAGTTTGCAGCTCAGCTGGACTACTAGTTCTTTCTGTACTTACTTTCAGTACCCCATTGTTTAAACATTTGCTTTTATTATTGTATTCTTTTATTTTCAGATAGTTGTATTTAAAGTTGAATGTAAATAAAGTTGTTGTTTCATTTTATTACTCTTATCATTTTTGTTCATTGTTATATTGCTTAATTACGCTTAACGTATTTGTTTCATAGTAAATATGTTGCGGGCTTGTCACGTCACCGTTTCCGTCTATTGGGAAGCGGGGCGTGACATAATACGTATGTTTTTTTGTGATTTGTGGGGTCTTAGGAAGGGTGATGAAATCCCAATCCAATTTTAATTGATGTTATAGCCTCTTAATGTCCGTATTATTCTATGCAAAGCGTTAAATAAACAAAATCTAAAACAACAAAATAATTTATTTGGCGACGGCGCAATTTGTGCAAAGAAACCTGCCGAAAATACAATTCAGTGGAGTTCAGTGAAGAAATTTAGAGCCGAGAAGAAGCCTGAAAAAATTTAGTGGCACGAAGACTAAGTCCGGCCGCGGAACCGCCGCCTTTACCACCTTTTGGCCGCAGATCCGCAGTGGGTATAATGAATTTGAGCTCCAAATTTATTCTGTACACTCCCCTTGTTCTGTTCTGCTCTATTAAAACCTCTGTTTCTTGATTTTATAACTATATTTGCTCTAGATTTGCTTGCATACTCGCACAAAAAATATCAAAAAAAATAAAATAACAAAATGGTTTTTATATTTTGTTGTTTTTATTTTTATTTTTATTTTTTTTTATACAAAAATTAACCCGAGTAACAAGAAAGAAATACATTACCGTCTTTCCGGCAATGGCGCCATTTGATTGGTAGCAGAATGATTGCGATATATGTTATGATATGTGTTCTATTTTGTTCTCCGTTTATCACAATCAAGACGGTGTCGCTTGGTAGCTAGCCGGTTGAGTACGGGTCATCCACTGGGAGATGGTATGTTTTCCGGTCTTATTTTAGAGGAGTCAATTAATGAATGTATATGTATGATCAATTCTATCATAAGCATTTGTATTTTATGTTCAAGTAAACTTGTCAGGGTTAGGGTTGGTTAGTAGAGTTAGGATTAGTCTTGTGCTTATCTTTTGCCATTCTTAAAATTATGTTGGGATAATTGGAACTAGCGGAGATTAGAAGGACATAGGAATGGGATTTGCGAGTTTAAGTAAGCTTTCCAACGCTAAATCCATTCCTAGTGCCCATTGTCCGTCTGCTACATGCGCTTACTTTCAACCCTAGGGCAAACATACGCAACCATGTATCCAATTAGGTCACAACTATATGTCACGTTGTAGTACGCCCAAAGAACATCTCGACTTAAGTCGCGACTATATATCACTTATAGCGTGCCTAAGGAAGGGGGTTGTGTTTGTTTGGTCTAAATTCATTTTAAGGTGTTTGGCGAAGAGAAGTACAAGGGAGTTTATCGTCTCTCATACTAACCTTCCTTAGCCCTAACAAGTGTGGAATTTATTCACACATTTAAAAGAAAAATAAAACAAGAAGGAAAAAATGAAAGAATGAAAGGAATACGGTTTTAACAAATAATAGCAAGTTAATTATTTGGGCCTTCAACTAAGTAAGGGACTCTATTGAATATCATGGCTTGAGAAATACAGATTAGAAGAGAAGAAAAACAAAATAAGAAAAGAAATTCAACAACTACTTTAACAACAAAAAAAGTTACATTAGGAATTAAAATTACAATATAAGAATTTAAAGATACAAGTTAATAAAAACCCCCATCTTCATTAATTTTCCACTCAAAATCTCTCACTACAATTTTATGAAGAAGAGAAGAAGAAAAAGAAGCTACACACTAAACTATACTAAATCCTAGAAAAGAAAAGAATCCTTGGTTTGGCTCAAAACTGGAGTATTTATAAGAAGAGGACTGAAACCCTAGGGCCATATTCTGATCCCTTATAGAATTACAAAGCTGTCCCTGAAAACTAGTCGCGAGACGCCACGTGGCGATCGTGGAACCGCCGCCCAAACCCCCTTTTTGCCGCGCTTCCGCGGTCCTTTTGATGAATTAGAGCCTCGTTTTTCTGTGCTTCCTCATGTTGCTTTGTTCTTCTGTTTGACAGTTCCAAAATTGCAAAATGGTTTCAAAATATCTTTAGATTTTCAACAGTCCAAAATGGCTACACTTTTAATCTGTTTGATCTTGATCTCTCTCGAGCTCCGCGCACCTCTTGATCTTTGTGCTGCCCTTCTCGTTCTCTGTGCTTGTCCGAGACACGAATGACCACTATTATTTGTCTTGTCTCTTGAACTGGTAAGTGGCACTTGACGGGTGCGGATGACCGGAACCCGGATTTTATCTGTTTGTGGTAGATATTCTGGATTTTAGCATAACTGTAGAGATTTTGCATGATTTGCGTTATTTTGGACTAGGAACCTGTAACCTATAATTATGTAGCAAACACGGATCAAAAGCACCTACTTATAAACAATTGAGCAGAAGAATGAGTGGTATTAAATGCAGTATTCTGATGTGAACAACTTCATAGAGAGTGGGAGCAGCGGAAGAGTGTGCAAATTGCTTAAATCTATCTATGGATTAAAATAGGTATCGCGGAGTTGGAACATCTGTTTTGATGAGACGGTAAAATAATTTGAATTTATCAAAAATATAGACGAACCATACATTTATAAGAAAATTATAGCAAAAACTGTGGTATCTCTCGTCTTGCATGTGGATGACATTCTCTTAATAGAAAATGACATTCTTCTGCTACAATCGGTCAAAAGTTTCTTGTCATAGAAGTTCTCCATGAAAGACCTGGACGATACCTCCTACATTCTTAGGATCAATATCTATCGTGATAGATCTAAGGGGATGTTGGGACTTTCACAGTCTTGGTATATTGACACCATGCTAAAGAGATTTAGTATGGAAGATTCCAAACACGGTAATTTACCCGCTTGTCACGGGATCACCCTCTCCAAAAAGATGTCTCCCAAGACTGATTTAGAAAGGGACCGCATGAGTATTATAACATATACTTCGGCGGTATGATCTATAATGTATGCGGTGTTGTGTACCAGACCGGATGTAGCTTACGCACTTAGCGTAGTAAGCAGGTATCAGTCAAACTCAGGAAAGAAGCACTGGATAACAGTAAAAAACATTCTCAAGTACTTGAGAAGGAATAATGAGATGTTCTTGGTATACGACAGTAAATACCTCCTGATCGAGGCCTTTGTTGACTCCAGCTTCCAGAGTGACAAGAATGACTTCAAATCCATGTCGGGTTATGTCTTCACCCTGAATGGAGGGGCGATCTATTGGAAGAGCTCCAAATAGGACACTGTTGCTGGCTCGACGATGGAGGTAGAGTATATCGCTGCTTGTGACGCCGCAAAAGAAGCTTTCTGGATGAGGAAGTATATTACAGAACTTCAGATGGTTTTGTCTATTGTTGACCAATACCTTTGTATTATGACAACAATGGAGCTATAGTTTTAGAGAAAGAATCACGGTTCTATCAGAGATCCAGACACATCTTGAGACAGTATCACCTGATCAGGGAGATCATGGATCGTCAGGAGATCGAGGCGCGGAGAGTAGACACGAAGGACAACACTGCTGATCCACTCATAAAGGCCATCTCTCAAACACAGTTCGAGAGGCTATTCGAGATGATGGATCTGCGATATGCCAATACATGGTTTTAGTGCAAAGTGGGAGATTGTTAGTGATATATGCCCTAAAGGCCATTATTATATAGTACATGATTGTATATTACATCTTGGAAGCTTGGGATATATACATGTATAATAACAGTCTTGCTCAATCTGATAGTTTGCTATGGTTTGTATTTATCTTAACATGTGTATATGTTCCTTTTTACATATTGCTTATACATGTTGATAGAGCCTTTAGGATTTTTGCTTGACTACCAACGTTATGATGGAAACCACACTTGTGGGGGCTGGGTAGTTTATAAGCACATCCTTAAAATTGTCTCTAGCCGTAGGATTATCGAGACTGAGTATCGATACTCCAGAGTAAACTAGTGTATATATTTCTTATCCTCGTTAGGAAAGATGGCCTGTTCCGCAGCCATTGGTATACGGTACCAAAGATAGTATACACATGCTCATTAGGTTATGAGTTACACTGGACAGACTCGCTAGAAACTGCTAGTTGGTATTATACTTATCGTCGGATAGCAGTTCTCCAGTGACATGAGTAGATTAGTCCGATGGCTTGACATCACTATTAGTTTCGAGTGTGTTCCTATTTATATTACTACCCTACTACGGTTTTAATGAGTCGTGCAAACCGGTAGTAGTCGAGTGCAGTCCCGAAGCACTTGGAGGCAGTTGGTGATAGAAGGGATTCGTCTCTCCCGGTATTGGGAGTTGATATCGCGCTGTGTACGGTTGGCCAATACTACAGGTCGTTGGCCAGGACAAGTGAGATTTTCTGGTAGATACACCACTAGTTTCTCAGATTGTATTGAGTTCCACACCGACACGATTTGTCGCGCTATTAGGGGTCTGACGTTTATCACCCCTTTAGTCTGATATGCGATACTCTTAGACGAACAGACCAGACTGTACGGAGAATGTCACCTATAGGTTCAGTAGGGGTTCGGACGAGTTTTCTTGTCGATATTTCTTTCGACAGATACCTGGGTAGCCGTTACGTACAGCTAGTTCCACTGATATGCTTATAGTTAAACTCACTGCCAGCGTATTGTCGAGTCTTTAGAGTTCCACACAAATGGTTTCTCGGTTCAGATTAATAAGATTAATAAGATGATGGCAACTCAAGAAAAATCTACACTTGATAATATTCTACACTCACTACAATTCCTATCTTTTCATAACACTAAAAACAAAATAAATGGCTGACTTTAGGGGGAGAAAAAGAAATGAAAAGAAAATTTGTTGACATGATTCATTTTGAATCAGAGAGATCCCAAGTTAATGAGATGTTTAATAATATTCATGTCCATTGTCATCATAGATTATGGCTAAATTGGATGGAACCTCCTTCTGTTATAGTAGAAAGACCTTTCACTATTTTAAAAATCCATTATAGCTTGCACCCCTCATTTGTTTGTTTCTATAGATTTTAATTCTCATAATCCCTTGTCAAAACCATGGTGTTGAATCTTTGCTGTTCCCGATTCGAGATGGCCGTTCTGATCCCAAAAGCGGCCGTCCAAGTTTCCTTACCAAGATTTTATACCTTGGCTCATCAATTGATTATTGGGGTTTAGTATTATGTTTATTAATATCTTGGTGAGTTTATTAAAGGATTATCGGTTTATTTGACATCATGAATTAATAAAAGTTGTCCAAAAGTTTACAGTTATATTAGTACTATACGTAGCAAACCATTCTAGACGTCATTACTTACCGAAAAAAAATATATCCAAATGTTTATAACTCTTCTTTTTATATAAAAGTTTTACTATTTTTACAAATTTGTTTAGCCAAACGATTAAATTCCAATATTCCAATATGAGATTGCAAAAATAGCCAAGATGACCAATTCCAATCCAAAAAATAACCAATAGCGATACTGAGATTTTAAACCTTGGTTAAAACATTCGATGGACAAAATAGTGAGAACATGATGGCAAAATAGCGATACTGAGATTTTATTGTATGCTAAATGAGGGGGAAAATTGTAGCTTTTATCCTACTATACGGGCAAAAGTTATGGATGCTTTCTGTAATGTAGCTTATTTTAATATTATAACATACAACAGCTTTTATATATGTAGAGTATCGGAGCCTACTTAATATATGGGGACAGATGATTCTCAAAACTTGATTAAAAATATGGATTGGAAGACTGTCGACAATACAAATTCTAGCGAGTCAGTTGGAATAGAAACAAAGAAAAGGCTTCCGAAAAAGATTAGACAAGTACCAGAGTATTATTTTTTCCCTTGACTATCATTACCATCAGCGATCGCCATCTACAGTGCTGTGATTGCTGTGGGGGTTGGCGCTGGATGCTAGCAGAGGTTTGGATAAAGAAAAAGATCAAAGATGTATTTCTTTTTTCTTGAGTTTATGATCTTTCATGGTTCTGCTAGTTGCCCTACTTGCCCCTGTTGCTTATATTCATTTGATTAATTATCATTTTTGCACTGTTCACAATCTTAATAATACGTGCTGGTGCTAATTCCTTCATCTATATCCATGTTCAACACTTATAATCCTAAGATATTTGTTACCATTTGTAACCTCAAGTCGAATATTTTCCAAAAAGATTTTCTTAATTTCCTTTTTCTACTTTTCAAGGGTTCGGGGGTGTCGGGAGTTAATTGCTAATAGTTTGTTTTTGGGTTGCAAGTGCTGAACAATATATCGGTGAAGGGAGTTACATGCGATTAACCCTTTGTTATTTTTCAAGAAACCACTCTCAAATGAAGCTATTACAATATCAGGTTGCTGCCACAAAATACATATAACTATCTGACAAAGAATGCATTTTAATTATTACTATAAACTTAAGTTTGAAGGGTAAAAATTTATCGAATTACGTTGAAAGTGCATCTATATGTTATCAGTACTAAATATGAGAGCGCACACACAAAGCGCGCTTGTGTGCACGCACACACAATTCTTTGGCGAAATAGGAGTGATAGAATCTTCTTGCATATCTTAAAAAGTCACTTTGCAATGATCATCTATCCAACTTGAAATTTACAATTATAAGCAATCATGAATGTTTCCCTATCCATTGAGAGGGCATAACACAGACGGTTTCTTATAGCAAGTTGTTTAGATCGATCATGTAGGATGTTTACCTAACTAAAATTGGTGGAAAAGAATTCCACAGTATTTAAATCATGCCAATAGTTGATTTATCAATCTATAGGCTCCATATAGTGGAAACTAAGTGATTGCTATTAAGTTTTGCCGTTTTGGGTTGCTTGAGATGGCGGCGACATCAATAGCAGCAGCATGTTCGGGCGTTCTAAATATGTTGATAAAGATGAATGCATTGAACTTGCAATTTGGATGGCCATCATCGTCCTAATTTTTCCTAAGCGGAACCAAGCCGGAGTTTTGTGTGCGTATCCTATAGTGCAAGCTATAATCTCATGCCATTCACACCGCTCAAATCTTGAAGGGGTCTGATAAAACTGAACTTTGAATTTTCCATAGGTGATAGTTCTATTTCCGGTGAGGACGGTATGAGCGCTCTCTTCCGTCATAATTAATTTCAGTGCTGTTTTGTTTTCCTTGTGTTATCACTTATCTCTGAACCAAACTTACTGCATTGCAGAGGACGGCGGAATCACTTGGGAGATGGACAAATAGTAATCGTCTCTATGCTCTGCTTGTTGAATCCTACCGAGCTCGATATGCTGATTTATTAATGCCAAAAAGGAAAAATGCAATTGTTGCAGCTTCAAAGGCATAAATTAGACAATTCGTGACTCATGGTGATTGAAACTTTATAGTTTTGGAGTTTTCTGTTAGCTTGGGATTGTTGTGCATTATCCAACAGCAGCATTAGCAGTTGTTAGCAAATATATTTGGTTTGTGTTTTTATATTTATTCTGAAAGTAATTAACCTGATGGTGCTTGAGGTCAGGTGCAGCTCCTATTCCGCTTTGTCATGGGGTTTTCTGGCGAACCAAGTAACTAACAATTGATGTGAATTTTGGCCACGAACTATTGTGCTAATTTCTACTATTATTTCATAGGTGTCACCGGCTTTCAGACATTTTTTTTCCTTTTTTTCCCCTTTCTTTTATTTGTGCGCGCGCTAATGTACTTAAATATCACGAGCTTTTAGCAACTTTTGCAGATAATCACAATACATGTACTTTATAATGTACACATAAATACAGTGTATTTATTTGCAGTCCAATTTCAAAAAAAAACCCTGGGCTTGTTATATAATTGCTGTCAGTATGTTTCTGTCTCTGCGGTTGACTTGAATGAAAGTAGGGGCATATCCATCAACTTTGTTTGAATCCATCCGATAGCTAACTAAACATGCACATCAAGGCTTCAAATTTCACTTGCAAGCACAATTACTGATACATGAGTATGCAAATACTGTTTATTATCTAGGCGTACTTTAAAAAAAAATTCTGCTCTTAATATCGATAGATTTAAGATCAGTAATATAATATCTTCGGTAATCAACCATTTCTAAACGTGAGAAATAAATAAGACTCAAAGCATTGAGAAAGTACTGCTGTTGGATCTTCAACTGAAATTATGCTTGCAAAGGGCAATGCCGAATATTGACATCAGCTGGTCGATGATTATATTTTGTTTCCATATGCAGAGGAATCCCGAGTATCCAGATTTTAATAACAAATACACTGTAGGGACTGAAGGCAAGTTCCAATATTGGACACCAGACTGCGCTCGCCTGCAAGCCAATGAAAATCATGCTGTTTCCGTTTTGCATGTCGATGATTTAATGCCTTTCTAATAGCGGTGAAGATGCTGGTATTATTGAATTACATCATGTGGCAGTGTCCTACCAATCGAGGCCCCCTCCAAAAAAAAGGCTTTCCATGCCTTAATAAGTCTCAATGATCACCCCCTCGCGTTTTGTATAATCCGAATATTAAGATAATAAGATTTTTGTGCTTCCAGTCATACTCCTATATGTTATTTACTTTTGATATAGAATTGCCAGTTATAGCTAAAAAGTATAAGCTTTGAATTTGAAGATTAAACAGAGAGCTAATCCTCTTAAACAGATGTAGCAGTTGTGAGTAGGAAATCATTTTCATCGGTGGGAGCTGTACTCTACCATAAACTAGAATCATTGCCGTCAATGTCAGTTATTCCTTTTCCCATCAAAATGGAATTGTCTATGAAGCAAGGCTTTTTATGAAAGTTCTGAGAAAAAAATTTATGATGAGATACTGACATTACACCATCCCGCTGTGAATTATTGGCAAATTTCTTGCCAAAGACACTATGGGAGATGGAGGGGTTTGCATAATCCAAAATGTCCACATGCTGTTCTCCAAATTCTGTTAGATTTTTAGAGGAAATTACGTCGGCACAGATCTAGCTAAGTGCAAAACAGAACACCAGATATTCTTGCTTTTCGGTCAGCAATATTCAAACTGTAATATTTCTAGTGTTTTCCCTTCAAAAACATTATGCTTATAACAGTTTTATACTACCTGAATAAACTGCTTATCATTTTGTCAACACATTTGTTCTTTGATACACTGTAAAATGGTTACATTTCTGTTAATCTCCACACGCTGAGTTTTTTGGAACTTTGAACCATTCTGATCGATTTACCCATTGCTTGTTTATACTTCTATAACGTGTACTCATCACTCATTTCTATTATGAATTTTGAGCCACTAAGCATTCCAAACAAAATTGACCCCATAAGTGTGCTATTCCATTGACATGTCACAATGTGCAGCAATGCAAGTATATCTGCAAATCTGTGATAAAGGTGTAAATGGAATGCAGTTTTCATTTTTTTAAAATTTTGTTTGTTATCATATTTTAATTATGCTGCTGCTGTTCCTCAGTCAAAAACTTCTTAAAAAAATTAATGTTTTACTTCATGGCATCAGCATAAACCGGTATAGAATATTTGTTAACGAAATTTGAAAATCCAACTAAGAAATTTACTTTCATACTTTTTTTGGACATTCTTATTCAATTCATAAGATGGGTCTTATTCTTGTACCCTTAATGTAAGATTAATGTTTTCAAATTGGCATGCCCAGTAATGATCGTTTTCATGATTATGTCTGTTAATGACGCTTTTCCTTGATTTTCGCCTTTCCAGTTATGATGCCTCCATGATTCACCGAGAGAATCTCAATCTTGAGCAGCATGCAGAAAGAATGGTGCTTTTTTTCTTTAATTTTTTGTAGTCCTGAATCCTGATCGATTTGAATTTGAGGTACCTCAAGTTCTCTACTTTGATTTAGTTTGTCAGCAACTTTCTTTTCTTTAATCTTGTTTTGTCTCATTGTTTATTTGTGCTAGGTGATGGCATTTTCTCTATATTGTTTTTATACCATGCCACCGATCCTTTGCCTTTACCGTCTGTTCCTGCTGATTTTAATTTATAGAAATTGACAGTAAATAATGCAACTCTAGCAACTTTAGTTACTTGACATTAACCATGGCCTCAGGTTATTAAGGAGCCACAGCCATCGAAAGCAGAAACCACTTGGTTTAGGTGGTTTATATTCTGAAATTTACTTATATCAATAATTTGAAATTGATAGAGAAAATTAACAACTACCTGATCTCAAATAATATCTTCCTAGCCGCTGAGAAAATATTTAGACTTCACGAATCCAATCTGTCAAGTCTAAACAATAACTCAAACTCAAAGCTCTGCAATTACATTGTATATCAAGCTTTTATTATAATCTTTAAAACATCTGTAAGGTTTACCCTGTCACACCTTAATACTTTTTAGTATAACATTGGTGTGTGAAATTATCTTTTACTAGTGTTCTCTCGCTGGTTGCATGGCTTGAACTTGTGATCCTTTAGCCACAGTCCCCATGCTATAGGCATGGGAATTAGTAAAAAACTTTGTGAAATTTGTTTTTCGATACAAGCATCCTCGTATACATTTTCTTAGAACTCAGAGATTCAAGAGTGAAGATTATTCAACTTCTTGAATTGCGAATGAGAGTTGACACAGAAATGACTGCTGATAATATTTATTTTGTTTTAAATCTTATCTCTTACTCCTGTTCCCTATATGTTATCCATTGTTATTTCCTTCATAAGCTCTAATTGGATTCCTTTTGACCTTCAGAAATATATTTCCGAAGCAATGCACCGTTAAGTTCATTGCATTTCACCATTGCTGATCCCCATGCTCCTCCTTGTCCCATGGATCTTGTCGCCACGGAAAATTATAGCCCGTGATATATACCTTGGTAAAAGTTTACGATTTATTGGGACGATGAAAATCTCTGAGAAACCAAAAAGTAAAATTGAAGGTTACTTGATCAATCCTACAAGTTTCTTGACATTTGGGAAATAAAACTTTGATGGACAAAGTAAGATTAAGAAACCAAATCATCTTCTACGCTGAATCTTACCCTTTATCTAAATTTAGCATACGCGACCTGCAATTTCTTTGGAATTATTGCTAGTATGGGCATCATTAATTCGTTCTGAATTTATAGTTGTTACATCACTTTCATTCAGAGATATCCATATCGTGAGCACGTGTACTCATCGATGATAGTCGTACATATCGACACTCCATGTGCATAAACTTATGCACCTAAATATATCTGGCAACTAAATGAGAGCAAGCAAGCAGTAGGATTCAATCCGCATAGGATGTTTCCTTTCCGATGCAAATCAGACAATTAAATATGGTAAGTGAAATGTAGCTTTCAATCCTCATAGAATGCTAGCTTCCTTCTCCTTACCAATTCATGTGCCTCACATGCATCTTGTCTCGCAATCATTGAAGCCGTAACTAGTTCTGGATCTTGTCTAGGACTTCAAATTTTACCGCAACATTCTTCCGTTCTCGACGAAATCCCTTTCTTTAGAAATTAAAAACCATTCCATAGTCTTGCTTGTAGATTTATTTTGCCAATTGCCATTCTTGAAAGTTAAGGTATTTGAATGCTGTTCTAAGTTTCTTTCTATGCAAGAATTTATTTCTTGATCGCGTATCCTAGCCTGAAAACATTCTAACAAGATGAACCACTAACTCTAGGCATCATCCAAGAGATAAATTACACTTTAAACTTAGAAGAAACACAAGACTAGTGTCAAAAATATTATAGAAAACTCATCTCAGATTACATCAGTAACTTAATATCAATCCAAAACTATATCTCATTCAAAAGTAGTAAATATTTTCTTTGTACAGTGGCTAACATGTAGCTTTTGTTTGGGATGGGATCATTACAGAGAACACACAGCACCAAAACCCAATTGATTTTTTGTTCTTTTTTAATTCTTTTTCTTTCCTTTTGTCGACGATTATATCCTGGGGAACCCAAGCAAAACAGATCTCTTCATCTCTCTTTTGTATCATCATCAGTTTGAGCGTAATCCTCTTGCTTCAGATCTTCTCATTATCCTCAACCTCTTGCACGAAGAAACAAACATCCCCCACGGCACATCTCCAACCAACATCCAATCCTCATCTTTATCCTCATACGCGATTTCATAGTCTAAACATTCCTCAGACTTCTCGAAACACTTGAACATCTTCTCTAACGCCTCTCTTAATTCCTTGTACCCTTTATACATCTTAAGGTCGATTTTTCTCAAGTATGGAGCCCCATCCATGCTAACTTTCACAAACATCTCCTCGGCTCTCCTCGCCTGCAGAGTGTTCTTCCTATAGGATCGAACCGGCGGCCATCCTACAACTTGTGCCCTGCAAGAATCATCAATTTACAGATTCATTAGTCTTCGGTCAGCAACATATATATATATATATATATATATATATATATATATATATATATATATATATATCGTATCAAAATATTTTATTGTAGACTTACTTAGCCGCAGGCGGTGCAGCTTCTTGAGCAGACTCCGATGGCTTGGTATCGGATTGGGTGTCGTCGTCTATTGCCCGCTTGTTGCACCGAGTCGGTTTCTTTCGCTCGTCGCCGGTTCCGGGCAAGCCGAGCCTTAGCTCTGTTGCCGTGATCAGGTTGTCAAGTTCTTTGTCGTAGCTCCTTTTTCCTTCCATTTTTCCAAGGGCAAAATAATTGTGATGATGCAAGAGTTTTATCTGTTTGTTTTGGTGTGTGGTGAGAGGCTGTAGGGGTTGTTTTTATAGTGTTATAGATAGATAGAAAAGGAATATATATAGCATTAGGCTTTAATTTTTTATTTTATTTTATTTTTCTTTCTCTTTATTAATTAAAGGTGGGGGCAATGGACAACTAGGCAGGTCGGTTTGATGGGGGGGGGGGCACCCATGAGACAAGTGTGTGTCCAAAGATAATGGGCCTGGTTCGGTTTGGTTCGGTTAGGAAAGAGACAGCCCGTGTGGGTGGGTCCGGGACAGCCCGTGTGGGTGGGCCTGGGCGTGAGCCAGGAGTCTTACCCCGTGGGCATGTCCGTGTTTGAGATTTGGGTATGAGATGATGGAGAGATTGAGTTTCTCTTAATTTTCTTTGAAATTTTTAATCATCACCGTTGAATCGATCGATATCGTTTTAAGTCGATAATCTCAACCGGTGGGCCTGAATCGAACAAATTACCGCGAGAACTTGTTGATAGAGACAATTAGCTAATATAAAAGGGTTAGCTTCTTGTAGGTGATTAGACTATTAAGTTATCTAATCAGAGTTTTAATTAAAATTAAGCATCCTGTAATTATAGGTTACATGTATTATATTCCATTGATTTAATTATAATCGTCTAATAACAAGTTTAAACCATAGAAGCCACATTCAAGAGGCATTTGTGAATAATATATTTAAAATTGTATATTTTCTTAAAAGAATATTTGGTTATCATTGCTAGAATCTGATAGCTTATGTATTTTGATGATCCTATTATTTAGTTTTGATAATTGTTAAAACATGAATAGTTGTTTGGTGTCACATGCTTTATCTTGTTTATCTTATCGATACCAAACTGACATACACTTGTTGATTAGCTTGCATATCATATAACTTGTGTATATGGAGTAATATATCAACATCTCATGTTTTACTTGTGTTAAATATTTTGATATTGATATATTATTCTCATTCATTATTTTGATGATTCGAAATATGAATAGTTATTTATGATGTATTCCATTATCTTGCCTACTTGTTTAACATCGTAAAAACACACACACACACACACGTGCTCTTTATTTTGGTTCTCATATAACATGTATATATATAGTATATCAATATCTTATGCTTTGCGTTTGATTTATATCTTGATATTGATATACTATTCATAGTTTGGGATATCGAAACAATGAATATTCATATACTTGTGTTTATTATCTTATTTATTTTATAACATTGTATATGATATGCTTGGTCGTTTTAAGATTGCATTTTAGGATACCTCACGACACAAGCATATAACGGAGGATGGAGGAAGTCGAGATTAAACGACATATCTAATGGAGGTTGGAGGATACGGATGAGTGCTTCTCAATTTGCATATTTAAGTTACGGAATAGCTAAGAAGTCAAGTCCGAGATTGAAGCGTCAAGGTTTGGAGGATACATACAAGTGCTTTTCAATTTGCATATTTAAGGTACGGAATAACTATGAAACCAAGTCCGAGATTTAAGCGTCAAGGTTGAAGTCCAAGTCCAAGTTTGAAGATCAAATATCGACTTCAAGACGTTCGAGAGTGGAGTGTGTCAAAGATCGAAGGTCGAGAGCTCAAGATCGAAGAGTCGAAAATTCAAGAATCGAAGAATGGCTACACCGACTTAGGAATCTATGTAAGTACTCTTCGATGGGTAATATCAATTAGACCTCTTGAACACTTACACTTGCATGCGCAAACGTTTTACATTGTATAAATATCGAGGTTTTCTTTTTCTAAGTTTTCTATTTCATTAAAACCTCAATTTCAGCTTTTTGTGTATGCTTAGACGTCTGCATCTTATGCATCAGACGTCTGCTTGTATTCTATGGTTTTGGGTTTTCCAAATATCAGATATATCAGAAATATTTTAAAACCCAAAGATGAGACAAACATCTGATGCCTTGTATGATGTTGATTTTAAAGAATTTGGAAAAATGGATGTTTTGTTCTTCAGACGTCTGCATTGAACACTTCAGACGTCTGCGTTATCTCTGTTCCTTATTGGCTATTTCTAACAGAGAAGATACAGAAGACGTCTGATGTGTCAATGGACAGACTTCTGATGTTGTTTTTAGAAAATGTTTTTTTGTTCTTCAGACGTCTGAACATTGTACATCATACGTCTTCCTTCTCTTTGGCCTCAATTTCTATTTCTAAACAGAGAAGGGCCAGATGTCTGATGTCTATATCTCAGACGTCTGGGCCTGAAGAATTTTGAAATGAGTAGCGGTTTATAGCCGTTGCAACATTTTTTATAAAGCTTCAGACGTCTACCTTAGTTGTTTTCTACCGACTTCATAAAAAACGGCCAGTTTTTATTGGGGGATATATATATGTTTTGCTTTGCAATTTTCAGCTCCAATCATTTGAGTATTTTCACTTGCTTATTTCTAAAGTGATCAAAAGCAAAAATCTTATCCCTTGTGAGAGAAAAATAGTTTTTCTTTTGATTATTCAAATCACTCTTACACACAAATTCAAGAGTTTCATTTGATTATCCATACTCTTTGAGTATTAGTTTGAGCTTGAGAGAAACTCTTTTGAGAGTGTATTTTGCTTCAATTTTTCCTTTTGTTTTTTTTGTTGGAGAATTTTTGAGTATAAGAGTGTCTTTGTAAAGAAGTTGAGTGAGTTTCTTTTTCTTTTCATTATGTGAGAGTTCTTGAGTACAATGTTGCTTTTGTAAGAGAGAAGCACTTATATTAAAAGAGAAGTGTTACTCGTGTGTTGAGCAACGTGTTGTCTTTGGAGAAAACGAAAGAAGTTATAGGAAACGGGCTCGACGGCCTAAAGAAAGAGGACTAGGGACCAAGACGTTATCGGGATGCTGAACCTCTATAAATTTTTGTGTTTGCGTTTGCAATTTCTGTATCTCTTGCTTTACGTTCATAGCCTAGAAATTGCATGCTTATCTCTTATGCCCTATATGCTTATTGTTCTTGCTTGCTATTACTATATATTTATGTTTCACAATTGTATGTGTGATTACCTCTTATCTCTATTGGCTCATCATTTGTCTAAGTTTATAATTGGGATATTTCGATTAGTAAGTGTAGAATTTTTAATTTGGGCATATTAATTTCATAGTCCTATTCACCCCTCCTCTCGGACTATTTCCATTGGTCTCCTAGACTTTTTTCAATTGGTATCAGAGTCTCGTACTTTTTTCATGAGGCTTAACATCCTAGAGTGATCCAATGACATCTTTTTCTCAAAATTGCTAAATCATCGATAGTGTTTCTATTCATAATCCTCCTCATTTCGATGGAAATAAATTTGAATTTTGGAAAATGAAGATGCAATGTTTTTTTGAATCTCTTGGTCGAAGTTATTGGAAAATGGTAGATGACAACTATTCTATTCCCACCAAATCTAAATCCGAGTGGAGTAGTCATGATAAAGAGCTATTTACTTTGAATATTAAAGTGTTAAAAGTTTTATATTGTGCTTTACACATTGATGCTCTTAACCATATTTTCTCTTGGAAGATGGCTTATGATTTGGGGTGCTCATTAGAGAACATCTATGGAGATTAAGTCATATGCATAAAAGAGAAGAAATTCAAGAGTGCTACTCCATTAGCGATTTTGAATACGTCTCAACAAAAGAAAAGTCAAGATGCTACATCCAACTCTATGGAGTCGGCAAAAGCATGTATTAATCATGAGGCTGTAAGTATTTCATCCGTTGATATTCATGCACTTACACATGATCAATTACTTGATGCATATCATGATCTCCATAAATTTTTTAATGTGATTGCATCTAGAAATGAATTTCTCGAAAAACGTTCTTATGATTTTAATATTGTGCGAGGGGAATTGTTTACTTGTTGTGATTTTTTTGAGATTTTGAATAAAAACTTGATTGCCAAATTTAGTGTTTTAACTTATGCTCATGATTCTCAAGTTGCTTCATTTGATAAATTAGTTTTTGAGAAAAATGAGTTGCTTTCAAAACTTGATTCACAATCTTGTATTATTGATCTTTTGAATTTGGAAAAAGAAAATTTCGTTTTATCATGTTTTGAAAAAAGAAAACGAGGATTTGATTTTAAATTTTAAAGGTGAGATTGATATTTTGAAATCGTCTATTTTATCTCAAGATTCTCTTGTTCTTGAAAATACTTCTCTCAAGAAAGAAAATGAAGTTTTGAATGCTTTTCTTGTTAAGTTTTCAAATGTTGATTCTTTACCTAGCAAGTTAAATTGAAAAGGTATTGGTTTTAAAAACTTGAAATTTCAAAAGCCTTCTTCTACCAGATTTGTCAAACGTGTTTCAAATTTCGCTAAATCTCATGTTCGCTCACATGCATATCTTTATAGATTTAGTTCGAAACAATCTTTTAAAAAGCATGTGCATCATACTCTTGCCATATCTTATGCTTGCTTTGACACATTTAGTTCCATGCATGCACACACTCATACTTGTTACTTTTGTAGTGCACATGAAGATTTGGCATACTCTTGTAGTTTATAAAGAAATATTTCTTTGCATGCTAAATTGATATGGGTTACCAAGTTTAACCCATACGGATCCAAGAAAGCTTGGATACCGAAATTCTCTTCTGTATCTTGTTTTGTAGGTATAGATTGATTGACGACTTGAGGGATTCAGGATTGTGATGAGCAAAAGCACTTCAATATAATATTTGCTTGGCTCATCAATTTATGGGGTAACGTATTTCTTTGCAATATTCTTTTAAAATATCGCCCATTCCTTTGTGCTTAACATTGATATTTTAAAAGAGTATGTTTTATATATATATACCCTATTTGATCCACAAGTGTTATCTATGCTTAATATCCTTTTGAGCATTTTCATATATAAGATACTATCTATAGTGTTATTCTTTTACTCATATATGATTTCTTTTGTGCTTATTTGATTTAGTTTGTGATCCTTTATCCATGAGCACAACTTGGTTTGAAAACCAATTTTCTATAGTTGTATATCATTTAGTTTTCGTTTCATGACTTATGCTCACTTGCTTGATTGCGTTTATTATTATATATGTGAGATTTTGTATCCATATGGTTTTAAATAGTTTAAATCTTTTTCAAATGGATACATTTGGCACATGTTTTAATTTTGAACAATTTTCATTTGGTATCATTATTTATGCCTTATTTAGGGTGTGTTAGTGCTTGTTCCCTCCTAAAATAACAGCGCCTACAAGCAAAGCACGTGAGCGCCAAAGCCATATAATATGGCAGTGCCTGCGTGCAAGGCACACGAGCGCTAAAACTATATAATATGGCAGCGCCTCCCATGCAAGGCACGTGAGCGTCACAGCTATATATATGGCAGCGTGAGCGCTACCGCCAATGTTTGAAGTGGATCGTTCTAGATAGAATTAAATTTTATATGGGAAAATATATCTCTAATATTTCTAAAACAAAAAATATTTGCTCTGTTAAACAGAGAACTCTTGGATTAAAAATTCAATGGTGATTAAAAATCACCACTCAAATCAAGAGATACAATTAAATTTTATATGGAAAATATTTCTCATAATCTTGCTAAAAGAAAAGAGAAATATACTTTGTTAAATCGAGGGCTCTTGGATCAAAGATCCAACGGTGGATAAAAATTATCGATTGATTCTAAGTCCAATCCGATCAATTCGATCAATTTGAGATCTCTTAAATGGAAGATTTTCTCAAACTAATTGATTTGTCTCATACCTTATATAAAGGACCTAGGAGATTAAATCTCATATACAGAATACCCCTCATAAGCTCTGCAAAAACCAAGAATTTAATTCTCTAAGAAGATCATCCTCCTCATCTCAAACCCTAGGCAAATAATGGAGAAATACGTCTCCTTTTACCTATCTTATATATATACAGGGCTTAGCCCTTCATAGAAACTTTGTTCTCTCTCTGGATCTAAAATTCATAAGACAAGTCTCTCACAAAAAGAGAATTAAATTCTCATAGAGGGATCTTGATCTTGAGCTTGAGATTCAAAGAAGAACTTTGGTGTTTTTCCACCATCATGATAAAAAAGAAGCAGAAAGAAAAAGAAGAAGAAAAGACAGAGTTTTTATATCCAGGAACTTAGTTCCCTTAAAATATATTAAGAACTTAAATCTTACATGAACAAGACCTTCAAGTTTTTTTAAGAACATGCTTTCTCATGAAAAAGAATAGAGATTTTGATTATCTCTCTAAAAGTTTAATTCTTTCTAAATCATAGCTTAGCCTTTGCAAAGAGATATGGCAGCGCCACACATGATAAGCATATGGGAAAGCACATGTATATTGGTAGCGTCACAGGTGATAAGCACGTGAGCAATCGCCCAGGCTTTCCAAAAGCGCCGTATGTGATGGACATGTAAGCGTCTGCACATGAAATGCACAGGAGTGCCCATAAGCCCATCGGCTTACGTGATAGATACGTGAGCACCATAGTCCCAACGCCCATGTGATAAACACGTGAGCGCCAGAACTTACATCGGCACTGCACGTGGCATATAATTGAGTGCTTAGCACTGCTGGGTGATATAGAAACCCAATACTTAGTCCCAAAATTGGCTATATCCTTGAAATTTTAAACTCCTTTGATTTTAAATCAAACCGAGCTCATATGCTCATGATATCTAAGTTGACATCAGTCCCAAATATGACAAATGACCTTTAGTTGAATATCTAAGTTGATCTTAGTCCCCAAATAAGACTAATAATTCTTAGTTAAAATGTTTAAGTTGATCTTAATTTAAAACAAGATTAATGATCCTTAAATAAATAAAATATCCCCTTGAACTGATGGTGCTCATTCATATGAGAAATGCTATCTAAGTTCAACACCAAATCTAATATATATGAATTTGGATTAATTCGAGTCCTACGGGCGACGACAACATTAGTCTCGGTATACAATTTAAGGACAACCCAAAATAAACAAACTATAACACAACACATGAAGATTTCTGGAGTAGAGAAAATTTTTATCGCTTGGAGATAACGTAATTAATTGTAGGGGCTTGTGTCTGTAGGTAAAAGCGTCCCCATAATAAAAAACCCTGCACCTTTTAGGGGGAATCTGAAAAGCCATCTACAATGGCCGCATCCATCCAAACCTCCGATATATGGTGTCATAAATCAACTTGGTATTTTCGGAGAGGTGGGTGAATATATCCAAATAGTATCTGCCTCCGTATTCAGGCTAGACGTGCTCCCTGCGCCTCAGTCCGGTTTCCGGCGGTAAATAGATTCTGGAACGTCCGGTGGGACCTTTTTCTCTTTCCACTCCACACTTCGTGTGTCGTGTTTCGTGAACCAACCGCGGTATATCATGTTTATATTGCCCTTGGATGTTGGGATACTGAAGCCGGTGTTCAACTCCGTGCAGATCAATGGCCTTTTTCTGCAACAGTTGCAACTGCAAGAATAGTTCCAACACCACCTCATTCGGAGTGGTTTGGTCAGGGCATGCCATCATGCCACTAATGGGTATTCCGATGGTTCAAATCCAGCAAAATTTGAATGGACTTCAGTTTAGGCAAATGCCTCCACTCCCTATTATTGGTGCCTTAATGCCAAAGGAAGAAGCTTCAAGGATGTCGGTTTTTGATCGGCTGGATACCTCTGCAGGCCCTGCTGACAAGCCTGCCAAACCTGAAGGTTTTGTCTTCAGCATAATAAGCACAAGCTCTGTGGGCCCCTCTAAAATGCCCATAATTCCAAAGAAAGCCATCTTCAAGCGATTGTCCTTTGTGGCATCAACTGCTCCTGAGGCACATAAGAGTGCTTCACCCCCACGCCAGGCTGTCTTCAAAAGATTGTCACCCTAAGCTCATATCTCTGCTCTGCCTAAGGCATCGGTCCTGGCACCTTCCAAAGGCCAAGAACGACACAGGGGGCAAAATATCTAAACTCTATAAGAGTGCCGGGGGCAAGCTCGTGCATCTCCCGAATTCAAAGAAATGTCTGCTATGAGAAGCGCTCGATGTCATCACTGGCACCAAGTAAAACATGCTAGGGGTTTCTCCCCATCTGGGTTGACTCTGCCAACCCTAGTTGTTCGTGCTACTGTTCCAACTGGGAATAACTTTTAACCGCTTAAGATTGTAAAGCGCAATTCTCCCACCGTAGTAATGAAGAAGTTTCCACCTCCTATGGAGGTGCCAAGCGAACCAAAGCCATCACATTCTCTCAAGCAGCTTTCTTCGACTATATATAAGGTCTAGAAAGAAGTACATGGGTCCGTTATCAACAAAGATTACTCTCCCCAATTCAAGAAACCGAAGAGTTATGCTAACAAATCTTCCTCCAAACCAAAGGCGGCTCCTTCAAAGATAGCTCCTCCCAGAGCGGCTTTCATAAAAGAAAGAGATTAGAGAAAGTCCGAGCGTCCGAGGGAAATTCTATGGGCCGAGATTTCAAGCGCCCTAAGTTACGGGGCATAGTAGTCCATACAGTTTACATGATGAACTCTAAAGATGAGAGTCAGGCTTTTGTTTTTCATAGACCAGTTACTCGATCTATATCGAAATATCAAAAGCTGAAGGAGATACTGGCTCAAGCGGTGGAACTCATTAGTACACCGCCCAATACAAACCCAGAGGACACTCCCGAAAAAAGAACAGGGCAAGAGTTTGATAACGACTACTTGAGGCGCCTTCTCGAGAAGAAAGACGAAAAGGCGGCAAAAATGGATTCTAAGATGAGTAAGATGACCCTACTACTCCAAAGCATGGTCGGGATGATGCTCTGACTAGAACCACCGGCAAATGAACCCTCGGTAGTCATTCTTGATGATAAGGGGGACACTACAAATGCTCTGCAAGCCCCATCAACTACTAAATAGGAAGTGATTTCGAAAGCAAAGTTGGACGAATATATCGCCCATTAGATTAAAACTCGCCATGCGAGAGAGGCGGCAAATAAATTGATCAAAACCGGCCGACTGTATCTAGCATGGTATGATCAGATATAGTACCCTCTAGGATACACATTTCCGACGTTCCACATATACAAAGGGACCGGGAATTCTTGCCAGAACATAGCCTAGTTTAGAGCCATGTGCGCCAACACCGGAGGAGATGACGTACTGCTTCTCCGTTAGTTCGTTAGCATTCTGGAAAGCACTACTTTCGAATGGTATTCGGAGCTCCTTAATGACTCCGTGAAGACTTTTGATGAAATGGAAATGCTATTCTGCCAGAGATTCGCCAGTGCAAGCGAATGCACCACCATGACGGCATTGGTCAATGAAAGAATCAAACTGAATAAGACATGGGTTCAATATGCTATCCGATGGCGAAACTTGTAGTCTAAGTGCGAGCTGCACATCGGCGAAGCTCCACCCGCCAGAATGTCTGTAGTTACCATTGACCGGAATTCAGAGGTGTACCCGTTCATGGCCTTTTTCAAGCCTACTACCTTTCAGGAGCTTATTGATAACTTAGCTCAGCTAGATTCAATGGGTCAATCTCCTTCCCTTTCGGGTGGACTCACGAAACTATAAAGGCAAAGGCAAGGCAGCAGAACGAACTTAAAGCATCCGGTCGCCAAAACAAAAATCGTACATGTCCGACTCTTGAAGAAAGAATAGGACGCGTATATTCGTTCTCTTATGATAAAACGAAGAAGCTCTTCGAGCTCACTATGAAGAACACGTTGCCCGAGCCATGGCGACCAGCCTAGGCCAGTGAAGTCAATAACCCAAATTATTGTCCTTATCATCGAGTGGTAAGCCATCCGATCGAAGACTGTTATGTTTTCAAGAACTGGGTTGAGGAACAGTATAAACAAGGAAAATTCATGCTGTCGGATAAATGGAAAGTGGATCCGCTACAAAAACACTCTTAAAAGGACTAATACGCAGGGGCATCATGATCGATAGTGGAAGTTCCCTAGGAGATTATCCTCTCATGAAAAACAAAAAGGATGTTGGAAGACCTACGAGCATGCCCGACGATTAAATGGAAATGCCCGCTTGAGCCTGAAATCATAGAAGGGATGTTAAAGCCGCGTCCTATGTCGAAGATTGATGATAAGGGGAAAAGCCTCCAAATCCAATTTCCTAAGAAAAAGAAAAAGAAGGCGAAGAAGCCCGTGCAGCCGGCCGAATATGTAAATAGCCGGACAAATCTACAGAAATATATCGACGTGCTTGAGGAATATAACCAGAAAGCGTGATCGCCGGTCACACTCGAAGAGTTCCTTCAACATCTCTTTGAGAATGGTGGCGATGTTGAGAGAGAAGAAAACTCAATAATAAAAGAAGAGAAGCGTGTGGAAAGCTGTCATATGGCTTCCTACTCCTTCATATGTGATGACGATGCTTCACCAGCATCAGAAAGCAATGATGATGAGCAGGAACCAGAGCCAACATAGAGGATTCTGAGCCCGACATAACATCAAATTGAAAATATGTTAAAAGATGCTTTGCAAGAAAGAAAAGAGAATCAAATATATGAAATGACCATATATGAAAAGGCCAGGCAATAGCATCTCAACAAGCAAGCAGTGCGAGGGACGAGTAATGATGCCTCCTAGTTAAAACAAACTTCAGTCCGAAAAGCCAAAAGCAAGACTAAAGCAGAGAAGCGATTTGCCAAAGCCCTATTGATGAGAATGAAACTATCGCTCCTCATGATGTATACTCCAGGAGTGCCCTATTTTGAAGGTGGAGAAGAACACCCGAAGTATTGCCTATACCACTAGAGGGTCTCGCATCCCATCGATGAGTGCAACGCCTTCAGGAAATGGTGGCAGGGATATGTATCCCACAAAAGAAACTGGAAGAAGGAGAAGCGAAGGGCTAAGGCCCGCTGATTCAATGTAATGACTCAGAAGCTACCAAGGTAGGGTCAGTGACAGAAAGTTGCCATATGAACAAAACCCAGTCTTAAGAAGAAGGAGGCTCAAAAGTTCCTACCTTCGAAAGTGACTATGAAGACGAGATATTTTATAACACGCTGTTCGAGAGCTGCGCTTCAACAGAAGAAGCGACGAAAGTTTATGGCAACATCCATCTGCGAAACTGCAAATTGCCCGAGAAAAACCATGGACCTTCGAAGAAACAGGACAAGGGGAAAAGGAAGGCAGTTGAAGAAATCGAAGTAGACGAAGACGTCGCTAAGGAGCTCGCCACTAAGGACCCGCCTAAGAAAATGAAGGTGGATTACAACGTCCTTGCATACCTGAAGAAATTGTCGTCTCACTTGAGTATATATGATGCTCACCTCTTGTCCAAAGAACTTCGAGAGACTCTTATCAAAGCACCGGAGGAGCCCGATCAGTTCCAAGCCAACTTTGCATAGGAACAGATTAAAAACGAGCTCGCAAAGGTCAATACTGATGATATTACCTTCAGCGAAGAAGATTTGCTTTTGGGAACATTCGAGCACAACAGACCCCTTTATGTAGCTGGGTACTGTGAAGACAAGAGAATAAATAAGATACTCGTTGACAACGGCTCCTCGGTTAACCTATTAAATATGAAGGTGCTCAAGGAACTGTCTATGGATGCTCGATACCTTGGCCGGGAAAAGATTACCATCTCAGGATTCGACTCGCAGTCTTCGTGAACACTTGGGTCCATGGTGTTGACGCTTCGCTTCGAACATCTTGTAACAGATGTCAAGTTCCATGTCATCGAAGGCAAGACATGTTACAAAGCTTTACTCGGTAGACCTTAGCTACATGAGTACAATGTCATCCTACACAACACTAGTGTATGAAGTATTTTAAGGATGTCCAAGAGCACACCATCATAGGGAGCTCAACCCGTTCTCGGTAAATGAAGTACAAAAATATGAAGATGCTAAATACTTTCTATCGGACTTTGAAGAAACTGAAAAGTGCGGTAAACCGAAGGATAAATAAGTACAAGCGGTCACCATTCTAGTCTTTGGAAGCGATTCTGAAGAAGAAGAAGATATGGTGTTCGCAACTCAACCTCCGAGAGAGACCAATGAACCAAGCTCATCAATCTCCATTCCAGTCTTTGGCAGTGACTCAGAAGAAGCTGATGCAGTGTTCTCTATCCACCCATGGATGAATGTTCCTAATGAAACAGATTGAGCTCTGCATGTTACAATAGCTCCGCTACACCACTACAAAGAACTTGATGCACTTAACACCTACAACGTATAGGAGATTGTGACTTTTCACGCACATCCCAGATATATAGGTGAAAAAGCGATTCTCTTTTACAAATCGGAAGAGACAAGAGTGGAGAAAAAGATATGGCATGGACTTGATCTGAACCTTGACAGATTGCGGTCTATCTACATGTCGAGATATTTCACAAAGGTATTAAAGGAATTCTTTAAGCATCAAGAAGTACCGTTCGAGAAAACCGTTCGACAAGCTCAGTTCTATAGAAGAATCTGGAAGTGCCCGAGACTCGCCAAATCAAGCCGAATGGGAAGATGGATACTACTGGCTTGGGTATAAATAACCTAAGAAGCGGTAGCAAATTTATAGCTGCCAAGTCATTAATGAAGAGGTAGAGGCTTTGCCGATATACAACATAGCCGAGCAAGGGGCAAGGCCCGCAGAAAAAAGTCCAAGCCTGTCACTAGAAGAGCAGAATGATAGGATGATAAAGAAGGCATATCAAGTCAGCAGGGATAACCAAAGCCGTGAAATGGCCGAATATGAAATGGCCAGACGACAATACCTCAAGGAACAAACCACAGAAGAAATAAGACATGAGTCTCTGCAACCTCAGTTGCCTCTATCTTCCTTTGTAAGAAGAGGATTTCGAGCTAATTAAGACAGGAACAAGGCGATGGTTGCCGTCAATACTCAAAGACAACATAGTAGTCCTTGGATACCCGCCAACCAGAATAAGGTAGAATGCAGTCCTTCTCTAATAAAGAAGATGGGACGGGAATACTCTTTCCCTCGAGATAAGATGAGAAAAATATTTGCCCTCGTCATGAAGTATCAGATGTTATCACTTCTGAGACCTCGGTGACTCGAACAAGTAAATGCGTTCGATCACCCAGATTATTGCCCATATCACCGGGTTATAAGCCACCCGATCGAGGATTGCGTCGTGTTCAAGAATTGGTGTTAGGAATATATATGCCCTAGAGGCCATTATTGTGTGATATAGTGGATGCTTGGATATATATATATATATATATATATAACTTTTTTGCTCGACATGATAGTATGCTATCTGGTTGCTCTTTATCTTAACATGTACACTTGTATTATTATACTGTCTCTCTGATACATGTTGATAAATCCCTTAGAATGTTTGCTTGACTACCAGAACTATGATGCAGATCATACTACCGGGACTGCTGGGTTTACCCGGTGCCCTGGCCATCTACCGTGGCCGATGCGGAACAAAAACCGGCGTTCAAAAATTTGGGCGCAAACAAAACCCGCTCTAAGATCGAAACCATAAACCTATACTAGCAAAACTAGAGAGTGCTAAACTACAAGGTTAGAATGTTTATACCAAAAGAACCAATTTCTTCGATCTTCAACCGTCTTGATAAGCTCCTAGGGGTTGCGGATCGAATTTGGTTGCCGGTCTTCCTCCATCGATGATGTTTCACCTGAGGGAAACGACGCAGGCTCCCGCCTCGCCAAGCGAGGCAACCAACGCTCCAAGATTGCTAGCAAAGGAGAGTGGAGGTGCAGGAATGTCTCACTTTCTTTTTCTCTCATATCAAATGCTCAAAAGAGCAACTCAAGAAGAAGAAGGAGGTGGTGAGGAAACTAGTGGTATGAGCAACTGAAGAATGGTTAAGTCTCACCAAGAGAGTGTGAGTATGTGAGTAATGAAGCAAGTGATGAATAAATCAATATTGGATGTAGATGGCATATGGAGAAAAATGGCTAAGTCATTTGCAATCATGCAATCAAAATATCTCCTCCATTTTCCAATAAACAAATAAAGAGCTATGCCTCTCTACATTCCAAGCCATGCTCATGCCAATTCACCCCTCCACCTCATTTCCAAAATGATTTTCTAAAAAGGAAAATCATGTAATGAGGTGGCAATCTTCTAGAAACTATTCCGTATAAATACGGAATACAACCTGGTATACGGATCGAAATATATATACGCATATTCGTACAAAAATATGAATAGCCAAGAGAGAAAATGAATAGTGAACAATAATACTAGAATACATATATAAAAATATATATAAAAATTATTAAATCAAAACCTTATTTAATAATCCGGCTTAATCCTAAGCCGCTAGTATTATCAACCGTCCGATTAAAGTCTGTGTAGCATGTACACATATTTAATCGGACACCTGTATGTACTAACATACGTCATCTACACCATATCTCCTGAACTGTGAAAACCCTTTGTGTGGGACTCTAATGACTCGTCAATACGCTGGCAGTGGGTTTAACCACAAGCACACCAGGGACACTAGCTGTACGTAACGGCTACCCAGGTATTGAGCGAAAGGAACGCCGACGAGCAAACTCATCTGTACCCCTACTGAGCCTGTCCGTGACAATCTCTATACAGTCCGGTCTATTCGTCTAAGAGTATAGCATATCGAGTCTAGAGGGGTGGATAAAGTCAGACCCCTCATAACGCGACATTTCGTGTCGATATGAAACTCATCACCACCTGAAAAACTACTGATCCTAGATCAGTAATTCTCGACTACCTTGGCCAAGGATTTCTGATAATGACCACCCGTGCACAACGCAACATCAACCCCCAATACCAGGAGAGACGAATGCCCGACGATCCGCTCTCTGTCTCCATGTGGCTCGGGACTGTATCCAACTAAAACCTGTTTGCATGACTCCTTTGAGCCGTGGTAGGGTAGTAATCAAAGCACAGTGGGAACTCACATGAGACAAATGATGATATCAGGTCGAAAGACTAACCTGTACTCATGTCACTTGGGAACTGCTATCTGACAATAGCTATAATACCAACTAGCATGTTCCCGGCGATTCCGTCCAGTGTACCCATAACCCAATGAGCACCTGTATACTATCTTAGGTGACTAACTGACACCAATGGCTTGTGAGATCGGCTATCGCCCCTCGTCGGGGTCTCGATAAGCATACACTAGTCTACTCCGGAGTATCGATACCCAGTCTCGATACTCCCACGACTAGAAATATTTAAGAATGTGCTTATAGGCCACCCAGCTCCCACGTATATGATCGCCATCATAATACTGGTAATCAAGCAAAAATCTTATGGGCTCTATTAATATGTAATAGTGATCTGTAATTGTAACACCCTAGTTCATTTATACCAGTTCTATTTTGGGTATTTCTTTATTTATGGATATTTCTTGATTTACTGTGTTTTGGGTGCGAATAGTGTAGTTGGTATCTGTATTTGCATCCGACCCGACCCGCATGCTTGAAACCAGTCTTGATTCATGTTTATGATTTATCCTGACCTGTTACATGGACTCGTGCACTTTCATTTATTTGTACATTGCATACTCGTATTTTATCTAGCATCTGCATTTTAATATAACATTTTAAGTCACATAAAATATTTTAAAAATATATTGCATGGCCTGCATGATACCCCTAACCCTGTGGTAGCATCCGCGCATCTTGTTCTCGTCCCGTTCAGTGAAACGGACTTGTTTGGATTACTACGTCCACGTGCGTGCATCCGTTCTTAGGGTATGCATTTTTTGTTACCCGGATATCCAACTTTAATTTTGGTTGACATGTATATTTTTCGTATTTTAAAACTGAATTTTAGACCCGACCCGGGCATGTTTTGGACTATATTTGTATTTACTAGAATATCAAATTTTATTTATATAATATTAATTTTATAAACTGATACAAATTAAAATTTAGTTAACTAATAAAAGATTTTTTTAAAATTTAAATCTAAACTAATTTCCTAATAAACTAACAACCCCTTTCTCTCTCTCTCTCCTCTGCATATATATATTTATATTTATATATATATATATATATATATATATTTTCTTCCTTATTTAATACACAGCCTCTTCTTCTTCTTTCTTTTTCTTGATTCCGGTGATCACCGCCGGAGCCGTGCTCGTCGCTGACGATCCGAGTAATCCAGTGAACATAACTTGCTTGTGTGATCACCCTATTGCCTTGCCTGGATCCGTCCCGTGTGCCGCGTGTGCGTTGCGACGATTTACCAACGTCGGACGTGCCATGCGTATCCGTCGCGTGATTCGATCGAGGCAAGTTTATCTTGCTACATGCTATGATATATACTACATCCATATTAATAATAATATTTCATGTTTAGTATATTGTACATCCCCTGTTATCATTTTACTGTTTTACGACGTCCGTTTGCATCCGTATAATTTATTTCGTATCTAGTGCATGCAAATTTATCTTGTAAATGCTAGACTATAATATATTGCACCCATTTGAATAATAACATCACATAATGTTTAGTTATGCATCCCACATTACCATTTTACAGTTTTACTGTCTTCGGATATCCGTATGCATCCATATCAATATTTACATATCTAGTCGCATGCTAATTCATCTTGCTACATGCTATGTATCTTATTTTGCATCCATATGAATAAAAATATCACATGTTGATTGCACTGTACATCCATATTAAAGTTTTACCGTTTTCGGATACCCGATTGCATCCATATCATTTAAAATATATATCGTCGTAATATTTCTTATTATTATCTTTAATTAGTTTATAATCTATAATTTATAATGTTATACAAAATATAGTTTGAAAATATTATAATTTACACATGAAACGTCGTTGCAAAGAGGATACGACAAATCTGAAATTTACTGTACACCTTACCTTATAAAATTCATTATAAATCATAGAAAAATTATTAGTATACGTTCTTTAGTTTGTTACGAAGATAACTAAGAATACTATAACTATATGAAATATTTACTTGCAAAATAAATTGTTTAAATAATGTAAAATGCAAATGAAAATATCTCTAAACTGCTGTCCAGGGAAATTCCAGCAGCAAACTTTCAATTTCGAATGTTCATAGAATTTTGTAAGAATAACCTGAGATATTTCAACTTATAAAAATGAAAACCTTATTGAATTATCTTTGTTTTGGTATAAGACACGTCCCTTTTGGAGAACATTTATTATTTTTAAGCTATTTTACAAATCAGGATGACGCTGAATTTCTAAACGGAACTTTCTTGTGCATGGTTAATCAATACCACTTTTATAGTTATTAATCAGTTCGAATATATTATCCATGTTAATATTATTATATAAATATCTATTTAATAAATAATAGTGCTTGTGTTTTAATATTCAGCAAATTTTACCGATTTACAGTTTTATAGTATCCGTCTGTATCCGTACGGTTTATTGCATATCTAGTTGCACGCCGAGACCATATTATTTCATGTTACTATTGTATTAGTGCACCATGCTTGATAATGTGCGTCATACGTAGTCATAGAGTTGTAGATGTGATTCCTGATAGACATTGTGCAACCGTACTTTTACCGTGCTTCGATACTTGTTACAGTTTACTTTTGAGCATCCGTGTGATACATATGCACTACCTGACATGACCTAATATACTACCGCTTGACTTGATACTTGATCTTGTTACTGATACCGACAATCTTGACCTGTTGTCCCTACGGACATATCCTGTTGTCTATTTAGACAAACCTATACCTACTTGATCCTGTGTTGGCATTAGTCCAAGATTTATCAATACCTGACTTGAACACATAACTTGGGGGTATAGGGAAATCAAGAATGTAGCTGAACGTAACTCAAAGGGCTATTATATCATATTACCATGGTCCCGTGGGGAATGAACGGGACATAGACTCACAGTCTGTCATATCATTTTACCGTGGTCCCGTGGGGAATGAACGGGGCATAGACCGATGGGTTACGATGAGGATTACATTAATTGATTTCGAAGACTTTAGAATAGATAACCCAGTAGCACAGTTTAGATTACTCACTGCACATCACATGTGCTTATACCCTTCACTGTCCCTTATTCGTGATACTGTTATACTTTTATTACTGTTCATACTCATGCCTGCATGTCTTGCTACCCCCTGATTATGTTATTGTTGATATTATGACGCACTGACGTCTGGGTTTTGCATGGCCCAGATCCTCTACCTTTGTTACAGGCTGATCAGGAGTATTTCCGTCGTCAGGCCGAGCAGTGAGGACCCTGTTAGTATCCAGTTAGTTTAGTTATTTCCATACTTTCCAGATGTTTCTGTTTATTGGATTTATTGCTTCCGCATATTATTTCTTGACTCGTTTATTCTGGCATATGGACATGTACTAGATAGTTTATTTTATTTTCCTGTTCTTGATATCTCTAGACAGCCGTAATGTGATTGTGGTGGGATGTTTCCTATCCACAGGTAGCATGGTTGGCTCTGTCACATGCCTATCTTAGCGCACTCTGGGAAGCGGGGCGTGACAGTAATGCCACCTAATACTGTACATGATGATAAAGACAAACCAGATAACATACTATTATCTCGAGTAAGACTGTTCTACCGATTAAGGTCCTTAATCATCACAATCACGTGCCTGCGATTCAATAATTGACTTGAGGGCACTATAGCCAACAATCTTCCACTTGCACTTAAGGCTAATTGTTGCGGTGTCGCATACTCATAGCCCGTGTGATACCGAACACCCAATTTCTCTACTAATCAGTCTCGCAAAGCTCGTTTGTGAAACTATTGCGTTCGAGAAATAGCCTCGGTGAGTGGATCCGCTCCACTGTTTCTATCTTTATCTCTCTATAGCTCAACTTCGTGGAGAAAGAATATCTCCCGAAATGAGCAATACCTATCTTAGAATTTGTCTGGATATCTGATGGGACCCAGTTCACAAATGAACTCCAAATCCAACAAATTTCTTAGACTGTATCATTTACTGAATTTAATCAGTATCCTATGCCATGCCTTCCTCAGTATCCGCTTGGACTACCTGTCCAACATACAGCCCCTCAAAAGAGGGGAAACTATAAATCCGATAGTCACTATGTCATCCAGGTCACCTTGGAAGCTTAAAATGATAACCGCCTATCGAAGGAGGCTGCCGTTACCATATACCAAGAATATCCACTTATGTTTATAACTGCTTCCCAACATTTCTCCAGGATTGGATTAATATATATGCTTATTGCAGCCAGTGCAAAAGCAATATCTGGAGTGGTATTTGACATTTCATAATTAACTCAATTGCCTAAGCAAGTGATATGCTAATCATGCAGATCTCTCTCCTCATCAGTCTGAAAGACATCTCTTTAGAGAGAGTAACTCCATCACCTGCGGGTACACTACCATGCCAGGAGTCGTCCATTCTAAAACACTTTAGAATAGTGTCAAGTACCCAAATTGGGACACTTCCCAAATCTAGATCTAAAACCATAGATCTAGTGACCAGAAACCCTGATATTTTATCCAAATCCTATATGGAGAAACACTTTGTGACAACCACAGTGTAACCGATCTAGTATAGGAATATCACTTCCTATCAAGAGCATATCATCCAAATACCAGGATATTACTCCATACTACCTTCTTACCAGATCCATCTCTTATTCTGATGAAGACAAACTCTATGACTGTCACATCAAAAATAGATGATCTATCTCCACTATGTCTACTTTAGTCTATAAATAGACATAAGCTACTTACCCACTATGCTTCCGCTGCTCCCACCGACTACAACAACCCTCTGGCGGAATTATATACACGTGCACTTCTAAAGCTAGTTTAGAACGACGTTATACTCATCCTCCTGCCATGTCTTATAGTCTAGAACAACAGCAATAGCAAGTCTGGATAAACAAGAACCTCCCTGTCACCGTCTCTAAGAAGACCGAAGTACCTCTCGGGTGCCTGATGTTACCCATCAAATTCGCGGAGTAGCTAATGGATTGTCGAGTCCAATTAAATCTTTAGGTTCAACTAAATTTTCAGTAATCGTTTGTGGTTCTGGAATCACTTCCAGTTCTACCATACTCCCACTAATGTTTTCTGAAAAAAATCCATTTTACTAAAACTGGTGGTGAGTCAAGAACAATATAATTATTGATCTTCCAGATGGTAGAATGTTAACCCTCGTCAATGCCCGGGATAACCCACAAACTGCCATTACTGAAACACGCCTAGAGTTTGTCTAGATTCTGGTTTTATGTATCAACCGGACTACTCTATATACCTTAACATCGTTAAGATATGAATCCATTCTATATCCATATAGAAACAAAAGAACTAATTTAGTTGGAACCAGATTCAAAAATCATGCAGCTGTTTTTAGTGCATATCAACTAAATAGAAGGAGGCCAAGCAACATTACTCATCTAGGAGTGCATCCATATATGAGTAACCTGAAAGAGAAGCAAGTTCTCAAAAAACCATTACTTACGACGGAATACCTAGCATAAGTATCTACATCTTCGATCACCTTGAAGAATCCTGATACTTTGCAACATATGGTTCTCTACTTTATTCTTATACTTATATCTTCTCAAAATTTGGACCTTGTATTTCAACGAAATACTTGTCTAAAACTAGAAAAGTCATGAGTAAACAGAATATAGTACGATTACCACCTCTTTGTCCTAACAGACACCGGACAACATACAATACTCTGTGTAAGTCCACTGAGTTTAATAACTCAAACCCTATGCGTCGTAGGTTGAAAACTGTGCTATGGCTAAGAAAAATTACACCGTTGCTGAATGCTCCTTACCTAACCATCAACTGATAAAGGTAAATGTCATAGACATAATTTAAAAGTTATATCCCACTTTATAAAATAAACGTATAGATATATCAGTTTGAAATAGGTGCATAATGACGGATATTCAAAACCAAATATTTGCCGTCAGGCAAAACCCATGTGATTTCCTCAAATATTACCAATTATAAAGAATTCTGATATGTTGAGGATATAATCACTTAATTCATAATATCTTACTCCCACTCAGCATCCGCAACGCCATTCAGATGTGAGAATCAAATCTGGCAAATACATACCCTGGAGTCAGAATCTAATTAGGAAAACAGTTTTCAATTAACATTGTATAGTCAAACTGAAACATGAAAATATTTCGAAGGGGTAGCCGGGTATTCCTAGTAATCCCTCTTCCACTATCCAGATTCATGACAGTAACCGTACATTTCCTTGCCCTCACTCCAAACCCTTTATATGTCTTTACTTATTACTTTCTGTACACCACACTTAGGCTAATTGATTTTCTTCCTTCCCTACCTTTCGGCACCAGCCTAAGGTTTGGAAGAAGACCATCCAATAAGTGTAATAGGTGTACTCTCCTAATACCAAGAGCTCTCGTAACTTGAGAGAAGGTAAAGAGAAAAGACAACTAAATAATCCTTATTCTATTTCTTCAGAACCAGAAACCATCCTCGAACTGGAACAAGTTCTTTCGAGTTCGTATGTAAATATATGATGGAAATATCCAAGCAATATGTGGATCTTCGTAGTGATACAGAATGTTCCGGAGAAATGGAAAGGTAAAAGTAGGAGTGGTGATGGTATACGCGGTTTCATTGTGAATGATAGTAGTCGCAATTTCCTTTGCCCTTATCCTAATCCCTTTATATTTCTTTACTTATTACCTTCTGTACACCACATTTAGGCTTAAATGGTTTTCTTCTTTCCCCACCCTTCGGCACCTGCCTATGGTTTGGAAGAAGACTATCCAATAAGCGCAATAGGTGTACTCTCATAATACCATGAGCTCTCGCAATCTGAGAGAAGGTAAAGGAAAAGACAACCGAATAACCCTATTCAGTTTCTCCTGAACCAGAATCCATCCTCGAACAGGAACAAGTTCCTTCGAGTTCGTATGTAACTATACGATGGCATATCCAATAAATGTGGATTTTCATAGTGATACGGAATGTTCCAGAGAAATGCAAAGGGGATATAGTAGTGGCAACGATATATGCGACTTAGTGACAATCCAAAAGCTAAAGTGTTTTAACAAGGTTCGGTTAACTTGGTTCATGAGTTTTAGTCTAGGTTCAGGTCATGGTCGCTGCCAAAGAGAGAGAGAGAGAAAAGAAACATTCAGCGTGCACTCTAACCTAGATCAGAATGGTTAATCAATTTATCTAATCAGGATGTCTCCCACTGTTTTCTTGAATTCTCCTCCAAACCCAAAAGGAGAATTAGTTGGGATCATCTAAAATCACTCGAGGAGTAGTACATACTCATCAGTGGGAATCGGGATCCAACTATCATCACATGATAACTTGATAGAGGCCACTCAAGTCACCACACTTCAGAAAGTATGCGCATGCCTGACAAGTTTCCTGTATGTTTGAAACTCCCGATGTGGTTTTTGCCCCAAGCGCTTATGACCTTGACTTTGGCCAACAAATCATAAGTCGCAAGTCAAATTCAACCCGTCATTATCCTGGATTAATTAGATCCATCCGTATGAGCCCTTGACTAGGTCAACATGACCGTACGACCGTCCTAACCAATCGCATATCCATGCATCAAAAAAGTACTACAGAGCTACCGAACACTACGCCTTGACTAGGTCAACATACGTAGCACGAATACTAAGCAATACTAATCTGAAATGATGGAGGGCTACGGCTGGTTTTTGGTGAAAAACCTTTAACGTAATGAACTTGATATCGTTGAAGGAATCCAAGTGGTTTTACAAATATATAGTGGCGCAAACTTTTGCTAAAGAGGTCACTCCCTACGAAGGGATCTCGGCTCTTTCCTCGTCGAATGAGGTGCAGGATATTCCAAACTGAATACCACAATGCAAACCAAAAGAATCGACTATAATGAAGTTATTACAATGACACAAACTTTCGCTCAAGAGGTCACTCCCGATGGAGAGATCTCGGCTCTTGCCTCGTTGAATGAGGTGCTAGATATTCATAACCGAATACCACTGTGCAAAGCAAAAGGAAACATCTTGTAATAACAGTTTTTAAAAATTTGGTTCCAACAACATCATATAGGTTTGTTTTTCCTTGCATTGATCAGAATCAACGCAGTCCCATCAATTAATCCATATCAGACCACAGAAAAGAAACGAAAATATAATGTACGTATATGCCATCCGCATTCGCTACTGGGTCCCGTCATCACGCGTCAGGTTACTTAACTAACGACAGAGCGGGGGCTGGACTAGCATGGATGCAAAACATATACAACATTTACTAGTATATATAAATATATATAACATTCTTCCCAGGCATGATAACATCACAGAATCTCAGTAAGCAACACAAAATGGTGGATAATCTTGGAGCCTCGAGTTTCACTTGAGCCGCAAATGAGACCCGACGTTCCCTATCGTGTGGATAGCCTGTGCAATGAAAACCTAGACCCCTACGAGTGTGGCAAGTTACCCGCCAATCCCAGAAGCGAGGCAACCCCAATCAACAACGTGAATGGGCCACCCAGCACTTCACGGAATCCGGTAACTTGAGCACTCCACCGTGGATTATCCTATACTCCCTACGAGTGCGGTGAATAGCCTGCCAATTCTAGAGTAAGGCCCCCTTCGTCTCAACGCCATGAGATGCGGACCCGTTGCCCTTTAGAACCCGGCTATTCGTGCACTCCACCGTGGGGTAATCCCAGTACAGAAAAGAATATAATATGTATAAGGGTGATATCGACCTCAACCCAGTCGTGCCCCAATAAAAGAATATACAAACTGGCAAAGACGGCAGTCCACATGTCGGACGCTCGCCCCGCAATACTGAATATACAAATGAATTTGAACTGTATTAACTATCATTGCACCACTGGTTATCCACCACGACAATCCAACCACAGAAACATCACAGCACAGAACATCAATGTGAATATTAAGTTCGTAAACCCATCTAGTTGAACATATAGCAACTAGTCGGGTTGTACCACTCATTAATATTCACGGTCGCAGATATCTTATATGTACTGATAACCATACAGTTAAAATTTTGATCGACTAAAATTTTCCCGTATAGGCCCCAAATGCAGATCCAGCACTCAAACAAATCTGGGCCAAAATCATATGTACCAAAAATCAAATTTCCATATCAAAGAGTGCCACAAGAATTTTGGTGCAATTTGGCCACAATACGGCTGCGGAACCGCCGCAAATAGGCATATATTGTGGAGCTTCCGCGGCCATTTTGATGGATCATTTGCCCAAATTTCTTGTGGCCCCATACAAATGCCTGAACGTATTTTTAAGAACCCCAAAAAGATTTTTTGAACACTTTTGAAAATCGGCTGAAAGCACATGAAAATGGAAATTTGATTCGGAAAAAATGGTCGATTGATATTCTAATGTTGTGGAAACTAGCTAGTATTGGTTTATGGGTGGCTCTGATACCATGTTGGGTTTTGCCGGCGCCCTGGCCATCTACCGTGGCTGATGCGGAACAAAAACCGGCGTTCGAAAATTTTGGCGCAAACAAAACCCACCCCAAGATCGAAACCATAAACCTATACTAGCAAAACTAGAGAGTGCTAAACTACAAGGTTAGAATGTTTATACCAAAAGAACCAAGTCCTTCGGTCTTCAACCGTCTTGATAAGCTCTAGGGGTTGCGGATCGAATTTGGTTGCCGGTCTTCCTCCATTGATGATGATCCACCCGAGGGAAACGATGCAGGCTTCAGCCTCGTCAAGCGAGGCAACCGACGCTTCAAGGTTGCTAGCAAAGAAGAGTGGAGGTGCAGGAATGTCTCACTTTCTTTTTCTCTCATATCAAATGCTCAAAAGAGCAACTCAAGAAGAAGAAGGAGGAGGTGAGGAAACTAGTGGCATGAGCAACTCAAGAATGGCTAAGTCTCACCAAGAGAGTGTGAGTATGTGAGTAATGAAGCAAGTGATGAATAAATCAATAATGAATGTAGATGGCATATGGAGAAAAATGGCTAAGTCATTTGCAACCATGCAATCAAAATATCTCCTCCATTTTCCAATAAACAAATAAAGAGCCATGCCTCTCTACATGCCAAGCCATGCTCATGCCAACTCACTCCTCCACCTCATTTCCAAAATGATTTTCCAAATAGGAAAATCATGTAATGAGGTGGCAATCTTCTAGAACCTATTTCGTATAAATACGGAATACAACCTGGTATACGTATCGAAATACATATATGCGTATTCGTACAAAAATACGAATAGCCAAGAGAGAAAATGAATAATGAACAATAATACTAGAATACACATATAAAAATATATATAAATTAATAAATCAAAACCTGATTTAATAATCCGGCTTAATCCTAAGCTGTTAGTATTATCATCCGTCCGATTAAAGTCTGTGTAGCCTGTACACATATTTAATCGGACACTTGTATGTACCAACATACGTCATCTACATCATATTGCCTGAACCGTGAAAACCCTCTGTATGGGACTCTAAAAAATCGTCAATACGCTGGCAGTGGGTTTAACCACAAGCACGTCAGCGGCACTAGCTGTACGTAGCGGCTACCCAGGTATTGAGCGAAAGGAAGGCCGACGAGCAAACTCATCTGTACCCCTACTGAGCCTGTCCATGACAATCTCCATATAGTCTGGTCTGTTCGTCTAAGAGTATCGCATATCGAGTCTAGGGGGTGGATAAAGTCAGACCCCTAATAACGCGACATTTCGTGTCAGTATGAAACCCATCACCACCTGAGAAACTACTGATCCTAGATTAATAATTCTTAACTACCTTGGTCAAGAATTTCTGGTAATGGCCACCCGTGCACAACGCGACATCAACCCCCAATACCGGGAGAGACAAATCCCTGACGATCTGCTCACTGCCTCCATGTGGCTTGGGACTATACCCAACTAAAACCTGTTTGCACGACTCCTTTAAGCTATGAGAGGGTAGTAATCAAAGCAGAGTGGGAACTCACACGAGACAAACGACGATCTCAGGTCGACAGACTAATCTGTACTCATGGGAACTGCTATCTGACAATAGGTATAATACCAACTAGCATTTTCCAGGCGAGTCCGTCCAGTGTACTCATAACCCAATGAGCACCTGTATACTATCTTAGGCGACTAACTGACACCAATGGCTTGTGAGACCGGCCACCGCCCCTCGTTGGGGTTTCGATAAGTATATACTATTCTACTTCAGAGTATCGATACCCAGTCTCGATACTCCCACGACTAGGGACATTTAAGGATGTGCTTATAGACTATCCAGCTCCCACGTATATGATCGCCATCATAATTCTGATAGTCAACCAAGAATCCTGTAGGCTCTATCAACATGTAATAGTGATCTGTAATGCCACCTAATGCTGTACATGATGATAAAGACAAACCGGATAGCATACTATCATCTCGAGTAAGATTGTTCTACCAGTATAGGTCCTCCCTCAATCATCACAATCGCGTGCCTGCGATTCAATAATTTACTTGAGAGCACTATAGCCAACAGGGACTTATGTAGTCTACAAGCACATCCTTTAACAGTTCCTAGTCGAGAGAGTATCGAGATAGGGCATCCATATTCCAGAGGAGACTAGTGTGTACGTTTCTTGACCATGTAGGGGGCGATGGTTGATCCCATATCCATTGGTGTTTAACATCGAAGATTGTACACAGGTGCTCATTAGAGAATGGGTACACCGAACAGGACTCGCCGAGAACTCCTAGATGGTACTATACCTATCTTCAGATAGCAGTTCTCTGGTGACACTGGTACAGGTTAGTCTGTAGACCCGAGATCGTCATAGAGTCTTGTATGGTTCCCACTGTGCTTTGATTTCCTCCCTACCATGGCTCAAATGAGTCGTGCAAACAGGTGGATTTTGGGTATAGTCCCGAGTCACATAGAGGTAATGAGCGATAGGAGGGGTTTCGTCTCTCCCGATATAGGGAGTTGATGTTGCGCTATGCTCGATTGGATATAACAGGAAGTCCCTAGCCAGAGCTGTTGATGAGATTTACTGGTAAGAGTTATCAGTAATTTCTTATACCGTTATAGACCACACATCGGCATGACTTATCAAGTTATTGGGGTCTGACGATTCAACCCCAGAATCGATATGCGACATATCAGACGAAAAGACCGGACTGTACGGTAAGTGTTACTTATAGGCTTCATGGGAGTTTGGACAAGCATGCTTGTTGATCTTCATGGGAGTCTGAGCAAGGAATAGTAGAATACCTGGATTCCCAAGCCACCTAAAACGAAGAAGGAGCATGCTGATGCATCTTCTTTGGGTGTGTTCGTTACCGAGAACCGTTTCTCAGTTTTCTCTATGTCCTGGGTATTGGATACCAGATCAGGATCCCACATATGTAATTTGTTACATGGGTTAAGTAGAGGTAGAGAACTAGGAAAATGTGATATGTCCCTCAGAGAAGGGAATGGTGCAATTGTTGCAGCCAAAGCAGCTGGCGAATATCACCTTGTATTACCAAGTGGTAACACAATGATTCTAAGAAACTTTTATTTCGTACCAAAAATATTGTGAATGTTTTCCTAAATCAAGTGTTGATTGGGTATAGTACATTGTATAATGGTATATACGTTCTAAATCACAAAACAGTTCTAAGTATACAGAACACATACAAGAGGAACGGTTCAAAATGAACAAAGCCTTCTTGTGTCATTTTAGACAAGGTCATATCTATATGACAAGACTGGCTAAGTTGCATAAGGATGAATATTTGAATCCGTTCGAATTTACATCTTATGAAACTTGCCAGTCATGTTTCAAAGGCAAGATGACCAAAACTCCGTTTACTGGACACGGAGAAAGAGCTACTGAACTCTTGGGACTGATACATAGTGATGTATGCGGTCCTATGTCTACACATGCCAGAATTGGTTCCTCGTACTTTATTACATTCATCGATGATCTCTCAAGATCCGGACACGTGTTCCTGTTGAAACACAAATCTAAATCTTTTGAGAAATTCAAGGAATATAAGTACGAAGTTGAGAACTAGACGGGTAAAAGTATTAAAATCCTTCGATCTGATCGGGGAGGAGAATACTTGAGCACGGAATTCAGAGACTACTTAAAAGAGAATGGGATTCTCTCTCAGCTTACTCCTCCGTATACACCACAACACAATGAAGTTTCGGAGTGGAGGAATTGCACCCTATGAGATATTGTGCGCTCTATGATAAGTAATGCTGAGTTGCCCATTTCCTTTTGGGGTTATGCACTTGAGATGGCTGCATACCTATTGAATAGAGTTCCGATCAAATCCGTGCCTACCACTCCATATGAGATATAGAATGGAAAGAGACCATCTCTTAAACGAGTTAAGATATGGGGTTGTCCGGCCTATGTTAAAAAGAAAAATCCGGACAAGCTCAATGCAAGGTCTGTTTTGTGCAAGTTTGTGGGATATCCAAAAGATTCATATGGATATATCTTCTACCACACCGAGGATAAAAAAGTATTTGTTTCTCAACATGTCACCTTTTTTAGAAAAGGAATTTCTTGTAAAAGAAATTAATGGTAATGAGGTAGAATTGGAAGAAGTTACAGCTACACAAACTCTAACTGACAATTTGGTAGAACTTGAGGATTCAATAGTCCCCGACGAATCTCAGCCACTCCGCAGATTTAGTAGGGTTCCTCATCCACCTGAGAGATATTACGGTTTCTCATAGACGGTGGGAGCAAGGATTGTATCATAGAAGATGATGACCCAACTAGTTTCGAGCAGGCCATTACAAGTGGAGACTCTGTGAAATGGCTGGATGCTATGCGATCTGAGATGAAATCCATGTACACCAACAAAGTATGGACTTTGGAAGTTACTCTTGAAGGGTAAAACCCATCGGGAGCAAGTGGATCTTTAAGAAGAAAATTGGTGTAAATGGAAAGGTTGAGACCTTCAAAGCTAGACTTGTAACAAAAGGTTTTCGTCAACGACCAGGTGTCAATCATGATGAAACCTTTTCTTCTGTCGCTATGCTTAAATCCATCAGGATCCTACTTGCCGTTGCTGCATACCATGACTACGAAATCTGGCAGATGGACGTTAAGACCGCTTTTCTAAATGGTGATTTAGAAGAGAGCGTGTACATGACACAGCCAGAGGGCTTCGTAGACAGTGGGAGCAGCGGAAGCGAGTGAAAGCTGCTTAAATCAATCTGTGGATTAAAGCAGGCATCACGGAGCCGGAACATCTGTTTTGATGAAGCTATCAAAGAGTATGACTTCATCAAAAATGTAGATGAACCATGTATATACAAGAAGGTTGTAGAGAGTAAGGTTGTCTTCCTTGTATTGTACTTGGATGACATACTCTTGATAGGAAACGATGTTCCTATGCTACACTCGGTCAAGCTCTTCTTATCACAAAAGTTCTCCATGAAAGATTTAGGTGTTGCCTCCTACATCCTGGGGATAAAGATCTATAAAGATAGATCTAGACGGATGTTGGGATTGTCCCAATCCAGGTACATAGACACCATACTAAAGAGCTTTAGTGTGGAAGGTTCTAAGCATGGTAATTTAACCGCTTACTCAGGAATCACTCTTTCCAAAGAGATGTTTCTCAAGACTGATTTGGAGAGGGCTCGCATGCAAGGGATACTCTATACTTCGGAAGTTGGGTCAATCATGTATGCGATGTTATGTACCAGACCGGATGTAGCTTACTCACTAGGTATAGTGAGTAGGTATCAATCAGATCCTGGGGAGAAACACTGGACAGCTGTGAAGAACATTCTTAAGTACTTGAGAAGGACTAAAGAGATGTTCTTGGTGTATGGTAACGGTGAACTCCAGGTAGAGTCCTTTACCGATTCGAGCTTCCAGAGTGATAAGGACGACAATAAGTCGGTCTCGGGTTTTGTCTTCACCCTCAATAGAGGGGCGGTATGTTGGAAGAGTTCCAAGCAAGATACCGTAGCAGACTCGATGATGGAGGCTGAATACATCGATGCCAACGATACTGCCAGAGAGGCTGTCTGGATGAAGAAGTTCATAGCTGAACTTGATATAGTTCCATCCATTGAGCATATAATACCTATGTATTATGATAACAATGGAGCTGTGGTTTTGGCCAAGGAACCCCGGTCCTATCAGAGATCTAGACATATTATTAGGCAGTATCATCTGGTCAGGAAGATAGTATATCGCCGGGAGATCGAGATCAGGAGAGTTGACACGAAGGATAACACAGCGGATCCACTCATAAAGGCCCTCTCCCAGACACAGTTTGAGAGACATTTGGGATGTTGGGTATGAGATACTACAACAACCGGTCTTAGTGCAAGTGGGAGATTGTTAGGAATATGTATGCCCTAGAGGCCATTATTGTATGATATAGTGGATGCTTGGACATATATATAGAGGACTTTCTTGCTCGACATGATAGTATGCTATCTGGTTGCTCTTTATCTTAATATATACACTTGTATTATTATATTGTTTCTCTGATACATGTTGATAAAGCCCTTAGGATGTTTGCTTGACTACCAGGACTATGATGCAGATCCTACTACTGGAACTTGTATAGTCTACAAGTACATCCTTTAACAGTTCCTAGTCAAGAGAATATCGAGATAGGGCATCGATATTCTAGAGTAGACTAGTGTGTATGTTTCTTGATCCTGTAGGGGGCGATGGTTGATCCCATATCCATTGGTGTTTGACATCGAAGATTGTACACAGGTACTCATTAGAGAATGAGTACACTGAACAGGACTCGCCGAGAACTCCTAGATGGTACTATACCTATCGTCAGATAGCAGTTCTCTGGTGACACTGGTACAGGTTAGTCTGTAGACCCGAGATCGTCATAGAGTCTTGTGTGGTTCCTACTGTGCTTTGATTTCCTCCCTACCACGGCTCAAAGGAGTCCTGCAAACAGGTGGATTTTGGGTACAGTCCTGAGTGACATGGAGGCAATGAGCGATAGGAGGGGTTTCGTCTCTCCCGGTATAGAGAATTGATGTTGCGCTATGCTCGATTGGCTATAACAGGAAGTCCCTGGGCAGGGCTGTTGATGGGATTTACTAGTAAGAGTTATCAGTAGTTTCTCGTACCGTTATAGGCCACACATCGGCATGACTTATCAAGTTATTGGGGTCTGACGATTCCACCCCCTGACTCGATATGCGTCATATAAGACGAAGAGACCGGACTGTATGGTAAGTGTTACTTATAGGCTTCATGGGAGTTTGGACAAGCTTGCTTGTTGATGTTCTATTCGCTCAATACCTGGATAGCCGTTACGTCCAGCTAGTACTGCTGACAGCTTGTGGATAACTGATATGATCATTAACTACTGCTGGCGTATTGAAGAGCTTTTAGAGTTCCACACAGAAGTTTTCTAGTTTAGGCGAAACGAAATAGGGCACATATGTTGATATGTGCGGGGGCCTGATTAAATATGAGTATGTGATACCGTATTCTAATCTGGCGGTTATTTGTTATCAGTTAGGTTATATGCGATATAACCGGATTATCGAATCAAGTGTTGATTTGATAATATGATATACATATAAATAATATTAGTCGGTTATATGTGATATAACCGGATTATTAAATCAAGTGTTGATTTAATAATATGATATATATATATATATTTATATTTGATATAATTATATATTAACTAAATTATTTTCTTCATAATATATATATATATATATATATATTATCTGAAGCATGGTTGATTTTCTATTTTATGAAAATAGAAAATGAGGTGGAAAAATGGGGAGACTTTTGACGGATGGGCAAAGTATGGATTTTATCATTAGTTTATTACACTTTGTTAGTTATGTATATACCCTAGAGGCCATTGTTGTATATATGATGTATATTATAATGGATGCTTGGATATATATAGAGAGGACTTTCTTGCTCGTCATGATAGTATGCTATTAGGTTTTCTTTTATCTTAACATGTTGACTTATATTAGTTTACTGTCTTACTCTCACATGTTGATAAAGCCCTTAGGATCTGTACTCGACTACTGGGACTATGATGAGATCATACTAGTGCGGCCACGGTAGTCGATGAGTACATCCTATAACTATTCCTAGTCGAGGGTGTGTCGAGACAGGGCATCGATACACCAGAGTAGACTAGCGTATACGCATCTTGACCTATATGATGGGCGATGGATGATCCCATATCCATCGGTGTTTGTCATCAAGGATGGTGTACGGGTGCTCAGTGGAGACTGGGTACACTGGACAGACTCACCGAGAACTCCCAGATGGTATTATACCTCACGTCAGATGGCAGTTTTCCGGTTACACTGGTACAGGGTAGTCTGTGGACCCGAGATCGTCATAGATTCTTGTGTGATTCCCACTGTGCTTTGATTTCCACCTTACCACGTCTAAGAGGGCGTGCAAAACGGTGGCTTTTGGGTGCAGTCCCGAATCACATGGAGGCAATGAGCGATAGGAGGGGATTCGTCTCTCCCGGTATAGGGAGTTGATGTTGTGTTGTGTTCGATTGGCTATAACTGGAAGTCCCTGGCCAGGGCTGATATATAGATTTACTGGTAAGTGTTACCAGTAGTTTCTCGACCTGTTATGGGCCTCACATCGACACGACTTATCGGTTACTGGGGTCTGACGTATACCACCCCTAGACTAGATATGCAACATATCAGACGAAGAGACCGGACTGTACGGGAGTGTTACTGTTTGGATTCACAGGAGAATGTACATGCTTGCTTGTTGATCTTCTAATCGCTCAATACCTGGGTGGCTGTTACGTTTAGTTGACCGCTTGCAGCTTGTGGGTGTTTGATATGATCATCACCTGCTACTGGCGTATTGACGATTCTTCAGAGTCGTACACAGAGGTTTCTTGACTCAGGCAAAATGGAGTAGGAGCACATATGTGATATGTGCAGGATCGAGGATAATACGATATGAGATACCGTATTATATTATCACGATATTTTGATATGAGCCGGGTTATCGGATCAAGTGTTGATTCGATGAATCGGTACATGATATATTAGTCGGTTATATTCGATATAGTCGGATTGTCGGATCAAGTGTTGACTCGATAATTTAGTATATAATTATATATGTGATATGTTACATTACATTATCTAATATTGGCTCGCTTTATTGATTCATTTTCTCACCGGATATACATTGATATATATGCGATATATGTTAATTGTATTATTTTCTTTTGTTACAAATATATATTATATGTGATATATAATATTGTAACATGATATGATTACTAATGCAACATGTTTAGTGGAGATTAAATAAGGTTAGGGTTTGATTTGGATTAGTTCTTTCTTGATGCTTGTAGAAGGTTTTACTTTGTTTCTAGCAAAAGATATTATGCTTGATATTTTGCTAGATATTTCTAATCCAACCCAAACCCTTCACCCTAGGTTAAATCTCTACATGGGTTAGCCTTGTCATCCTTGACCATGGTTACATTTGTAATCATATTAACATTTTCATTATTCATCACAAAAGTTTTTAATTCATTCATTCTTCTTCTTCTTCCTTGAGCTTTGAAAAAGCTTTCTAGGTTTTCTTTATGTGATGATTTAGTGTGAGAATTTGATAATAAAAGAGAGCATAAATCCTATTTCATCATCCTGATTTAATCTAGCCAATTAGATTAGGGTGTTCACCTCATTAGTGAGTGAGAGCTTGAGTTAAACAAATTTCAAGGTAGATCATCGGAGAAAAGGAAGACTACAAACTAGCATGGATCATTCGGGTTGTGGAGCTTCTCTTTAAGTCCGGGAAATCGTGGATCGCGGCGAAGGGACTTCTACTCGGAGTTTATGAAGCGAAGGAGCGGACTATAAAGGTTGTAATCCCTCACTCTTAGTTGTAAAGATGTTTACTTGCATGTTAAACCCTAATTATCTAGCAAAGATCCCGGCTTTGGGTTGTTCGGCATGTCTAAATTTCGAATCGGGCATGGTTGATGTCTTATAGACCCTTGTATGACTGTCTAGGAACCCTACAGTGGTATCAGAGCCTAGCTAGAGCATTAGACGACGTGTATATGAAATTAAAAGTCCGATCGAACCCCGAAACGTCGAAATAGACCCCTTCTCTGGAAATTTTGTAACAATGTGATTTTTTTCTGCATTAAAAATACTCAAAAAAAATCAGCAGGCAATTCTAAGGATTAATGTAAAATACGAGCCCCCAACTCCCTGAAGTCGCCGCGGAATCGCGGCAGGAACATGCTTCCCGCGGCGGTTCTGCGGCCGTACTTGGGAGTTGTGGCCTCGTATTGGCAGGGTTGATCCGTAGGTATTTGTCCATGTATCTGGGTATTTTTAATCTTACTCAAGTGTTGAGTGTTCTGGGGATTTTTATGTAATCGTAGATTCGATCGGAAAGTTTAACTTCATTCTGTTTTCCGGATAATTTAGAAACTGTTAAAATGTTCGAACGGATATTCTTAACTCACTTTTTCCCGGCACGAAAAACTTTCAAGTGTTGAATTTTTCTTGAGTTTAAAACTATCGGAAAAACATGCAAGCATATCTGTGGACCCTCTAGAAGAACATAACCTTAACTCGATTATGTGACCGTCAAAACTGTTACTGAACTCTAGGGTTTGTGGTAGTTTAGCGTGCCACATGTGAGGCGTTGGTTTGACCCTTCTATGGCCGGTTCACTGGGGCTGTGACATATTCTGGGATTTGTTTGAACTCTGCTCAAGTGTTGAACTATTTGGGAAATCTTATGTATTTGATTATTCGATCGGAAAGTTTAATATTGTCTATTTATCTGGAATGCGATACAATATGTGGAATTCATATAGTTAGGCATGAAATGCGAAGTATGTGATATTTCAGATTTACGATGTCTAAACTGATTGTGGATTCCAAATGTTGTAGTTTTACACTTTCTTTTCTGTGACCGTAAGTGTAGTATGTAGTTGTATCGCCGGTTTTCGTTGCTATACATCAACGACAATCGGTGTATGCATACTTACTTACGTTGATGATATGAGATATTATGTGTTGCTGTGATATGTTATATTGGATCATTGTGTTCTGAATAGCCGGGGGTTTTATGTGAGATGAGGGTTTTTATTTTCATTTATGTAAAATTCATTTGTATGTAATATTCTTTTATTGGGGCACTTCCGGGATGAGGTTGATGTCATCAGTGTATATTGTTTACTTTTCCGCATTAGGTAGACCTAAGGAGGGGAGCATAAGTAACCTGGTTCTGGGGTCCAGTGGGAGGCTATCTCGAGAAGTTGAGACCGGGTCTCCTAACCCTGGAATTGGCAGTGTTACTTACCGCTCTCGTAGGGGTCTAGGGATGTGGGTTTAGCTATTCATTGCGACCGTGGAATCCGTGTTTTATACAGGCTGGAAATAAAACACGGACGTCCTAGGATATCCAATATTTCATATGTTATCTTCTGCTGCAATGTTCTGTGATGAGATCATATTACTGCCTGAGATGAATGCTTATACTATATATATATGCTGATATATAAATATTACTGCTTTCGTTTCTTCTGTGATGCTTAGGAAGCATAAGCTGATAGGATATATTAATGAGATTAATAAAAAGAAAAGAAACCTAAAAGATGTTGTAGAATCAAAACTTTATAAAAAGGGTAGCTACAGTTTTGCTTTGCATAGCGGTATATATGATATACCCTGCACCTTATTCGATGAGGAAAGAGTTGTGATCCCTTCACCGGGAGTGACCTCTTTAGCTAAACTGGAAGATGCTACAAACTCGCGGTTTAGTTTTTGACAGCTTCTATAGTTCTTGCTTTGCACAGTGGTATATATGATATATCCTGCACCTTATTCGATGGGGAAAGAGCCGAGATCCCTTCACCGGGAGTGACCTCTTTAGCGAAACTAGAAAAACCTCAAATACACTCCTTTTCAAAATCACTTGTTTCTATAACGATATCAAGTTCATTACGCTCATAGTTTTCTGAAAAACCTGCGTAGCCCTCCGTCATTTCAGATAAAAACTATTTAGTATTCGTGCTGCGTTTGTTGACCTCTGTCAAGGCATAGTGTGCGGTAGCTGATTAGTAATTATCTGTAAAGCATGTGATGTGATTGGGTTAGGGTAGTCGTACGACCTTGTTGACCTCTGTCAAGGGTCGTGTGGGTGGGTTTGATTCAATCAAGAAATGGCGGGTTGAACTTGACTAGTACACTATGGTTTGTTGACCTCTGTCAAGGTCATAGCACACTAGGGGCAAAATATTATTGGGAATTTCAAGTATTGAAATTTGCAATGAGATTGCATACCTCCTATGAGATAGTTAGATCCCAATACCCACTGCGAGTAAGAGTTACTCCTGGGAGAATTTTACACAGGACAATTAGCTGATCAAGTAGGTGTCTAGAAATGTGTTAACGGGGTTATGCCTCTGGGAAAACGAGGTTTATTTTAATTAGGTCCGTGCGAAAGCATGGGGAACCTCCCTCAAGTACCGACACTGATCTGGCTGAAAGATTGACAAAATTATAGGGTGTAATTAATCCCGGCTAATCTTACCTTTTAGGGTTTGAAGGAAGATTTGATAAAAACAGTGGGAGATATCCTGATTAGATAAGATAATAACCAATCTAATCTTGCAAGAGCATACGCTAAAGTGTTTTCTTCTCTCTCTCTCCAGGTAGCGACCATGTCAGGACATAATCAAGATAATAATATGGATGTATTGACTGAACCCGCTTATTATATTGAGCAGGGGAACGTTGGTCCCGTTCTTTCTTATAATAGTTATAAGACTGAACAGGAAACAGGAAAAAATCTGGATTCTCACGCCGCCCAAACGAAGAATAAGCATGCTGATGCATCTTCTTCGGGTGTGTTAGTTATTGAGAACTGTTTCTCAGTTCACCCTACGTCCTGGGTATTAGATACTGGATCGGGATCCCACATATGTAAATTGTTACGTGGGCTAAGTAAAGGTAGAGAACTGGGAAAAATGTGATCATTCCGTTCAAGTAGGGAATGGTGTAAGTATTGCAGCCAAAGCAGTTGGCGAATATCACCTTGTATTACCAAGTAGTAATACACTGATTCTGAATGAGTGCTATTATATACCGAACATGATGTGTAACATTATATCAGTTTCTTTATTAAGTAAAGAAGGATATAATTTTGTAATACAGGATAATGTTATGAACATCTTCCTAAATCAAAAGTTTATTGCATCAGGCTCGTTACATAATGGCATATTCATTCTCAATCAAAATACAGTCCTTAATATACAAAACACACACAAGAGGAAAAGTTCAGAAATGAACGAATCCTTCTTATGGCATTGTAGACTTGGTCATATCAATGCGACACGGCTAGCTAAGTTACATAAGGATAGATATTCGAATTCGTTCGAATTATCATCTTATAATACTTGCCATTCATGTCTCAAAGGAAAAATGACCAAAACTCCGTTTAGTGGACACGGAGCAAGAGTTGAGGAACTCTTAGGACTGGTACATAGTGATGTATGCGGTCCCATGTCTACACATGCCAGGAACGGTTCTTCCTACTTCATTACATTCACTGAAGATCTCTCAAGATACGGACATGCGTTCCTGATAAGACACAAGTTTGAACCTTTTGAGAAATTCAGAGAATATAAACATGAAGTAGAGAACCAAACGGGCAAAAGTATTAAGATCCTTCGATCTGATCGAGGAGGTGAATACTTAAGTAATGAGTTCCTAGATTATCTAAAAGAGAATGGGATTCTCTCTCAGCTTACTCCTCCTTATACACCACAGCACAACGGTGTATCAGAACGGAGGAATCGCAGCCTATTAGATATGGTGCGCTCTATGATGAGCACAGCCGAGTTGCCTGTTTCCTTTTGGGGTTATGCGCTTGAAGCAGCAGCATATCTATTGAATCAGGTTCCATCAAAATCTGTACCTACCACACCATATGAGATATGAAGTGGGAAGAGACCATGTCTTAAACAAGTTAGGATATGGGGTTGTCCGGCCTATGTCAAAAGGCAAAATCTGGAGAAACTCGAGGCACGATCAGTTCTTTGTAAGTTTGTAGGATATCCTAAACATTCAAATGGATATCTTTTCTACCACGGTGAACAACAAAAGGTGTTTGTTCCTCAACATGCCACCTTTTTAGAAAAGGAATTTCTTGCAAAAGAAATTAGTGGCGATGCGGTAGAGCTGGAAGAGATTCCAGCACCACAAACTACGACTGATGATTTATTGGAACCAGAGCATTCAGTAGTTCCCGACAAACCCCAGCCTCTCTGCTGATCTAGTAGGGTTTCTCATCCACCTGAGAGATACTACAGTTTTCACATTGATGGTGGGAGTGAGGATTGCATCATGGAAGATGATGACCCGACTAGTTTCGAGCAGGCCATCACGAGTGGTGACTCTGTGAAATGGCTGGATGCAATGCGATCTGAGATGGAATCCATGTACACCAACAAAGTATGGACTTTGGAAAATGCTCCTGAAGGGGTAAAACCCATTGGGGGCAAGTGGATCTTTAAGAAGAAAATTGATGTAGATGGAAAAGTTGAGACTTTCAAAGCTAGACTTGCTGCAAAGGGTTTTCGTCAACGACCAGGTGTGGATTATGATGAAACCTTTTCTCCAGTAGCTATGCTTAAGTCCATCCGGATCTTACTTGCCATTGCTGCATACCATGACTACGAAATCTGGAAAATGGATGTTAAGACCGCCTTTCTAAACGGTGATTTAGAAGAGTGCGTGTACATGACTCAGCCAGAGGGCTTCGTAGATAGTGGGAGCAGCGGAAAGGTGTGCAAACTGCTTAAATCCATCTATGGGTTAAAGCAAGTATCACGGAGTTGGAACATCTGCTTTGATGTTGTAGTCAAAGAGTTTGACTTCATTAAAAACGTAGATGAACTTTGTATATATAAAAAGGTTGCAGAGAGTAAGGTTGTCTTCCTCGTATTGTACGTTGATGACATACTCTTGATAGGAAATGATGTTCCTATGCTGCAGTCAGTCAAGCTCTTCTTATCACAAAGATTCTCAATGAAAGATCTAGGTGATGCCTCGTTCATATTGGGAATTATGATCTATAGAGATAGATCTAAATGGATACTGGGATTGTCCCAATCCAGGTACATTGACACCATACTAAAGAGGTTTAGTATGGAAGAATCCAAGCGTGGGAACCAACCCACGATCTCTGGACTCACTCTCTCCAAAGAGATGTCTCCCAAGACTGATTTGGAGAGAGCTCACATGCAAGGGATACCCTATGCTTCGGCAGTAGGCTCTATCATGTATGCGATGCTATGTACGAGACCCGATGTAGCATACTCACTAAGTGTAGTGAGTCGGTATCAAGCAGATCCTGGAGAGAGTCACTGGACAGCTGTGAAGAACATTCTCAAGTACTTACGAAGGACTAAGGAGATGTTCTTGGTGTATGGTAACGGAGAACTCCAGGTGGAGTCCTTTACCGATTCCAGCTTCCAAAGTGATAAGGACGACTCTAAGTCGCACTCGGGATTTGTCTTTACCCTCAATGGAGGGGCGGTATGTTGGAAGAGTTCCAAACATGATACCGTTGCAGACTCGACGATGGAGGCTGAATACATCGCTGTCAACGATGCTGCCAAAGAGGCTGTCTGGATAAAGAAGTTCATTAGTGAACTTGGTGTGGTTCCATCCATTGAACATCCAATACCTCTGTATTGCGATAACAATGGAGCCGTGGCTTTGGCTAAGGAACCCAGGTCCCATCAGAAGTCCAGACATATTCTGAGGCGGTATCACCTAATCAGGGAGATAGTTGATCGCCGGGAGATCGAGATCAGTAGAGTAGATACGAAGGACAACACCGCGGATCCACTCACAAAGGCCATTCCCCAGATACAGTTTGAGAGATTATTCGGGATGCTAGGTATGAGAGACTACAACAGCTGGCCTTAGTGCAAGTGGGAGATTGTTAGTTATGTATATACCCTAGAGGCCATTGTTGTACATATGATGTATATTATAATGGATGCTTGGATATATATAAAGAGGACTTTCTTGCTCGTCATGATAGTATGCTATTTGGTTTTCCTTTATCTTAACATGTTGACTTATATTAGTTTACTGTCTTACTCTCACATATTGATAAAGCCTTAGGATCTGTACTCGACTACTGGGACTATGATGAGATCATACTAGTGCGGCCACGGTAGTCGATGAGTACATCCTATAACTGTTCCTAGTCGAGGGTGTGTTGAGACAGGGCATCGATACACCAGAGTAGACTAGCGTATACGCATCTTGACCCATATGATGGGCGATGGATGATCCCATATCCATCGGTGTTTGACATCAAGGATGGTGTACGGGTACTCAGTAGAGACTGGGTACACTGGACGGACTCACCGAGAACTCCCAGATGGTATTATACCTCACGTCAGATGGCAGTTTTCCGGTTACACTGGTACAGGGTAGTCTGTGGACCCGAGATCGTCATAGAGTCTTGTGTGATTCCCACTGTGCTTTGATTTCCACCTTACCACGTCCAAGAGGGCATGCAAAACGGTGGCTTTTGGGTGCAGTCCCGAATCACATGGAGGTAATGAGCGATAGGAGGGGATTCGTCTCTCCCGCTATAGGGAGTTGATGTTGTGCTATGTTCGATTGGCTATAACTGGAAGTCCCTGGCCAGGGCTGATATAGAGATTTACTGGTAAGTGTTACCAGTAGTTTCTCAACCTGTTATAGTCCTCACATCGACACGACTTATCGGTTACTAGGGTCTGACGTATACCACCCCTAGACTAGATATGCAACATATCAGACGAAGAGATCGGACAGTACGGGAGTGTTACTGTTTGGATTCACAGGAGAATGTACAGGCTTGCTTGTTGATCTTCTGATCACTCAATACCTGGGTGGCTGTTACATTTAGCTGACCGCTTGCAGCTTGTGGGTGTTTGATATGATCATCACCTGCTACCGGCGTATTGACGATTCTTTAGAGTCCTACACAGAGATTTCTTGACTCAGGCAAAACGGAGTAGGAGCACATATGTGATATGTGCAGGACCGAGGATAATACGATATGAGATACCGTATTATATTCTCATGATATTTTGATATGAGCCGGGTCATCGGATCAAGTGTTAATTCGATGAATCGGTAAATGATATATTAGTCGATTATATTCGATATAGCCAGATTGTCGGATCAAGTGTTGATTCGATAATTTAATGTATAATTATATATGTGATATGTTACATTACATTATCTAATATTGGCTCGCTTTATTGATTCATTTTCTCACCGGATAATACATTGATATATATGCGATATATGTTAATTGTATTATTTTCTTTTGTTACAAATATTTATTATATGTGATATATAATATTGTAACATGATATGATTACTAATGCAACATGTTTAGTGGAGATTAAATAAGGTTAGGGTTTGATTTGGGTTAGTTCTTTCTTGATACTTTTAGAAAGTTTTACTTTGTTTCTAGCAAAAGATATGATGCTTGATATTTTGCTAGATATTTCTAACCCAACCCAAACCCTTCACCCTAGATTAAATCTCTACATGGGTTAGTCTTGTCATCCTTGACCATGGTTACATTTGTAATTGAAAGGTTAGCCTAGCACCCTATGAGGGGTTTGGAAGCATCACATGTACAAAAGGTGGTGTCTTTAGGGTGCTAAGTTAACATACAAAGGATCATCTTAGAAAAATTAGGGTTTCTAAAATTTCACATCATCATATGAAAAGAAAAGCTAGGGTTTAGAGAGTACAACCTTTGTAGCTCCCTACGCTAGACTCCTCGGCTACTTAGGGTTTGAAAAAGCTCCGCTTGAACTTCTCGAGGTCACCGATGATCCACCCGGAGTCCGCTTTGTCCAAGCTTGCAACTTTATCCGATCAAGTGAACGAAATCAAGCTAACACTCTAAACAAGTGGGCTAGACTTGTGTAGAATGGTGTTGTGGTTCTCTTTCTCACTTCAAAATCCAATCTTGATGAGTATCTTGCTCACTACAAAGAACTAGAGAGCAAAATGTGAGAGGAAGAAGAAGATGATGGCAATTTTAGAAGATGATAAAAATAACTCCTAAAAGAAAAATAGAAATATATCAATATATATTTCTTATCTCTCATCTCAAACCATGGTTGAATCATTATTGAACTTGAGTTAAAACCCAAAAGGAAAAGTAATCCATGGTTAAATGGTGGGTGAGCATGGTTAGGTCAAGAAGAGTGTAGAAAGCTTCCATGAATTATCCTTTCCTTTATCCATTTTGTTTTAACTAAAAATCAAATAATAATCCAAATATAAACCCATGGTGTGAGTCTTATATTGCCACCATTTTCTTGTATAATCAACCATGATAGAATGATGTATGTATGCATGTGTGCATGCACATCCATATGTGCATGAAACTTGAAAGGAAGAAAAACATACATGCATGCATACATCCATCCATCCATCACAAGAAAGGATTTCTAGTGAGAAGCTAATGGTTAAATGATAAATCAACACTTGATTTATCAATCCGGCCATATCACATATGACCCCTACCAAAAGCAAGCCGCCCGACCAATATACGGTATCCCATACGCGCATTTTAATCGGGTCCATGCGCATGTCGCATACGCGCACCACAACATTTCGCCTGGACCAGGAAACTCCATTGTGGGACTCTGAGACTCGTCAATACGCCGGCAGTGGGTGATGATCATATCAAGCACCCCCAAGCCGCAAGCGGTCAGCTAAACATAACGGCCACCCGGGTATTGAGCGATCAGAAGAGAACAAGCGAACCTGTTATAACTCCCGTTGAGCCGATCGGCAACACTTCCCGTACAGTCCGGTCTCCTCGTCTGATATGTCGTATATCAAGTCTAGGGGTGGTAAACGTCAGACCCCAATAACCGATAAGTCGTGCCGATGTGAGGCTCATAACGGGTCGAGAAACTACTGGTAACACTTACCAGCAAATCTCTGAAACAGCCCTGGCCAGGGACTTCCCTGTTACGGCCAATCGAGCACAGTACAACATCAACCCCCAATACCGGGAGAGACGAAACCCCTCCTATCGCTCATTGCCTCCATGTGACTTGGGACTGTACCCAAAACCACCGTTTTGCACGCCCTCATGGACGTGGTAAGGTGGAGATCAAAGCACAGTGGGAATCACACAAGACTCTATGACGATCTCGGGTCTGCAGACTAACCTGTATAAGTGTCACCTGAGAACTGCCATCTGACGTGAGGTATAATACCATCTGGGAGTTCTCGGCGAGTCCGTCCAGTGTACCCAGTCTCCACCGAGCACCCGTATACCATCTCTGATGTCAAACACCAATGGATATGGGATCATCCATCGCCCATCTCATGGGTCGAGAAGCGTATATGCTAGTCTACACTGGTATATCGATGCCCCGTCTCAATATACCTACGACTAGGGACCTTGAAGGATGTACTTATGGACTACCACGTCCCCACTAGTATGATCTACATCATAGTCCAGGTAATCAAGTACACATCCTAAGGGCTTTACCAACATGTAACTATAAGACAGTTTAAAGAGACTAGTATACATATTAAGATAAAGAGCAACCAAATAGCATACTATCATATCGAGCAAGAAAGTCATCTCTATATATTTCCAAGCATCCAATATAATATATATCATCTGTACAATACTGGCCTCTAGGGCATACATACAACTAACAGTAATCATATTAACATTTTCATTATTCATCACAAAAGTTTTTAATTCATTCATTCTTCTTCTTCTTCCTTGAACTTTGAAAAAGCTTTCTAGGTTTTCTTTATGTGATGATTTAGTGTGAGAATTTGATAATAAAAGAGAGCATAAATCCTACTTCATCATCCTCATCTAATCTAGCCAATTAGATTAGGGTGTTCACCTCATTAGTGAGTGAGAGCTTGAGTTAAACAAACTTCAAGGTAGATCATCGGAGAAAAGGAAGACTACTAGCTAGCATGGATCATTCGGGTTGTGGAGCTTCTCTTGAGTCTGGGAGATCGTGGATCGCGGCGAAGGGACTTCTACTCGGAGCTTATGAAGCCAAGGAGCGGACTACAAAGGTTGTAATTCCGCACTCTTAGTTGTAAAGATATTTACTTGCATGTTAAACCCTAATTATCTAGCAAAGATCCCGACTTTGGGTTGTTCGGCAAGTCTAAATTTTGAATCGGGCATGGTTGATGTCTTATAGACCCTTGTATGACTGCTTAGGAACCCTACACTCTTGACTCACAATTCAAGCATGGTTGCAATTTATTATTGCAATTTATTCCATGCTTAAATAAGTGAGATCAAGTGTGTAGCCATTCTACACCTATTGCTTCTTCACTCACTTGAGTTTTTCATGAGTTCATGCCTTAGCCATTTTGAGCACTCTCCATTTTTTCCATCTTCTTCTTCCTCTTCTACAAAACTCTAACCCTCACATGAGATATGAATCATAAGGTTTTGAGATAAATCCTAGAGAGCTTAGAACCCCTACTTCACCATCTTACACTTTATTAGCACTCAAGTGTAGTGTGTTTCCTTCACTAAAGAGTTTAGTGAAGAGGTGGTTTGGATTAGCGGAGCTTCGGGTGGATCATCTTCGGCACGAAGATCGCAAAGGAAGCTCGATCCAACTTCAAGTGGAGCCTAGTGGAGTCGCGTGGACTACTACACAGAGCTTGAGAAGAGAAGGACACAATCTACAAAGGTTGTCGCCTCCATCTCTTAGCTAGGTTTTATGATATCATCATAGTTAACTCTAATCATCCAGTTAGATTCTAGGATAGTCTAGCTTAGCACCTAGAAAATTTGAAAATTGCATGCTTGATGCCGGTTTAGACCTCATGGTGGTGCTAGGGTAGACTTTCAATTGGGTTGAAGACCGGTACAAACAAAGCATATTTGTGTTATCTGACAGTTGGTGTTAGTGTATATGCCCCAGAGGCCATTAATGTATTATACTAGATTGTATATTACTTAATGGAAGTTTGGGATATTCACAGTTGTATTGACAGTCTTGCTCGATATAGTAGAATGCTACTTGGTTTGTATCTATCTTAATACGTGTATATGTTTTTTTAACATATCGCTAATACATATTGATAGAGCCCTTATGATTTTTGCTTGACTACCAGCTTTGTAATGGCAGTCACACTTGTGGGGGCTAGTTAGTCTACAAGCACATCCTTATATAGGTCCCTAGTCGTAGGATTATCGAGACGGGGCATCGATACTCCGGAGTAGACTCGTGTATACGCTTCTCATCCCAGCAGGGGAGATGGTCTGTCCCACAGCCATTAGTACGTCGTATTGGAGATAGTATGCAGGTGCTCGTTAGGTTACGAGTACACTGGACATGACTCGTCGGGAACTGTTGGTTGGTATTATACCTATCATCAGTTAGCAGTTCCCAGGTGACATGAGTACAGCTTAGTCTGTTGACTTGACATTGCTACTTCGCCTCAAGTGTGTTCCCACTGTTCTTAGATTGCTACCCTACCACGGCTCAAAAGAGTCGTGCAAACAGGTAGTAGTTGGGTGCAGTCTCGAAGCACTTGGAGGCAGTGGTGGTTAGATAGGATTCGTCTCTCCCGGTATTGGGGGTTGATATCGTGCTGTGTTTGGAGAGCCATTCCACAAAATCCCTGGACAGGGCAAGTGAGATTTACTGGTAGGTATTCAAGTAGTTTCTCAGGGTGTTCTGGGCTACACTCCGACACGACTTATACCGCTATTAGGGGTCTGACGTTTACCGCCCAAGGCCCGATATGCTATACGATACTCTTAGACGAACAGACCAGACTGTACGAAGATTGTCACATTCAGGCTCAGTAGGAGTTCGGATTGTAAGGTTACAGCAGCGCCCCGGCCGTCTGTCCGAGACCAAAATGCGGAAACAAAACTTTTCAAAAACTTTGCGCTACCTTAACTTTTACCCGGATTGAACCATTAATGCTAAACTAGCAACTAGAGAGAGGGTTAGAAAGCTATTCCGATCGATCCGTGTCCTTCGGTCTTTGGCCACCATCCCAAGCTCCTCGCGGCATCTCCGATCTTGATCTCCTCGTCGGAAAAGGGCACCACATCATTGAGTCTTTTTACAGGCTCCCGCTTCATCCGAAGCAACTCAGGCACGAAGTTCGCTAGGCGACGTGTCCAAGGTGAAGTAGAGAATGTGTGTGATCACTTTGTCTCTTGAGGATTTAGTGGATGCCATTAGTGAGGAGATAGTGAGCTCAAGAAAGAAGAGGAAGAAGAAGAAATTTCCTCTTCCTTTTCTTTTGTGTTGTTGCAAATGATAAAGTGAGAGTTAGAGAGAATAATACAAGAGCTCACCTCTCATATGGCTGCCCTTCTCTCTCTCCTTATCATTTCAACTCACAAATCCATCAAATAATGTGACACATGCACAAAGAAAGAGACCATGAGTCATCACTTGTGCATGTGTCATAATAAATGCTCCTAATGATGATTTTGATCTCATTATTTTCTTATGCAAACATTAATCCAAATGTTTGCAACAATTAAAAGAGAATGGCATCCACTAAAGTAAACTCGTGACGGATTACAAGGATACCCCTCACCTGTATATACATACCTGCATCCGCATTCCGATCGAATGCGAATGCAATGAGACTAAAGTAATCCAACAAATCTAATGCTAGGATCCGGCTTAAACTAAAGCCCACTAGTATGATCCGTACACTACTGCACGTATATGATCGAACCCTGCCATAATACCATACGGCCTCTAAAACGTTTCGCCCGAAACTTGAGAAACTGTCTGTGGGGGACTCTAAAGACTCGTCAATACACTGGCTATGGATTTAACCACTAGCACGTCAGCGGTACTAGCCGTAAGTAATGAGCTACCAGGTATTGACTAAAAGGGAGGCCGATGAGCGAACTCATCCTGACACCCTACTGAGCCTGTCAGTGACAATATCCGTACAGTCCGGTCCGTTCGTCTATGAGCATCGCATGTTGGGCCTAGGGGGTTGGTAAAAGTCAGACCCCCAAAAGTGGTACAAGTCGTGTCGGAGTGTAGCCCAGAACACCCTGAGATACTACTGGAATACCTACCAGTAAATCTCTTGTCTTGGCCAAGGACTTCGTGTAATGGCTCTCCTAGACACAGCGCGATCTCACCCCCAATACCGGGAGAGACGAAACCCTTATCGATCCGCTCACTGTCTCCATGTGGCTCGGGACTGTACCCAACTAAAACCTGTGCACGACTCCTTTGAGCCGTGATAGGGTAGTAATCAAAGCACAGTGGGAACTCACACGAGACAAATGACGATCTCAGGTCGATGAACTAACCTGTACACATGTCACCAGGGAACTGCTATCTGACGTCAGATATAATACCAACTAGCATGTTCCCGGTGAGTCCTGTCCGGTGTACTCATAACCCAATGAGCACCTGTATACATCTTAGGTGAATTAACTGACACCAATGGTTTGTGAGACCGGCCACTGCCCCTCGTCGGGGTCTCGACTGTATACACTAGTCTACTAATGGAGTATCGATGCCCAGTCTCGAAAACTCCCACGACTAAGGACCACTTTAAGGATGTGCTTATAGACTACCCAACTCTCACGTATATGATCGCCATCATACTGCAGGTAGTCAAGCAAGAATCCTATGGGCTCTATCAACGTGCAATAGTAACCTTTAAAGTCACCTAAAGCTGTACACGATGATAAAGATAAACCAGATAACATACTATCATCACGAGTAAGACTGTCCTACCGGCCTAGGTCCTCTATCAATCATTGCAACGTGCCTGCGATCCAATAATTGACTCTGAGGAACCTATATCCAACAATCTCCCACTTGCACTCAAGGCTAATTATTGCGATGTCGCATACTCACAGCCCGTGTAATACCGAACACCCAACTCCTCTACTAATCAGTCTCACAAAGCTCGGTTGTGAAACTACTGCGTTCGAGGAATATCCTCAGTGAGTGGATCCGCCCTGATGTTTCCTTCTATGTCTCTCTTTATCTCATGCTCGCGGAGAAAGCCATCTCCCGAAATGAGCAATACCTGTCTTAGAATATGTCCGGATATCTGATGGGACCTAGCTCATAAATGAATTCCAAATCCAAACTTCTTATACTGTATCGTCAACTGAACTTAATCAGTATCCTGCGCCATGCCTCCCTCAGTATCCGCTTGGACCATCTGTCCAAACTACCGCCCCTCGTCAGAGGAAAAACTATAACTCTGACAGTCACTCTGTCATCCAGGTCACCTTGGAAGCCTGGAATGATAACTGTCTCCCGAAAGAGGATGCCGTTATCATATCCCTAGAACATCAACTTATGTTCCAAAACTGCTTCCGATCGTTTCTCCAGGATTGGATTAATATCAACTTATTGCATCTCGTGCAAAAACAACATCTGGTGTGGTACTTGACATCTCGTGATTGACTAAATTGCCTAAGCAAGTGATATGTCAATCATGCACATCCCTCTCCCCTTTAGTTTGTAAGACACCTTTAGAGAGGGTGACTCCATCACCTGCAGGTATACTACCGTGCCAGGAGTCGTCCATTCTAAAACACCTTTAGAATGCTGTCTAAGTACCCAGATTGGGAAACTACCCAAATCTAGATCTAAACCATAGATCTAGTAACCAGAATGTCTGATATAATATCCAAGCCCTATGTGGAGAAACCACTGTGTGACAACCAAAGTATAACCGATCGTAGTATAGGAATTTCACTTCCTACTCTGTGTATGTCATCCAAAAACCAAGACACCACACGCTACTACCTTCTTAACAGATCCATCCCCTATTTTGATAAAGTCAAACCTATGACTGTCACATTGAAAAATAGATGATCTATCTCCGCTATATCCGCTTTAGTCTATAAATAGATATAAGCCACTTGTCCACTATGCTTCCGCTGCTCCCACCGACTACGACAACCCTCTGGCAGAATAATATACACGTGCACTTCTAAAGCCAGTTCAGAACGACGCTATACTCATCCTCCTGTCGGGTCTCATAGCCTGGAACAACAGTAGTGTCAAGTCTAGGTAAACAAGAACCTCCATGTCATCGTCCTTGAGGCTACCGGAGTACCTCTCGGGTGCCTGAGGTTACCTACCACATCTGCGGAGTGGCCAATGGAATGTCAAACTAGATTGAATCTTTAGGTTCTTATCAAATTTTCAGTAATCGTTTGCGGTTCTGGAATCACTTCCAGTTCTACCATACTCCCACTACTGTTTTCTGAAAAAGAATCCATTTTACTAAAACTGTGGTGAGTCAAGAACAATATCACTATTGATCTTCCAGAAGGTAGAAAGTCAACCCTCGTCATAGCCCAGGTCAACCCACAAACAACCATTACAGAAACGTGCCTTGAGTTATCCAGAGTCTGGTTTTAAGCATAAGCCGGACAACTCCCCGTACCTTAACATCGTTAAGATATGAACCGTTCTATATCCAATATAGAAACAGAGGCACTCATTTAATTGGAACCAGATTCAAATCATGCAGCCATCTCCAGTGCATGTCAACTAAATGGAGAGAGGCCGATCGGCATTACTCAATTTAGGAGTGCATCCAAATATGAGTAACCTGAAAGAAATAAGTTTCTCAAAAACCATTACTATCAACTGAATACCATACACAAGTATCTACATGTTCGATCACCTTGAAAAATCCCGATACTTGCAACACCTGGTTCTCTACTTTACTCTTATACCTATAACTTCTAAAAACTTGGACCTTGTGTTTCTACGAAACACCTGTCTAAAACTAGAGAAGTCACAAGTAAACAGAATATAGTATGAGGACCAACCTCTCTGTCCTAATGGACACTGGACAATATACAATGCTTTGTATAAGTCCCCTGAGTTGAATAACTCAAGCCCTGTGCGTCGTAGGTTGAAAACTGTACTATGGTTCTGAAGAATTACACCGCTGTTGAATGCTCCTTACCTAACCATCAACTGATATAGGTAAATGTCATGGACATAATTTCAAAAAGCTATATCTCACTTTATAAAAATAAACGTATAGATATATCAATTTGAAATTGGTGCATAACAACGGATATTCAAAACCAAAAATTTGCCGTCTGGCAAACAGCCCAGGCAATTTCTTCAAATATCACTAATTAATACGAATTCCGATATAATGAGGACAATCACCTAATTCCCAATAACTTACTCCCACTCATCATCTGTAAAACCATACAGATGTGAGAATCAAACTTGGTAAATACATACCCTGGAGTAAGGACTAATTGGGAAATCAGTTTTCTATTGACAATACACAGTGAAACTGAAACATGTGAATGTTTCGAAGGGGTATTCGGGTATTCCTAGTAATGCCTTTTCCATTATCAGATTCACAACTGTAACTGTATATTTCTTTGCCATCTCTCCAAATCCCTTTATATGTCTTTAGTCGTTACCTTCTGCCCACCATCGTTAGGCTAAATGGTTTTCTTCCTTCTCTACCGTTCGGCACCAGCCTATGGTTTGGAAGAAGACTATCCAATAAGCATAACAGGTGTACTGTCAAATCCTAGGAGTACTCGCAACGCGAGAGAAGGTAAAGATAAAAGACAACTGAATAAACCTTATTCTTATTTCTCCCGAACCAGAATCCATCACCGAACTGGAACAAGTTCCTTCGAGTTCGTATATAACCATACGATGGAGTATCCAATAACTGTGGATCTTCGTAGTGATACGGAGTGTTTTGGAGAAATACAAAGGCGAAATAGGAGTGGCGATGAAATATGCGGTTTGGTCGTGAATGATAGCAGTTGCAATTTACTTTGCCCTCTTACTAATCATTTTATTTGTCTTTACTTATTACCTTCTGTACACCACACTTAGGCTAATTGGTTTTCTTCATTCCCTACCATTCGACACCTGCTTATGGTTTGGATGAAGACTATCCAATTAGCGTAATAGGTGTACCGTCTTAATCCAAGGAACACTCGCAACCTGAGAGAAGGTAAAAGGAAAAGACAACTGAATAGTCCTATTCGTTTTCCTCCAGAACCGGAAACCATCCTCGAATCTGGAACAAGTTCCTTCGAGTTCGTATATAACCATACGATGGTTTTATCCAATGGAAGTGGATGTTCGTAGTAATACGGGGTGTTCTGGAGAAAAGGGTAAAAGTAGGAATGGCAATGAGGTATGCAACTTTGACAATCCAAAAGCCAGTATTTTAAGAAGGTTCGGTTAACTTGGTCACTGAGTCATAGTCAAGGGTCGGGTCATGGTCGCTGCCAAAGAGAGAGAGAAAAGAAACACTCAGCGTGCACTCTAACTTAGATCAGAATGGTTATCACTTTATCTAATCAGGAAACCTCCCACTGTAACCTCAAATTCTCCTCCAAACCTGAAAGAAGAATTAGTCGGGATCACCCGAGGAGTAAACCAACTCATCAGTGGGAATCGGGATCCAACTATCATCGCATGATAACGTGATGGAATCCACTCATATTATCACACTCCAGAAGGTATGCGCATGCCTGACAAGTTTCAGTTTCTTTAAACTCCCGATATGTTTTTACCCCCAGCGGCTTATGACCTTGACTAGGTCAACAAACCATAAACCGCTAGTTAAGTTCAACCCGTTATTATTCTGGATTGCATTAAGCCCACCCGTACGTGCCCTTGACTAGATCAACAAGGCCGCACGACTGTCCTAACCAATCCCATTTATGCAATAAACAAGTACCACTTAGCTACCGAACACTACATCTTGACTAGGTCAACAAACGCAGCACGAATACTAAATAATACCCGTAAGAAATGACGGAGGGCTACGACTGGTTTTTGGCGAAAAACCTTTAACGTAATGAACTTGATATCATTGAAGGAACTGCATAGCTTTTTATAAATATATAGTGGCGAAACCCTTCGCTAAAGAGGTCACTCCCGGTGAAGGGATCTCGGCTCTTTCCCCGTAGAATGAGGTGCAGGATATTCCAACTGAATACCGCGATGCAAAGCAAAAAGTAATCGACTATAGTGAAGTTATTACCCTGACGCAAACTTCTGTCCAAGGGATCACTCTTGGTGAAGGGATCTCGGCCCTTGCCTCGTCGACTGAGGTGCTGGATATTCATAACCGAATACCACTGTGCAAAACAAAAGAGAACGTCCTTGTAATAACAACTTTTTTTGAAAAATGTTCCAACAACATCAAACAGGTTTGTTTAGCTTGCATTGATCCGAATCAATGCAGTTCCATCAATTGATCACACCAATAAAGAATGAAAATATGATGCACGTATATGCCATCCGCATTCGCCACCGGGTCCCGTCATCACCCGTTAGGTTACTTAACTAACGACAGAGCGGGGACTGGACTAGCGCGGGTGTAAAACATATACAACATCTACTAGTATATATATATCAATATATAATAATAGCTCAAGGCGTGATAAAATGCAACATCACAGAAATGTAATAAGCATCACAGAACAATACAGATAGTCTGGGATCCCCGGGTTTCATAGAGCCTCTACTGAAACCCGACGTTCCCCTGGTCGTGTGGATAGCCTGTGCAATGAAATCCTAGACCCCTACGGGTGCGGCAAGTTACCCGCCAAAACCTGAAGCGAGGCAGCCCCCTTCAACAAGGTGAATGGACCACCCAGCACTTCACGGAATCCGGTAACTTGTGCACCCTTCCTTGGGTCAACCTATACCCCCTACGAGTGCGGCGAATAGCCCGCCAATTCTAGAGTAAAGCCCCCTCCGTCTCAATGCCATGAGATGCGGGCCTGTTGCCCTCTAGAACCCGGCTATCCGTGCACCCCACCGCGGGGTAATCCTAGTACATAAAGTAAAATATATACAACGGGTACATCGACCTCAGCCCGGTCGTGCCCCAAAAGAATAATATACAAACAGGCAGTGACGACAATCTACATGTCGAACGCTCGCCCTGCAATATCAAATGTACAAATAATACCAAACTGTACTACCATTGCATCCAGGCTATCCACCACGACAAATCCGCAACATCACAGTACAACACAGAATATCAACGTGAATGTCACGTTCGTAAATCCGTCTAAAAGAGCTATAGCAATTAGACAAGATTTACCGATCAAATGACATTCACGGTCACAGATATAAAGTAAGCACTGTGAACTAACATATTTAAAATTTTCGATCGACAAAATTTCCTGAAGTGGGCCCCAAGCACAACTGCTGTACTCAAAATAATCTGGGCCAAAAACAAAAATTCCAGAAACCCAAATTCCAAGTTTTAAACCACTGTAGAAAATTTGGTGGAGAGAGGCCACAAAATGGCGGCGGAACCGCGGCCAAAACAGGGTTATTGCCGCGGTTCCGCGGCGGCACTGTAGCATCATGCTACCAAATTTTCATAGATTTCTTAAAAAAGCCTGTCCGATTTTCTGACACAGTCAAAATAATTTTTCGACGACAAAAATTTTGACAGAAACTGCACATATTGGAATCGCGGTTTTGGAAAATTCGGCCGATCGATGTTTTAAATACGTTAGAACAAGCTAGTAAAGGTTAATAGCGTGGCTCTGATACCATGTAAGGTTACGGCAGCACCCCGGCTGTCTGTCCGAGGCCAAAATGCGGAAACAAAACTTTTCAAAAACTTGGCGCTACCTTAACCTTTACCCGGATCGAACCATTAACGCTAAACTAGCAACTAGAGAGAGGGTTGGAAAACTATACCGATCGATCCGTGTCCTTCGATCTTTGGCCACCATCCCAAGCTCCTCGCGGCATCTCCGATCTCGATCTCCTCGTCGGAAAAGGACACCACATCATCGAGCCTTTTTATGGGCTCCCGCTTCATCCGAAGCAACTCGGGCACGAAGTTCACTAGCCGACGTGTCCAAGATGATGTAGAGAATGTGTGTGATCACTTTGTCTCTTGAGGATTTAGTGGATGCCATTAGTGAGGAGATAGTGAGCTCAAGAAAGAAGAGGAAGAAGAAATTTCCTCTTCTTTTTCTTTTGTGTTGTTGCAAATGATAAAGTGAGAGTTAGAGAGAATAATACAAGAGCTCACCTCTCATATGGCTGCCCTTCTCTCTCTCCTTATCATTTCAACTCACAAATCCATCAAATAATGTGACACATGCACAAAGAAAGAGACCATGAGTTATCACTTGTGCATATGTCATAATAAATGCTCCTAATGATGATTTTGAGCTCATTATTTCCTTATGCAAACATTAATCCAAATGTTTGCAACAATAAAAAGAGAATGGCATCCACTAAAGTAAACTCGTGACGGATTACAAGGATACCCCTCACCTGTATATACATACCTGCATCCGCATTCCGACCGAATGCGAATGCAATGAGACTAAAGTAATCCAACAAATCTAATATTAGGATCCGGCTTAAACCAAAGCCCACTAGTATGATCCGTCCGATCATAATCCGTGCACTACTGCACGTATATGATTGAACCCTGCCATAATACCATACGGCCTCTACAACGTTTCGCCCGAAACTTGAGAAACTATCTGTGGGGGACTCTAAAGGCTCGTCAATACACTGGCTGTGGATTTAACCACTAGCACGTCAGCGGTACTAGCCGTACGTAATGGGCTATCAGGTATTGACCAAAAGGGAGGTCGATGAGCGAACTCATCCTGACACCCTACTGAGCCTGTCAATGACAATATCCATACAGTCCGGTCCGTTCGTCTATGAGCATCGCATGTCGGGCCTAGGGGGTTGGTAAAAGTCAGACCCCCAAAAGCGGTACAAGTCGTGTCGGAGTGTAGACCAGAACACCCTGAGATACTACTGGAATACCTACCAGTAAATCTCTTGCCTTGGCCAAGGACTTCGTGTAATGGCTCTCCTAGACACAGCACGATCTCACCCCCAATACCGGGAGAGACGAAACCCCTGCCGATCCGCTTACTGTCTCCATGTGGCTCGGGACTGCACCCAACTAAAACCTGTTTGCACGACTCCTTTGAGCCGTGGTAGGGTAGTAATCAAAGCACAGTGGGAACTCACAAGAGACAAATGACGATCTCAGGTCGATGAACTAACCTGTACACATGTCACCAGGGAACTGCTATCTGACGTCAGGTATAATACCAACTAGCATGTTCCTGGTGAGTCCTGTCCGGTGTACTCATAACCCAATGAGCACCTGTATACATCTTAGGTGAACCAACTGACACCAATGGTTTGTAAGACTGGCCACCGCTCCTCGTCGGGGTCTCGACTGTATACACTAGTTTACTAATGGAGTATCGATGCCCAGTCTCGAAAACTCCCACGACTAAGGACCACTTTAAGGATGTGCTTATAGACTACCCAACTCTCACGTATATGATTGCCATCATACTGCTGGTAGTCAAGCAAGAATCCTATGGGCTCTATCAAAGTGCAATAGTGACCTTTAAGGTCACCTAAAACTGTACACGATGATAAAGATAAACCAGATAGCATACTATCATCATGAGTAAGACTGTCTTACCGGCATAGGTCCTCCCTCAATCATTACAATCATGTGCTTGCGATCCAATAATTGACTCTGAGGGCACTATATCCAACACGGATGGGTTTTTCTCATCGGCCTTCTTATCAACATCTACTTGGGGACCGTTACGTTCAGCTAGTACTGCTTGCGGCCTGTGGTTAAATCCACTGCTAGCGTAATGTCGAGTCTTTAGAGTCCCATACAGAGGGAGTCCCAGCTTTGGGCGAAACGAGTAGAGGTCGTATGGTTTTACGACAGGGTTTGATCACATACGTGTACTTGTGCGCGTGTGATGTTCGAGCGGACAATACTAGTGGGATTTGGTTTAAGTCGGATCCTAATATTTGATTATTGGATTGGCTTCGTCTCATAGTATTCGTGTTTTTCGGAATACGGATGCGGGTATGTATATACGGTTGAGAGGGGGTATAGAAGGAGACACCTCATTAGGGTTTTGACCATTGACTTGGTCAAAACAAATATGAGGTGGAGGAAAAATTTTATTATTTTTGGTAAATGATAATTTAGTGGCATGGCTACTTATATTGACCATTTGACTTGGTTTGACTTGTTGGCCTGAGATATTTTGATGAGATATTTTTGACCTAGATATTTTAATGAGATATTTTCCATGCAATGCTTATGGTAATATATAAGTTAGCCATTCTATTTTTTATTATCATTATCATAAATACATTCTCTCTCCTCAATCTTTCTCTCTCCTTCTTCCTCTCAAAACTCTAGTGTCTCATGAGTTGAGAATCAAGGGTTAGTAAGACTAAGTCACTCTAAATCACACTCTACTCATTCTAGGTGTAGGGTTCCTAGGCACGCTAATGAGGTCTCACAAGGCATCAACCATGCCAATTTCAAAAATTACAAGTGCCGAGAAACCCTAATACGGATCGTTGGCTAGAAGTTTAGGCGAAACAAAGAAGCTAGTTAACATTTTATCTAAGTGAACGGAAATACAACCTTTGTAGATCCGGTCCTCCACCTCCATAGCTCCGCAATGAAGTCTCCTCGCTGTCCAAATGGAAACTCGGGCTCTAGCGTCGGCTTCATCGGACAAAAAAGCGGGCTAGGTCATCGACGACGATGCCGAAGATGATCTACGTCGAGGCATCACAAGATCAAGCTCCACCTTCACCAAGCCATGAAAACTTGTGAAGGAAACACCCTTTACTACTTGGCAAGAGGTAGAGGATGAAGAAATAGGAAGTAGGTTCACTTTGGAATTGGATTTCTCACTCATTTCATCAAGTCACCATTGATGAAGTCAAGCTTTCTTCATTGAAGAAGATGAAGAAGAAGAAGAAAGAATATTATGATAAGTTCCTTTTTAAAAACAAAATAAAAACCATACTTATCATATCTTAACCAAGGTCAAGTGTAGAGAGTTAACTTGAGTTAGGTTGAATGTTTAGGGTTAGAGAAGAAGACAAGAATGGTTGCTTTGGTCAAAGCTTCATGAAGTTTCAACAAGCTTCATGAAAGATTGAAAGAAACCATTTTTGTTTTTCTTTTATCTATTCCTCAAAAATGAATAGATAAATAAATAAATGAATAAAACCAAAACCCTAACCATTAACATAACAATGGTATAAGTCTTTACACAAACCCTAGCTATCATGTATCATCAAACATGATATAATCAAGTGCACAAAAAATATATCACATATACGATGTGCACAGGCGAGTGAGAAAATCCATTTAAAGTGAACCAATACCAGTTAATGCAAAGTAATATATCAAATATATAATTATGCATTAAATCATTAAATCAACACTTGATTTAATGATCCGGTCATATCGCATATAACCGACTAATATCAACAGTAACAACTTATCGAATCAACACTTGATCCGATAACCCGGCTATATCGCATATAACCGATCAATGTCACAAATCGCGAGAATCGAATACAGTATCACATACTGGTATCATTCTCGGTCCTGCACATATCTCATATGCGCCCTATTTCGTTTCGCTTGAGCCAGGAAACCTCTGTGTAGGACTCTAAAGACTCGTCAATACGCCGGCAGCGGATGATGATCATATCAAGCATCCACAAGCCGCAAGCGGTCTGCTAAACGTAACGGCCACCCGGGTATTGAGCGATCAGAAGATCTACGAGCAAGCCCGCTCACACTCCTATGAATCCAACCAGTAACACTTACCGTACAGTCCGGTCTCATCGTCTGATATGTCGCATATCTCTCCTAGGGGTGGTAAACGTCAGACCCCAATAGCTCGATAAGTCGTGTCGATGTGAGGTCTATAACAGTTCGAGAAACTACTGGTAACACTTACCAGTAAATCTCAGCAACCCTGGCCAGGGATTTCCGGTTATAGCCAATCGAACACAGCGCAACATCAACTCCCTATACCGGGAGAGACGAATCCCCTCCTATCGCTCATTGCCTCCATGTGATTCGGGACTGTACCCAAAATCCACCGTTTTGCACGCCCTCTTGGACGTGGTAAGGTGGAAATCAAAGCACAGTGGGAATCACACAAGACTCTATGACGATCTCGGGTCTACAGACTAACCTGTACCAGTGTCACCAGAGAACTGCCATCTGACGTGAGGTATAATACCATCTGGGAGTTCTCGGCGAGTCCGTCCAGTGTACCCAGTCTCCATTGAGCACCCGTATATCATCTCTGATGTCAAACACCAATGGATATGGGATCATCCATCGCCCATCTGTATGGGTCGAGAAGGTATATGCTAGTCTACTCTGGTATATCGATGCCCTGTCTCGATACACCCATGACTAGGGACCTTGAAGGATGTACTTATGGACTACCATGTCCCCACTAGTATGATCCGCATCATAGTCCAGGTAGTCAAGTACACATCCTAAGGGCTTTACCAACATGTAACAGAGAGACAATCAGTGTACACGTTAAGATAAAGATCAACCAGATAGCATACTATCATGTCGAGCAAGAAATTCCTCCCTATATATGTCCAAGCATCCACTACAATATACATCAAATGTATAGTAATGGCCTCTAGGGCATACATATAACTAACAATCTCCCACTTGCACTAGGGCCATCTGATAGCAGTGGTTGTAGTATCTCATACTCAACCATCCCATAAAAGTCTCTCTCTGGGAAAAGGCCTTTGTGAGTGGATCCGCCGTGTTGTCCTCTGAGTCTACTCTCCTAACCTTGATCCCCTAGGAGATCAACCATCTCCATGATCAGGTGATACTGCCTTAGAATATGTCTGGATCACTGATGGGACGGACGTTCCTCGGCATAAGCCACAACTCCATTGTCACACAATGGGAGGAACTAAGTTCATCTCATGAACAAATATACATCCAGACTGCCTCTTTGGTAGCATCTGAAGTAGCGATGTATCGGGCCTTTATCGTCTAGTATGCCACGGTATCTAGCTTGGAACTCTTCCAACATACCGTCCCTTTACTGAGGGTAAAGACAATGCCTGTGACTGACTTTCAGTCGTCCTTATCACCCTGGAACACTTCCAGTGATTCTCCCCAGGACCAATTGATACCATCTCACTACAACTAGTGAGAATCCTAACATCCAATTAGATCTATCTCATAGATCCAAAACCCAGGATTTAGTAGGTATCACTTTGATCCTATGTGGAGAATCATTGTGATAAGCAGAGATTGATCGAGCGTAGCATAGGAAACTCCTTCCCCATCAAGAGTATGTCATCCACGTACTCTACGAGGATCGTCACTATACTCCCTACTCCCTTTTTGTTTATACAAGGTTCATCTACCATTTTGATGATGTCAAACTCTTTGACTAACACATCAAAACAGATGTTCCAACTCCGCGATACCTGCTTTATCCTATAAAGCATCTTGTACACGTTTTCGCTGCTCCCACTGTCTACGAAGTCCTCTGGCTGTGTACTTATAGACATTCTCTTCTAAAACATCATTTAGAAAAGCAGTCATGGCACCCAACCGCCGGATATCGTAGTCATGGTATGTAGCCGTGACAAGTAGGATCTGGATGGACTTAAGCATAGCCACTGGAAAAAGGTTTCATCATTATCCACGCCTGGTCGATGACGAAAACCTTTAACTAGTCTAGCTTTGAAAGTCTCAACTTGTCCATCTACACCAAGTAATCTTCTCAAGATATACTTGCTCCTGATGGGGATTTAACCCTTCAGATATAGCAACCAAAGTCCATACTTTGTTGGTGTACATGGATTCCATCTCAGATCGCTAAGCATCCAGCCATTCTTACAAAGTCCCACTCCTGATGGCCAGCTCGAAACTAGTTGGGTCATCATCCCATGATGCAATTCTCGCTCCCACTGTCATAGAGAAACCGAAATATCTCTCAGGTGGGTGAGGAACCCTACTAGATCGGCGGAGAGGCTGAGGTTCGTTGGTATCTACTGAATCCTTTGGTTCTACCAAATCATCTGCTGTAGTTTGTATAACTGGAACCTTTTCAGTTGTACATTACAGACCTTGCCTCAAGTTTGTCCGGATTTTGCTTTTAGACATAGGCCGGACAACCCCAAATCTTAACTAACTTAAGATATGGGCTCTTCCTTTTCCATATCACATATGAAGTGGTAGGCAACTGATTTGATTCGAACCTAATTCAATAGGTATGCAGCTTCTCAAGTGCATAACTCCCAAAAAGGAAATAGGAAACTCAGTAGTACTCATCATAGAGCACACCATATCACATAGGGTGCTATTGCTCCGCCCCGATATACCATCGTGCTATGGTGTATACGGAGGAGTAATGCTGAGAGAGAATCTCATTCTCCATTGGAATAATCCAGGATTTCCGTGCTCAAGTATTCTCTTCCTTGAACTCATCAAAGGACATAATACTTATACCCGTTTTGGTTCTCTACTTCTAACTTATATTCTGTGAATATCTCAAAAGGTTCGGACTTGTGTTTCAACAAGAACATATGTCTGAATCTTGAGAGATTATCAGAGAATGTAATGAAGTATAAAAAACTGGTCTTGGCAAGTGTAGACAGGGGACCTACATACATCAACATGTATCATCCCAAGAGTTCACTAACTCTTTCTCTGTTTCCAATAAACAGGGTTATGGTCATCTTATCTCTTGTGACATGACTGGCAAGTTTTATAAGATGTAAATTCAAACTGATTTAAATATGCATCTAAAATGTAACTTCAGCCAGTCGGATCGCATTGATCTGACCTAGTCTACAATACCTCAAGAAGAATTCGTTCATCTTTGAACTCTTCCTCTTGTGTGTGTTCTGTATACTAAGAACTGTAGTTTGGTTTAGAACATCAATGCTTTTAGATAACGTGCCTGAACCGATCAACTTTTGATATAGGAAATGTTCAAAACATTATCCAACAATACAAAATTATATCATTTCTTTACTAATAAAGAGACTGATATGATTTTGTATATCAGGTTCGGTATCTAATAACATTCGTTCAGAATCAATGTATAGGTAATACAGGGTGACAGTGACCAACAGACTTGGCTGCAACACTTGCCCCGTTTTCTGCCTCATGAAACTTATCACCCGTTTCTCAGTTCTCTACCTTTCTGTAGCCCTATGTAACATATTACATATCTGGAATCCTGATCCGGTATCAAATACCCAGGACGTAGAGAATAGAGAAACAGTTCTGTATAAAGAACACGCCCGAAGATGATGCATCAGCATGCACTCTCTTCGTTTGGGTGGCACGGGAATTCTGGTATTCCCCAATTTCCTGCTCTGTCTTATAACAATTATAAGGTGGAGCGGGACCAACATTCCCCAGCTCAGTATAACAAGCGGGTTCGGTCAATATTCCGTATTATTATCTTGATTAAGGCGTGATATGGTCGCTACCTGGAGAGAGAGAGAAGAAAACACTCAGCGTGCGCTCTTTCAAGAATAGATTGGTTATTGTTTTATCTAATCAGGATGGCTCCCACTGCTTTTTATCAAATCTTCCTTCAAACCTTAAAAGGAAAGACTAGCCGGGATTAATTACACACTACAAGTTCGCCAATCTTTCAGCCAGGCCAGTGTCGGTACTTTGAGGGAGGTCCCCCGTGCTTTCGCACGAACCTAATTAATGTAAACCTCGTTTTCCCAGAGGCGTAACCTCGTTGACACCTTTCTAGACACCTACTTGATCGGCTAATTGTAATGTGTAAAACTCTCCCAGGAGTAACTCTTACTCGCAGTGGGTATCGGGATCCAACTATCTCATAGAAGGTATGCAATCTCATTGCAAATTTCAACACTTGAAATTCCCGATAATATTTTGCCCCTAGCGTCCTATGACCTTGACAGAGGTCAACAAACCATAGGCTGCTAGTCAAGTTCAACCCGTCATTTCCTGATTGAAGTAAACCCACCCGCACGACCCTTGACAGAGGTCAACAAGGTCGCACGACTACTCTAAATCAATCACATCATATGCTTATACAGATAAGCACTAATCAGCTACCGCACACTACGCCTTGACAGAGGTCAACAAACGTAGCACGAATACTAACCAGTACATATCTGAAATGACGGAGGGCTACGACAGGTTTTTAAGAAAACCTATTGCGTAATGAACTTGATATCGTTGTAGAATCAAATGGTTTTTTAAAATGGAGTGCTTTTGAGGCCTTTCTAGTTTTGCTAAAGGGGTCACTCCCGGTGAAGGGATCGTCGGCCCTTTCCTCGTCGAATGAGGTGCGGGATATATCATATATATCACTGTGCAAAGCAAAAACTCTTAAAAGCAATCAAAAGACAAACCGAGTGTGTAGCATCTGCCAGTTATTGCTAAAGGAGTCACTCCCGGTGAAGGGATCTCGGTCCTTTCCTTATCGAATAAGGTGCAGGATATATCACATATACCGCTGTGCAAAGCAAGAACTGTAGCTACCTGTTTTAATTTTGAAATTCAATTCTACAACATCTTAGGTTTCTTTTATTTCATTAATCACATTAATGAAGTCCCATCATTTAAGTACCTAAACATCACAGATAAATACGACGTACACTTATGCCATCCGCATTCGCCTCGATGTCCCCTCATGCACCGTTAGGTTAGGTAACTAACGGCAGAGCGGGACAGGGCTAGCGCGGGTGTAAAACATAAGTAACGTCTATATAATATATCATATATACTATATACTGTATCCATCACAGAACATATCACAAGATCACATCACAGATATCGCAGCAGAAGAATCATATGAAATATTGGATATACTAGGACGTCCGTGTTTTCAATACGAGCCAGTAAAAAACACGGATTCCACGGTCGTGATGAATAGCCAAACCCACACCCCTAGACCCCTACGAGAGCGGCAAGCAACCCTACCAATTCTAGAGTTAGGACACCCGGACTCGACTCCTCGAGTTGGTCTCCCACTGGACTCCAGAACCCGGTTACTTGTGCTCCCCTCCTTGGGTCTATCCTAGTGCGGAAAAGTAAATAATATACAAAGGGTGACATCTTCCGCAACCTGGAAGTGCCCCAATAAAAGAATATTACATACAGATTTTTACATGAATGAAAATGAAAAACACTTATCTCACATAAAAACCCCCGGCTATTCGAACACGACGATCCAATATAACATATCCAGCAACACATAACATCACATGTCATCAACGTAAGTAAATATGCGCATCCCAATTGTCGTTGACATATAGCAACGAAACCGGCGATATCACATATTACACTTACGGTCACAGAAAAGAAAGGGTAAAACTACAACAGTTGGAATCCGCAACCTCTTTAGACATCACATGCCTAATCAAATGAAGTACTTAGACATCACATGCCTAACCATTATAAAACCCGCATTTTAGTCTCATTATCGAAAACACTTTTCAATATCGAGTCGGCAATTCAACAAGATTCCCGACATCCCGATCGAATGCTCGTCGCAAACTTTAGTAGTCGGCCGCACCCCCGATACCGTCGACGAAGTGCACCAAGGCGGAACACCACTGCCGCGAGCACCCGAACGGATGCTTTCGGCGACGGGGTTCTCCTACAGTCACTTGGTCGGGGCTATGGAGCGAGGCTGTCTATTAAGTTTACCCGGCGAGTATCCGCGTACGCTACGTGATTGCGACGGACTTTTGATCACATCAAAATTCCGTGGCAACCGATCAAGTGAGACTAAACTGCTATGTTTATAACATTCATTCAGTTATCTCATAACTGTTTGCGAATTCCAAATGTTGTATCCCATTCCGGATAAATAGAAAATATTAAACTTTCCGATCGAACAATCGAACACCCAAGTTTTCCCGAAACAGATCAACACTTGAAATAAGTTTAAAAACATTCACTTCATGCCTCAGTACCAACGGTCCAGCCATAGAAGGGTCAAGCCAACGCCTCACATGTGGCACGCCGTACTGCCCCAAACCCGAAGGTTTAAAGGGCAGTTCAAGACGGTCACATAATCGAGTTAAGGTTTGTTGTCTTCTAGAGGGACCATCGCGTTACTTGCACTACTTATAACGTCTTTAAACCATGGAAAAATCCAACACTTGGAATTTTTCCGGCAGGGAAAAAAGTGGGTATTTATATCCAGTCGAACTTTTTAACAGTTTCTAAAATATCCGGAAAAACATAAACGAAGTTAAATTATCCGATCAAATTAACGAATCCCCAATAAAACCCTAAAAAACTCAACACTTGAGTGGAATTAAAAAATTCACATAAAAAATTGCCAAGAAAGGACCTAAGAATAAATATATGAAATTTGAGGGACTAAGTCCAAATTTGGGCCGCGGAAGCGCCGCCAAACCCCTAGTTTGGCCGCGGTTCCGTGGTCGAATTATGGAATTAGGAGCCCAAAGTTCACAGTAATTCTTAGTTTTTCCCGCTTATTTTTCTGCATATTTTTAATTCACAAAATTCAACAGTTTTGAAAAATGTACAGAGAGCGATTTTGAAATGGGGTTTCGGTTCGATCGGATTTCTAACTCCGTCTACGCATCGCCTAAGGCTCTAACCTGGCTCTGATACCACTGTAGGGTTCCTAGGCATGCTAATGAGGTCTCACAAGGCATCAACCATGCCAATTTCAAAAATTACAAGTGCCGAGAAACCCTAATACGGATCGTTGGCTAGAAGTTTAGGCGAAACAAAGAAGCTAGTTAACATTTTATCTAAGTGAACGGAAATACAACCTTTGTAGATCCGGTCCTCCACCTCCATAGCTCCGCAATGAAGTCTCCTCGCTGTCCAAATGGAAACTCGGGCTCTAGCGTCGGCTTCATCGGAGAAAAAGCGGGCTAGGTCATCGACGACGATGCCGAAGATGATCTATGTCGAGGCATCACAAGATTAGGCTCCACCTTCACCAAGCCATGAAAACTTGTGAAGGAAACACCCTATACTACTTGGCAAGAGGTAGAGGATGAAGAAATAGGAAGTGAGTTCACTTTGGAATTGGATTTCTCACTCATTTCATCAAGTCACCATTGATGAAGTCAAGCTTTCTTCATTGAAGAAGATGAAGAAGAAGAAGAAAGGATATTATGATAAGTTCCTTTTTAAAAACAAAATAAAAACCATACTTATCATATCTTAACCAAGGTCAAGTGTAGAGAGTTAATTTGAGTTAGGTTGAATGGTTAGGGTTAGAGAAGAAGACAAGAATGGTTGCTTTGGTCAAAGCTTCATGAAGATTCAACAAGCTTCATGAAAGAATGAAAGAAACCATTTTTGTTTTTCTTTTATCTATTCCTCAAAAATGAATAGATAAATAAATAAATGAATAAAACCAAAACCCTAACCATTAACATAACAATGGTATAAGTCTTTACACAAACCCTAGCTATCATGTATCATCAAACATGATACAATCAAGTGCACAAAAAATATATCACATATACGATGTGCACAGGCGAGTGAGAAAATCCATTTAAAGTGAACCAATACCAGTTAATGCAAAGTAATATATCAAATATATAATTATGCATTAAATCATTAAATCAACACTTGATTTAATGATCCGGTCATATCGCATATAACCGACTAATATCAACAGTAACAACTTATCGAATCAACACTTGATCCGATAACCCGGCTATATCGCATATAACCAATCAATGTCACAAATCGCGAGAATCGAATACAGTATCACATACTGGTATCATTCTCGGTCCCGCACATATCTCATATGCGCTCCTATTTCGTTTCGCTTGAGCCAGGAAACCTCTGTGTAGGACTCTAAAGACTCGTCAATACGCCGGCAGCGGATGATGATCATATCAAGCATCCACAAGCCGCAAGCGGTCTGCTAAACGTAACGGCCACCCGGGTATTGAGCGATCAAAAGATCGACGAGCAAGCCCGCTCACACTCCTGTGAATCCAACCAGTAACACTTACCGTACAGTCCGGTCTCATCGTCTGATATGTCGCATATCTCGCCTAGGGGTGGTAAACGTCAGACCCCAATAGCTCGATAAGTCATGTCGATGTGAGGTCTATAACAGTTCGAGAAACTACTGGTAACACTTACCAGTAAATCTCAGCAACCCTGGCCAGGGATTTCCGGTTATAGCCAATCGAACACAGCGCAACATCAACTCCCTATACCGGGAGAGACGAATCCCCTCCTATCGCTCATTGCCTCCATGTGATTCGGGACTGTACCCAAAAACCACCGTTTTGCACGCCCTCTTGGACATGGTAAGGTGGAAATCAAAGCACAGTGGGAATCACACAAGACTCTATGACGATCTCGGGTCTACAGACTAACCTGTACCAGTGTCACCAGAGAACTGCCATCTGACGTGAGGTATAATACCATCTGGGAGTTCTCGGCGAGTCCGTCCAGTGTACCCAGTCTCCACTGAGCACCCGTATATCATCTCTGATGTCAAACACCAATGGATATGGGATCATCCATCGCCCATCTGTATGGGTCGAGAAGGTATACGCTAGTCTACTCTGGTATATCGATGCCCTGTCTCGATACACCCACGACTAGGGACCTTGAAGGATGTACTTATGGACTCCATGTCCCCACTAGTATGATCCGCATCATAGTCCAGGTAGTCAAGTACACATCCTAAGGGTTTTACCAACATGTAACAGAGAGACAATCAGTGTACACGTTAAGGTAAAGATCAACCAGATAGCATACTATCATGTCGAGCAAGAAAGTCCTCCCTATATATGTCCAAGCATCCACTACAATATACATCAAATGTATAGTAATGGCCTCTAGGGCATACATATAACTAACACTAGGTTACTTAGTTTAGCACACCAAGTGATCTAGTTGCCTCATCTTAGAGGTTTAGCTCAAGGTTGGAACTCTCGGGTGGATCTTCTACTACTTCGAGAAGCCGATGAGGAACTGCTTTCCATTTCTACTCCAAGAAGCTTGCGAGGTGAAAGGGGACAGCGGAAAGAAGAGAAGGACTTGGAACTTTAGGTATAATCTCTTTACATAGTAGATAATATCTCTAGTTAGTTTGTTAGTTATGGTTTAGCTAAGATCTTGTGTTCAAGTCGATGTTACCTTGATTGTAAAAATCGTTTTTCACCCGTTCCGCCTCCCCGCAAACTAGTGGGGTGTGTAACGTCGACTTACAGTTGGTGGGTAGACCCACCATAGAAGCACGAGCCGAAGAAAAATTATGCCATCAGATTAGGACCCGTTCAATTCAGAAAATGGAAGCGCACTCATACCTATCACATAATAAGGCTCTCAAGTGAAGGAAAAGATTAAGATATTCTTGAGCTCTCCGACAGTTTCACAAATGAAGATGAGAAGATATCAGAGATACCTCTATCCCCTAAAGAGATGGAGGATGGAATTCACACTACAGCAGATGAGCTGAAGAAGATCAACTTGGGAATGAAAGATGATCCGAGACCAACGTTCGTCAGTGAGCTGCTGTGAACGGATATAGCAGTACACAAGCTGTCCATAACTCCAGGGACAAAGCCAGTTAAACAAACACCAAGGAGGACGCGGCTCGAACTCGAGATAAGCATCAATACCGAAGTCAAGTTACAATGGCAAAACACTAAATTCCGGACATGGATTTTCGAACTTAAAAGCAAGTTTAAGCAAGGCATCTTTAGCTTCATCAATCATCTTCTTATACGCTCTCTCTCGAATACAAGCTTTTGGATTGCCGCTGATATCCTCCACCCTCTCGTACGAGGATATTATTGCTTTCTATTGCAAAACGCAATGCAGAATAGTGATGGGATCATCTTTTCGTTTTTCAAAATCAGGCCCATCAGATATACTGAATGCACCTTATCTTCAGCATCGTCGAATGCTTGGAGCGGCATAGCCTAAAAAAGCTCGGGTAGGGTTCCCAGATCGATCCAACAATGATCTTCAGGAGGGTAGAGCGGCAAGGGAGAAATCGCCCATTGTGATACTTGAAGCGATGTATCACAGCAGTGCACTGAGCGGCAGTATATTCCTGACCATAAATGCAATCGTGAATGCGAATCTCTTCGCCGGAGACAATTTCCCGGATGGAATACAAACGACCAATCATTATACCTGAAAAGAAGTCAAATAGAATGAAAGAAGTGTCAGCAAAATCGACACAAGCTCAAATAATGGGATCTGTAGCTACAAAGTTAGCGGATCTCACAGAATAAAAATGGCGGCTCATTAAAATTGGAACATGTGTTCAATTAGAAAACCTAAAAAGATTCTTCTCAAATAAATACTGGAGTTAAACTCCAAAAAGATCCCAAAAAAATGATGCTTTTAAAGTATTCTTTTAAGTATCAGAGCTTAGCTCTGTTTTAAAAAATAAAAGCATAATAATGAGTTAAAACTCTAAAATTCCCAATTGAGAATGCTTAAAAGATAAGCATCAGATCCAAGTTCTGAGATAAAATGGAGTTAAACTCTAACCAAAAAATTCTCTAAAGGGGAAATGTTCAAATCGACATTAGAGCCAAGCTCTTTAGAAATAAAAATAGAGTTAAACTCTAAAATTTTTCAAGGATGCCCAATGTTTAAGCATCAGATTCCGAGATCTGCAATAAAAAATAGAGTGGAACTCCAAAATTCCCAAAGGGAATGCTCAGGTCAAGTATCAGAGCTGAGCTCTATTAATTGATAAATTCCAAAAATCAAACATAAGAGCCAAGCTCTGTTAATATGGGTGTTTACCTGTAACATTTCAGAAAAATAAAATATTATTTTTAGAATTTAAATATTAAAATAATATATTTCGCGAAAGCAATTCGATTTGCGAATTGGGGTTTTCATAAAATGGTATAACTATATACCAATATTTGGAAAATAATTGGATGCTAATTTGTATTATTTATTAAAAGGTATTTATTGGATTTTAGCATTTTACAAATTATTACGCAATTATTTATATGCATGTTTAAATTAAACTTGATTAGTGCACTGCTAATCACGATTAAACCAAATCCGTATTTTTTACATATCCATGGCTAGTGCACCATGACATATTGTATTTTGTTACATGTTTATTTCATTTGTATTTGTGTTATATGTTGGTTTTATTTGGAAGAGAAAGAAAAGAAATAAAGAGAGGACATAATTGAGGAGAGAGAATGAGGGGACAAGTTATGACATGAGAGCATGTGATATGAGAGAGAGAGAGAGGAGTATCAAGTTATGACATGAGAGCATATCTTCACCAAAACCTCACCTCACCTTCATTAAAAATGACCACAAGCTCATCCTACACCACCTAGCAAGCTCAATTTTGGATTTTGAGCACTTGGAGCATCTAGGGTTTTTCTTGAGTTGCTTCCAAGAGGTATATCTTCACTTCTCTTTTTGCTAATTAGTTTTCTAACCTTCTAGTTATATTTAGAGTTCGTTTTAGTGAGTTTGTGATCTTAGAAATTTCTAGGTTGTTTGTTAGTGGGTGATTGGTCTTGTAGAGTGATATTTGAGGTTTAGTTAGTATTTGCGAACCTTTAGTGATGATTTTTTGGCCAAGACCAGAGACTAGAACCCTAAAAACACGAACTTAGAATTGCCCGACATTGGATTTTTGACAGTTTGTGAGAGTTATTTGGGATCTTCTATGACCCGAGAACCCATAAATAATGTTTCCATCACAGCTCGTCAAGCAGGCAACCAGGAACCTTCCCTGGAAACCTGAGCCCCTATACTTCTTTTCTGACCACAGATTCCTCTCTTTTGGCCGCAAATTGCGGCTAAACTGTAGGGTTTGATGCTTATTTTTGGTCAATAGCTCCCTTATCTGATATCTAGAGCAACCCTATATGCAAAATATCCTAGTTTGACCTAGGGAAAAATCTTGGAGAGATTTCCTATGTTACTGATTTTGTGTTTTCCGATTTTTAAAACTTAGGTTTTGGTATTTGAATTTGGATTTGGTCGTTGGATGTTTGTACGTCAACAACGAGGGTATTTTGGTTATTTTTGCAGGCGTAAGCTATAAGTTCTAACCTATGAGCACTTCGTGTGCCGTATCGCTTTTCGGACTTGATTTTAATAATATTACGATTGTGTATTGATTGTATGTACCTTCGCGTAGACTTCTGAGACGACGAAGCGCATCAATTTCGGCTAAGCGAGGAGATTAGCAGGTGAGTAGATTTATATCTACAGGGAAAGTCAGGTGGATAGCGTATAGCACCCCCGCAACCTTTGATATGGGTAATCGGTATTTAAGTTATAGTTTGGAGAAACCTATGTATGAACTCACGAATATGATCAAAGATTTAGTGTGAGATGGTATGATAGCTAAGGATGACTCGGTTTGATATACGAGAATATGAAATGAGGATGTGAATCGTGATATATATATATATATATATATATATATGTATGTATGTATGTATGTATGTAATTGGAAGATGACAAGTATGAGATTTATAGTGGCATTATTTAAGATCGATATCGATATGATTTAAGATCGATGTAAATACGATGTTAGATTGGGATAGAGATGTGATGAGATCGATAAGATATAATGTACGGGACCCTAGATCCGTACCCTTATTGATGAATAGGACGATAGGATCTCTATTCTGTTTGATGACCCCATACGATGGATTACAGTACATGATGAGTTTTACTGGATGAATGATCCGTGCTCGTGATTTGAGAATGATGTTCGAGGATTTTGCCATATCGGATACTATGAGACTGGATCGCTGGCGTAAAAGTGTCACCTGAATCATACTTATTTCCAAAACCAATGAATCATATGCACTTTTAAAAGGAAACCTCAAAGGATACTACGTATTTTCAAATGGTGTCTTTTCCTTAAAAACACCGTAGCCCCACTTTTCAAAACTACGGTTCGTATCTTTTAAACTGATTGTATGGTTCATGTGTAGTTGTATACCTTATTATTGTTCATGTTTGTATTGGTTTATTCCTCGTGACATACGTATCATGTTTCCGGTATTTACCGATGTATGATATCATCTGCTAGTATACCTGTACTATTACCGATGATGCGCATGTTACACTTACACCGATTTGCCGGCTCACACACATTCATCATCGGTAATTGCCATGCCACTTGCACAGTAGAACTGCTATACCATGATATTAATCTTAACTATAAAAGTACATTCATTTCTCAACACTATAATAGGACATGCTTGCATGATATACTTGACATGCTCATATTACTATTCTATGTTTGCATACATCGTACCTTATGTTTACATGCATTGAGGTGCTGTTTTTATGAGATCTCTGAATTTGAGAACTGTAGTTATATTTCAAAAGAAATTGTGTATCGTTTTAAAAAAAACGCGGTTTCTCTTGATATGATATTTCGTGTTCACTATGAGTTTTCTCGGTTCTGAGTTATGAGCATACCCGATTCGAGGAGAGAGGAAGCACCGTTTGCGGGTATATGGTGGACCCGGTATGGTATCCCGGGGCAAGAAGCTCGAGATGTAGACAATGAGCCTGGCAGGAGGGAGCACTACCTACCGGTGATAGTTTGGCACGGCGGATATCCGGAGGATACCGACCGTAGTCGTGAGCTCAGATAGACATGGGCCGATACGGACTGATGGAGCCCATGGGCCGATCCGGACCGACGGAGCCCAAGATATGAGGATTTACGTGTCGATGCTGGACACGGGTTTCATGATATTTCGAGTGTCGATGTTGGACACTCAGGTTCCATGATTTTGATGTGTCGTTGATGGACACACGTTGGTTGATGTCCTCATACATACATGCATATGTTTTCATGATGATTTGAGTGTCGATATTGGACACTCAGGTTCCATGATATTGATTGTGTTATTGATGGACACACGCGGATGACATCCATATACGTACATGCATATGATTTCAGATGTTTATTTGTATATATCATTTGCATTGACTCTATTGTTGACATATATGCATACATGGTCACCCTAGATATCATAGTATTACCTTCATGATATAGTATGACCTAGGAATCGCTGTTTATTCGATTTCTACCTGCTGATATTTTCTACTCACGAGTTGGCAACTCACCCCCGTTGTGCCACAGTTTTCTTGCAGGTTTGACCGCTTGGATCAGTAGCGGCATTGCTGGCTCACAGTTCGTTCAGGGTGTTTTGCTTTGGTAGGTAGGACACATTAGATCGCGCCCACTCTTGTATTTATTTCTATTGTATCTAGATAAACTCCATCAATCAGAAACTAGACTTTGTATATTGGTAGACCTAGACAGACTTGTGTTGCTAGACTTAGAGTGATGGGTGTATGTTCTCTATTTGAGGTTTTTGATATCTTGCTTTATTATTATTCTTTCTATGTTTGATCTTCGCCGTTGGGCATTGTATATTTACTGTTTATTAATGGTTGTGTTTCCGCCGATTGACGAAGAGCTAGCTCCCGCTTAGAGATACCTATATATATATATTGCACGTATATGGTTTTGGATCAAAATATATAAGGGAGGTGCTGCCCAAATTTTTAAGTACGAAAAATATTTTCAACTCTAGCATATAAACCCCTTATTTTCTCATATATCTTTATTATGTATTTAAGAAAAACCTGATTTCATTATACCTTTATTTCAAAACTGCACCTTCACTATTTTCCGTAAAAAAGGTTTAGATTTCTGGGCTTCGGCTTACTTAAAATACGTTACGCCTTTAGACGTTGCGTGATTTAAGTGCCGGTCATGAGCTAAATTCCGGGTCGTAACAAAGTTGGTATCAAAGCGCTAGGTTTAACCTTGGTTCATGTTTAGGCTTGACCTTACGGAACTTAGACTTGACTGAGGGGGTATTAGACCCGAACTTTTGTCGCGTAGGTTGACCTTGGTTGATGGAGTTGGTAGTTTGAGTAGAGTGACGTACCGTGTGTATGTTCTGCGGCATACTTATGACACGCTGCTCTTCTTAAGTGACCTTAGAATGTACATTCTTGAGATCCGTGCTTCTATTCGTTCCTATGATCATACTCGCACTGATTTCATTCCTTCGTATGATCATATATCCATTTCGTACCTGTCGATTCCTTTCGTTCCTTCGATCTATCTTCATCGATACCTGCTTGAGGTTCCTGTCATCAGGGTGTTGAGCACAGAGAGAGCTGCTGCTAAAGATGCGGTCATAGCGAGCTCGTTATGGACGAGGGCTGACCATGATGTTTTCTGGTGACATAGGAATGCATCGGTATAGTGTTTGTGTTGAGATCCCTTATTGAGGTGAGCGTTCGGATTTGCACCGGATGATTGGGCTATTGATAGATGCTTCCAGATTAAGAGGACTGTTGATGTACAACCTACCCTAGAGGTCATGATATTGTCTACCGTGTAGACAAATGACCCAGCTGTTGCTGAGATTGATGGGATGTCGCCTCCAGAGTTTATGAGCTGAAACCACATAAGCTTTCAGACAAAGATGTGACAGAAGACCGCTAGTCCATCTTGAATAGAGAGACTGAGATGATTCGTCTGATTTGATGCGCTGACGCAGGCTCAGCTAAGTTGAAGAGTTCTAGTTTGGAGGATTTTACTCAGATCTAGAGTAAATCGATTAAGAGAGGGCATTGTTTATTGATACTCCGATGTGAGTTCAATAAGTTGACCAGCTTTGGATAGAAGGACCTTACCCAGATGCGTTGTGCGTTGATCGAGAACGGACGAATAAAGCGTATACCTCCGATGATTGGGACGAGTTCCTGAGAACGTGTTCAGCTAAATATCTTCCACAGAGTGGTGAAGATACCCGAGTGCGTATTTCGAGTCCTTGTGAAAGACTCCGGATTGACTGTAGCCGAGGATAAATTGCCATACTTAGCCAGCAAGTTATAACGTCAAAGTGGATGATGATGAAGATAGATGGAACAAGAGGTTCGTACGAGATGTTAATGAGCTGTTGTTAATCCCCGATGATTCTAGAGGAGTGATATGTATGCAGAGGCATTGGATACAGCCAAATTCTAGAAGAAAGCCGTGCTGAGGACGCAGCTATCCAGTTATGAGAAAAAGATTTAAGTAAAGAGTGCCAACCTCCGTACAGTTTGGCTTAGGTAAGATCGGAAGATACCCTAAGCAGGTTCTTCCAGGATGCCGCAGCGATAAAGATTTTCATCCAGGACCAGTTGTATCGCGCGTAATCAGAGGGCCAGATGTCGCCATCAGCAACGTGCCGTTTGCGAGTGGTCATGCTAATTGGCCAAGAGATGATCAGAGGAGTACCAGAGTGGAACTGTTCCGTTATTATACCCAACCGGGCCGATGAGCAGAAAGATTGTGGGATTGGTAATCCATAGAGAAAAACAAGAACCAGAGACAGAGGACGCCAGACCGTGAGCATGGGGCAAGTGGATGTTCTTGCTTTGCCAGCTTTGGGCACACCGGCTTTTTCCGACATTGAAGGAGGTGTACCTCAATATCATTTATTGCGATTTGCGTTTTGTGATCCGAGTATCACACTTTTATCGCTTGGACTTGAGTTTCGATGATTGAGTTTCATGATATTTGTTTTTGTGCACCATGGCTGCACCTACTAGATATTTTCATTTGTGCACAGTTATTGCACTTGATTTATGTATTATACACCTTGGCAGGCTCGGTGTTGTTTTGTGCGCATTTGAGATATTGATGAGTTTTCGGGCACCTAGTGCACCTGAGATTATGCTTTTGTGCATTTTTTGTACTAGATCTCTGTTTTCGTGCACCGTTGCACTTGACGTTTGTTTTTGTGCGCTTTACTGCACTAGATGTTTTATGCGGACCTGATGCACTTGATTTGGATTTTCGTGCATATTGGGCGCATGGTATGATATTTTGTGCACACCAGATACACTTGATTGAGATTTTTATTCGTGCATACTAGTTGCACTTGATTGAGGTTTTCATGCACTCTAGATGCACTTGATGTTGTTGTCGTGCACACCCGTCGCACTTGATAGATGCTTTCGTGTACACCCGTTGCACTTGGTTTTGCTTTCGTGCACATTTGTAGCACTTGTATTGGACTTGGTTTTCAGTGCACACTAGACGCACGTGATATTGGATACGCCTTTTGAAGCTGATTTTTGCTCTTGAGCATCATATTTTCATGTTGGGCACTATATTATATAGTAGCCGAGCAGGACTGATATGAGAACAGTACCTGAGTATTTTGCATGTATAAAAGTTTACCAAGAGGTTTTCAAAAAGAAGCTATAGTCTCACTATTTCCTACATGCCCGTGAGTGACACGAACTTTTCTAAAGGAAAACCTTTTGGAGTATTTCAAAGGGAGGGACGTATAATTTGAGCAAAACTTATATGAACGTCTATTTATTACTTTACAAATGAGCGTCTGCCACTTGTGCCGTGAGTTACGCATCACACGACGATTCAGAAAAGATTTTTCATGTGTTTTATTCAGTTTTTAGAGGATTTTACAAGAATGCGTACTGTATACGTATTATAGTATTTGACTAGAGTATATTGGATTTCAACAGTAGATTTTGAGATTTGCGTTTCCTTTATAACTCCAGTGATTGCATAACGCCAGACGGAGTTCGATTTTGAGTTTCGCATTCGTTTTCATGCGCACTCGATGCGCTGTGATATTCTCGAGTATTCCGTGATTTCGGAGCCCCGTTGATTTGAACTGAATATTGAAATGTTTTAGTATTTGGGGGTTTAAATTTAAATTCGGGGACCGAATTTATTTAGGGGGGGGAGATTGTAACATTTCATAAAAATAAAATATTATTTTTAGAATTTAAATATTAAAATAATATATTTCGCGAAAACAATTAGATTTGCGAATTGGGGATTTCGTAAAATGGTATAATTATATACCAATATTTGGAAAATAATTAGATGTTAATTTGTATTATTTATTAAAAAGGTATTTATTGGATTTGGGCATTTTACAAATTATTACGCAATTATTTATATGCAAGTTTAAATTAAACATGATTAGTGCACTACTAATCACGATTAAGCCAAATCCGTTTACATATCCATGGCTAGTGCACCATGATATGTTACATTTTGTTACATGTTTGTTTCATTTGTATTTGGGTTATATGTTGGTTTTATTTGTGTTACATTTCAGAAAAATAAAATATTATTTTTGGGAATTTTTATATTTTAATATTAATTTTAATGAATATTTTAATATTTCGGTATAATTAAATACCGATATAGGGGGAAAAATTTGGAAAATTATGGAAATTACTAAAAAGAGGGTGTTTTATTATATTCATGCAAAATATGAAAGTTTATGATTTATTAGACACTAATTTTGTGCTAATCGCGATTAGATATCGCTAATCGGGCACTAAACGTGTTTTGTGCACATGACATGCACATATCATTTTTTACACTTGTGTTACATTTGTTTCATTGCCTTCTCTTCATTTTTAGCATGGTTGTTGTTTTTAAAAGAGAGGAGAAAAGAAAACAAAAGAAAATAAAAGGATTAGAATAATGAGGGATGGGCAAGAGAGAGAAGATAGGAGAGAGGGTGAGGGGTCAACTTGACCTTAGCCTTTGTGTCCCATTCATTTTCCTTTCATCATTTCAGCCCCTCTCCTCACCATGGCAGCACCCCTCTTCCTCTCCACTTCAAACCCCCGCTTCATCACTAAAAACTCACAAAAACATCATTCCCACTTCACAAAAAATGTACACAAGCCCACAAGCTACACTTTGGACCAAGAAAGTTTGCGTTTTGGCACTGCAGAGGCTTCATGGGTGCTAAATGAAGTAATCCCTTCACACTTAGTGTATTTTTTCATTCACTTTAAACCATTTATGTGTTTAGTTGTGATTTGGTGCGATTTGGTGAACTTTGGAAAACCCTAGAGAGGGTTAGGGTTAATTTGAGTTGAGATTGTGTAATTGGGCTTTAGAGATGACCTTAAACCCCTCCCAATTGATAGAAACCCAGACCAACCCAACTGAAACCCAAAATATGGAAAAACAGAACTTTTCACGTCGGTTTGTGGCAACTTTGAGGGTGCAGGGAAATCTGGAATGAACTGGGATTTTTACTGGAAAAATAAACAACTCTAGAGACCAATTTGAGACCATGTGAGACCACCCTGACCATACGAGACCCCAATTACCTAGGAAAGCCGAGGAGGCCAGTTTTGGCAAGGGAGTGGCCGGCCCCTTGGTGATGGGAGGTCCCCAGGTTGCTTCAGTAGGTCATATGTACCATGTATATCACCCTAGTGTTGTTTTGGAACCTTGGTTTTAACTGAGACAAAATCTGGGACATGTTTTCAGTGTTGTTGCCATATGTTTTCTGTTGTTTTTGAATTCAAGTTTTGGTATTTGTGTTTTACTTCGATCACTTGACGTTTGTACGTCGAAATCAAGTGTTATTTGGTTGTTTGCGAGGGCAAACCATAGCTTCTAACCTATAGGCTTTTAAGAGTGTCGTTTTGGTTTCCGCGTGTCGTTTTGGTTTCCGATTTGGTTTTGATGCGATGCGATAGTGTGACATGTAGGTACCCCACGACGAATCGAGATGATGAAGAAGATTATGGCGACATCAAAATCGGCAAGCAAGACGCAAGGTGAGTAGATTATATCTACGGGGGAAGTCGGGTGGATGGCGTATAGCACCCCCGTAGTTCGATGTTTAGTATACTATATATATACTATATATATAAGTATGATAGCGTTAAGTGTGATATGGATATTCTAGATGTGTTTAGGTGTACTATGGATAGATTAGGGCTTAGAAGTAAACTAGTATAGTTCCCTAGTTGCGAACCCTAGAATAGGTTTACACCCCCACACACACATTGCTTGCTTGTTATACTTATACCTGGATGATGAGGATAGTGTATTATATTTGGAGATGAGTCGATGAGATTGGGCATAGCGCCATGAGATCGGTGATATGATGTGATTCGTATTTGGGATACGACATGAGATTTTAGCGGGCCTTTGGACGTGTGTTTCACACACGCATTTGTATTTATATAGATGGTATCGATTTGTACTAGACTTAGACCAGTATCCCAGATCATGAAATATTATGATAAAGATACCAGATAATTGATGAGATGAATGTGATATTGACCCCTACCCAGCTTTTGGGATGCCGTACGATGATTTACCGTACGAGCTTCATATTGATGATAGATCCGCACTCATGACTCGAGGATGTCATATGATATTGTATCGTACGCGGTACCACTGAGGCGGGATCACCGACTATTATATGTATGTATGTATCGATTCAGATTTAGGTGGTTTCCATACCCTTTCCATTAGCTTATTAGTTAGATCCGTAGTTACCTTGTAGATGTTAGAGTAGACCCAAGTCATACCTATTTCAAAACTAACGAATCGGGAGTATTTTAAAGACAGGCAAAGGGATTATACGGATATTTTCAAAGGATGCATCTTTTCTAAAAAACACCGTAGCCCTTATTTTCCTGAAAACCCCGATTCGTCTTCTTTCAAATGGCAAAACAGTATGACATAGATACATTGATGTAGATTCTGCACTGTTGTGGTTATTATTCAATTGCCGCATATTCTTGCTGTTCGCATCGCATCGCATGTTAAATATATTTAATGTTGTATTAAAACCATGCTGTTAGGACACCAGCACCATTATCGATGATGCGTATGTTCTACGTACACCTGCTTGCCGGCTCACACATTTCATCATCGATAATTGCCATGTTACTACACAGTAGGATTATTGCATCAAGATATGATCCCTTGTATGTCATACTTGTGCACATACTTATTGTACACTCATACTTGTGCACATACCCATTGTACATACATATTTGCACATACATAGATGATTCTGGCTTGATTAGAGATTTTGGAACCGAAAGATACTTTTAAAACTAATTCATTTCAAAGGAGCGGTTTCCCTCAATATGTGCATATTATTATTCCATGCTGCAGATATACTGATATGCTTACATTTCCTTTACATGTCGCATACATCATGCTTTATGATTAAACGCATTGAGATATGTTGTTTCCATGATATTTCTGGATTTGGGAATCATGGGTATTTCAAAAGAGAGTATGTATTATTTTAAAAACCTGGTTCCCTTGATATGATATTTCAGTGCGTCCACCATGTGTTTTCTCGGTTCTGAGAGTGGCATGTGAAACCCGATTCGAGGAGCGGTAGGCACCGTCTGCGAGTACATGGTGGACCCGGTGAAGTACCCCCGGGCAAGAAGACTCTTATATGTTGGACGGTGAGCCTGACAGGGGAGCACTACCTACCGGTGATAGTATTTGGACTCGGCGGTTATCGTGGGGATACCGACCGGAGTTATCTACGTATGGATACATCGAAATTCGAGGGTCGAAGCTGGACACTCGGGTTTTTGAGATAGCGTATGATACGTACCCATCAGGGCCAGTCGTGGTGACAGCACCTGATAGATGAGGATTTACGTGTCGATGATGGGCACGGATTTCATGATATTTTCATGATTTGTTGTGTCGCGAGGGTCACCCGTTGATTTATATCCGCATACTTTCATGCATATGCTTTTATGACTTTTACATGCATGATGTTGCTATGTCATTGGCTGACACGTGGACGGGATCCACATGCATGTAGACATTGATTACATAGTTGGATGATATCCACATACTTAGACTTCATGATATAGTCGACACCGATTTCATGATGATTACATTGATCATACCTCATATTTTTGATATGTTACTACCTGAGGCACTGACACGAGCACTTGGTATTACACATAGTATAGATGTTTACCCTTGCCACCTTTTCATGCTTCAGACTTATTCATTTGAGGTTTATATGTATATATCTGATCGTATTGACCTAGGATTGTGTCATACATACGATTTCTGCTCTGCGATGTTTTCTATTCACGAGTTGGCAACTCACCCCCGTTGTGCCACAGTTCTTGCAGGTTTTGCCGTACAGGTTTCATGGCGGCTTTTCCAGCACACTGCTTCCTTTCTGGGTGATTGCTTTAGTAGGTGGGTTCACTCGCATCGTGACCACCCTTGCATTTATTTTATTCAGTTGTATCTAGTAATTCCATCAACCAAACTTGTGTATTATTTCAGACTTAGAAAACCAGTTATGTATTATTTCGACCTTAGAGTTGCGCGTTGTAGTATTATGGTTTTCATGCTGATTTTGAGTTCCTTTTTGAGTTTTGATCCTCGCCCTTCGGCGTTGTATATTATATTGTTTGTGTGGTTGTGACCGTCGATTGACGAAGAGCTAGCTCCCGCTTGGGGATGCCTTTTATTATTGTGCATATATTATTCTTGTTGTACCCCGTTTGGGGCCAGTATTTACAAAGGAAACTTTGCCGAAATTTTCAGAAAAGACTAGATTTTAAAAATGCATATTCGGCTTACTTATTTAAAAAACCTTGTTTTTAAAACATGTTTTCTTCACTTCTTAAAACTATTTTTTTCTTCATTTATTATCAAAATGGTTTTAGATTTCTGGGCTTTTGGCTTACTTAGATTAGATGGGGTCCTATAGACTTCATATGATTCAAGGGCCAGTCACGTGCTATTTCGGGTCGTGACAAAGTTGGTATCAGAGCGTTTGGTTAATCTTGGTTCGAGTCTAAGTTTGACTATGTCGAGCCTAGAGCGTTTATATATATACGGAACTTAGGTTTGACCTTACGGAACTTAGACTTAGTCGAGGAGGTATTATACCCGAACTTTCGTCACGTAGGATGACCCTTGGTTGATGGAGTAGCTAGCTTGAGTAGAGTGACGTACCGTATGTATGTTCCGCGGCATACTTACGATACGCTACTCCGCTTAAGAAACCTTAGGAAGTACATTTCCTTGCACAGTATTATTCATTCCTATGATCTATCCTCATCGATACTGGTTATGACTTTGCTGCCACAATTACACGGGCAGAGAGAGCTACGGCTAAAGTTGTGGTCAGCATGAGCTCGTCACGAACGAGGACTGACCAGGGCGTGATTCCTGGGACATACGATTGCATAGAAAGGCGTCGTTTTATTGTGTTTTCGCGCCATGAGCGTTTGATGGATCGCTTCCAGGAGATTTCTCAGACGTGCAGATCAGCATCAGAAGATTAGGCTACTGCTAGAGGCCATCCAGAATGTGGTGACCATTGATACATCGCTTATTCATGATGATTGAGGCGCTGTTCAGCATACAGACGAATGAGCCAGTTGCTGCTGCAAATGACGAGATATCGCCCAGATGTTGGAGCTACTGCAGCATGAGTATATATTTAGAGATATGATGGAAGGTCGCTAGTCACCCGAGGATGAATGACTAGGACATGTGGTTCGTTCGCTTACCCCGATGCGAGGTCATCAGATTGATTGATTCCAGCTAGAGACGACTTCAGGCAGGTTCGTTGGTAGTCGATAGAGACGATCGAATGTCAGGAGCCCATTTTCCAAGTTTAAAGTATTCGGAAAGACATGCAAGCGATTCTATGGACCCTCTAGATGAATGAAACCCTAACTCGACATAATGACTGTGTGAAAGCCTTTGAACCTTAGGATTTGCGGCAGTTCCACGGCGCCATTAGTGAGGCTTGGGTTTGCTCTTCTACGGCTGGTCCACCGATACTGTGGTATGTACTCGATACTATTAAACTGTACCCAAGATGTTGAGCTCTTGGGGGATTATGAGGTTTTGACAAATTGATCAAAAGGTTCGACATCTTTCGGATATCATATGATAAGATGCATTGCTTGGGAGACTCCAGAAACGAGTATAGCCGTTGGAGCACAGTCCATGCAGTCACGATGAGATGAGTCCGAATCAGTCGACATTGGACAGAGTGGAGTAAAGAGTTCATACGAGATTTTGACGAGATGATGTTCCACTCTGCTGACATCAGAGATGTGATACGCATGCAGAGGTGTTGTATATGGATATACCTTCCGGGAGGAGTCGCGATGGGTATGTATCCATTCCAGAACAAGAAACATATATGTTGATTTTGATTTCATGCCTATGTTATGCATGTGATTTGATTTATGCTTCCAGCATAGTTTTCATGCACTTTGAGTGTTTTGATTTGATTTGTGCACGCTGATGCACATGGTTGTGAGATTATATACCGCGGTATACCTGATTTGGATTGAGCCGTATTATATACCGTCGATTTCAATTCTGATTTTGATGTTGATTTCGTGATTTCGTGCATGATGGATGCACCGATTTGGATTTTCGCGCATGTTGGACGCACGTTACGAGATGCGATTTTTGTGCACACCAGATGCACTAAATCGAGATTCTTCGTGCATATCTGATGCACCTGATGCTGCTGTCGTGCACACCCGTTGCTCTTGGCAGATGTTTCGTGCACACCCGTTGTACCTAGATGTTGTCTCTGTGCACATGTATGGCACATATATGGATTTTGATTTCCGTGCGCACCAAACGCACAGGGTATTCTTATATACATTTTGGGATTGATTTCTTATGGAGCAGTACGATTTTATGATATTTACTATTTGATATAGTAGCTGAGCAGGACTAGTCGGAGGAAAGTACCTGGATATTTTTGCATGCATTGATAGTTATCGAAGGGATTTCTAAAAAGGGAGCTATAGTCTCAGTATTTACCTACGTGTTTGAGATGGCACGAAACGTTTAAAACAAGAGAACCCTTCTAAATTGTTTTCAAAACGGCGGGACGTGCATATTAAACAAATGATATATAGATATATATAGTTATTTTCATATGATAGATGTCCGCCACTGTGCCGCGATACGCGCATCGCACAGCAACATAAAAGATTTGGCATGCATTTCCTTCAGATGTTTACATGTATAGTTTTGATGCATATCATGTTGGTTTTCGCGTTGAATTTGACATTGATGTCTTCTCCATAACTCCGATGATTGCGGGATGCATGACGGAGTTTTGATTTTGAGCTATCTGCTCATTGTTCATGCGCACGCATTGCGCTATGATGCGTTTTATGTATTGATGATTTCGGAGCCCCGACGACTTGGACTTTTTACTAAAATGTTTTAGTATTTTAGGGGTTTAAATTTAAATTCAGGGACCGAATTTCTTTAAGGGGAGAAGATTGTAACATTTTAGAAAAATAAAATATTATTTTTGGGAATTTTTATATTTTAATATTAATTTTAATGAATATTTTAATATTTCGGTATAATTAAATATCGATAAAGGGGGAAAAATTTGGAAAATTATGGAAATTACTAAAAAGAGGGTGTTTTATGATATTCATGCAAAATATGAAAATTTATGATTTATTTGACACTAATTTTATGCTAATCGCGATTAGATATCGCTAATCGGGCACTAAGCGTGTTTTGTGCACATGACATGCACATATCATTTTTTACACTTGTGTTACATTTGTTTCATTGCCTTCTCTTCATTTTTAGCATGGTTGTTGTTTTTAAAAGAAAGGAGAAAAGAAAACAAAAGAAAAGAAAATGATTAGAATAATGAGGGATGGGCAAGAGAGAGAAGCTATGAGAGAGGGTGAGGGGTCAACTTGACCTTAACCTTTGTGTCCCATTCATTTTCCCTTCATCATTTCAGCCCCTCTCCTCACCATGGCAGCACCCCCTTCCTCTCCATTTCAAACCCCCACTTCATCACTAAAAACTCACAAAAACATCATTCCCACTTCACAAAAAATGTACACAAGCCCACAAGCTACACTTTGGACCAAGAAAGTTTGCGTTTTGGCGCTGTAGAGGCTTCATGGGTGCTAAATGAGGTAATCCCTTCATACTTAGTGTAGTTTTTCTTTCACTTTAAACCATTTATGTGTTTAGTTGTGATTTGGTGCGATTTGGTGAACTTTGGAAAACCCTAGAGAGGGTTAGGGTTAATTTGAGTTGAGATTGTGTAATTGGGCTTTAGAGATGACCTTAAACCCCTCCTAATTGATAGAAACCCAGACCAACCCAACTGAAACCCAAAATACAGAAAAACAGAACTTTTCACGTCGGTTTGTGGCGACTTTGAGGGTGCAGGGAAATCTGGAATGAATTGGAATTTTTACTGGAAAAATAAACAACTCTAGAGACCAATTTGAGGCCATGTGAGACCACCCTGACTATACGAGACCCCAATTCCCTAGGAAAACCGAGGAGGCCGGTTTTGGCAAGGGAGTGGCCGGCCCCTTGGTGATGGGAGGTCCCCAGGTTGCTTCAGTAGGTCATATGTACCCTGTATATCACCCTAGTGTTGTTTTGGAACCTTGGTTTCACCTGAGACAAAATCTGGGACATGTTTTCAGTGTTGTTGCCTTATGTTTTCCATTGTTTTTGAATTCAAGTTTTGGTATTTGTGTTTTACTTCGATCACTTGACGTTTGTATGTCGAAATCAAGTGTTATTTGGTTGTTTGAGAGGGCAAACCATAGGTTCTAACCTATAGGCTTTTAAGCGTGTCGTTTTGGTTTCCACGTGTCGTTTTGGTTTCCGATTTGGTTTTGATGCGATGCGATACGTGTGACATGTAGGTACCCCACGACGAATCGAGACGATGAAGAAGATGATGGCGACATCGACATCGGCAAGCAAGACACAAGGTGAGTAGATTATATCTACGGGGGAAGTCGGGTGGATGGCGTATAGCACCCCCGCAGTTCGATGTTTAGTATACTATATATATACTATATATATAAGTATGATAGCGTTAAGTGTGATATGGATATCCTAGATGTGTTTAGGTGTACTATGGATAGATTAGGGCTTAGAAGTAAACTAGTATAGTTCCCTAGTTGCGAACCCTAAAATAGGTTTACACCCACACACACACATTGCTTTCTTGTTATACTTATACCTGGATGATGAGGATAGTGTATGATATTTGGAGATGAGTCGATGAGATTGGGCATAGCGCCATGAGATTGGTGATATGATGTGATTCGTATTTGGGATACGACATGAGATTTTAGCGGGCCTTTGGACGTGTGTTTCACATACGCATTTGTATTTATATAGATGGTATCGATTTGTACTAGACTTAGACCAGTACCCCAGATCATGAGATATTATGATAAGGATACCAGATAATTGATGAGATGAATGTGATATTGACCTGTACCCGGCTTTTGGGATGCCGTACGATGATTTACCGTACGAGCTTTATATTGATGATAGATCCGCACTCATGACTCGAGGATGTCATATGATATTGTATCGTATGCAGTACCACTGAGGCGGGATCACCGACTATTATATGTATATACGTATCGACTCAGATTTAAGTGGTTTCCGTACCCTTTCCATTAGCTTATTAGTTAGATTTGTAGTTACCTTGTAGATGTTAGACTAGACCCGAGTCATACCTATTTCAAAACTAAAGAATCGGGAGTATTTTAAAGACAGGCAAAGGGATTATACAGATATTTTCAAAGGACGCATCTTTTCTTAAAAACACCGTAGCCCTTATTTTCCTAAAAACCCCGATTCGTCTTCTTTCAAATGGCAAAACAGTATGACATAGATACATTGATGTAGATTCTGCACTGTTGTGGTTATTATTCATTTGCCGCATATTCTTGCTGTTCGCATCGTTTTGCAGGTTAAATATATTTAATGTCGTATTAAAACCATGATGTTAGGACACCGGCACCATTTTCGATGATGCGTATGTTCCACGTACACCTGCTTGCCGGCTCACACACTTTATCATCGATAATTGCCATGTCACTACACAGTAGGATTATTACATCAGGATATGATCCCTTGCATGTCATACTTGTGCACATATTTATTGTACACTCATACTTGTGCACATACCTATTGTACATACATATTTGCACATACATAGATGATTCTGGCTTTATTAGAGATTTGGGAACCACAAGATACTTTTAAAACTAATTCATTTCAAAGGAGCGGTTTCCCTCAATATGTGCATATTATTATTCCATGCTGCATGATATACTGATATGCTTACATTTCCTTTATATGTCGCATACATCATGCTTTATGATTATACGTATTGAGATATGTTGTTTCCATGATATTTCTGGATTTGGGTACCGTGGGTATTTCAAAAGAGAGTATGTATTGTTTTAAAAACACGGTTCCCTTGATATGATATTTCAGTGCGTCCACCATGTGTTTTCTCGGTTCTGAGAGTGGCATGTGAAACCCGATTCGAGGAGCGGTAGGCACCGTCTGCAGGTACATGGTGTTAGTTATATGTATGCCCTAGAGGCCATTACTGTACATACGATGTATATTGTAGTGGATGCTTGGACATATATAGGGAGGACTTTCTTGCTCGACATGATAGTACGCTATCTGGTTGCTCTTTATCTAAACATGTACTATGATAGTCTCTATGTTACATGTTGATAATGCCCTTAGGATATGTACTCGACTACTGGGACTATGATGAGATCATACTAGTGGGGCCATGGTAGTCGACGAGTACATCCTATAACTGTTCCTAGTCGAGGGTGTATCGAGACGGGGCATCGATACACCAGAATAGACTAGCGTATACGCATTTTGGCCCATATGATGGGCGATGGATGATCCCATATCCATCAGTATTTGACATCAAGGATGGTGTACGGGTGCTCAGTAAAGACTGGGTACACTGGACGGACTCGCCGAGAACTCCCAGATGGTATTATACCTCACGTCAGATGGTAGTTCTCCGGTGATACTGGTACAGAGTAGTCTGTTGACCCGAGATCGTCATAGAGTCTTGTGTGATTTCCACCGTGCTTTGATTTCCATCATACCACGTCCAAGAGGGCGTGCAAAATGGTGGTTTTTGGGTACAGTCCCGATTCACATGGAGGCAATGAGCGATAGGAGGGGATTCGTCTCTCCCGGTATAGGGAGTTGATGTTGTGCCGTGTTCGATTGGCTATAACTGGAAATCCCTGGCCAGTGTTGCTGAGATTTACCGGTAAGTGTTATCAGTAGTTTCTCGAACTATTATAGACCTCATATCGACACGACTTATCAAGCTACTGGGGTCTGACGTATACCACCCCTAGGCGAGATATGTGACATATCAGACGACGAGACCGGACTGTACGGGAGTGTTACTGATTGGATTCGCAGGAGAATGTACAGGCTTGCTTGTTGATCTTCTAATCGCTCAATACCTGGGTGGCTGTTATGTTTAGCTGACCGCTTGCAGCTTGTGGGTGTTTGATATGATCATCACCTACTGCCGGTGTATTGACGATTCTTTAGAGTCCTACACAGAGGTTTCTTGACTCAGGCAAAACGGAGTAGGGGCACATATGTGATATGTGCAGGACCGAGGATAATGCGATATGAGACACCATATTCTATTCTCGCGATATTTGATATCAGCCGGGTCATCGGATCAAGTGTTGATTTGATGAATCGGTACATGATATATTAGTCGGTTATATTCGGTATAGCCGGATTGTCGGATCAAGTGTTGATTTGATAATTTAATGTATAATAATATATATGATATATTAAATTACATTAACTAATATAAGCTCACTAAAATATTCTTTTTCTCACTCGGGTAATACATTGATATATATGCGATATATGTTAATTGTATTATTTTATTTTGTTACAATAAATATTATATATGTGATATATAATATTGTAACATGATATGCTTACTAATGCAACATATTTAGTGGAGATTAAACAAGGTTAGGGTTTGATTTGGGTTAGTTGTTTCTTGAACCTTCTAGAAGGTTTCATTTTTGTTTTTGCAAAGATATTTTACAAGATATTTACTTAACCCAACCCACACCCTTTACTATGGTTAGATCTCTACAATGGTTAAGTCTTCTCTTGACTTAACCATGGTTGCTTTGGTAATGATATTACCCCTTTTCATTATTCATCACAAAAGGATTACTTGAGTTCTTCTTCTTCCTTCTTCTTTCTTTGATAAAAAAGCTTACTAGCTTTTTCAAAGGTGATGAAAATGAGTGAGAATTAAAAAACAAATGAGAGCAAAAATCCTATTTCATCATCCTTATCTATTCTTGCCATTTAGATGAGGGTGTTCACTTCATTTAGTGAGTGAGAGTTTGTGTTAAGGAAACTTCAAGGTATATCATCTTTGTTATCGAAGATCGGAAGCAAACTTGCATCTTTCTCTTCGTGGAGCCTCTCTAGAGTCCGGATGCACGATGATCGCAGCGAAGGGACCTCAACACGGAGCTTTAGAAGTGAAGGACAGGATCTACAAAGGTTGTAATCTCTCCCACTTAGTTTTAAAGTGTTTAACATGCTTGTTTTCGCCTAATCTCTAGTTTAAGATCTTGGTTAAGGGTTGTTCGGCACGGCTAATTTTTAAATCGGGCATGCTTGATACCTCGTAGACCCTTGTGCGTGTGCCTAGCATCCCTGCAGTGGTATCAGAGCCAAGCTAGAGCTTTAGGCGAAGTCTAGGAGAAGTTTAAATTCCGATCAAACCCGGAAACCCCGATTTATATCCTTCTCTGGAAATTTTGTAAAAATGTGATTTTTTCTGCATTAAAAATACTTTAAAAAATCAGCAGGTAATTATAAGGTTTATGGTGAAACACGGGCCCACGACACCATCAAGTCGCCGCGGAACCGCGGCAGGAACCTGCTTCCCGCGGCAGTTCCGCGGCCGTACTTTGGTGTTATGGACACGTGTCTTCACAGTTATATCCGTATTTATTTCCTGATGATTCTGGGTGTTTTTAATTTATACTCAAGTGTTGAGTTTTCTGGGTTGTATTGGGGACTCGTTGATTCGATCGGATAATTTAACTTCGTTTAAGTTTTTTCCGGATAATTTTAGAAACTGTTAAAAAGTTCGAACGGATATCAATAACTCACTTTTTCCCCTGTCGAAAATTTTTTCAAAAGTTGGATTTTTTTTCGAGTTTGAAACTTTCGGAAAATCATGCAAATAACGCGGTGGACCCTCTAGAAGACAACAAACCTTAACTCGATTATGTGACCGTCTTGAACTGCCTCTAAACTTTAGGGTTTGTGGCAGTACGGCGTTGCCACATGTGAGGCGTTGGCTTGACCCTTCTACAGCTGGACCATTGGTACTGTGGCATGTGATGGATAGTTTCGAACTCCGCTCAAGTGTTGAGCTATTTGGGAAATCTTGGGTGTTTGATTATTCGATCGGAAATTTTAACACCGTCTTTTTATCTGGAATGTGATACAATATTTGGAATCCACAAATAGTTATGAGATAACTAATTTGAATGTTATAAATCTAGCGGTTTAGTCTCAGATGATCGGTTGCCACGGGATTTTGATGCGATCAAAAGTCCATCGCAATCACGTAGCGTACGCGGATACTCGCCGGGTAAAACTTAATAGATAGCCACGCCCCATAGCCCCGACCAAGTGACAGTAGGAGAATCCCGTCGCCAAAAGCATCCGTTCGGGTCCTTGCGGCAGCGGTGTTCCGCCTTAGTGCACATCGTCGACGGCATCCGGGGGTGCGGCCATCTACTAAAGTTTGCGACGAGCATTCGATCAGGATATCGGGAATCTTGTTGAATTGCCCGACTAAATATTGAAGTGTTTTCGATAATGAGACTAAAATGCAGGGTTTATAATTGTTAGGCATGCGATGTCTAAGGAATTCATTTGGTTAGGCATGCGATGTCTAAAAAGGTTGCGGATTCCAACTGTTGTAGTTTTACACTTTATTTTCTGTGACCGTAAGCGTAGTATGTGGTGTATCGCCGGCTTCGTTGCTATACATCAACGACAATCGGGATACGCATATTTGCTTACGTTGATGATATGAGATATTATGTGTTGCTGTGATATGTTATATTGGATCGTCGTGTTCTGAATAGCCAGGGGTTTTATGTGAGATGAGAGTTTTTCTTTTTCATTCATGTAAAATTCATTTGTATGTAATATTCTTTTATTGGGGCACTTCCTGGCTGAGGATGATGTCACCATTGTATATTATTTACTTTTCCGCATTAGGTAGACCCAAGGCGGGGAGCACAAGTAACCGGGTTCTAGGGTCCAGTAGGAGACCATCTCGAGGAGTCGAGACCGGCTCTCCTAACCCTAGAATTGGCAGTATTGCTTGCCGCTCTCGTAGGGGTCTAGGGATGTGGGTTTGGCTATTCATCGCGACCGTGGAATCCGTGTTTTATACTGGCTCGTATTAAAAACACGGACGTCCTAGTATATCCAATATTTCATATATGTTCTTCTACTGCAATGTTCTGTGATGAGATCATATTACTTCCTGAGACGAATGTTTATATTATATATATGAGATATATGTTATATTGCAGATTTCGTTTCAAATGTGATGCTTGCGAAGCATAATAAAATGGGACTTCATTAATGAGATTAATGAAACTAAAAGAAACCTAAAGATGTTGTAGAAACTTGTTTAAAAACTGGTAGCTCTAGTTCTTGCTTTGCATAGCGGTGTTCCTTGTAGAACATCTAGCACCTTATTCGATAAGGAAAGAGCCGAGATCCCTTCACCGGAAGTGACCTCTTTAGCGAAACTAGCAGATGCTACAAACTCGGTTTGTCTTTTGATTGTTTCTATAGTTTTTATTTTGCATAGTGATATTTGTGAAATATCCTGCACCTTATTCGATGAGGAAAGAGCCGACGATCCCTTCACCGGGAGTGACCTCTTTAGCAAAACTAGAAAAGCCTAAAAAATACTCCATTTAAAATCACTCGATTCTACAACGATATCAAGTTCATTACGCAAAATATTTTCTTAAAAACCTGTCATAGCCCTCCGTCATTTCAGATAAGTACTACTTAGTATTCGTGCTGCGGTAGTTTGGCCTCCGTCAAGACGTAGTGTACGGTAGCTAACTAGTGCTTATCTGCTAGCCTACGATGCGATTGGATTAGGATATTCGTACGGCGTAGTTTGGCCTCCGTCAAGGGTAGTGCGGGTGGGTTTAATTCAATCAGAAAATGACGGGTTGAACTTGACTAGCGGACTATGGGTAGTTTGGCCTCCGTCAAGGTCATAGGACGCTAGGGGTAAAATATTATTGGGAATTTCAAGTTTTGAAATTTGCAATGAGATTGCATACCTTCTATGAGATAGTTGGATCCCGATACCCGCTGCGAGTAAGAGTTACTCCTGAAAGAGTTTTACACATTACAAGTAGGTGTCTAGAAAGGTGTCAACGGGGTTACGCCCCTGGGAAAACGAGGTTTACTTTAATTAGGTCCGTGCGAAAGCATGGGGAACCTCCCTCAAAGTACCGGCACTGGCCTGGCTGAAAGATTGGCGAACTTGTAGGGTGTAATTAATCCCGGCTAGTCTTTGCTTTTAGGGTTTGAAGGAAGATTTGACTAAAACAGTGGGAGACATCCTGATTAGATAAATTGATAACCAATCTAATCTTGTAAAAGCGCACGCTGAGTGTTTTCTTCTCTCTCTCTCTCCTGGTTACGACTATGTCACGCCTTAATCAAGATAATAATACGGATGTATTGACCGAACCCGCTTGTTATACAGCGCTAAGGAACGTTGGTCCCGTTCCAACTTATAAATGTTATAAGACCGAGCAGGAAATAGGGGATTACCAGAATTCCTGTGCCACCCAAACGAAGAAAGTGCATGCTGATGCATCTTCTTCGGGTTTGTTCTTTACCGAGAACTGTTTCTCAATATCCTTTACATCCTGGGTATTTGATACCGGATAGAAATCCCACATATGTAGTTTGTTACATGGGCTACAGATAGGTAGAGAACTGAGAATGGGTGATAAACTTCATGAGATAGAAACGGTGCAAGTGTTGCAGCCAAGTCTGTTGGTAGTTATCATCCTGTATTACCAGAATACATTGATTCTGAACGAATGTTATTAGATACCGAACCTAAAGTACAACATCATATCAGTCTCTTTATTAGTAAAGAAGGATATAATTTTGTATTGTTGGATAATGTTTTGAACATTTCCTATATCAAGAGTTGATCGGTTCAGGAACGTTATCTAAAAGCATAGACGTTCTAAATCAAACCACAGTTCTTAACGTACAGAACACACACAAGAGGAAGAGTTCAGAAATGAATGAATCCTTCTTGAGGCATTGTGGACTAGGTCATATCAATGCGACCCGACTAGCTGAAGTTACATAAAGATGCATATTTAAATTGGTTTGGATTTACATCTTGTAAAAACTTGCCAGTCATGTCACAAAGATAAGATGACCACAGCTTTGTATATTGGAAATAGAGAAAGAGTTAGTGAACTCTTGGGATTGATACATGCTGATGTATGAAGGTCCCCTGTCTACAAATGCCAGGACTGGTTCTTTATACTTCATTAGATTCACTGATGATCTCTCAAGATTCAGACATATGTTCCTGTTGAAACACAGTCCGAAACTTTTGAGATATTCAATGAATATGAGTTAGAAGTAGAGAACCAAAAACGGGTATAAGTATTATGTCCTTTGATGAGATCAAGGAGGAGAATACTAGAGCACGGAATTCCTGGACTATTCTAAAGGAGAACGCGATTCTCTCTCAGCATTACTCCTCCGTATACACCATAGCACGATGGTATATCGGGGCAGAGCTATAGCACCCTATGTGATACGGTGTGCTCTATGATGAGTACTACTGAGTTTCCTATTTCCTTTTGGGAGTTATGCACTTGAGAAACTGCATACTTATTGAATAGGGTTCAAATCAAATCAGTTGCCTACCACTTCATATGTGATATGGAATGGAAAGAGCTCATATCTTAAGTTTGTTAAGATTTAGGGTTGTCCAGCCTATGTTTAAAAGCATAATCCGGACAAGCTCGATGCAAAGTCAGATCTGTGGAAGTTTGTTGGATATCCCACGCATATGCAAGGGAATATCTTCTACCTAACAGAGGAACAAAATATGTTTTGTTTCTCAATATGCCACCTTTGTGAAAGGGAATTTCTTGTGAAGAAATTAGTGGTCATGAGGTAGAACTGGAAGGAGTTCCAGCTATACAAACTACAACAGATGATTTGGTAGAACCAAAGAATTCAGTAGTTTCCAACGAACCTCAGCCTCTTCGCCATCTTGTAGGATTCCTCACCCACATGAGAGATACTTCGGTTTCTCTATGACAGTGGGAGTAAGGATTACATCATGAGATGATGACCCAACTAGTTTCGAGCTGGCCATCAGGAGTGGGACTCTGTAAGAATGGCTGGATGCTTAGTGATCTGAGATGGAATTCTTATACACCAACAAAGTATGGACTTTGGTTGCTTTATCTGAAGGGTTAAATCCCCATCAGGAGCAAGTATATCTTAAGAAGATTACTTGGTGTACATGGAAAAGTTGAGACTTTCAAAGCTATGCTTAAGTCCATCCAGATCCTACTTGCCACTGCTATATACCATGACTACGATATCTGGTGGTTGGGTGTCATGACTGCTTTTCTAAATGATGATTTGGAAGAGAGCGTCTATAAGTACACAGCCAAAGGGCTTCGTAGACAGTGGGAGCAGCGGAAACGTGTGCAAGTTGTTTTATGCGATAAAGCAGGCATCGCGGAGTTGGAACGTCTGTTTTGATGTGGTAGTCAAAGAGTTTGACTTCATCAAAATGGTAGATGAACCTTGTATATACAAAAAGGTAGTAGGGAGTATGGTGGTGATCCTCGTAGAGTACGTGGATGACATACTCATGATAGGGAAGGAGTTTCCTATGCTACGCTCGGTCAATCTCCGCTTATCACAAGGATTCTCCATATAGGATCAAAGTGATACCTTCTAAATCTTGGGTTTTAGATCTATGAGATAGATCTAATTGGATGTTAGGATACTTACTAGTTGTAGTGAGATGGTATCAATCGATCCTGGGGAGAATCACTGGAAAGGTTCCAGGGTGATAAGGACGACTGAATGTCAGTAGCAGGTATTGTCTTTACCCTCAGTGGAGGGACGGTATGTTGGAAGAGTTCCAAGCTAGATACCGTGACATACTAGACGATTAAAGGCAAGAGACATCGTTATCAAGGATGCTACTAAAGAGGCAGTCTGGATATATATAAGTTCATGAGATGAACTTCGTTCCAACCATTGTGTGACAATGGAGTTGTGGCTTTTGCCAAGGAACCCCCTGTCCCATCAGAAATCCAGATATAATTCTTAGGCATTATCACCTGATCATGGAGATGGTTGATCTCCAGGGAGATTGAGGTTAGGAGAGTAGACACAGAGGACAACAGCTCGGATCCATTCACAAAGGATTTTTTTCCCAGTAGAGACTTTTATGGGATGGTTGAGTTGAGATACTTCAACCACAGCTAATTGTTGGGTATGTGATACCACAACAGATGGCCCTAGTGCAAGTGGGAGATTGTTAGTTATATGTATGCCCTAGAGGCCATTACTGTACATACGATATATATTGTAGTGGATGCTTGGACATATATATGGAGGACTTTCTTGCTCGACATGATAGTACGCTATCTGGTTGCTCTTTATCTAAACATGTACTATGATAGTCTCTATGTTACATGTTGATAAAGCCCTTAGGATATGTACTCGACTACTGGGACTATGATGAGATCATACTAGTGGGGCCACGGTAGTCGACGAGTACATCCTATAATTGTTCCTAGTCGAGGGTGTATCGAGACGGGGTATCGATACACCAGAGTAGACTAGCGTATATGCATCTTGACCCATATGATGGGCGATGGATGATCCTATATTCATCGGTGTTTGACATCAAGGATGGTGTAAGGGTGCTCAGTAGAGACTGGGTACACTGGACGGACTCGCCGAGAACTCTCAGATGGTATCATACCTCACGTCAGATGGCAGTTCTCCGGTGACACTGGTACAGAGTAGTCTGTTGACCCGAGATCGTCATAGAGTCTTGTGTAATTCCCACTGTGCTTTGATTTCCATCATACCACGTCCAAGAGGGTGTGCAAAAAGGTGGCTTTTGGGTACAGTCCCGAATCACATGGAGGCAATAAGCGATAGGAGGGGATTCGTCTTTCCCGGTATAGGGAGTTGATGTTGTGCTGTGTTCGATTGGTTATAACTGTAAATCCCTGGCCAGTGTTGCTGAGATTTACTGGTAAGTGTTATCAATAGTTTCTCGAACTGTTATAGACCTCATATTGACACGACTTATCAAGCTACTGGGGTCTGACGTATACCACCCCTAGGCGAGATATGCGATATATCAGACGACGAGACCGGACTGTACGGGAGTGTTACTGATTGGATTCGCAGGAGAATGTACAGGATTTCTTGTTGATCTTCTGATCGCTCAATACCTGAGTGGTTGTTATGTTTAGCTGACCGCTTGCAGCTTGTGGGTGTTTGATATGATCATCACCTACTGCCGGCATATTGACGATTCTTTAGAGTCCTACAGAGAGGTTTCTTGACTCAGGCAAAACGGAGTAGAGGCACATATGTGATATGTGCAGGACCGAGGATAATGCGATATGAGATACCGTATTCTATTCTCGCGATATTTGATATCAGCCGGGTCATCGGATCATGTGTTGGTTCGATGAATCGGTACATGATATATTAGTCGGTTATATTCGGTATAGCCGGATTGTCGGATCAAGTGTTGATTCGATAATTTAATATATAATAATATATATGATATATTAAATTACATTAACTAATATAAGCTCACTAAAAGATTCTTTTTCTCACTCGGGTAATACATTGATATATATGCGATATATGTTAATTGTATTATTTTATTTTGTTACAATAAATATTATATATGTGATATATAATATTGTAACATGATATGATTACTAATGCAACATGTTTAGTGGAGATTAAACAAGGTTAGTGTTTGATTTGGGTTAGTTGTTTCTTGAACCTTCTAGAAGGTTTCATTTTTGTTTTTGCAAAGATATTTTGCAAGATATTTACTTAACCCAACCCACACCCTTTACTATGGTTAGATCTCTACAATGGTTAAGTATTCTCTTGACTTAACCATGGCTGCTTTGGTAATGATATTATCACTTTTCATTATTGATCACAAAAGGATTACTTGAGTTCTTCTTCTTCCTTCTTCTTTCTTTGATGAAAAAACTTACTAGCTTTTTCAAAGGTGATGAAAATGAGTGAGAATAAGAAAACAAATGAGCGAAAAAATCCTACTTCATCATCCTCATCTATCCTTGCTATTTAGATGAGGGTGTTCACTTCATTTAGTGAGTGAGAGCTTGTGTTAAGGAAACTTCAAGGTAGATCATCTTTGTTATCGAAGATCGGAAGTAAGCATGCATCTTTCTCTTCGTGGAGCCTCTCTAAAGTCCGGACGCACGATGATCGCAGCGAAGGGACCTCAACACGGAGCTTTAGAAGTGAAGGACAGGATCTACAAAGGTTGTAATCCCTCTCACTTAGTGTTAAAGTGTTTAACATGCTTGTTTTTGCCTAATCTCTAGTTTAAGATCTTGGTTAAGGGTTGTTCGGCACGGCTAATTTTTAAATCGGGCATGGTTGATGCCTCATAGATCCTTGTGCGTGTGCCTAGCATCCCTACACATGGTGGACCCGGTGAGGTACCCCGGGGTAAGAAGACTCGTATATATTGGACGGTGAGCCTGACAGGGGAGCACTACCTACCGGTGATAGTATTTGGACTCGGCGGTTATCGTGGGGATACCGACCGGAGTTATGTACGTATGGATACATCGAAATTCGAGGGTCAAAGCTGGGCACTCGGGTTTTTGAGATAGCATATGATACGTACCTATCAGAGCCAGTCGTGGTGACAACACCTGATAGATGAGGATTTACGTATCGATGATGGACACGGATTTCATGATATTTTCATGATTTTGTTGTGTTGCGAGGGACACCCGTTGATTTATATCCGCATACTTTAATACATATGCTTTTATGACTTTTACATGCATGATGTTGCTATGTCATTGGCTGACACGTGGACAGGATCCACATGCATGTAGACATTGATTACATAGTTGGATGATATCCACATACTTAGACTTCATGATATAGTCGACACCGATTTCATGATGATTACATTGATCATACCTCATATTTTTGATATGTTACTACCTGAGGCACTGACACGAGCACTTGGTATTACACACAGTATAGATGTTTACCCTTGCCACCTTTTCATGCTTCAGACTTATTCATTTGAGATTTATATGTATATATCTGATCGTATTGACCTAGGATTGTGTCATACATACAATTTCTGCTATGCGATATTTTCTATTCACGAGTTGGCAACTCACCCCCGTTGTGCCACAGTTCTTGCAGGTTTTGCCGTACAGGTTTCACGGCGGCTTTTCCGGCACACTGCTTCCTTTCTGGGTGATTGCTTTAGTAGGTGGGTTCACTCGCATCGTGACCACCCTTGCATTTATTTTATTCAGTTGTATCTAGTAATTCCATCAACTAAACTTGTGTATTATTTCAGACTTAGAAAACCAGTTATGTATTATTTCGACCTTAGAGTCGCGCGTTGTAGTATTATGGTTTTCATGCTGATTTTGAGTTCCCTTTTGAGTTTTGATCCTCGCCCTTCAGCATTGTATATTATATTGTTTGTGTGGTTGTGACCGTCGATTGACGAAGAGCTAGCTCCCACTTGGGGATGCTTTTTATCATTGTGCATATATTATTCTTGTTGTACCCCGTTCGGGGCCAGTATTTACAAAGGAAACTCTGCCGAAATTTTCAGAAAAGACTATAGATTTTAAAAATGCATATTCGGCTTACTTATTTAAAAAACCTTGTTTTTAAAACATGTTTTCTTCACTTCTTAAAACTATTTTTTTCTTTATTTATTATCAAAATGGTTTTAGATTTTTGGGCTTTTGGCTTACTTGGATTAGATGGGTCCTATAGACTTCATATGATTCAAGGGCCAGTCACGTGCTATTTCGGGTCGTGACAATTTGGAAGAGAAAGAAAAGATATAAAGAGAAGACATAATTAAGGAGAGAGAGAAGGGGGGATAAGTTATGACATGAGAGCATGGGATATGAGAGACAGGGAGAGAGGAGTATCCTTCACCATCCTTCATTTGTTTTACCTCATCCTTCATTTCTTCAACTCTTCTTCATCTCCTTCTCCTTCTCCTTCACCTCCTCTACCCCATGGCAACCACCCTAAATCTTCACCAAAACCTCACCTCAACTTTATTAAAAATGACCACAAGCTCATACTACACCATCTAGCAAGCTCAACTTTGGATTTTGAGCTTTTGGAGCATTTAGGGTTTTTCTTGAGTTGCTTTCAAGAGGTACATTTTCACTTCTCTTCTTGCTAATTAGTTTCCTAACCTTCTAGTTATGTTTAGAGTCCGTTTTAGGGAGTTTGTGATCTTAGAAATTTCTAGGTTGTTTTTTAGTGGGTGATTGGTCTTATAGAGTGATATTTGAGGTTTAGTTAGTATTTGCGAACCTTTAGTGTTGATTTTCTGGCCATGACCAGAGACTAGAACCCCAAAAACACAAACTTAGAATTGTCCGACATTGGATTTTTGACAGTTTGTGAGAGTTATTTGGGATCTGCTATGACCTGAGAGACCCATAAATAATGTTGCCATCACAGTGAGTCAAGCAGGCAATCATGATATATATATGTAATTGGAAGAGAACAAGTATGAGATTTATAGTGGCATGATTTGAGTTCGATATCGATACGATATGAGATCGATGTAAATACGACGCGAGATTGGGATAGAGATATGATAAGATCGATAAGATATGATGTACGAGACCCTAGATCCATACCCTTATTGATGAATAGGACGATATGATCCCTATTCTATTTGATGACCCCGTATGATGGATTACCGTACGCGATGAGTTTTACCGGATGAATGATCCTCGCTCATGATTTAAGGATGATGTTCGAGGATATTGCCATATCGGATACTATGAGGCTGGATCGCCGACATAAAAGTGTCACTTGAACCATACTTATTTCCAAAATCGACGAATCATATGCACTTTTAAATGGAAACCTCAAGGGATGCTACGGATTTTCAAATGGTGTCTTTTCCTTAAAAACACCGTAGCCCCACTTTTCAAAACTACGGTTCGTATCTTTTAAACCGATCGTATGGTTCATGTGTAGTTGTATACCTTATTATTGTTCATGTTTGTATTGGTTTATCCCTCGTGACATACGTATTTTGTTTCCGGTATTTACTGATGTATGATATCATCTGCTAGTACACCTGTACTATTACCGATGATGCGCATGTTACACTTACACCGATTTGCCGGCTCACACACATTTATCATCGGTAATTGCCATGCTACTTGCACAGTAGAACTGTTATACCATGATATTAATCTTAACCGTAAAAGTACATTCATTCCTCAACACTATAATAGGACATGCTTGCATGATATACTTGACATGCTCATATTACTGTTCTATGTTTGCATATATCGTGTCTTATGGTTACATGCATTGAAGTGCTGTTTTTATGAGATCTCTGGATTTGAAAACCGTGGTTATATTTCAAAGGAAATTGTGAATTGTTTTAAAAAAAACGTGGCTTCTCTTGATATGATATTTCGTGTCCACCATGAGTTTTCTCGGTTCTGAGTTATGAGCATACCCGATTCGAGGAGAGAGGAGGCACCGTCTGCGGGTATATGGTGGACCCGGTATGGTATCCCGGGGCAAGAAGCTTGAGATGTAGACGATGAGTCTGGCAGGAGGGAGCACTACCTACTGGTGATAGTTTGGCACGTTGGATATCCGGAGAATACCGACCGTGGTCGTGAGATCATATGGATATGGGCCGATCTGGACTGACGAAGCCGATAGGCCGATCCGGACTGACGGAGCCCGAGATATGAGGATTTACGTGTCGATACTGGACACAGATTTAATGATGTTTCGAGTATCGATGTTGTACACTCAGGTTCTATGATTTTGATGTGTCGTTGATGGACACACGTTGGTTGATATCCTCATACATACATGCATATGTTTTCATGATGATTCGAGTGTCGATGTTGGACACTCAGGTTCCATGATATTGATTGTCGTTGATGGACACACGTGGATGACATCCACATGCGTACAGGCATATGATTTCAGATGTTTATTTGTATATGTCATTTGCATTGATTCTATTGTTGATATATATGCATACATGGTCACCCTAGATATCATAGTATTATCTTCATGATATAGTATGATCTAGGAATCGCTGTTTATTCGATTTCTACCTGCTGATGTTTTCTACTCACGAGTTGGCAACTCACCCTCGTTGTGCTACAGTTTTCTTGCAGGTTTGACCGCTTGGATCAATAGCGGCATTGCTGGCACACAGTTCTTTCAGGGTGTTTTTCTTTGGTAAGTAGGACACATTGGATCGTGCCCACTCTTGTATTTATTTCTATTGTATCTCGATAAACTCCATCAATTAGAAACTAGAATTTGTATATTGGTAGACCTAGACAGACTTTTGTTGCGAGACATAGAGCGATGGGTGTATGTTCGCTATTTGAGTTTTTTGATGTCTTGCTTTATTATTATTCTTTCTGTGTTTGATCTTCGCCGTTGGGCGTTGTATATTTACTATTTATTTCGTGGTTGTGTTTCTGCCGATTGGCGAAGAGCTAGCTCCCGCTTGGGGATGCCTATATATATTGCATGTATGTGGTTTTGGATCAAAATATACAAGGGAGGTGCTGCCCAAATTTTTAAGGACGAAAAATGTTTTCAACTCTAGCATATAAACCCCTTGTTTTATCATATATCTTTATTTATGCATTTAAAGAAAAACCTGATTTCATTATACTTTTATTTCAAAACTGCACCTCCACTATTTTCCGCAAAAGGTAAGGTTTTCTTGGCTTCGGCTTTCTTGAATTACGTTACGCCTTTAGACGTTGCGTGATTTAAGTGCCGGTCACGAGCTAAATTCCGGGTCGTGACATTACCACAAATTTTGGTGAGACCAAGTCTGTTCATAAGACTTTAAAGATTAAGAACTAAGCTTCAATGGCAGTGCTAAGCTCTAAAAGGAGAATTAAATTCTCAAAGGAATAAGAAGAGAATGGAGGCGCAACTTTCTCTTAGGGTTTAATGCCCTATTTATAAGGATGTGGGACCAGTTCAGATTCCCCACATCCCAAAAATGATCCGACGGTTCAACGATCGGGCACCGCTGCACTCACGTGTAAGGTACGTGAGAGCAGTGGTGGGTGGCATTTGTTCCCTCCCAAAATAACAGTGCTCACGTGCAAAGTACGTGAGCGCCAAAGCCATATAATATGGCAGCGCTTGCGTATAAGGCACGTGAGCGCTAAGACCATATAATATGGCAGCGCCTCACGTGCAAGGCACGCGAGCGTCACAGTAATATATATGGCAGCGTCTCACGTGCACCGCCACCGCCAATGCTTGAAGTGGACCGCTTCAGATAGAATTAAATTCTATATGGAAAAATATTTCCCGAATCTTTCTAAAACGAGAAAGATTTTCTCTGTTAAATAGAGAACACTTGGATTAAAAATCCAATGATGATTAAAAACCACCGCTCAAACTAATAGATATAATTAAATTTTATATGGAAAATATTTCCCATAATCTTGCTAAAAAACAAGATAAATATACTCTGTTAAACAGAGGACATTTGGATCAAAAATCCAACAGTGGATAAAAATCAACCATTGATTCTATGACCAATTTGATCAAATCGATCAATTTGAGATCTTTTAAATGAGAGATTCTCTCAAACTAATTGATTTGTCTCATACCCTATATAAAGAACCCAGGAGATTAAATCTCATATAAAGAATACCCTCCTATACGCTCTGCAAAAACCGAGAATTTAATTCTCTAAGAAGATAATCCTCCTCATCTCAAACCCTAGATAAATAATGGAGAAATACATATCATTTTACCTATTTTATATGTAAACAGGACTTAGCCCTTCATAAGAATTTTGTTCTTTCTCCTTATCTAAGATCCATAAGACAAATCTCCCACAGAAAGAGAATTAAATTCTTATAGAGGGATCTTGATCTTGAACTTGAGATCCAAAGAAGAACTTTAGTGTTTTCACCATCACGATAAAAAAGAAGAAGGAGAAAGAAAAAGAAGGAAAGACGTAGTTTTATATCCAGGAACTTAGTTCTCTTGAAATATATCAAGAACTTAGATCTTACTTGAACAAGATCTTCAATTTTTTTAAGAACCCACTTTCTCATGAAAAAGAATAAAGATTTTAATTATCTCTCCAAAAGTTTAATTCTTTTTGAATCAGAGCTTAGCCTTTGCAAAGAGATATGGCAGCGCCGCACGTGATAAGTACGTAGGCAAGTGCCTGTATATTGGCAGCATCGGACGTGATAGGCACGTAGGCGATCGCCTAGGCCCTCCAAAAGCGCCGCACGTGATGGACACATGAGCGTCTGCACATGAAATGCATGTGAGCACAAATAAGCTTAGCGGATCATATGATAGAAACGCGAGCGCCATAACCTTAGCGTCCACGTGATAGACACGTGAGTGTCAGAACCTACATCGGCACTGCATGTGGCATATAATTGAGTGTTTAGAACTGCTGGGTGATATAGAAACCCAATACTTAGTCTCAAAATTGGCTAAGTCCTTTATGTTTTAAACGCCTTTGATTTTAAATCAAACTGAGCCTATATGCTCTTGATACTTAAGTCGACCTTAGTCCTAAATATGACTGATAGCCTTTAGTTGAATATCTAAGTTGATCTTAGTCCCCAAATAAGACTAATGATCCTTGGTTAAAATGTTTAAATTGATCTTAATTTAAAACAAGACTAACGATTCTTAAATAAATGAAATATCCCCTTGAACTGATGGACCTCATTCTTATGAGAAATACTACATAGATTCAAGCCCAAATCTAATATATATGGATTTGGACTCATCCGCACCTTACGGGTGATGACAACATTAGTCTCCATGTATAATCTAAGGGCAACCCAAAATAAACAAACTATAACACGACACATGAAGATTTTTGAAGTAGAGAAAGTTATTATTTCTTGGCGATAATGTAATTTACTGTAGGGGTTTGCGCCTGTAGGAAAAAGCGTCCTCACAATAAAAAAAACCCCTCACTAATGAGGGGGATCTGAAAAGTCAACTATAATGATCGCATCTATCCAAACTTTCGATATACGGTGCCATAAATTAACTTGGTATCTTCGGAAAGGAGGATGGATATGTCCAAATAGTATCTACATCCGAATTCAGGCTAGGCGCGCTCCCCACGTCTCAGTTCGGTTTCCGGTGGTAAACAGTGCTTAAACTTTCTTTATTTTTGCATACTCCTTTTGCATGAGTAGACATTTTTCATTTGTTATCGACTTCTTTTTTATCTAGCTAAATAGCTTCTGCAACCCTTTGGGGAACCCAATTATGATTTTTTTTAATTACAATAAATCCTATTCACGGGTCTAGCGGAGAGAATTAGAGACCTTTCACCGGAAAGTTGATTCTTATGATGAGAAAACCAAGCCATTACCTACACGGCTTAGGACTCATGCTTGTCTTCACATGCTAGTATAACTTGCTTATCATATTCATATTCATATTTTGATTTATTTCATGACTTAGTATCATTAAAATTTATATCACTTATGTTTCATCATATATCATCTTTTGAGCTCTAATGATTTGGTATACAAGTGATTGTGAGATAAGGCTCGTGAATGGATCGATTTGGCTTGGTTCTCATACTTAGGAGATTCAAGCATTTGGGATAAGTAAATCTTACTTTTATGAGGTTACATTTCGTATTAGTTTTCCCAATTTCGTGTTATGCACATTTTAAGTCTAAAATCCTATGTTTTTAAAACATGCACACACCTTGTACATGTGTAGTATGATTATGATTTTCATTTGATATCTTATATTTCGTATTATGATATGTATTCTAATTCATACGTTTCAAAACTTGTTTTTACTTTTATGAGTTAGCGCATGTATTTTGAGCTTATCATTGCATATCGTTTCATTACATGCTTTTTGGTATGAGTTGAGCTACGTTTTCAAAATTGTTCATTTTCAATTAGTATCAACCTATTCTTGCCTCCACATGCTCTTAAACTTAAACATTCTTCTTATGGATTTTTGCATGTATTGTTTGCTTTTGATCTATTTTTTATATACATGCTTTGTTGATATGAGCCTTTGCCCATTTTGCCTTCTTCTTACTCATATCAACTCCTATTGACTTTCTATGCATACATTTAGGGGGAGTGATTTAAACATTTGATTCACTTTATATGTACGCATATATTTAGGGGATAGTTCAAACGTTCTAAACTCCTTAAACACCCTTTTTGATTATGTTAAAAAGGGGGAGGTTATTAGGATTGTTAGTATATCAATATCCGAGATTTAGATTTTTTGATATAGATATACTCTTTTCTATTCATATTTTGCCATCATTAAAAAGGGAGAAATTGATAGCTTATGGATTTTGATGATTCTATTATTTAGTCTTGATGATAGCTAAAACATGAATAGTTATTTGGTGTCGCATTCTTCATCTTGTTTACCTTATCAACACCAAACTGACATACACTTGTTGATTAGCTTGCATATCGTATAACTTGTGTATATTAAGTAATATATGAATATCTCATACTTTACTTGTGTTATATATTTTGATAGTGATATATTATTCTCATTCATTATTTTGATGATTCGAAATATGAATAGTTATTTATGATGTCAATTCCATTATCTTGTCTACTTGTTTGACATCGTAATGCGTATACACACACATGTTCTCTTCATTTTGGTTTTCATATTGTAAGTCGATGTCGCACACCCCACGCACTTGTAGGGAGGCAGAATTTACAAAAAAACAATTTTTTTTCATACTATGCAACACCGACTAAACTCCAGAATCTTAACAGAAACCTTAACTAGCTATTTCTACCAGGAGATTATAATTACTATGTTATGGTTTATACCCCCTTGTTTACAAGTCCTTCGGATATTCTTCTTCTCCTCCTCTTCTTGAGCTCCTCGAAGATCCGGATCTCGCTTAATCGTCGGCCTCCTCGTGTCGAAGATGATCCATCCGAGAGTCTATACTTCAAGCTTCAACATCTAAACTGAGGTAACTAAGATACCTAGTTTGCTAAGTTAGGTAGATTAGAATATGTAGAGTGTCTAATGGAGTATCTAATCTGAAATGACCTAATGATTCACAACTCATGTGAAGGTTGTAGGTCTTGAGGAAGAAGGAGAGAAAAATTGGAGAAAGAAAGAAAAAGAGCAAATGATCAAGTGTTGGCTAGTGTGGAGAATGGCTCATACTCATCTCACATGAAGCATAGATTATTTTCCAATTGAAAATAGCAACCATGCTTCAATAATAGACACAAACTAATAAACAATGTAATGAGCCATGCTTCACCCCATGCCATAAATATCTCCAATTTCCACCTCATTAAACTATTTCGATAAATAGATAAATCCAATTAATGAGGTGTCCCCTTCTAGAAGTATCTCTTATGAAATTACAAGAATGCCCTCACCGTATATACATATCCGTATTCATATTCTTAAAAATACGAATACAATAAGATAATAATAATCCAATAATATAACACTAGAATCCGGCTTAAACCAAAGCCCACTAGTATTATTCGTCCAAACGATATCCGTGTAGCCAGTAAACGTATATGATTGGAACCCTGTCGTAAAACCATACGGCCTCTACATCGTTTCGTCCGAAGTAGGGAAACTCTCTGTGTGGGACTCTAAAGACTCGACAGTACGCTGGCAGTGGGTTTAACCACAAGTCCGTCAGCGGCACTAGCTGTGCGTAACGGCTACCTAGGTATCTGTCGATAAGAAGGCCGATGAGCAAACTCATCCGAACTCCTACTGAGCCTATCTGTGACAATCTCCGTACAGTCCGGTCTGTTCGTCTAAGATACTCGTATATCTGGCGTAGGGGGATAGTAACTGTCAGACCCCTAATGGCGGAATAAGTCGTGCCGGGATAGAGCCCAATACAGTATGAGAAACTACTGGAGTACCTACCAGTAAATCTCGTTTGCCCTGGCCAGAGACTTTGTGTAATGGATTTCCGAACACAGTACGATATCAACCCCCAATACCGGGAGAGACGAATCCTATCTAATCCCGTCTGCCTCCAAGTGCTTCGGGACTGCACGCAACCACTACCTGTTCGCACGACTCATTTGAGCCGTGGTAGGGTAGTAATCTATGTACAGTAGGGACACACTCGAGACGAATAGTGATATCAAGTCAATGGACTAACCTGTACTCATGCCACCCGGGATCTGCTACCTGACGATAGGTATAATACCAACCAGCAGTTCCCAACGAGTCCATCCAGTGTAACTCATAACCCAACGAGCACCTGTATACTATCTCCGGTACGACATACCAATGGCTGTGGGACAGATCATCTCCCCTGCTGAGATGAGAAGCGTATACACTAGTCTAGTCTGGAGTATCGATGCCTCGTCTCGATAATCCTATGACTAGGGACCTTTATAAGGATGTGCTTATAGACTACCCAGCTCCCACTAGTGTGACTGCCATCACAATACTGGTAGTTAAGCAAATATCCTAAGGGCTCTACCAATATGTATTAGCAATATGCTAAAAGAAACATATACACATATTGAGGTAGAATCAAACCAAGTAGCATACTACCATTTTGAGAAAGACCGTTTTTATATCAATGAATATCCCAAGCTTCCAAAATGTAATATACAATCCAGCACTATAAAATAATGGCTTCTAGGGTATATATCACTAACAATCTCCCACTTGCACTAAGGCCATGTATTGGCATATCGCAAACCTATCATCTCGATTAGCCTTTCAAACTGTGTCTGAGGGATGGCCTTTATGAGTAGATCTGCAGTGTTGTTCTTTGTCTCTACTCTCCACACCTCGATCTTCCGGTGATCAACGATCTTTTTGATCTGGTGGTACCGCCTCAAGATATGTCTGGACTTCTGATGGGACCTTGGTTCCCTCGCTAAAGCTATAGCCCCGTTGTTGTCACAATACAGAGGTATTGGATAACCAATGGATGGAACCACCTAAAGTTCTGTAATGAACTTCTTCATTCAGACTGCTTCTTTCGCGATGTCACATGCAGCGATATACTCTGCTTCCATCGTCGAGTCAACAAGGGTGTCCTGCTTGGAGCTGTTCCAACAGACCGCCCTCCATTGAGGGTAAAGACATAACCCGACGTGGACTTGGAGTCATCCTTGTCACTCTGGAACCTGGAGTCGGCAAAGGCCTTGATCTGGTAGTTTTCACTGCCGTACACCAAGAACATCTCCTTAGTCCTTCTTAGGTACTTGAGAATGTTCTTAACTGCTATCCAGTGCTTCTCCCCTGGGTTTGATTGATACCTGCTTACAACGCTTAGTGCGAAAGCTACATCTTGTCTGGTACACAACATCGCATACATTATAGAGCCTACCACAGAAGCGTAGGGTATAATAGCCATGCGATCCCTTTCCAAATCAGTCTTGGGAGACATCTCTTTGGAGAGGGTGACTCCGTGACAAGTCGGTAGATTACAGCGCTTTGAATCTTCCATACTAAATCTTTTCAGTATGGTGTCGATGTACCTGATCTGTGAAAATCACAACATCCTCTTAGATCTATCACGATAGATCTGGATCCCCAAAATGTAGGAGGCATCACCCAGGCCTTTCATGGAGAACCTTTGTAGCAAGAATCTTTTGACTGATTGTAGCATAGAAATGTCATTTCTTATCAGGAGAATGTCATCCACGTACAAGACGAGGAATACCACAATTCTCTCTACAATATTACTATAAATACATGGTTCATCTGGATTTTTTATAACGTCGAATTCCTTGACCGTCTCATCAAAACAGATGTTCCAACTCCGTGATGCCTGCTTTAATCCATAAATGGATTTAAGCAACTTGCACACCTTTCCGCTAATCCTACTCTCTAAGAAACCCTTCAGCTGATCCATATAAACACACTCTTCTAAATTTCCATTCAGAAAAGCGGTCGTTACGTTCATCTGCCAAATTTCATAATCGTGGAAGCCAGCAATGGCAAGTAGGATCTGAATGGATTGGAACATAGCCACTCGAGAAAAGGTTTCATCATAGTCCAAACCAGGTTTTTGACGAAAACCTTTTGCAACAAGTCTAGCCTTATAGGTTTCAACCTGTCCATCTACACCAATCTTTTTTCTGAAGATCCATTTGTAGCCTACCGGTTTACCCCTTCTGGAGCAATGTCCAAAGTCCATACTTTGTTGGTGTGCATGGACTCCATTTTGGTCTGCATTGCTTCCAGCCATTTTACCGAGTCTCTGCTCTGAATGGCTTGCTGGAAACTAGTTGGCTCATCATCGTCGATGATGCAATCCTCTCTATCCTCATCTATGAGAAAACCATAGTATCTCTCGGGTGGATGAGACAAACTACTAGTCCTGCGGAGTGGCGCGGGGATGTACGGTTCTTTCAAAACTTCTGGTTTCACCATGCTTTCAGTAATAGCTTGTGGTTCTGGAATTTCTTCCAGTTCTATTGCACTCCCACTTATTTCTTTTTCATGAAATTGAGTTTCCAAAAAGTGAGCACGCCGAGAAACAAAGACCTTTTGTTCCTTCGCGTAATAGAAAAGATACCCCTGGAGTTCTTTGGGTATCCCACAAACTTTCACAGTACTGAGCATGCTTCGAGCTTGTCCGCATGCTGCTTTTTTACAAAGCTGGACATCCCCATATCCTTAGATACTTAAGATAGGGTTTCTCCCCACTCCACATCTGATATGGTGTGGTAGGCACTGACTTAGTAGGAACCTTGTTCAATAGATATGCAGCTGATTCTAGTGCATAACCCCAGAAGGATCGCTGTAACCCAGCATTACTCATCATGGAACGTACCATATCCAATAAGGTTCGGTTCCGCCTTTCCAATACACCGTTGTGTTGAGGTGTGTATGGAGGAGTATGCTGAGAGAGAATTCAATTCTCTTTTAAGTAATCCAGGAACTCGGCACTTAAGTATTTACCACTTCTACTAGATTTAAGTGTCTTGATACTTTTGCCGGTTTGTTTTTCCACTTCATTCTTGTATTCCCGGAATTTCTCAAAGGCCTCTGATTTATGTTTCATCAAGAATACATGTTCATACCTTGAGAAATCATCCGTAAAAGTAATGAAGTAGGAATAGCCACTTCTTACATGTATAGACATTGGACCACACACGTTGCGGTGTATAAGTCCCAAGAGCTTGCTGGCTCTTACCCTGTGTCCAGTGAACGAAGTCTTTGTCATCTTTCTTTTGAGACACGATTGACAAGTTGCATAAGACTGATATTCAAATAGGTCCAAATATCCCTCTTTATGTAACTTCATCAACCGTGTTTCATTGATGTGACCCAGTCTACAATACCATAAGAAAGCCTGATTTAATTCCTGAGACTTTCTTTTAAGTGTGTTCTGGACATTGAAAACCTGAGCTTGATTTAATACGTATATACCGTTATCTAGTGTATCTGACCCAATCAAATCTTGATTAAGATGAATGTGGACGACATTGCTTATAAATGTAAAATCTTAACATTCTTTAGATAGTAAAGATACAGAGATGATATTACATGCCAAACTAGGTACACACAAACAGTTACGCAAAATCAAAATCTGCCCACTTGTCATTCCTAGGTGATATCCCCCTACGGCTACAGCATCCACGCTCATTCCGTTAGCAACCCTGAGAGTCATATCACCAGTCTTGATAACTCTACGATTTCTCAGAGCCTGCAATGAATTACAGATATGAGATCCTGAACCAGTTTCTAGTACCCAGAAAGTAGAGTTAATTGACAGACAGTTTTCAATCATAAACACACATGAAGTCTAAAGCACAACGTGCTTTGAATCCTGGTTTCTGGCTTTCCAAGCCCTGCAGTTCTTCTTCCAATGCCCTTTCCCGTGATAATAGAAACATTCCTCTTTCCCTACTGTCAGCTCCGAAACTTTTGCCCTGCCCTTTCCCTCTGCCTTACTGACACCGCCTTTCGGCTTAGTGGAGGCCTTCTTCTTCTTCCCCTTGGCTTTCGCCTTGGATCTAGAAGAGGATGATTCCCCAATAAGCAGAGCGGGTGCCTCCCTGGATTTTTGCAGGGTGCCTTCAGCGCTCCTTAACATGTTGAGGAGTTCTGGAAGTGAAACTTCTTTCCCTTGAAAGTTGAAATTCAAGATAAACTGGGTGTAGGTTGAAGGGAGGGACTGTAGAATCAAGTCTGTATATAACTCGTTCTCCAACGTGGTCCTAAGGCCCACGAGCTCTTCAATAAAGCTGATCATCTTAAGAACATGGTCGCTTACAGATGACCCGACAGCCAACCTCGCCTGAAACAATTTCTTCGAGGTCTCATATCTAGCAATACGAGATTGCTCTCCGTATAAATCCTTAGTATGGAGGAAGATAGAAGCTAAGTCCATCTTCTCATGCTTCTTCTGGTGTTCATTATCCATCGAGACTAACACGAGACACTTGGCTCTCGCACAGTCTATTTCCCATGTCTTACGGATTTCAACATCCGCGACGGTGGAATCTGGACCTGGGACGACGGGGGCTTTGGTAGAAAGGAGGTAGCCCAGCTTGTCATAGGTAATGGCCATCTGGATTTCCTTAGCCAATCTTTATAGTTTGGCCCGGTCAATTTATTTTTATCTAGCAGTAATTTAAGCCCGGTCATTTTGGACACTGGCATTAGGAGAGAGAGAAGAAACGCTCAGCATGATACTCTTGTAAGTTTAGATTGGTTATTAGTTTATCTAAACAGGATAGCTCCCACTGTTTCTCGAATCCTCCTTCAAACCATAAAAGAAGAATTAGTCAGGATTAATCTCATCCAACAATTCTTGCTTAACTTTTTGGCCAGGCTGGTGTCGGTACTTCAAGGGAGGTTTTCCAACGCTTTCACAAAGTTTCTTAATTACATAACCTCTTTTCCCTGGAGATAGCCCCGCTAACACCGTTCTAGGAACCTACTTGGTTTATAGCATTGATTGCAAAGTGAAAAATTCTCCCGAAGAGTAGCGGATACTCACAGTAGAATCGGGATCCAAATATCATCGTGTGACAACCTTGAAGGAATCCTACCAAAATCATCACACTCTAAATGGTATGCAATACTAGCAAGTTTCATTTTCCTCTGAAACTCTCGATGTGGATTTTTACCCCAGGCGCTTATAGTCTTGACGAAGGCCAACATATCATAAGACGCAAGTCAAGTTTTACCCGTCATTATCCAGGTTAATTTGAACCCATCTGTACAAACCTTTGAAGAAGGCCAAAATAGCTGTACGACTGTCCTAAATCAACGCATCTATCTATACTACAGATGAATATCCAGTAGCTACCAATCACTATACCTTGGCGAAGGTCAAAATACATAGCTTGAATACTACTGAATACCCATCTGAAATGACGGAGGGCTCCGAATAGTTTTGGTGAAACCGTGAACATAATGAACTTGATATAGTTGAAAGAACCATGATAGATTTTAAAAGGGGTGGTTTAGGCTCCGTATTTAAAAGTTGTTTTTCAAGAAAACCGAGTGGTTTTGAAATTGTTCCAACGATTTAAACTTTGGTTTGTTTTCCTTGCATTAATCAATATTAATGTGGTCCTATCATTTAACCCTATCATTACAGAAAAGAAACAAAAATAGAATGTACGCTTATGCCATCCACATTCTCCACGGGGCCCGTCATGCACCGTTAGGTTACTTAACTAACGGTAGAGCGAGAGATGGACTAGCACGGGTGCAAAACATAAGCAACATTTATATATATATATATATATATATATATATATATATATATATATATATATATATATAGCCATTCGTCTCACGCAATAATAGGCATTCCAGATCACAGATCACAGATGAATATATTGGATATATTAGGAATTCCGTGTTTCGTTTTAGAACGAAAGACAGATTTCACGGTTGTGATGAATAGCCAAATCCCACCCTAGACCCCTACGGGTGCGACAAACTACCCGCCAAATTCCCGAAGTGAAGCAACCTCCCTCAATAAAATGAGTAGACCACTCTGCACTTCAAGAACCCGGTAGTTTGTGCACCCCATCTTGGGTCTATCCTAGGTGCAAGAAAAAATAAATGAAATAATACAACGGTGGCTACAACCTCAACCCGGATGTGCCCCGCAAAAATAATATTACATCAATTTATAAGTTTACATGAATGAAAGAAAAGAAAACACTCTTCTCACATCCCCCACGGCTATTCATCCACAACGATCCAATAATTCATATACACAAACCATCACAATACAGATATGTGCAACCCCCACTAATCGTCATATAGCGATTAGCAGACGTTTAGCAACACATATATAAACACAGAAATACCGATTAGCCAAGAACATCGAATTTCGATCGATAATACTTATCCGTGTTTACCCCATGCACAAACCAGTAAACAAACAATCTGGGTAAAAACTAAATATACCAAAACTCATAATTCCAAGAACCAAAACCACAGAAAAAATTGGGAGCAACCCGGCCACACTCGGCGGCGGTTCCATCGCCAAATGACCTATTTGGAGGCGGTTCCGCCGTAAAGTTGATGAGTTAGGTGCTTAAATTTTTTTCTAGGTATTAGAAATGCTTGTATGTATTTTTAGGGCCACTGAAATAATTTTTTGAACAGTTTTAAAAAAATCGACAGTAAGCATATCTCGGAAATTTAATTTCGGGTATTTTTTCTTCGATCGAAGTTCTAATTACTTGCTAACAAGCTAGTTAAGGTTTAGTAGTCTCTGATACTACTATAAGTCGATGTCACACACTCCACGCACTTGTGGGGAGGCAGAATTTACAAAAACCGATTTTTTTCATACTATGAAACATCGACTAAACTCCAGGATCTTATAAGTCCTTCGAGTCTTCTTCTTCTCCTCCTCTTCTTGAGCTCCTCGAAGATCCAGATCGCGCTGGATCGTCGGCCTCCTAGTGTCGAAGATGATCCATCCGAGAGTCTATACTTCAAGCTCCAACCTTTAAACTGAGGTAACTAAGATACCTAATTCGCTAAGCTAGGTAGCTTAGAAGATGTAGAGTGTCTAATGGAGAATCTAATTTCAAATGGCCTAATGATTCACAACTCATATGAAAGTTTTAGGTCTTGAGGAAGAAGGAGAGAAAAATTGGAGAGAGAAAGCAAATGAGCAAATGATCAAGAGTTGGCTAGTGTGGAGAATGGCTCACACTCATCTCACATGAAGCATGGATTATTTTCCAATTGAAAATAGCAACCATGCTTCAATAGTAAACACAAACCAATAAACAAATGTAATGAGCCATGCTTCACCGCATGCCGCAAATATCTCCAGTTACTACCTTATTAAACTATTTTCATAAATAGATAAATTCAAATAATGAGGTGTCCCCTTCTAGAACATCTCTTGTGAAATTACAAGAATGCCTTCACCGTAATTACTTACCTGTATTCGTATTCCGAAAAATATGAATACAATGAGATAATAATAATCCAATAATATAACACTAGAATCCAGCTTAAATCAAAGCCCACTAGTATTATCCGTCCGAACGACATCCGTGGAGCTAGTACACGTATATGATCGGAACCCTGCCGTAAAACCATACGGCCTTTACATCGTTTCGCCTGAAGCAGGGAAACCCTCTGTATGGGACTCTAAAGACTCGACAGTATGCTGGAAGTAGGTTTAATCACAAGTCTGTCAGCGGCACTAACTGTGCGTAACGGCTATCCAGATATTTGTCGATAAGAAGGCCGATGAGAAAGCTCATCCGAACTCCTACTGAGCATATCTGTGACAATCTCTATACAGTCCGGTTTGTTCGTCTAAGATACTCGCATATCGGGCTTAGGTGGATAGTAACCGTCAGACCCCTAATATCGCAATAAGTCGTGCCGGTGTAGAGCCCAATACACCCTGAGAAACTACTAGAGTATCTACCAGTAAATCTCACTTGCCTTAACCAAGGACTTTGTGTAATGGATTTCCGAACACAGTGCGATATCAACCCCCAATACCCGGAGAGACGAATCCTATCTAATCCCTACTGCCTCCAAGTGCTTCGGGACTGCACCCAACCACTACCTATTCGCACGACTCATTTAAGCCGTGGTAGGGTATTAATATAAGTACAGTGGGAACACACTCGAGACGAATGGTGATGTCAAGTCAATGGACTAACCTGTACTCATACCACCCGGGAACTGCTACCTGACGATAGGTATAATACCAACCAGCAGTTCCCAACGATTCCATCCAGTGTAAACTCATAACCTAATGAGCACCTGTATACTCTCTCCGGTATGACATACCAATGGTTGTGGGATAGACCATCTCCCATACTGGGATGAGAAGCGTATACACTAGTCTAGTCTGGAGTATTGAAACCCCGTCTCGATAATCCTACGACTAGGGACTTTTATAAGGATGTGCTTATAGACTACCCAGCCCTCACTAGTGTGACTTCCATCATAACACTGGTAGTCAAGCAAAGATCCTAAGGGCTCTACCAATATGTATTAGCGATATGCTAAAAGAAACATATACATATATTGAAGTAGAATCAAACCAAGTAGTATACTACCATTTTGAACAAGACTGTTATTATATCTGTGAATATCCCAAGCTTCCAAAATATAATATACAATCCAGTACTATACAATAATGGCCTCTAGGGCATATATCACTAACACATATAACATGTATATATATATAGTATATCAATATCTTATACTTTGCGTTTGATTTATATCTTGATATTGATATACTATTCATAATTTATGATATCGAAATAATGAATGTTCATATACTTTTGTTTATTAGCTTATTTATTTCATAACATTGTATATGATATGCTTGGTCGTTTTGAGATTGCATTTCAGGATATCTCACGCCACAAGCATATAACGGAGGATGGATGAAATCGAGCTTAAACGACATATCTAATGGAGGTTGGAGGATATGGATGAGTGTTTCCCAGTTTGTATATATAAGCTACGGAATAGCTAAGAAGCCAAGTCCATGATTGAAGCGTCAAGGATTAGAGGATACGGACGAGTGCTTCTCAATTTGCATATTTAAGTTACGGAATAGCTAAGAAGCCAAGTCCGAGATTGAAGTGTCAATGTTGAAGTCCTAGTCTAAGTTTGTAGATCAAAGATCGACTTCAAGATGCTCGAGAATGGAGTGTGTCGAAGATCAAAGGTCGAGAGCTCAAGATCGAATAGTCAAAGATTCAAGAATCGAAGAATGGCTACACCGACTTAGGAATCTATGTAAGTACTCTTCGATTATGGGTAATATCAATTAGAGCTCTTGAACACTCACAATTGCATGCATAGACGTTTTCTATTGCATAAATGTCGGGGCTTTTTAAGTTTTCTATTTCATTAAAACCCCAATTTCAGCTTTTTGTGCATGCTCAGACATCTGCTTGTTTTCTGTGGTTTTGGGTTTTCTAAATATCAGACATATCAAAAATATTTTAAAACCAAGAGATGAGACGGACGCCTGATGCCTTGTACACAGACGTATGATGTTGATTTTAAAGAATTTGAAAAAATGGATTTTTTGTTCTTCAGATGTCCTCATTGAACACTTCACATGTTTGCCTTCTCTCTGTTCCTTAATGGCTATTTCTAACAGAGAAGATACAAACGTCTGATGTTGTTTTTATAAAATGTTTTTTTGTTCTTCAGACGTCTGAACATTGTACATCAGATGTCTTTCTTCTCTCTGGCCTCAATTGCTATTTCTAAATAGAGAAGGACTGGACATCTGATGCCTATATCTCAGAGGTCTGGGCTGAAGAATTTTGAAAAAAAAGTAGCCGTTTATAGCCGTTGCAACATTTTTTATAAAGGTTCAGACGTCTGCCTGTTTTTGCTTCAGACGTTTGCCTTAGTTGTTTTCTGCCGAGTTCATAAAAAAACGGCTAGTTTTTATTGGGGGATATATATGTTTTGCTTTCCAATTTTCAGCCCCAATCACTTGAGTATTTTCACCTACTTATTTCTAAAGCGATCAAGAGCAAAAATCTCATCTCTTGTGAGAGAAAAATAGTTTTTCATTTGATTATTCAAATCACTCTTGTTTGACATGAAAAATTCACCGAATAAATATAAAACATGCATTTTTATTCAATACGACAAAACATTCAAACATTCATTTCAGGCTACACAAAGAGATCGTTGAACTCGAGATCTGAGCTACAAGGGTGAACAAAGCAAATTTCACAATTTTGAAGCTCCCTCTCGGCCTTCTCCACCGTGTTGTAGTGATAACTCTCTCGAAGAGTTTCTCCCTACCTATCATCACTGTATCTGCGAGCAAAAGAGAAAATGACGGCCCGTCGAGCATATATTTGGCTCAAAAGATGGACGGAGCACCTCAAATCGGCTTCATAATCAAGCACGCCTCTAATGGGCACTTCCCAGATTCATCTTCTTTAAGTGAGGAAGAATGTCATCTAGAATGGTAAGGAACACCATTTGAAGCCAAATGGAACCCATAGGAAGAGGAGACCCCCAACGGGTCACAAGCTCATGCGTCACTGTGTCACACTGAGCATTTGTGGGGTCGGGATTCACTATGAGTGCAGCAAAACAGGGAATGATGTCTCTAATGGGCACTTCTCATGGCTGTTGAGGAGCGTGAGGGCAATTACAAGCTATTGTTATCTTTTTTGCAAATGATGAAGAGAATGGGCACCCCACAAATTTATAAAGAAAAGCACTAAAACCCTAGCACACCAAACGTTTCATGGTATTAAAGATGGAGAGCTTCTCAAGCGCTGACTAAGAAAATGCTAGAAAAAGAGAGAAGACGGTTCAGAAAATCATGAAAGAGTCGAAAGAGGGTCCTCGACACACACTAGAAGGCACCGCCACTGCACCAAAAGGTGCCCACCGTGCTCCCAAGAGGTCCCCGACATAGGGTCTCTGCTGCTGTGCTCTAGATGGGCCCCACCATGTTCCCAAAGGGTCTTCGACACAACCTCTCTGCTATACCTTCAAACAAGAGCCCCTGCCGTTTCTTAAAAGGGGTCCCTGACGGTGGGAGTGAAAGTGTGTCTTAGCACCATCACTAGGTTAAAACAAGTATCAAGTATGCAATTTAAAAAATTTAAGGGTGTTAAGGTATATTAAACTAGGATCTAACTAGAGTATTAGGGTTCAAGCATGATAAAACAAGTTTTACACTAAGTGAAAGAGATTACAACCTTTGAAGACCAAGTTCTTCACTTCTATAGCTCCGAGTAGTAGTCCCTACGACTTCTCTTGGCTCCACTTGAAGAAATGAACGAGCTTGCTCTGTGATCTTCAAGGCCGAAGATGATCCACCTTGAAGCTTCTCTAGGTCAAGCTGCCTCTTCACTAATTAACAATTAGTGAAGGAAACAACCCAATCTATAGTGCTAATCTAGAGTAGTTTGATGAAGTAGGTGTTTTAGCTCACTTAGAATTTTTCTTCTCTTTAATTTTCTTCAACTCAAGAAAGGTTAGATAGGAAGAAGAACATGAAGGAGGGGTGAAGGAATGAGAGCTTAGGTTTTTCAAAAGCCAAGTGAAGAATAGCTCTCACATTCACTTATTGAAGCATGGATTATTTGCAATACAAATAATCAACCATGCTTTAATAGTGAAGTCAAATAAATAAATAAATTAATAAAGCCATGCTTCACCTATGCCTAAAATAACTCTTATTTTCCACCTCACAATTCTATTTTCTCAAAATAGAAAATCCATGTTCCATGCATCATTATCCATGATACGGTATATATATATATATATATATATATATATATATATATATTAAGAGAAGAAAATAATTAGTGAGCATTAATATTAGTTAATATATAAATATATCAAATATAAATATATATCAAATTGTTAAATCAACACTTGATTCAATAATCAGGTTATATCATATATAACCGCGTTATATCATTTATATGTATATCATATTATCAAAGCAACACTTGATTCAATAATCCGGTTATATCACATATAACCTAACCGATATCAATTATCGCCAGATTAGAATACAGTATCACATACTCGTATTTAATCAGACTCCTGCACATATCAGCATATGTGCCCTATTTCGTTTCACTTGAGATAGGAAAGCTCTATGTGGGACTCTCTAAAGACTCGTCAATACGCTAGCACTAGGTAATGATCACATCAGTTACCCACAAGCTGTCAGCGGTACTTGCTTGACGTAACGGCTACCTAGTTATTGAGCGATTAGAAGATCAACAAGCAAACTTGTCCAAACTCCCATGAAGCTTATAAGTAACACTTATCGTATAGTCCGATCTCTTCGTCTGATATGTCGCATATCGAGTCTAGGGGTGGAATCATCAGACCCCAGTAACTTGATAAGTCATGCCGATATATGGCTCATAACGGTTCGAGAAACTACTGATAACTCTTACCAGTAAATCTCATCAGCCCTAGTCAGGGACTTACTGTTATATCCAATCGAGAATAGTGCAACATCAACTCTCTATACCGGGAGAGACGTAAGCTCTCCTATCTCTCACTGCCTCAATATGACTCAGGACTGTACCCAAAATCTACCTGTTTGCATGACTCCTTTGAGCCGTGGTAGGGTGGAAATCAAAGCATAGTAGGAACCACACAAGACACTATGACGATCTCGGGTCTACAGACTAACATGTACCAGTGTCACCAGAGAACTGCTATCTGACGATAGGTATGGTACCATCTAGGAGTTCTCGGTGAGTCCTGTTCGGTGTACCCATTCTCTAATGAGCACCTATGTACAATTTTTGATGTCAAACACCAATGGTTATGGGATCAACCATCACCCCCTACAGGGTCAAGAAAGTCTACTTTGGAATATCGATGCCCTGTCTCGATACTATCTCGACTAGAAACAGTTAAAGGATGTGCTTGTGGACTACACAAGTCCTAGTAGTATGATCCGCATCATAGTCCTGGTAGTCAAGAAAACATCCTAAGAGATTTATCAAAATGTATCAGAGAGATAGTATAATAATACAAGTGAACATGTTAAGATAAGGAGCAACCAGATAACATAATATCATGTCGAGCAAGAAAGACCTCTATATATATGTCCAAGCATCCACTATATCATACAATAATGGCCTCTAGGGCATATATATTCCTAACAATCTCCCACTTGCGTTAAGGCCAGTTGTTGTAGTATCTCATACCCAACATCCCAAAAAGTCTCTCAAACTGTGTCTGGGGGAGGGTCTTCGTGAGTGGATCCGTTGCGTTGTTTTTTGTGTCAACTCTCCTGATCTTGATCTTTCGCCGATCTACTATCTTCTGGATCAGGTGATACCGACTAAGAATATGTATGGATCGTTAATGGGATCGGGGTTCCTTGTCCAAAGCCACAGCTCCATTGTTATCACAATACAAGGGTATTGGATGCTCAATAGATGGAACCACACAAAGTTCATCAATGAACTTCTTCATCCAGATAGCCTCTTTGGCAGCGATGCTTCAGTCTCCATCGTCGAGTCGGCTACGGTATCTTACTTGGAACTCTTCCAACATACCGCCTCTCCATTAAGGGTAAAGACAAAACCCGAGATCGACTTGTTGTCGTCCTTATCATTCTAGAAGCTTGAATCGGTAAAGAACTCCACCTAGAGTTCACCGTTACTATACACCAAGAACATTTCTTTAGTCCTTCTCAAGTACTTAAGAATGTTCTTCACAGCTGTCCAGTGCATTTCCCCAGGATCTGATTGATACCTACTTACCACACTAAGTGCGTAAGCTACATCCGGTCTGGTACATAACATCGCGTACTTGATAGACCCAACTGCAGAAGCATAGGGTATCCCTTGCATGCGAGCCCTCTCCAAATCAGTCTTGGGAGACATCTCTTTAGAGAAAGTGATTCCTGAACAAGCGGGTAAATTACCACGCTTAGAATCTTCCATACTAAACCTCTTTAGTATGATGTCAATGTACCTGAATTGGGACAATCCCAATACCCACTTAGATCTATCTCTATAGATCTTCATCCCTACGATGTAGGAGGCATTACCTAGATCTTTCATGGAGAACTTTTGTGATATGAAGAGCTTGACCGAGTGTAGCATAGGAACATCATTTCCTATCAAGAGTATGTCATCCACGTACAATACGGGAAAAACAACTTTACTCTCTACAACCTTTTTGTATATACAAGGTTCATCTATGTTTTTGATGAAGTCAAACTCTTTGACTGGTACAATAAAACAGATGTTCCAGCTCCACGATACCTGCTTTAATCCATACATTGATTTAAGCAGCTTGCACACCTTTCCGCTGCTCCCACTGTTTACGAATCCCTCTGGCTGTGTCATATACACGCTCTCTTCTAAATCACCATTGAGAAAAGTGGTCTTGACGTCTATTTGCCAGATTTCGTAGTCATGGTATGCAATAATTGCAAGTAGGATCCTGATGGACTTAAGCATAGCCACTGGAGAAAAGGTTTCAACATAATCGACATCTGGTTGTTGACGAAAACCTTTTTCTACAAGTCTAGCTTTGAAGGTCTCAACCTTTCCATCTACACCAATTTTCTTCTTGAAGATCCACTTGCTACCAATGGATTTTACCCCTTCAGGAGTAACTTCCAAAGTCCATACTTTGTTGGTGTACATGGATTCCATCTCAGATCGTATAGCATCCAGCCATTTCACAGAGTTCCCACTTGTGATGGCTTGCTCGAAACTAGTTGGGTCATCATCTTCCATGATGCAATCCTCACTCCCACCGTCTATGAGAAAACCTTAGTATCTCTCAGGTGGATGAGGAACCCCACTAGATCTGCGGCGTGGCTGAGGTTCGTCGAGGACTATCGAATCCTCCGGTTCTACCAAATTATCAGTTATAGTTTGTGTTGCTGGAACTTCTTCCAGTTCTACCTCATTGCCACTAATTTCTTTAACAAGAAATTCCTTTTCCAAAAAGGTGGCTTATTGAGAAACAACTAATTTTTGTTCCTCAGTGTGGTAGAAGATATATCCATATGAATCCTTTGGATATCCCACAAACTTATACAAAACAGACTTTGCGTCGAACTTGTCCGGATTTTGCTTTTTAACATAAGCCGGACAACCCCATATGTTAACTCGTTTAAGAGACGGTCTCTTCCCATACCATATCTCATATGGAATGGTAAGCACGGATTTGGTCGGAACCCTATTCAATAGGTATGCAGCTGTCTCATGTGCATAACCCCAAAAGGAAATATGTAACTCAGCTATCCTCATCATAGAGCGCACCATATCTAATAGGGTGCGATTCCTCCACTCCGATACTCCATTGTGTCATGGTGTATACGGATTAGTAAGCTGAGAGAGAATCCCATTCTCTTTTAAATAGTCTCGAAATTCCGTGCTTAAGTATTCTCCTCACCGATCAGATCGAAAGATTTTAATACCTTTACCCGTTTGGTTCTCTACTTCGTACTTATATTCCTTAAATTTCTCAAAAGCTTCAGATTTATGTTTCATCAGGAACACATGTCCGAATCTTGAGAGATCATCGGTGAATGTAATGAAGTACGAAAAACCATTCCTGGCATGTATAGACATAGGACCACATACATCACTATGTATCAGTTCCAAGAGTTCAGTAGCTCTTTCTCCGTGTCCTGTAAACAGTGTTTTGGTCATTTTTCCTTTGAAACATGACTCGCAAGTTTCATAAGATGTAAATTCGAACTGATTCAAATATCCATCTTTATGCAACTTAGCTAGTCTGGTTGCATTGATATGACCTAGTCTACAATGCCACAAGAAGGCTTCGTTCATCTCTGAACTTTTTCTCTTGTGTGTGTTCTGTATGTTTAGAACTGTAGTTTGATTTAGAACGTATATATCGTTACACAACGTACCAAACCCAATCAACACTTGATTTAGGAAAATGTTCATAACATTATTCTCTAATGCAAAGTTATATTCTTCTTTATGTAATAAAGAAACTGATATAATATTGCACATCATTTTTGGTACGTAATAACAGTCGTTCAGAATCAATGTATTACTATTTGGTAATACTAGATGATATTCGCCAACTGCTTTGGCTGCAACAATTGCTCTATTTCCTACTTTGAAAGAAATATCACCCTTTCCCAGTTCTTTACCTCTCTTTAATCCATGTAACAAATTACAAATGCGGGATCCTGATCCGGTATCTAATACCCAGGACATAGAGCATACTGAGAAATAGTTCTCGGTAATGAACACACCCGAAGAGGAAGCATCAGCATGCTCTTTCTTCGTTCGGGTTGCGTGGGAATCTTGATATTCTCTTATTCCTTGCTCAGACTTATGACAATCATAAGAAAAAGCGGAACCAACGTTCCCCAGCTCAGTATAATAAGCGGGTTCGGTCAATACATCCATATTATTATCTTGATTAAGGCGTGTCATGGTCGCTACCTGGAGAAAGAGAGAGGAAAACACTTTAGCGTGCGCTCTTTGCAAGATTCGATTGGTTATTATCTTATCTAATCAGGATGGCTCCCACTATTTTTATCGAATCTTCCTTCAAATCCTAAAAGGTAAGATTAGCTGGGATTAATTATACCCTATAAGTTCGCCAATCGGTCAGTCAAGCAGGTATTGGTACTCCGAGGGAGTCTCCCCATGCTTTCGCATGGAACTAATTAAATAACTTCATTTCCGCAGGGGCATAACCCCGTTAATACCTTTCTTAGAAACCTACTGGATCAGCTAACTGTAAAGTGGAAAACTCTCCCAGAAGTAACACTTACTCGTAGTGGGTATCGAGATCCAATTATCTCATAGAAGATATGCAATCTCATTGCAAATTTCAACACTTGAAATTCTTAATATCTGTTTTTACCCCTAGCAACTTATGACCTTAACTATGGTCAATAAATCATAAGTGCTTGTCAAGTTCTACCCGTCATTTCATGATTAAATTAAACCCATCCGCACGACTCTTAACTATGGTTAACAAGGTCGTACGACTATCCTAATCCAATTGCATCATATGCGGCAGATAAGCACTAATCAGCTACCGCACACTATGCCTTGACTATGGTCAACAAACGCAGCATGAATACTAAATAGTCCTTATCTGAAATGACGGAGGGCTACGACTGGTTTTGTAGAAAACCTTTATCGTAATGAACTTGATATCGTTGTTGAATCTAGTAATTTGAAAAGGAGTGGTTTAAGCTCCTCTTTTAAAATCGAGTAGTTTTCAAAACAAACCGAGTGGTTTATATAATTTGCTAGTTTTTCTAAATAGGTCACTCCCGGTGAAAGGATATAGGCTCTTTCCTTATCGAATGAGGTGCTGGATATTCATAAAGGAATACCGCTATGCAAAGCAAGATTTAGAGCTACCATTTTGAAAAGTTTGATTCTACAACATCTTCAGGTTTCTTTTCTTTTCATTAATCTCATTAATGACGTCCCATCATTTATATTTCCTAAACATCACAGAAGAAACGAAAATAGAACGTATGCTTATGCCATATGCATTCGCCACGGGCCCCGTCATGCACCGTTAGGTTACTTAACTAACGGCAGAGCGGGGGCTGGACTGCGCGGGTGCAAAACATAAGCAAAGTTTATTATACATATCATATATATAACATTCGTCTCACGCAGTTATATGATCACATCACAGAACTCAAATAGCAGAAGTCAACATATGAAATATTGGATATTCTAGGAGGTCCGTGTTTTAAATTAATCCAGTAATGAAAAACACGGATTCCACAGTCGTGATGAATAGACAACCCACATCCCTAGACCTCTACGAGAGCGGCAAGCAACCATACCAATTCTAGAGTTAGGAGACCCAGTCTCGACTCCTTGAGATGGCCTCCCACTGGACTCTAGAATCCGGTTACTTGTGCTCCCGCCTTAGGTCTATCCTAATGCGTAAAAGAAAATAATATACATCAATAGTAACATCATCCTCAACCCGGAAGTGTCCCAATAAAAGAATATTAAATACAATTTTACATGAATGAAAATACAAAAACTCTCATCTCATGTAAAACCCCCCCGGCTATTCAATCACGACGATCTGATATAACATATCACAGCAACACATAAACATCACATTCCATCAACGTAAGTAAATACGCGTATCCCGAATGTCGTTGACATATAGCAACGAGATAGGGGATACCCCACATATTACATTTACAGTCGCAGAAAAAAATGAAAACTACAATAATTAGAATCTGCATTTATCTTAGACATCATAAACCCGGAATATCACATATTCCGAATTTCATGCCTAACCCAGTAAACCTTGCATTTAAGTCTCAAATTGAAACACTTTTCATTAACAAGTCGGGTAATTCAAGAAAATTCCCGATAAAATAATCGAATGCCCGTCGGGAACTTTAGTAGATGGCCTCACCCCCGATGCCGTCGACGAAGTGCACTTAGGCGGAACACCGTGGCCGTGAGCACCCAAGTGGATGCTTTTGGCAACGGGGTTCTCCTATGGTCACTTGGTCGGGACAATGAGGCATAACTATCTAGTAGTGTTACCCGGTGAGTGTTCGAGCACGATACACAATTGCGACGGAGTTTTAATCCGAATCAAAACTCCATGGCAATAGATCAAAAGAGACTAAAATGCTAGATTTATAAATTACAAACTAGTTTTCACAAAACTAATTTAATGTGGATTCCAAATATTGTATCACTTATCATTATAATCTAGATGATGTTAAAAATTTCGATCGATTTATTAAATACCCACAAATCACAGAGACCTCAACAACTTGAGCCTCACTAAAAATATCCAGAAAGTGCCAAATATCACAATGGAGCAGCACAAGAAACACGATCCCTCAAATCCATAAACATGCAGCGGAATCGTGGCTAAACTAGGGGTTAGGCCGTGGTTCCACGGTTCTTTGAAGGAATTGAGGACTCGTACTTCTTGGGGTTCCATCAAATAACCTGCACGATTTTCTAACTATTTTTAATTTGAAAAATTCAAACTTTTGAAAAATGGACAGAAACTTAGCAAAATCCGGGTTTCGAAGTTCGATCGAACACTTAAACGTCGTCTAGACATCGCCTAATATTCTAGCTTGGCTCTGATATCATGAAAGTGTATCTTAGCACCATCACTAGGTTAAAACAAGTATCAAGTATGCAATTTAAAAAATTTAAGGGTGCTAAGGTACACCAACCTAGGATCTAACTAGAGTATTAGGGTTTAAGCATAATAAAACAAGTTTTACACTAAGTGAAAGAGATTACAACCTTTATAGACCAAGTCCTTCACTTCTATAGCTCCGAGTAGTAGTCCCTACGACTCCTCTTGGCTCCACTTGAAGAAATGAACAAGCTTGCTCTGCGATCTTCAAGGCCGAAGATGATCTACCTTGAAACTTCTCTAGGTCAAGCTGCCTATTCACTAATCAACAATTAGTGAAGGAAACAACCTAATCTAAAGTGCTAATCTAGAGTAAGTTGATGTAGTAGGTGTTTTAGCTCACTTAGAATTTTCTTTCTCTTTAATTTTCTTCAACTCAAGAAAGGTTAGAGAGGAAGAAGAACATGGAGGAGGAGTGAAGGAATGTGAGCTTAGGTTTTTCAAAAGCCAAGTGAAGAATATCTCTCACATTCACTTATTGAAGCATGGATTATTTGCAATACAAATAATCAACCATGCTTCAATAGTGAAGTCAAATAAATAAATAAATCAATAAAGCCATGCTTCACCCATGCCTAAAATATCTCTCATTTTCCACCTCACAATTCTATTTTCTCAAAATAGAAAATCCATGTTCCATGCATCATTATCCATGATATAATATATATATATATATATATATATATATATATATATATATATTAAGAGAAGTGAGCATTAATATTAGTTAATACATAAATATATCAAATATAAATATATATCAAATTATTAAATCAATACTTGATTCAATAATCCGGTTATATCATATATAACTGCCTAATATCATTTATATGTATATAATATTATCAAATCAACACTTGATTCAATAATCTGGTTATAACACATATAACCTAACCGATATCAAATATCGCCAGATTAGAATACAGTATCACATATTCGTATTTAATCAGGCTCCCGCACATATCAGCATATATGCTCTACTTCATTTCTCTTAAGCTAGGAAACCTCTATATGGGACTCTAAAGATTTGTCAGTACGCCAGCAGTAGGTAATGATCACATCAGTTACCCACAAGCCGTCAGTGGTACTAGCTGGACGTAATGGCTACCCAGGTATTTAGTGATTAGAAAATCAACAAGCAAACTTGTCTAAACTCCCATGAAGCCTATAAGTAACACCTACCGTACAGTCCGGTCTCTTCGTCTGATATGTAGCATATCGAGTCTAGGGGTGGAATCATCAAACCCCTGTAAGTTGATATGTCATGCCGATGTGTGGCTCATAACGGTTCGGGAAATTACTGATAACTCTTACCAGTAAATCTCATCAGCCCTGGTCAGGGACTTACTGTTATAGCCAATCGAGCATAGTGCAATATCAACTCCTTATACCGGGAGAGACAAAACTCCTCCTATCGCTCACTGCCTCCATATGACTCGGGACTGTACCCAAAATCCACCTGTTTGTATGAATCCTTTGAGCCGTGTTAGGGAGGAAATCAAAGCACAGTGGGAACCACATAAGAAACTATGACGATCTCGGATCTACAGACTAACCTGTATCAGTGTCACCAGAAAACTGTTATCTGACAATAGTTATTGTAACATTTCAAAAAAATAAAATATTATTTTGTGAATTTTTATAATTAAATAATAAAATATTGAATATTTTAATAAGGCGGTATAATTAAATACCGATAAATTTGCGAAAAATTTGGAAAATTATAGAAATTACTTAAAAGAGGGTGTCTTATGTAAATTAGGCAAATTTTAAGTTTTTATGATTAATTATATGCTAATTTAGTGCTAATAGCGATTAAAAATCGCTAATCGCGTTTTAAACTTGTTTTGTGCAAACATGCACCATATCTTTTTTTTACACTTGTTGCATTTTTACTACATGTTTTTGGGTGTATGGCTTTTGTTTTGGGGTTACTATTGAGGAGAGAAGGAAAATAGAAAAGAAAAAAAAAGAAAGTCAAGAGCTATGGGTAAGAGAGAGAAAGAGTGGGTGAGGGGTCAACCCATGTCTTGAGCCATTCCCTCTTCATTTTTTTCACTCATTTCTCATCCCTCTCCTCACCTAGCTGCTGCTGCTGCCCCTCCCCCCTTCTCCACAAAATCCTCCAAAACTCCATGAAAAACACCTCAAAATCCAAGTCCCTTTTCATTAAAAAGATGCATGAGCTCACTAGCTACCCCATGGACTAAGAAAGCAAAGATTTTGAGGACTTTGGGCAACTCAACGAAATTCTTGAGTTGCCAAATGAGGTAATTCTTTCACCCTTACTATAGTTTTCCATTCACTTTAGCACATATGTGTGTTTGGAACCGAAATGTCGATGTTTAGTGGACTTGAGAATTTCTAGTTAGGGTTTATGGAAATTTTGAGTTGGGATGGGTAATTGAGCTCAGTAGAAGCCACACATACCCCCTAGCGCTAAAATCCAGACCTAAACCAGAGACTAGAACCCCGGATTACGGATTTAGAAATTCGATATCGGAAAATTGTCGATTCTGTGGATGTAAAATGAAATCTGCTAACACTCGGGCTGCCTGAAAATTATTTTGCAAAGACAGCGATACATGCAGGTGATTTAGAACATACCCTAAAGACCCCAGCCCTTACACCCTCTACACGGCCGTAGATTTAATCATTCTGGCCGCAATTTGCGGCCAGATCAGGTTGGAATTGATTCGTGTTGGTTATGTAGCTTTATCTCATGTAAACTAGACCCTTGGTATATGCAGATTTGGCTAATTTGACTTAGGGTGAAATCTGGGACCATTTTCATTAGTTGTTCTTTTGATTCATGTTTCGTTTTGCGTATTTTGAATTCTGGATTCTCGTATTTGCGTTTTACCTCGATATTTGGAGATGCGTCGATGAGATTGGGCATAGTGCCATGAGATCTGTGATATGATGTGGTTCGTATTTGTGATACGACATGAGATTTTAGCGGGCCTTTGGACGTGTGTTTTACACACGCATTTATATAGACGGTATCAGTTGTACTAGACTTAGATCAGTACCCCAGTTCATGAGATATGATGATAAGGATACCAGAAAATTGATGAGATGAATGTGATATTGACCCGTAACAAGATTTGGGATGCCGTACGATGATTTACCGTACGAGCTTTATTTGATGATAAGATCCGCACTCATGACTTGAGGATGTCATATGATATTGTATCGTATGCGGTACCTTTGAGGCGGGATCACCGACTATTATATTTATATGTATATATATATATCGACTCAGATTTAGGTGGTTTCCATAACCCTCCCTATTAGATTGTTAGTTAGATCTGTAGTTTGCTTGGTAGATGTTAGGCTAGACCGAGTCATACCTATTTCAAAACTAATGAATCGGGAGTATTTTAAAGACAGGCAAAGGGATTCTACGGATATTTTCAGAAGACGCACCTTTTCTTAAAAACACCGTAGCCCTCATTTTACTAAAAACCCCGATTCGTCTTATTTCAAATGGCAAACTGTATGACATTTTTATATTGATGCAGTTTCTTCACTGTTATGTTTGTTACTCGATTTATGCATATTCTTGCTATTCGAATCGCATTGCATGTGCAAATGTGTTATTGCTATATCAAAACCATGCTGTTAGGACACCAGCACCATTATCGATGATGTGTATGTTCCACGTACACCTGCTTGCTGGCTCACACACTTCATCATCGATAATTGTCATGCCACTACACAGTAGGATTATTGCATTAGGATATGACCCCTTGTATGGCATACTTGTGCACATACCTATTGTACACTCATACTTGTGCACATACGTATTGTACACTCATACTTGTGCACATACCTATTGTACACTCATACTTGTGTACTTACATATTGTACACTCTTACTTGTGCACATACCTATAGTACATTCATACTTGTGTACTTACATATTGTACACCCATTCTTGCATACATACGTATTTGCACATACATAGATGATTCTGGCTTGATTTGGAGATTTGGGAACCGCAAGATACTTTTTAAAACTGATTCATTTTAAAGGAGCGGTCTTTCCTCGATATGTGCATATTACTGTTTTATATCGCATGATATACTGATATGCTTACATTTCTTTTATATGTCACATACATCATGCTTTAGGATTATACTCTTTGAGATATGTTGTTTCCACGATATTTCTGGATTTGGGAACCGTGGTTATTTCAAAATAAAGTATGTATTGTTTTAAAAACCCGGTTACCCTTGATATGATATTTCAGTGCGTCCACCATGTATTTTCTCAGTTCTGAGAGTTGCATATGAAACCCGATTCGAGGAGCGGCAGGCACCGTCTGCGGGTTCATGGTGGACCCGGTGAGGTATCCCGGGGCAAGAAGACTTGTATATGTTGGACGGTGAGCCTGGCAGGGGAGTACTACTTACCGGTGATTGTATTTGAGCTCGGCGGATATCCGGAGGATACCGACCGGAGTTGAGAGATGATATGGGCCGATCCGGACTGACGGAGCCCGTGGGCCGATCCGGACTGACCGAGCCCTATATATATATGAGGATTTACGTGCCGATGCTAGGCACAGATTTCATAATGTTTTCGAGTGTCGATGCTAGACACTCAGGTTCCATGATTTGATATGTCGCGAGGGACACATGTTGATTTACATTCTCATACTTCCATGCATATGCTTTATGATATTTACATACATGATACTTATTGTCAGTGGCTGACACATGGACGGGATCCACATACATACAGACATTGATTATATAGTTGGATGATATCCACATACATATACTTCATGATATAGTTGACATTGATGCATGTTGATTACATTTATCATACCTCATATTTATGATATGTTGTTACCTGAGGCACTGACACGAGCACCTGGGATTACACTTATATATAGATGTTTACTCTGGCCACCTTATCATGCTTCAGACTTATTCATTAGAGATTTATATATATATCTGATCGTATTGACCTAGGATTGTGTCATACATATGATTTCTGCTCTGTGATGTTTTTTATTCACGAGTTGGCAACTCACCCCCGTTGTGCCACAGTTCTTGCAGGTTTTGCCGTACATGTTCCATTGCGGCTTTCTGGCACACTGCTTCCCTTACGGGTGATTTGCTTTGGTAGGTGGGTTCTTTTGCATTAGAACCACCATTGTATATGTATTATTCGGTTGTTTCTAGTAATTCCATCAACCAAACTTGTATATATTTTTCAGACTTAGAAAACCAGTTGTGTATTATTTCGACTTTAGAGTCGCGCGTTGTAGTATTATGGTTTTCATGCTGATTTTGAGTTTTCTTTTGAGTTTTGATCCTCGCCCTTCGGGTTGTATATTATACTGCTTGCGTGGTTGTGACCGTTGATTGACGAAGAGCTAGCTCCCACTTGGGGATGCCTTTTTCATTGTGCGTATATTATTCTTGTTGTACCCCGTTCGGGGCCAGTTTTTACAAAGGAAACTCTGCCGAAATTTTCAGAAAAGACTAGAGGTTTTAAAAATACATATTCGGCTTATTTATTTAAAAACCTTGCTTTTAAAACATATTTTCTTTACTTCTTAAAAACTAGTTTTCCTTATTTACTCCTTAAAATGGTTTTAGACTTCTGGGCTTTTGGCTTACTTGAATTAGATGGGGTCCTATAGACTTCATATGATTCAAGGGCCAGTCACGGGCTATTTCGGGTCGTGGCAAAGTTGGTATCAGAGCGCTAGGTTAACCTTGGTTCGAGTCTAAGTTTGATTATGCGGAGCCTAGAGTATTTATATATATATGGAACTTATGCTTGACCTTACGGAACTTAGACTTAGTCGAGGGGGTATTATACCCGAACTTTCGTCGCGTAGAATGACCCTTGGTTGATAGAGTAGGTAGCTTGTGTAGAGTGACGTACCGTACGTATGTTCCGCGGGATACTTACGATACGCTACTCCGCTTAAGAAACCTTAGGATGCACATTTCCTTGCACAGTATTATATTCATTCCTATGACATATCCTCATCAATACTGGTTATGATTTTGCTACCACGATTACACGGGCAGACAGAGATACGGCTAGGGTTGCGTCAGCACGGGCTCATCACGGACGAGGACTGACCAGGGCGTGATTCCAGGGACGTACGATTGCATAGAGAGGCGTTATTTTAGTGTGTTTTCGCGCCATGAGCGTTTGACAGATCGCGTTTACAAGATTTCTCGTACGTGCAGATCAGCACCAAAGGATCTGGCTACTGCTAGAGGCCAGCCAGAATGTGATGACCGTCGATGTATCGCTTATTCATGATGATTGAGGCACTGTTCAAAGTGCAGACGAATGAGCCAGTTGTTACTGCGAACGATGAGATATTGCCTAGATGTTGGAGCTATTGCAGTACGAGTTGTACCTAGAGATATGATAAAAGATTGCTAGTCTTCCATGGAGGAAAGGCTAGGACTTGTGTTTCGTTTTCTTACCCCAATGCGAGGTCCTCGATAGATTGATTCCAGCTAGAGACGACTTCACGCAGATTCGTTGAGAGTCGATAGAGACGATCGAATGTCAGGAACCCATTTCCAAGTTTAAAGTATTCGGAAGACAATGCAAGTAATGCTATGGACCCTCTAGAAGAATGAAACCCTAACTCGACGTAATGACCATGGAACGCCTTCGAACCTTAGGGTTTACGGAAGTTTAACGGTGCCATTTGTGAGGCTTAGGTTTGCCCTTCTACGGTTGGTCCATAGGTGCTGTGGCATGTACCGGAATACTATTAAACTGTACTCAAGATGTTGATCTCTTGGGGGATTATGAGGTTTTGACAAATCGATCGAATGGTTCGACATCTTTCGGATATCATGTGATGGGACGCATTGCTTGGGAGACTCCAGATACGAGTATAGCCGTTGGAGCGCAGTCCATGGAGCCACGAGAAGACGAATCCGAATCAGTCGACATTGGAGCAGAGTGGAGTAAAGAGTTCGCACGAGATCTCGACAAGATGACGTTCCACTCCGCTCACATCAGAGATGCGATATGCATGCAGAAGCGTCGATTATGGATATACCTTCCAGAAGGAGTCGCGATGAGTATGCGGCCGTTCCGGAACAAGAAACAGATTTAGTAAGGGTGGTAACTTCCGGGCAATTAGGCAGAAACGAGATTTGAGAGAGACCTCGACATGACCTTTCTGGAATACTTTACGAGAAGTCTTGGACCCAGGAGTGGTCATATTGCACACACCCAGCAGTCCAGAGTTCGGCATCGTCAATGAGATAGTTGACCAGGTTCGGATAAAGGACCTCATCCAGATGCGTTGTGAATTGATCAAGAACGGACGGGTATGGAGTATATCTCCGCAGGTTGGGACGAGTTCCCGAGGACGAGTTCGGCTAGATATCTTCCACAGAGTGATGAAGACACCGAGTTTGTGATTTCGAGTCTGTGTGAGAGACTTCGGATTGACCGTAGCCGAGGACAATTGCAGTGCGTAGATAGAGACGTGGCGTCGAAGTGGACGATGATACAGACAAGTGGGAAAAGAAGTTCGTACGAGATGTTGACAAGTTATTGTTACTCCCCGTTAGGATTAAAGGTCGGATATGTCTACAGAGGCGTTGGGAGGCGACCAGTTTCTGAGGAAATGCTGTGCTGAGGACGCAGATGTCCAGAGAGCGAGAAAAAAAAATTATGCAAGAGTACCAGCCTCCGTACAGTTCGACATAGGCGAGATCGGAAGAGACCTTGAGCAGGATTCTTTCCAGGACACTACTGCGATAAGATTTGCACCTAGGATCAGATGGGTAATGTGTATTTAGAGGACCAGAGGTCGGCGCCAGTGACGTGCTGCTTTACGAGTGGCCGTGAGGATTGACCGAGAGATGACCAGAGAAGTGCCAGGACGGAATCGTCCCTGTTAGCACACCTGACTGGGCCGATGAGCCGATGGATCGCAAGATAGGTAATCCACTGGGAAGATAAGGGCCCAGAGACAGAGGACGCCAGACCGTGAGCAAGAGGCAAGTAGATATCTTGCGCTGCTAGTATTGGATGCACCGACACCTTCTCGACTTTGAAGGAGGATATATCGATGACGGTACATATGAATTGTGATTTGGTGATTCGATTATCACGTATCCGTCACCTTATATTTTGGTATTTTGGGCGATCTATTCGCATGATTTAGTCTTGATGACTGAGTTTCATGATATTTATATTTCGTTCCCCACGGTTGCACCTGACTTCGGTTTGATGTCATTCGATATGTTGATTTTGATTTCATGCCTATGTTATGCATGTGATTTGACTTATGCTCTCGTCATAGTTTTCATACACTTTTAGTGCTTTGATTTGATTTGTGCACGCTGATACACATTGTTGTGAGATTATATACCGCGGTATACCTGATTTGGATTGAGCCATATTGCATACCGTCGATTTTGATTCTGATATTGATGTTGATTTCTTGCACTCCGTATATTTGATTTGGATTTTGCACATGTTCGATGTTTGATGTTTGATTTCGTGATTTCGTGCATGATGGATGCACCTGATTTAGATTTTCGCGCGTGCTGAGCGCATGTTTTAAGATGCGATTTTGGTGCACACCCGATGCACTAAATCGGGATTCTTCGTGCATGTCAGATGCACCTGATGTTGCTGTCGGGCACGCCCGTTGCCCTTGGCAGATGTTTCGTGCACATCCGTTGCACCTAGATGTTGTTTCTGTACATATGTATGGCACCTATATGGATTTTGATTTCCGTGCGCACCAGACGCACAGGGTATTATTATATACATTTTGTAATTGATTTCTTATGGAGCAGTACGTTTTTATGATATTTGCTATTTGTTTTCGTACTGAGTAGGACTAGTCAGAGGACAGTACCTGGACCTATTTTGCATGCATTGATAGTTATCGAAGGGATTTCCAAGAAGAGAGCTATAGTCTCAGTATTTACCTATGTGTCCGATATGACACGAAACGTTTAAAACAAGGAAACCCTTCTAAATTGCTTTCAAAACGGCGGAACGTACATATTAAACAAAAGATATATACATGTATGGTTATTTTCTTACAATAGACGTCCGCCACTGTGCAGAGTTATGCGCATCGCACAGCGACTTAAAAAGGTTTGGCATGCATTTCCTTCAGTTATTTACATGTATAGATTTGATGTCTACATGTATAATTTTGATGTATATCATATTGGTTTTGTTTTGGATTTGACATTTGTGTCTTTACCATGACTCCGATGATTGCGAGATGCTTGACGGAGTTTTGTTTTCGAGTTATCTGCTCATTGTTCATGCGCATGCATTACGCTATGATGCGTTTTATCTATTGATGATTTCGGAACCCCGACGACTTGGACTTTTACTGAAATGTTTTAGTATTTAAGGGGTTTAAATTAAAATTCGGGAAGCAAATTTCTTTAAGGGGGGAAGATTGTAACATTTCAAAAAAATAAAATATTATTTTGGGATTTTTTATAATTAAATAATAAAATATTGAATATTTTAATAAGGCGGTATAATTAAATACCGATAAATTTGCGAAAAATTTAGGAAATTATAGAAATTACTTAAAAGAGGGTGTCTTATGTGAATTATGCAAATTTTAAGTTTTTATGATTAATTATATGCTAATTTAGTGCTAATCGCGATTAAAAATCGCTAATTGCACTTTAAACTTGTTTTGTGTAAACATGCACCATATCTTTTTTTTTACACTTGTTGCATTTTTACTACATGTTTTTGGGTGCATGGCTTTTTTTTTGGGGTTACTATTGAGGAGAGAAGGAAAATAGAAAAGAAAAGCAAAGAAAGTCAAGACCTATGGGTAAGAGAGAGAAAGAGTGGGTGAGGGGTCAACCCATGTCTTGAGCCATTCCCTCTTCATTTTTTTCACTCATTTCTCATCCCTCTCCTCACCTAGCTGCTGCTGCTGCTGCCCCTCCCTCCTTCTCCACAAAACCCCCCAAAACTCCATGAAAAACACCTCAAAATCCAAGTCCCTTTTCATTAAAAAGATGCATGAGCTCACTAGCTACCCTATGGACTAAGAAAGCAAAGATTTTGAGGACTTTGGGCAACTCAATGAAATTCTTGAGTTGCCAAATGAGGTAATTCTTTCACCCTTACCATAATTTTCTATTCACTTTAGCACATATGTTTGTTTGGAACCGAAATGTCGATGTTTAGTGGACTTGAGAATTTCTAGTTAGGGTTTATGGAACTTTTAAGTTTGGATGGGTAATTGAGCTCAGTAGAAGCCACACAAATCCCCTAGTGCTAAAATCCAGACCTAAACCAGAGACTAGAACCCCGTATTATGGATTTAGAAACCCGATATCGGAAAATTGTGGATTCTATGGATGTAAAATGAAATCTGCTAACACTCGAAAAATTGTGTAGGTACCCCGCGAAGACTTCGGGACGACAAGCAAGCGCGTGGCGACGTCGGCAACGGAAGGCGAAGAGCAAGGTGAGTAGATTATATCTACGGGGGAAGTCGGGTGGATGGCGTATAGCACCCCCGCAGTTTGATACTTAGTATACTAGATATATACTATATATATATGTATGATAGCGTTATGCATGACTTGGATATTCAAGATGTGATTAGGTGTACTATGGATAGATTAGGGTTTAGAAGTAAACTAGTATAGTTTCCTAGTTGCGAACCCTAGAATAGGTTTACACCCACACGCACACACATTCTTATCTGTTATACTTATACCTGGATGATGAGGATAGTGGATGATATTTGGAGATGAGTCGATGAGATTGGGCATAGTGCAATGAGATCGGTGATATGATGTGGTTCGTATTTGGGATACGGCATGAGATTTTAGTGGACCTTTGGACATGTGTTTTACACACGCATTTATATAGACGGTATCAGTTGTACTAGATTTAGATCAGTACCCCAGTTCATGAGATATGATGATAAGGATACCAGAAAATTGATGAGGTGAGTGTGATATTGACCCGTACCTAGATTTGGGATGACGTATGATGATTTACCGTACGATCTTTATTTGATGATAAGATCCGCACTCATGACTTGAGGATGTCATATGATATTGTATCGTATGCGGTACCTTTGTGGCGGGATCACCGACTATTATATTTATATGTATATATATATATCGACTAAGATTTAGGTGGTTTCCATACCCCTCCCTATTAGATTGTTAGTTAGATCTGTAGTTTGCTTGGTAGATGTTAGGCTAGACCGAGTCATACCTATTTCAAAACTAATGAATCGGGAGTATTTTAAAGACAGGCAAAGGGATTCTACGGATATTTTCAAAAGACGCACCTTTTCTTAAAAACACCGTAGCCCTCATTTTACTAAAAACCCCGATTCGTCTTATTTCAAATGGCAAACTGTATGACTTTTTTATATTGATGCAGATTCTTCACTGTTGTGTTTATTAGTCGAATTCTGCATATTCTTGCTATTCGCATCGCATTGCATGTGCAAATGTGTTATTGCTATATCAAAACCATGTTGTTAGGACACCGGCACCATTATCGATGATGCGTATGTTCCACGTACACCTGCTTGCTGGCTCACACACTTCATCATCGATAATTGCCATGTCACTACACAGTAAGATTATTGTATCAGGATATGACCCCTTGCATGGCATACTTGTGCACATACCTATTGTACACTCATACTTGTGTACATACCTATTGTACACTCATACTTGTGCACATACCTATTGTACACTCATGCTTATGCACATACCTATTGTACATTCACACTTGTGTACTTACATATTGTACACTCATACTTGTGCACATACCTATAGTACATTCATACTTGTGTACTTACATATTGTACACCCATTCTTGCATATATATGCATTTGCACATACATAGATGATTCTGACTTGATTTGGAGATTTGGGAACCATAAGATACTTTTTAAAACTGATTCATTTTAAAGGAGCGGTATTCCCTCGATATGTGCATATTACTGTTTTATGTCGCATGATATACTGATATGCTTACATTTCTTTTATATGTCGCATGCATCATGTTTTATGATTATACGCATTGTGATATGTTGTTTCCATGATATTTCTGGATTTGGGAACCGTGGTTATTTCAAAATAAAGTATGTATTATTTTAAAAACCCGGTTACCCTTGATATGATATTTCTGTGCGTCCACCATGTGTTTTCTCGGTTCTGAGAGTGGCATGTGAAACCCGATTCGAGGAGCGGTAGGCACCGTCTGCGGGTACATGGTGGACCCGGTGAGATACCCCGGGACAAGAAGACTCGTATATGTTGGACGGTATGCATGGCAGGGGAGTAATACCTACCGGTGATTGTATTTGAGCTCGGCGGATATCCGGAGGATACCGACCGGAGTTGGGAGATGATATGGGCCGATCCGGACTGACGGAGCCCATGGGCTGATCCGGACAGACGGAGCCCTATATATATAAGGATTTACGTGCCGATGCTAGGCACAGATTTCATGATGTTTTCGAGTGTCGATGCTAGACACTCAGGTTCCATGATTTGATATGTCACGAGGGACACATGTTGATTTACATCCTCATACTTCCATGCATATGCTTTATGATATTTACATGCATTATGCTTATTGTCAGTGGGTGACACGTGGACGGGATCCACATACATACAGACATTGATTACATAGTTGGATGATATCCACATACTTATAGACTTCATGATATAGTTGACATTGATGCATGTTTATTACATTGATCATACCTCATATTTATGATATGTTGTTACCTGAGGCACTGACACGAGCACCTGGGATTACACTTATGTATAGATGTTTACCCTGGCCACCTTATCATGCTTCAGACTTATTCATTTGAGGTTTATATATATATATATATATATATATATATATATATATATATATCTGATCGTATTGAACTAGGATTGTATCATACATACGATTTCTGCTCTGTGATGTTTTTTATTCACGAGTTGGCAACTCACCCCCGTTGTGCCACAGTTCTTGCAGGTTTTGCCGTACGGGTTCCATTGCGGCTTTCTGGCACACTGCTTCCCTTACGGGTGATTTTCTTTGGTAGGTGGGTTCTTTTGTATTAGAACGACCATTGTATATGTATTATTCAGTTGTATCTAGTAATTCCATCAACCAAACTTGTATATATTTTTCAGACTTAGAAAACCAGTTGTGTATTATTTCGACCTTAGAGTCACGCGTTATAGTATTATGGTTTTCATGCTGATTTTGAGTTTCCTTTTGAGTTTTGATCCTCGCTCTTCGGCATGGTATATTATACTGCTTGCGTAGTTGTGACCGTTGATTGACGAAGAGCTAGCTCCCACTTGGGGATGCCTTTTTCATTGTGTGTATATTATTCTTGTTGTACCCCGTTCGGGGCCAGTTTTTACAAAGGAAACTCTGCCGAAATTTTCAGAAAAGACTAGAGGTTTTAAAAATACATATTCGGCTTATTTATTTAAAAACCTTGCTTTTAAAACATATTTTCTTTACTTCTTAAAAACTAGTTTTCCTTATTTACTCCTTAAAATGGTTTTAGACTTCTGGGCTTTTGGCTTACTTGAATTAGATGGGGTCCTATAGACTTCATATGATTCAAGGGCTAGTCACGGGCTATTTCGGGTCGTGACAGTTATGGTACCATCTAAGAGTTCTCGGCGAGTCCTGTTCGGTGTACCCATTCTCTAATAAGCACCTGTGTACAATCTTTGATGTCAAACACCAATGGTTATGGGATCAACCATCGCCCCCTACATGGTCAAGAAATGTACACACTAGTCTACTCTGGAATATCGATGGCTTGTCTCGATACTCTCTCGACTAAGAACAGTTAAAGGATGCGCTCGTGGACTACACAAGTCCCATTAGTATGATCCGCATCATAGTCCTGGTAGTCATGCAAAAATACTAAGGGCTTTATCAACATGTATTAGAGAGACAATATAATAATACATGTGTACATGTTAAGATAAAGAGCAACCAGATAGCATACTATCATGTCGAGCAAGAAATTCCTCTATATATATGTCCAAGCATCCACTATATCATACAATAATGGCCTCTAGGGCATATATATTTCTAACAGGGAGCACCTATGAAATGCAAAGGGGAGCGGCGAGCTACATACCCCGCGTTCTTAATCATGGCCTATGTTCATGGCCACGATTTTAAAATGCCCCAGAAGTTATAAAAGATCTTTATAAGGCTAATTACTCTGAACCATCTGAAAATCATCAAGTACCATTGTTGCATCACCCGAGAGAACCAGAGGCATTTGAAAAGTCATGTTTGCTAAAGGAAAAGGAAGAGGAGCTTAAATGTAAGTACGGAGCCGTAAAGATCTTTTCTCTGCAAATTCCCTCTGCCTCAATTATGTACTCCTCAATTGCTATGAAATGTGTGATCTATAGGATGCTCGATAAAGAGTTATCCCCAAAATGCAAAGTTAATGGCTCCGTTCTAAACTTGTTCGATGAACTTGAAATTCTGTAATAAGTCTCATGACGGCTCTAAAACTAAATTTTGGGATTCTTGTAAAAGTTATCATTTTCTGGATTCTTTTCAGAGTTATCCCCATCTATACGGATGCGCGTTTGAGTTATCCCTCACATGATTATCCTCATAATGGACTCCATGAATGTATGCATGGGTCAAAAATGAGCAAACACACATACATATATACTAGACATGAAACATAGAATAAAGACTTCAACATTCTTGCTGACAAAACAACCAGCTGCGGGAACCTACCCACGAAGATCAAACAATGGCGGAGACTCCTTTAGGCCTCCGCACCCTTTAAGCTTACGTGGCGACACCCCCAGTGGGTCCCACACCTACAGAACAATGGTGGAGACCCTATAGGCCTCTACACCCTTCAAGAAGAACAATGGCGGAGACCCCTATAGGCTTCCACAAACCTATGGCGGCACCCCCATAGCGGGCCCATGTCCATCAAACCTATGGCGGCACCCCCTAGCAGGCCCCATGTCCATCAAACCCATGGTGGCACCCCTAGCGATCCCCATGACAATCCAAGCTTATAGCAGAAGCCTCTAAAGGGCCCCATTCCCACCAAAACCCATGGTGGAGCCTCCCCTTGGGGTCTCCACACTTGTTCCCAAAGCCAATTCCTTTACACTGTCATTTGTAAATTTCAAAACAAAGCAAACTTTCCCATGGAAAGTTATAAATACTTTGCCATATACAATCCACGGGCTACTGTCGTGACATTGAAGTCGAACACCCCTGCAAATGTTCCTATAGCAAATTACAAATATTTTTCCATATACAATCCATAGGCTACCATTGTGGCACAGAAGCTAACCCTACGTGATACAGAAGTCGGTCAGCAATACTTACCTTAACCCAAAACCGCCCTGCGGCACAAATGCATAAAGCGTGTCGTATACAATCTATGGGCTACCATCGTAGCATAGAAGCCAACTGCTGACCTATAGCAAATAGAATAATTTGCTATGGGCTACAAACCCCCAAACCTATTCCAATATGTCCGAAATGACGCTAAACTAATACTATGGTCTGAGATGACCTCAAACTAATATCATTATCCAAGATGACCTTAAGCTAATATCGTGGTCCAAGACGACCTTAAACTAATATCTCCCACCAAAGTCCACCACTATTGTCCGATATGACCCTAAACTAATATTATGGTATGAAACGACCCTAAACTAATGCTCATGTCCGGAATGATTTTAAACTAAAACATATATGGAAAATATACTTCCATGGACCACTACATCCCTAAAATGGAATTCTGCTCTACGGCGGGCTACCCTATATTTGCCTTCCGTATACAATCCACAGGTAACCCTCGTGGCATAGAAGCCACCTCCATCGTGGCATAGAAGCCAACAAACATGTAAACCTAAAACCACCAACAACATGGACCACTATGGTCCAAAATGACCTTAAACTACTGCTCGTGTCTGAAACGAATTTAAACTAATATTCATGTCCGAAACGACTCTAAACTACTATCTATGTCCGCAACGACTTTAAATTAATACCAAACGCAACCAAACCTGCACTATGGGGGAATTGCATCATAGCAATTTGCCATATACGATCCACGTGTTACCATCTTGGTATAGAAGCCAACTATCCTTTTCGTCCTACCAAGTGTGTACCTTGCGACATACCCCATTCTCACCAGGTCCCACCAGACGTGCTGGTTAGCCATCACCGAATTTTAATCATCCGTGACACCGAAGTCAACTGTCCCACCTGGCATGAACATCTGTACTCTATAAACTATATAAACTTGCTTTACGACCAGTTGTTCTACTTTAGCAAGTCATACACAATCTACGTGTATAAACGACGGAGCGAATACGTGTTTCCTCGACGACCGCGACGTGTATGGTGGAAGATATATCATTTCTATTATGCGATAAAATGTACATAACGTGAAATTTATGATGCGACTAAACATATATAAATTGAGATGTATAACATTGTATATGACAATTATGAAATGCATGCATCAAATACTGTCTTTATATGCTCTTGCTGTTGAATACATACCATTGCCATCTATTTTTCTCTCGTATTTAAATGCACATAGGAATAAACCACTCATAGAAAGTTCTCTTTATTTAATACGGAAGGGTAATTAACTACAGGGGCTTGCACCTGTAGAAAAACTAGTCCCTACAATTAAAAAAACCCTTTCCGAAAGGTGAATCTGAGAAGTCACTCTACATTGGTCATATCGACTTGAACCCTTGGCCATATACTGCATCACAACAATGCGTCGTACTGAGGAGCCAGGCAGATTTGCATTGATCTGACCCCTTAAGACCCCCATAATGGACAAAGGATTCTCGGGGGACCCTTTCGGCGGCAAACATATTCTGGCACGCACGGTGGGACTGATTTTTCTTTTCTTATGGTTTATTTCTGTCATACAAAGAGCATTTTAATATATGTTTCTCCAAGCAGAACAATTGCATCCAAAAACTGTTAGTGTATATGCCCTAGAGGCCATTACTGTATCATACTAGTTTGTATATTACTTAAATGGAAGCTTCGGATATTCACCTTGTATAAACAATCTTGCTCAAAATAGTAGTATGCTACTTGGTTTGTTTCTACTTCAATGTGTACATGTGATTATTTTGCGATATCACCTATACGCATTAGTGGAGCCCTTAGGATCTTTGCTTGATTACCAGCGTTGTGATGGCAGTCACACTAGTGGGGGCTGGGTAATCTATAAGCACATCCTTATACAGGTCCCTAGTCGCAGGACTATCGAGACAGGGCATCGATACTCCGGAGTAGACTAGCGTATGCGCTTCTCATCCCAGTGTGGGAGATGGTCTGTCCCACAGCCATCAGTACGTCGTACTGGAGATAGTATACGGGTGCTCGTTGGGTTACGAGTACACTGGACAGGACTCGTCGGGAACTGACAGGTTGGTATTATACCTATCGTCAGTTATCAGTTCCCAGGTGACATGAGTACAGCTTAGTCCGCTGACTTGACACTGGCACTTCGCCTCGAGTGTGTTCCCACTGCACTTTGATCACTACCCTACCACGGCTCAAAGGAGTCGTGCAAACAGGTAGTGGTTGGGTGCAGTCCCGAAGCACTTGGAGGCAGTGACGGTTAGACAGGATTCGTCTCTCCCGGTATTGGGGGTTGACATCGCGCTGTGTCTAGGAGAGCCATTACACGAGTAGTCCCTGGCCAGGGCAAGCGAGATATACTGGTAAGCTTCCAGTATTATCTCAGGGTGTTTTGGGCTTCACTCCGACACGACTTGTACCTCTATTAGGGGACTGACGTTTTACCGCCCCCTAGGCCCGACATGTGATGTATTAGACGAATAGACCGAACTGTACGGAGACTGTCACATTCAGACTTAGTAGGAGTTCAGATGGGGTTCACCTCGTCAGCCTTCTTATCGGCATCTACCTGGGAACTGTTACGCACAGCTAGTGCCGCTTGCGGTCTGTGGTTAAACCCACTGCCAGCGTAGTGTCGAGTCTTTAGAGTCCCACACAGAGGGTATTCGCCTCTGGGCAAAACAGAGTAGAGGTCGCATGGTTTTGCGACAGGGTTCGTTCTCATTCGCGCACTTGTGCACGTTTTGGAGTCCGGACGGATATTACTGGCTGGCTCTGGATTGAGTCAGATACTGGTATATGTTTTGGGGTTGATTTTATCTCTTGGTATTCATGTTCCTCGGAACAAGAATGCGGGTGTGTATGCACAGTTGTTTGAGGCGGAGGAAGAGGTTTTTCATTAGGGTTTCGGAACGGGTGCATATGCACAGTTGACAGTCGTCTTTTTCCAAACCCTAATGGAATTATGATATATCAATTAATAATATTAATAAAATGAAATTGTGTCATGGTTGGTTTTTTTGTTGACTTGTTGACCATGGTTGACTTGTTGACCATGGTTGAAGTTTTGACCATCATCATTACAAAAGAAAGATGCTCTTTGATTCTAGCAAATTCATTTAATGTTTGAAATGATAATGGTCATTCCTAAACCTTCCATCAACTATTTCATTTTCATTATTATTATTATTTTGATAATTCTTTTTCTTTTGTGATATGGTTGCAAGAAAGAAAAAGATAGCTCATTCTATCATTTAGTTTCTCTCTCCTCATTTCATCTTCTTCTTCCTCTAGCTCAAGGAGAACCCTTCTCATGAGTTGAGAATCTCTCTCCTTGAAAAGATAAAACCCCAAAAGACACTCTCTACTCACTCTAGGATCAAGGTTTAGCAAGCCGGAGATTCTAGTTCTCTCAAAGTTCGAGAAAGAGCCCGAAGGTTGAACCCTCAGGTGGATCCATCTTCGACGGAAGAAGGCAACGAGGAAAGAACCATCAACCTCTACAAAAGTTTGAAGAAGGAGTTCAAGTTAGGTATAACCATCTATCCTAACTCTCTTTAGCATGTTAGCTAGTTTAGTTTAGAAAAGATCCCGACTTTGTTAGTCCATGTTGCCCCATGCGCTAAAAATTTGATTTTTATACCGTTTCCGCCTCCCCGTAAGAACCGGGGGTCGCAACGTGGACTTACAGTGGTATCAGAGCCTAACTAAACTTAAACTAGCTTGGTAGCGAAGTGTATGGAAGTTCGAAACCGAAAAATCGCAAAACCGGAAAAACAAAAACCCTAAGTTTCTGTTGAATTTTTTTGTGCTCTAAAAGTAAAACTTTGTACTCCTAAAATCGGCTCAGGGTTTTGTGAGAACACCCACGAAAAACGATCCCATGAATCGTTCAAACCGCCGCGGATCCGCGGCCTCAGCTATTCTCGTCGCCGCGGATCCGCCGCCGTTTAGCCTCTTCATGTGATCGTATTTTGTGCAGTGTTCATCTGGTAGGGTTTTGGGATTTTTCAAATATGTTATATGTGTCCAGATTTTCCAGAAAAGAAATTTACTTTTGGGGTCCTATAAATCCGTTTTTTTTTTCGAACTTCGCTACACTTTGGCTATGTTGGTTATATCTGTGATGTTTGCATGTATTGAACGTCGGCTAATCGCTATAAGTCGATTAGTCGGGGTTATACATCTCTGTGATCTGTGTTTGATATTGGAATGTGGATATGAATGTGTTGGACTGTCGCGGGTGAATAGCCGGGGTGGATGTGAGATGAGCTTTTGTTTTTCTTTCATTCATTGTAAATGTAAATTGATGTAATAATATTATTTGTATGGCCGCACAACCGGGTCGGGGTTGTAGCCGTCTTTGTATAATTCTTTTTACTGTTTTTGCTCCTAGGATAGACCCATAGAGGGGTGCACAAACTACCGGGTACTTGGCGGGTAGTTTGCCGCACCCGTAGGGGTCTTGGGTGGGGTATTTGCTATTCACCGCGACCGTGTAATCCACTTTTCGTTGCAGGCTCGAACGGATTGTGGATTGCTAGTATATCCAATGTATTCATCTGTGATCTGTAATGTCTATCATTGCTTTATATTTAGGCGTTGCTTATGTTTTACAGCCGCGCTAGCCCAGCCCCCGCTCTGTCGTTAGTTAAGTAACCTAACGGGTGATGACGGGACCCCGTGGCGAATGCGAATGGCATAAGCGTACGTCATATTTTGGTTGTTTTCTGCAATGGTAGGATTAAATGATGGGACGCATTAAAAGAACTAATGCAAGAATATCACGCATTAAAAGAACTAATGCAAGATAATAAACCAAGTTAAAATCGTTGGAACACTTTCGAAAAACCACTCGGTTCTTTTCAAAACTAACTTTTAAATGCAGAGCTTGAGCCACTCCTCTTAAAAGCTATCTCGTTCCATCGATTATATCAAGTTCACTACGTTCACGGTTTCGCCAAAACCATCCGTAGCCCTCCGTCGTTTCATATGAATATTCAACAGTATTCAAGCTGTGTTTGTTGACCTTAGTCAAGGCACAGTGTTTGGTAGCTGGTAGGTATTCATATGTTGCATAGATAGAATGCGTTGGTTTGGGACAGTCGTATTGCCTTGTTGGCCATAGTCAAGGGTATATACGGGTGGGTTCAAATTAACCTGGATAACGACGGGTAGAACTTGACATGTGACTTATGATTTGTTGGCCTTAGTCAAGGTCATAAGAGCATGGGGCAAAAATCCACATCGGGAGTTTCATAAGTACTGAAACTTGCTAGATTTGCATACCATTTGGAGTGTGATGATTCTGGTAGGATTCCTTCAGTTTCGTCACGCGATGATATTTGGATCCCGATCCTACTGTGAGTATATGCTACTCCTCGGGAAATTTCTCACTAAACGATCAATGCTATAAACCTAGTAGGTGCCTAGAAAGGTGTTAGCGGGGCTACGCCCCCAGGGAAAAGAGGTTCTTAAATTAAGGAACTTCGCGAAAGCGTTGGAAAACCTCCATCGAAGTACCGACACTGGCCTGGCTGAACGGTTAAGCAAGTATTGTGCGGTGGGATTGATCCCGGCTAATTCTTCCTTTGTGGTTTGAGGAGGGATTCGAGAGACAGTGGGAGCCATCCTGTTTAGACAAATTAAAAAACCATTCTAAACTTGCAAGAGCATCGTGCTAAAGTGTTTCTTCTCTCCCCCCTGCAGCGACCAAATTCGAAATGACTGGACTTAAGTTACTTCTAGATAAAAACATACTGACAGGACCAAACTACAAAGATTGGCTCAGGAATGTAAGATTGGCAATCACTTACGACAAGCTGGGGTATCTTCTTACCACCAAAGCTCCCCCCGTCCCAGGTCCCACCTCCAGCGTCGCGGATAAGGAAATCCGTAAGACTTGGGAGATTGATTGCGCGAAGGCCAGGTGCCTCGTGCTTGCTTCTATGGACAACGAACATCAGAGGAGGCATGAGAATATGGACCTCGAGTCCATATTTCTCCATACAAAAGAACTGTATGGAGAGCAGTCTCGTATCGCAAGATACGAAGTGTCGAAGAAGTTATTTTCGACAAAGTTGGCCGTCGGATCATCGGTAGCGGACCACGTGCTTAAGATGATTGGCTACACTGAGGAGCTCGCGGAACTTGGGACCACGTTGGACAGTGAACTCTATACGGATATAATTCTCCAGTCCCTTCCATCCACTTACACCCAGTTTATACTGAACTTCAACCTACAAGAAAAGGAAGTTGAACTTTCAGAACTCCTCAACATGCTGAGGAGCGCAGAGGGCACCCTACAGAAGGGTAGGGAAACACCCGCTTTGTTTGTAGGAGGATCTTCTTCCTCTAGGTCCAAGGCGAAAGCCAAGGGAAAGAGGAAGAAATCCCCCGCCAAACCAAGAGGCGGTGTTAGTAAAGTGGGTACGAAGGGAAAGGAAAAGGCAACAAAGATTGCGGGGAAGCTTGTTGAAAAGGAAGAATGCTTCTATTGTCATAAGAGTGGACACTGGAAGAAAGATTGCAGGGCTTGGAAGGCCAGGACACAGGAACTGAAGCAGGTTGCGGCTTCAGCTTCAGGTGTGTATGTTATTGAAAACTGTCTTTCTATAAACTCTACTTCCTGGGTATTGGATACCGGATCAGGATCTCATATCTGTAATTCTTTGCAGGCGTTGAGAAACCGTAGGGTTTTGAAGGCAGGTGACATGACCCTCAGAGTTGCGAACGGAGCTAGCATGGATGCTAAAGCCGTGGGGGGCTATCACCTGGGAATGTCAGATGGACATGTTTTGGTTTTGCGTAATTGCTTTTTTGTACCCAACGCAACTTGTAATATCATTTCTGTATCTTTGGCTTCTAAAGAAGGTTATGAATTTGCGTTTGTAAGTAATGTTGTAAACATTCACCTTAATCAAGTTCTGATTGGGTCAGGTACACTGAGCAATGGTATATGCGTGTTAAACCAACCACAGATTTTCAATGTCCAGAATACACACAAAAGAAAGTCTCCAGATATCAATCAGGCTTTCTTATGGCATTGTAGACTGGGTCACATCAATGAGACACGGTTGACTAAGTTACATAAAGAAGGATACTTGGATCTGTTCGAGTATCAGTCTTATGCCACTTGTGAATCTTGTCTCATGGGAAAGATGACAAAGACTCCGTTCACTGGACACGGAGAAAGAGCGAGCGAGCTCTTGGGACTCATACACAGTGACGTGTGTGGTCCAATGTCTACACATGCACGAAGCGGTTATTCATACTTCATTACTTTCACAGACGATTTCTCTAGGTATGGACATGTCTTCTTAATGAAGCACAAATCCGAGGCCTTTGAGAAATTTCGGGATTACAAGAATGAAGTTGAAAAACAAACAGGCAAAAGTATTAAGATTCTAAGATCGGATCGAGGTGGTGAATACTTGAGTGCCGAGTTCCTGGACTATTTAAAAGAGAATGGAATTCTTTCTCAGCGTACTCCTCCATACACTCCGCAACATAACGGTGTATCGGAAAGAAGGAATCGAACCCTATTGGATATGGTTCGTTCCATGATGAGTAAGGCTGAGTTACCGCGATCTTTCTGGGGTTATGCACTAGAAACAGCTGCACATCTCTTGAACCAAGTTCCTACTAAGACAGTGCCTACCACACCATATCAGATGTGGAGTGGGAAGAAACCCTGTCTTAAATCCTTTAAGACATGGGGATGTCCGGCTTTTGTTAAAAAGCAGCATGCGGACAAGCTCGAGGCATGCTCAGTACAGTGCAAGTTTGTGGGATACCCAAAGAACTCCAAGGGGTATCTATTCTATTACGCAGAGGAGCAAAAAGTCCTTGTTTCTCGTCATGCCCGCTTCTTGGAAACTGAGTTTTTAGAAAATCAGATAAGTGGGAGCGCAGTAGAACTGGATGAAATTCCAGAACCTCAGACTATTACTGAAAGCTTGGTGGAACCAGATGGTTCAAAAGAACAGGACATTCCTACGCCGCTCCGCAAGAGTAGTAGGCAGTCTCATCCGCCCGAGAGATACTACGGTTTTCTCATAGACGGGGATAGAGAGGATTGCATCATAGATTATGATGAGCCTACTAGCTTCCAACAGGCCGTTCAGAGCGTTGACTCGGTAAAATGGCTGGATGCAATGCGGACCGAAATGGAGTCCATGTACACCAACAAAGTATGGACGTTGGACATTGCTCCAGACGGGGTAAAACCCGTAGGATGCAAGTGGATCTTCAAAAGGAAGATTGGTGTAGATGGACAGGTTGAGACCTATAAAGCTAGACTTGTAGCAAAGGGTTTCCGTCAAAGACCTGGCTTGGACTATGACGAAACCTTTTCTCCAGTGGCTATGCTGAAATCCATTCGGATCCTTCTTGCCATTGCTGCCTTCCACGATTATGAGATTTGGCAGATGGACGTAAAAACCGCTTTTCTAAATGGAAATTTAGAGGAGTGTGTCTATATGGATCAGCCAGAGGGTTTCATTCAGAGTGGGAGCAGCGGAAAGGTGTGCAAGTTGCTTAAGTCCATCTATGGACTAAAGCAGGCATCGCGGAGTTGGAACATCTGTTTTGATGAAACGGTCAAGGAATTTGGCTTTATCAAAAATCCAGATGAACCATGCATCTATTGTAGATTTGTAGCGAGAACTGTGGTATTCCTCGTTTTATACGTGGATGACATTCTCTTAATAGGAAATGACATTCCTATGCTACAATCTGTCAAGGGATTCTTGTCACACAGGTTCTCCATGAAAGACCTGGGTGATGCCTCCTACATCCTGGGGATTCGGATCCATCGTGATAGATCCAAGAGAATATTAGGACTTTCACAGTCCAGGTACATCGACACTATACTGAAAAGATTCAGTATGGAAGATTCCAAGCGCGGTAACCTACCGGCTTGTCACGGGATCACCCTCTCTAAAGAGATGTCTCCCAAGACTGATTTGGAGAGGGATCGCATGTCTATTATACCCTACGCTTCTGCGGTAGGCTCTATAATGTATGCGATGTTGTGTACCAGACCGGATGTAGCTTATGCACTGAGTGTGGTAAGCCGGTATCAGTCAAACCCTGGGGAGAAACACTGGATAGCGGTAAAGAACATTCTCAAGTACCTGAGAAGGACTAAGGAGATGTTCTTGGTGTATGGCGGAAAAGACCTCCAGATCGAGGCCTTTGCTGACTCCAGCTTCCAGAGTGACAAGGATGATTCCAAGTCTATGTCGGGTTTTGTCTTTACCCTCAATGGAGGGGCGGTGTGTTGGAAGAGTTCCAAACAGGAAACCGTTGCAGACTCGACGATGGAAGCGGAATACATCGCTGCATCTGATGCCGCAAAAGAAGCTGTCTGGATGAGGAAGTTCTTGAAAGAACTTCAGGTGGTTCCATCCATTGTTGACCCAATACCTCTGTATTGCGACAACAACGGGGCTATAGCTTTAGCGAAGGAACCCAGGTCCCATCAGAGATCCAGGCACATCTTGAGGCGGTATCACCTGATCAGGGAGATCGTGGATCGCAAGGAGATCGAGGTTCGGAGGGTTGCTTCAGAAGAAAACACTGCAGATCCATTCACCAAGGCCTTACCCCAGACTCAGTTCGAGCGGCTGATCGAGATGATAGGTCTTCGATACGCCAGTACATGGCCTTAGTGCAAGTGGGAGATTGTTAGTGTATATGCCCTAGAGGCCATTACTGTATCATACTAGTTTGTATATTACTTAAATGGAAGCTTCGAATATTCACCTTGTATAAACAATCTTGCTCAAAATAGTAGTATGCTATTTGGTTTGTTTCTACTTCAATGTGTACATGTGTTTATTTTGCGATATCACCTATACGCATTAGTGGAGCCCTTAGGATCTTTGCTTGATTACCAGCGTTGTGATGGCAGTCACACTAGTGGGGGCTGGGTAATCTATAAGCACATCCTTATACAGGCCCCTAGTCGCAGGACTATCGAGACAGGGCATCGATACTCCGGAGTAGACTAGCGTATACGCTTCTCATCCCAGTGTGGGAGATGGTCTGTCCCACAGCCATCAGTACGTCGTACTGGAGATAGTATACGGGTGCTCGTTGGGTTACGAGTACACTGGACAGGACTCGTCGGGAACTGACAGGTTGGTATTATACCTATCGTCAGTTATCAGTTCCCAGGTGACATGAGTACAGCTTAGTCCGCTGACTTGACACTGGCACTTCGCCTCGAGTGTGTTCCCACTGCACTTTGATCACTACCCTACCACGGCTCAAAGGAGTCGTGCAAACAGGTAGTGGTTGGGTGCAGTCCCGAAGCACTTGGAGGCAGTGACGGTTAGACAGGATTCGTCTCTCCCGGTATTGGGGGTTGACATCGTGCTGTGTCTAGGAGAGCCATTACACGAGTAGTCCCTGGCCAGGGCAAGCGAGATATACTGGTAGGCTTCCAGTATTATCTCAGGGTGTTTTGGGCTTCACTCCGACACGACTTGTACCGCTATTAGGGGACTGACGTTTTACCGCCCCATAGGCCCGACATGCGATGTATTAGACGAACAGACCGGACTGTACGGAGACTGTCACATTCAGACTCAGTAGGAGTTCAGATGGGGTTCACCTCGTCAGCCTTCTTATCGGCATCTACCTGGGGACCGTTACGCACAGCTAGTGCCGCTTGCGGTATGTGGTTAAACCCACTGCCAGCGTAGTGTCGAGTCTTTAGAGTCCCACACAGAGGGTATTCGCCTCTGGGCAAAACAGAGTAGAGGTCGCATGGTTTTGCGACAGGGTTCGTTCTCATTCGCGCACTTGTGCACGTTTTGGAGTCCGGACGGATATTACTGGCTGGCTCTGGTTTGAGTCAGATTGTAACGTCTTCAAAATAATAAAATATGATTTTTGGGAAATTTTATAATTTAATATTATTTTAATGAATATTTTAATATTCTGGTATAATTAAATACAGATAAATGGGGAAAAATTATGGAAAATTCTAAAATAAGGTATTTTAAGGAATTGCCTCGTTTTCTGTGCGCCCCCATTTCCTCTAGTTTTGACCCTGAGTATGTCTAGTTTTGACTGATTCCATCTAGGGTGAAATCTGGGTTGATTTTCCTATGTTGGTGTATAATTTGTGACTTGTTGTAGCATGGATTTTGGTATTTGGTGATTCATTCCTGTCGGGTGGCGTTTGGACGTCAACGACAAGTGGATTTTGATTGTGTTTACATGCGAGTCGATGGGTTTTTACCTATGCGGGTAGCGTGTGCCATTTTGGTTTCCAATGTGATTTTCATGTGCTTTAGCATTGTGATATACTTGTAGGTACCCCGCGTGATGTTGAGGCAAAGGAGGTGAAGATAGCGACATCGGCTTATGCACACGAGAAGCAAGGTGAGTAGATTTATATCTACGGGGAGAAGTCGGGTGGATGGCGTATAGCACCCCCGCAGTCCGTGGTGATGTATACAAATACGTATACACACGAATATTTATATTGTGTTGTTTAGGGTTATTGATGGTAATAATGATATTTTGATGATATGAATATATTGGTTTAGTATAGTGCGAACCCTAGAGTAGTTGTTGCACTCACACATACATTTACACACATACTTGCATTCATTCTTTCATTTATTAGAGTGCATATGATGGTGCGTATATCTACACATGGGTATGGGACTATGTGTTTATATACGGGATTTGAGGATGATACGTGGTTTGAGATGATGCTTGATGTGAGGCCGTGAGATCGGCGATGTGACATAGCTTGTCTTCGAGGTGCGATATGATAGTTTTAGCGGGCCTTTGGACATGTGCTTTACCCGCATTCATATTTTTATAGATGGTATCGATTTGTACTAGACTTAGAGTAGTACCCCAGATTATGCGATCTGATGATAGTGATACCTGATATGTGATGAGGTACAGTGATATTGACCCCTACCCAGCTATTGGGATGCCGTACGACGATCTACCGTACGAGCCGATATTGATGATAGATCCGCACTCATGACTCGAGGATATCTTACGATATGTTATTGAGGCGGGATCACCGACTATCATATCTATATATATTGACTCAGATTATGTGGTTTCTCACCCCTCCTGTCTAGATTACTTAGTAGACATTAGACTGGACCGAGTCATACCTATTTCAAACTAACGAATCGGGGATATTTTAAAGATAGGCAGAAGGGTCATACGGATATTTTCAAATGATGTATCTTTTCTTAAAACACCGTAGCCCTTGTTTTTCCAAAAGCCCTGATTCGTCTTATTTCAAATGGCACCCCTGCATGACTTGTACAGATTGGTGTAGATTCTTTACTTTTGCGTTGATTATTCGATTCCGCATATTCATGCTATTTGCATTGCATCACTTGTACTGTGGTTATATTTCAGTCATGCTGCTAGGACACCAGCACCATTATCGATGAAGCATATGTTCCACGTACACTTGTTGCCGGCTCACACACTCATCATCGATAATTGCCATGTCACTACACTGTAGTACTATTGCATTCAGTATATGATCCTTGCATGACATGATGATGTGCATACCTTCCTTTACATGTCGCATACTTCATGCTTTTGACTATACGCATTGAGATATGTTGTTTCTATGATATTTCTGGATTTGGGAACCGAGAGTGTTTCAAAAGAGAATATGTCATTTCTTTAAAAACCCGGTTACCCTTGATATGATATTTCAGTGCGTCCACCATGTGTTTTCTCGGTGCTGAGAGCGACATGTGAAACCTGAATCGAGGAGTGGATGAGCCGATTGCGGATACATGGTAGACCCGGTATGGTTCCCCTCGGCAAGATGATCGATGAGCTTTGCCGATTGAGCCTGGAGGCGGGCGAGTACCTACCGGTGATTGGTTGGACCTGGCGGTTATCCGGAGGATACTGACCAGAGTCGATGGATAGATTTGGGCGTCCTGCCGGGGCCGAGGGCCGATACCGCAGACAGAGCCCGCGGGCCGATCCGGACTGACGGAGCCCGATATATGAGGATTTATGTGTGGGCACAGTTTTCATGATGTTTTCGAGTGCCGATGCTGGGCACTCCGGTTCCATGATTTTGACGTGTCGCGAGGGACACGGGTGGGTTATATCCTCATATTTCCATGCACAGGTTTCATGATATTTACTTGCATGATGGTTATTGTCATTGGGTGACGAGTGGACGGGATCCACGTGTGTGCAGATTTGATTACATTGATCATACCTCATATTCATGACATGCTATTACCTGAGGCACTAGCACGAGCACTTGGCATTACACTCATGTAGAGATTACATTGCCAGTTTAGCATGCTTCGGCTTTATTCATATTGAGGTTTATTTATATCTGATCGTATTGACCTAGGATGGGTCATGCATTCGATCTCTGCTTGTAGATATTTTCTATTCACGAGTTGGCAACTCACCCCCGTTGTGCCCCAGTCCTTGCAGGTTTTTGCCGTACAGATTCCATAGCGGCATTTCTGGCACACTGCTTCCTTATGGGTGACTTGCTTGGATAGGTGGGTTCTTTTGTATCAGAACCGCCATTGTTCATGTATCATTTATTGTATCTAGAATTTCCATCAACCAAAACTTGTGTATTGTTTCAGACTTAGAAAACAGTGTTGTTTTATTTCGACCTTAGAGTCGCGCTAGTAGTATTACGGTTTTCTGGCTGTTTTGAGTTTCTTTTTTTTTGGGTTTTGATCCTCGCCCTTTGGCGTTGTATATTATTATTGCTTGCGTGGTTGTGACCGTCGATGGACGAAGAGCTAGCTCCCGCTTGGGGATGCCTTTTATCATTTCATATATATTATTCTTGTTGTACCCCGTTCGGGGCCAGTTTTTACAAAGGAAACTCTGCCGAAATTTTCAGGAAAGGTTACACATTTTAAAAAAATGCATATTCGGCTTAGTTATTTAAAAACTTTGATTTCCAAACATGATTTCCTTACTTTTCAAAAACAGTTTTTCCTTATTTACTCTTTAAATGGTTTTAGATTGCTGGGCTTTTGGCTTACTTGGATCAGATGGGGTCCTATAGACTTCATATGGTTCAAGGGCCAGTCACGTGCTCTTTCGGGTCGTGACAAAGTTGGTATCAGAGCGCTAGGTTGACCTTGGTTCGAGTCTAAGTTTGACTATGTGGAGCCTAGGGCGTTACTTATATACGGAACTTAGGCTTGACCTTACGGAACTTAGACTTGGTCGAGGGGGTATTAGACCCGAACTTTCTTCGCGTAGGATGACCCTTGGTTGATGGAATAGGTGACTAAAGTAGAGTGACGTACCGTTGGTATGTTCCGCGGCATACTTACGACACGCCACTCCGCTTAAGAAACCTTAGGTTGTACATTTCCTTGCATTGTGTCATATTCCTTCCTATGATCTATCTTCATCGATACTGGTTGTGGTTTTGCTGCCGCGATTGCACGGGCAGAGTGAGCTACGGCTCGAGTTGTCAGCATGAGCTCGTCGCGGACGAGGGCTGCCCGGGGCGTGATTCCAGAGACATACGGTTGCATTGAGGCTTCGTATTTTGTGTTTCCGCACTTTGAGCGTTTGACAGATCGCTGTTGCGAGATTTCTCGGATGTACCAGACGGTACCAGAGGATTGAGCCACTGATAGAGGCCAGCCAGGATGTGATGACTGCTGATATATCACTTATTCATGATGGTTGAGGCGCTGCTTAGCGTACCGACGAATGAGCCAGTTGTTGCTGCGAGTGATGAGATATCGCCCAGATGATTGGAGCTACTGCAGCATGAGCATATTCTTAGAGATATGGTAGTGAGTCGCTAGTCACCGAGGATGAATGACTAGGACATGTGGTTCGTTCGCTTACCCCGATGCGAGGTCATCAGATAGATTGATTCCAGCTAGAGGCGACTTCACGCAAATTCGTTGAGAGTCGATTGAGACGATCGAAGGTCAGGAACCCATTTTCCAAGTTTAAAGTATACGGAAAGACATGCAGGTGATTCTATAGACCCTCTAGAAGAATGAAACCCTAACTCGACTTAATGACCGTGTGAAAGCCTTTGAACCTTAGGGTTTGTGGCAGTTCCTCGGCGCCATTAGTGAGACTTGGGTTTGCCCTTCTACGGCTGGACCACCGACGCTGTGGCATGTACTCGATACTATTAAACTGTACCCGAGATGTTGAGCTCTTGGGGGATTGTGAGGTTCTGACGAGTCGATCGGATGATTCGACATTATTCGGATATCATGTGATGGGACACTGCTTGGGAGACTCCAGATACGAGCATAGCCGTCGGAGCGCAGTCTGTGTAGCCATGATGAGATGAGTCCGAATCAGTCGATAGTGGAGCAAGGTGGAGTAAAGAGTTTGCACGAGATTTCGACGAGATGACGTTCCACTCCGCTGACATCAGAGATGCGATATGCACGCTGAGGACGTGTTCGGCTAGATATCTTCTACTGAGTGATGAAGATACTGAGTTCGTGATTTCGAGTCCGTGTTAGAGACTTCGGGTGGACCGTAGCCGAGGACATTGCAGTGTGCAGATAAAGACGTGATGTCGAATGGTCGATGACACAGACAAGCGGGACAAGAAGTTCGTGCGAGAGGCAGACGAGCTGTTACTACACCCCGTTAAGATTAAAGGCCGGACATGCATACAGAGGCGCAGAGATGCGACCAGCTTCCGAGGAGATGTTGTACTAAGGACGCAGAGGTCCAGAGAGCGAGAAAAGATTACGCCAGAGTACCAGCCTCCTTACAGTTTGGCTTAGGCAAGATCAGAAGAGACCTTGAGTAGGATTCCTTCCAGTACACTGCTGCAATAAGAGTTGCACCCAGGATCGGATGTGTGATATGCATTCAGAGGACCCGAGGTTGGCGCCAGAGATGTGCTGCTTTACGAGCGGTCGTGAGGATTGACCGAGAGATGACCAGGGAAGTGCAAGAACGGAATCGTTCCTGTCAGCACACCTGACCGGGCCGATGAGCCGATGGATTGCGAGTTGGTAATCTACAGGAAAGATCAGGAACCAGAGGCAGAGGACGCCAGCCGCGAGCAAGAGGCAAGTAGATATCTTGCGCCGCTAGCATCGGATGTACCGGTACCTTCTCGACCCTGAAGGAGGGTATACCGACGACGGTAATTATGATTTGTGATTTTGTGATTTGATTATCACGTATCCGTTGCTTTGGATTTCGGTATTTTGGGCGATCTATTCGCATGATTTAGTCTTGATGACTGAGTTTCATGATATTTGATTTTGTGCACCATGGTTGCACCTACTGGGTATTTATACCTTGTACATAGTTATTACTCTTGAGCTGTTGATTGCGATTTCATGCCTATTTTATGCTGGTGATTTGATTTACGCTTCCAGCAGAGTTTCATGTAATTTTAGTGTTTTGATTTTGCACTCGGTATAGCTTATATGTGCTTGTAGTGCATCGATATGTGTTTTGTGCCCGCAGCTGCACACGTTTATGATTTTCTTCATATCTGGATACACTTGGTGTTGCTGTTAACGTATTTGAGTTATTGCTTGGTATTTGTGCATGGGATGCACCAGTTCTATACTTCGTGCATTTGTCGCACCAGTTTTATGTTTCTTGCGTTTATCACATCAGATTTATATTTCGTGCCCTTGTTGCACCGGATTTATATTTTGTGCATTACGATTGCACCTGACTTCGATTTGATGCCTTTCGGTATGTCGATTTTGATTATGATATTGATGTGGATTCTTGCACTCCGTGCTTTTGACTGGACTTACGCATATTCGACGTTGCTATTGGATTTTGTGATTCCGTGCATATTGAGTGCGCAGGGTTTAGATTTTCATTCGTGCACGATGGATGCACCGATTTGGATTTCCGCGCATGTTGGGCGCATGTTTTGAGATACGATTTTGGTGCACACCCGATGCACTAAATCGAGATTTCTTCGTGCATGTCAGATGCACCGGGTTTTTGGCTGTCAGGCACACACGTTGCCTATGACAGATGCTTCGTGAACACCCGTTGCACCTAGATGCTGTTATGTGCATCTGTTTAGCACATATATGGATTTTGATTCCCGTGCGCACCAGATGCACAGGGTGGGTTATGTATATTTTTGAGATTTATTCCTTTTGGAACAGTACATTTTTATGATATTGGATATTATTTTCTTACTGAGCAGGACTAGTCAGAGGACAGTACCTGGATATTTTTTTTTTGCATGCATCGATAGTTATCGAAGGGATTTCCAAAGAGCGAGCTATAGTCTCAGTATATACCTACGTGTCCGATATGACACGAAACGTTTTAAAAAAAAACAAGGAAACCCTTCTGATTGTTTTCAAAACGGCGGAACGTGCTTATTAAACAAAGGATATATATATACATATATAGTTACTTTCTTATGAAAAACGTCCGCCACTGTGCAGTGTTATGCGCATCGCACAGCGACTTAAAAAGGATTTGGCATGCTTTTACATCAGCTATTCACATGTATAGATTGGATGTCTGCATGTGTAGTTCTGATCCATATCATATCGGTTTTGTATTGGATTTGACATTGTGTCCTTACCTTGACTCCGATGATTGCGGGATGCTTGATGGAGCGTTGTTTTTGAGTTATCTGCTCAGTACTCATGCGCATGCATTGCGCTGTGACGTTTTATGTGTTGATGATTTCGGAGCCCCGACGACTTGGAATTCGTATCAAAATGTTTTAGAATTTGGGGTTTTAAATTTAAATTCGGGGACCGAATTTCTTTAAGGGGGGTAGATTGTAACATCTTCAAAATAATAAAATATGATTTTTGGGAAATTTTATAATTTAATATTATTTTAATGAATATTTTAATATTCTGGTATAATTAAATACAGATAAATGGGGAAAAATTATGGAAAATTCTAAAATAAGGTATTTTAAGGAATTGCCTCGTTTTCTGTGCGCCCCTATTTCCTCTAGTTTTGACCCTGAGTATGTCTAGTTTTGACTGATTCCATCTAGGGTGAAATCTGGGTTGATTTTCCTATATTGGTGTATAATTTGGGACTTGTTTTAGCATGGATTTTGGTATTTGGTGATTCATTCCTGTCGGGTGGCGTTTGGACGTCAACGACAAGTGGATTTTGATTGTGTTTACATGCGAGTCGATGGGTTTTTACCTATGCGGGTAGCGTGTGCCATTTTGGTTTCCAATATGATTTTCATGTGCTTTAGCATTGTGATATACTTGTAAGTACCCCGCGTGATGTTGAGGCAAAGGAGGTGAAGATATAGCGACATCGGCTTTGGCACACGAGAAGCAAGGTGAGTAGATTTATATCTACGGGGAGAAGTCGGGTGGATGGCGTATAGCACCCCCGCAGTCCGTGGTGATGTATACGAATACGTATACACACGAATATTTATATTGTGTTGTTTAGGGTTATTGATGGTAATAATGATATTTTGATGATAAGAATATATTGGTTTAGTATAGTGCGAACCCTAGAGTAGTGGTTGCACTCACACATACATTTACACACATACTTGCATTCATTCTTTCATTTATTAGAGTGCATATGATGGTGCGTATATCTACACATGGGTATGGGACTATGTGTTTATATACGGGATTTGAGGATGATACGTGGTTTGAGATGATGCTTGATGTGAGGCCGTGAGATCGGCGATGTGACATAGCTTGTCTTCGAGGTGCGATATGATAGTTTTAGCGGGCCTTTGGACATGTGCTTTACCCGCATTCATATTTTTATAGATGGTATCGATTTGTACTATACTTAGAGTAGTACCCCAGATTATGCGATCTGATGATAGTGATACCTGATATGTGATGAGGTACTGTGATATTGACCCCTACCCAGCTATTGGGATGCCGTACGACGATCTACCGTACGAGCCGATATTGATGATAGATCCGCACTCATGACTCGAGGATATCTTACGATATGTTATTGAGGCGGGATCACCGACTATCATATCTATATATATTGATTCAGATTATGTGGTTTCTCACCCCTCCTGTCTAGATTACTTAGTAGACATTAGACTGGACCGAGTCATACCTATTTCAAACTAACGAATCGGGGATATTTTAAAGATAGGCAGAAGGGTCATACGGATATTTTCAAATGATGTATCTTTTCTTAAAACACCGTAGCCCTTGTTTTTCCAAAAGCCCTGATTCGTCTTATTTCAAATGGCACCCCTGCATGACTTGTACAGATTGGTGTAGATTCTTTACTTTTGCGTTGATTATTCGATTCCGCATATTCATGCTATTTGCATTGCATCGCTTGTACTGTGGTTATATTTCAGTCATGCTGCTAGGACACCAGCACCATTATCGATGATGCATATGTTCCACGTACACTTGTTGCCGGCTCACACACTCATCATCGATAATTGCCATGTCACTACACTGTAGTACTATTGCATTCAGTATATGATCCTTGCATGACATGATGATGTGCATACCTTCCTTTATATGTCGCATACTTCATGCTTTTGACTATACGCATTGAGATATGTTGTTTCTATGATATTTCTGGATTTGGGAACCGAGAGTGTTTCAAAAGAGAATATGTCATTGCTTTAAAAACCCGGTTACCCTTGATATGATATTTCAGTGCGTCCACCATGTGTTTTCTCGGTGCTGAGAGCGACATGTGAAACCCGAATCGAGGAGTGGATGAGCCGATTGCGGGTACATGGTGGACCCGGTATGGTTCCCCTCGGCAAGATGATCGATGAGCTTTGCCGATTGAGCCTGGAGGCGGGCGAGTACCTACCGGTGATTGGTTGGACCTAGCGGTTATCCGGAGGATACTGACCAGAGTCGATGGATAGATTTAGGCGTCCTGCCGGGGCCGAGGGCCGATACCGCAGACAGAGCCCGCGGGCCGATCCGGACTGACGGAGCCCGATATATGAGGATTTATGTGCCGATGCTGGGCACAGTTTTCATGATGTTTTCGAGTGCCGATGCTGGGCACTCCGGTTCCATGATTTTGACGTGTCGCGAGGGACACGGGTGGGTTATATCCTCATATTTCCATGCACAGGTTTCATGATATTTACTTACATGATGGTTATTGTCATTGGGTGACGAGTGGACGGGATCCACGTGTGTGCAGATTTGATTACATTGATCATACCTCATATTCATGACATGCTATTACCTGAGGCACTAGCACGAGCACTTGGCATTACACTCATGTAGAGATTACATTGCCAGTTTAGAATGCTTCAGCTTTATTCATATTGAGGTTTATTTATATCTGATCGTATTGACCTAGGATGGGTCATGCATTCGATCTCTGCTTGTAGATATTTTCTATTCACGAGTTGGCAACTCACCCCCGTTGTGCCCCAGTCCTTGCAGGTTTTTGCCGTACAGATTCCATAGCGGCATTTCTGGCACACTGCTTCCTTATGGGTGACTTGCTTGGATAGGTGGGTTCTTTTGTATCAGAACCGCCATTGTTCATGTATCATTTATTGTATCTAGAATTTCCATCAACCAAAACTTGTGTATTGTTTCAGACTTAGAAAACAGTGTTGTTTTATTTCGACCTTAGAGTCGCGCTAGTAGTATTACGGTTTTCTGGCTGTTTTGAGTTTCTTTTTTTTTGGGTTTTGATCCTCGCCCTTTGGCGTTGTATATTATTATTGCTTGCGTGGTTGTGACCGTCGATGGACGAAGAGCTAGCTCCCGCTTGGGGATGCCTTTTATCATTTCATATATATTATTCTTGTTGTACCCCGTTCGGGGCCAGTTTTTACAAAGGAAACTCTGCCGAAATTTTCAGGAAAGGTTACACATTTTTAAAAAAATGCATATTCGGCTTAGTTATTTAAAAACTTTGATTTCCAAACATGATTTCCTTACTTTTCAAAAACAGTTTTTCCTTATTTACTCTTTAAATGGTTTTAGATTGCTGGGCTTTTGGCTTACTTGGATCAGATGGGGTCCTATAGACTTCATATGGTTCAAGGGCCAGTCACGTGCTCTTTCGGGTCGTGACACAGATACTGGTATATGTTTTGGGGTTGATTTTATCTCTTGGTATTCATGTTCCTCGGAACAAGAATGCGGGTGTGTATGCACAGTTGTTTGAGGCGGAGGAAGAGGTTTTTCATTAGGGTTTCGGAACGGGTGCGTATGCACAGTTGACAGTCGTCTTTTTCCAAACCCTAATGGAATTATGATATATCAATTAATAATATTAATAAAATGAAATTGTGTCATGGTTGGTTTTTTTGTTGACTTGTTGACCATGGTTGACTTGTTGACCATGGTTGAAGTTTTGACCATCATCATTACAAAAGAAAGATGCTCTTTGATTCTAGCAAATTCATTTAATGTTTGAAATGATAATGGTCATTCCTAAACCTTCCATCAACTATTTCATTTTCATTATTATTATTATTTTGATAATTCTTTTTCTTTTGTGATATGGTTGCAAGAAAGAAAAAGATAGCTCATTCTATCATTTAGCTTCTCTCTCCTCATTTCATCTTCTTCTTCCTCTAGCTCAAGGAGAACCCTTCTCATGAGTTGAGAATCTCTCTCCTTGAAAAGATAAAACCCCAAAAGACACTCTCTACTCACTCTAGGATCAAGGTTTAGCAAGCCGGAGATTCTAGTTCTCTCAAAGTTCGAGAAAGAGCCCGAAGGTTGAACCCTCAGGTGGATCCATCTTCGACGGAAGAAGGCAACGAGGAAAGAACCATCAACCTCTACAAAAGTTTGAAGAAGAAGGAGTTCAAGTTAGGTATAACCATCTATCCTAACTCTCTTTAGCATGTTAGCTAGTTTAGTTTAGAAAAGATCCCGACTTTGTTAGTCCATGTTGCCCCATGCGCTAAAAATTTGATTTTTATACCGTTTCCACCTCCCCGTAAGAACCGGGGGTCGCAACGTGGACTTACAAAAACAACATAGTGCCACAGCTGCTGCAGCTGCTGCCTTTACCTACTTCATGATAATATCGTCGGGATCTGTAATTCAGCTTCCCCATGGCCATGTCGAAGTCGAAGGATTGGGATCCACCATCCAATTCGGCACTTACACACCTGTTTACTTCGCCAAAATTGTTGTGATCCTTGAGGCTCCTGCTGAGCTCGTGGGTTCTGATAAGATGAAGGAAGATGCATCTACTGTCACTTAAGCCAGCCCTGCCAGGCTTCCTAGCGCCAATTATGATCGTCCCCAGCAACTTTCAGGCTGACGTCAACCGAAACACCCAATATGTTCGGGGGCTACAAAAAGTGATTGCTAAAGCTGCTATGCGGTCAGCCTTCACTAGGCTATCCACTTCCAACTCAACGGTCTGATTGGTCCATCCTTTGCATCGGGGAAAAATCAACAGAGATGTGTGCTAGTGGCAAACATCATCTACTACTCCTATTGGCGCCATCTCTCATCAAGTTAACAACGATGTGTGCCAGGGGAAAATGTCATCAAACTCCCCTATAAATGTCGTCAATCATCGAACCAGCAGGGACGTGCACCGGGAGCAGGCATCATCAAATATCCCTATTGACGCTGTCGATCGTCAAACTAATAGAGATGCATGCCGGGGGCAAGTAGCACCCAGCACCCCCAGGACGCTATCACTACAAAGATAGGAAGAAGAGCCCGCCAAAGGAGGAGTTACAGAACAATGGCTGCTATGTCTCAGACTCACAATAACAGGGTCTAAGGGCAGGATCGAAAAGCTTATGCCACGAATGTTAACCTCAGCAACCGCTTCGAAGCATTGAACATGGTTCACAAGAATGCCGCTATAATGATTCTCAAATATTCGCCGCCCTCAAGCAGAAGAGGTGAAGAGCGTAATCCGTGTTCTGGACACCAATCCATCTCATATCGGGTGTATCAAGCTCCGAGGACTGTGAATGACCGGCAATATAAAAGGAGCTCCCAAAAATACCAAGGATAGAATATCAATCAGATCCAAGGTCAATTTAAGTTAGAGGAAAAAGGAAAGAAAGACTCCCTCCGCCACTGCAGGTTCCTCTCGGTCGTTTGTCCTCGACCGTGTGAACGAAAGCTTCCAAACTCCTGCTAAGATGATGCTTTCATCCATAATTGTTGATGAAAAGGGATGCGAACGGCCCGCCTCACCAGAAATCCATTTCAAAAGGAGCAGTGACGCTCAAATCTATACAGTCTATGTGATTGGTGAACTGTCCTAGCCTGAACCTTTCGCAAGATCTGAACGACACAATAAAAGAAATCAGTCGTAGAGCACAGTTGAATCGTTATGCCCTCACACAGGCGACGGAACGAAGATGAAAATGATCCACTCCAGGCTGAGACAAGACAGAAAGATGATGAAATTGCCTCCCTAAAGTAACAAGTCGGTGATCTTGCCGCAATGGTCAAGAATTTGACTAAGATGATGATGACCTAAGCCACCAAACAAGTTAGGATATCTCCTCCCGAGCAGCAACATACCATTAATGAGGCATGGCTGCTTGGGTGACTCATGCTTTGGTGACCATTGAAGCATGCTTGATTCATTGGTTTGAATTATTGGTATGCTTCATTATTCACAAACACTTAGCCATTCTCACTTGAATGCTCATCACAACATCTCATCTCCTCAAAATTTCTTCTTCTTTCTCAAACCTAAAAGTCTCATGTGTTGAGAAAGGTAGGGTATTTTGAGAAAAATTAATCCATCATCATTCTCCACATCTTCTAGACTACTTAGTTTAGCGAACTAGGTACCCTAGTTATCCCGGTTTAGAGGTTAGAGCTTGAAGTACATACTCTCGGGTGGACGACTTTGACGCGAGGAGGTCGACCTTGCAAGTTCGATTCGATTTTTGAGGAGCCAAGGAGAGAAGGACAAGAACACCCGAAGGACTAGTACATGGAGGTATAACACTCTTACATAGTAGTTAAACCTCTAGTAGTTAGTTAAGGTTCAAGTAAAGATCTTGGAGTTTAGTCGGTGTTGCAAAGCTTGTAAAAATCATTTTTTACATATTCCGCCTCCCCACGAACCCGCGGGGTGCGCGACATTGACTTACAGTAGTATCAGAGCCTACTAAAACTAAACTAGCTAGTTAGCAAGTAGTTAGAACTTCGATCGTCGGAAAAACCTGAAATCACTACTTCAAAAACCAAGCATGCTGTCGTTTTTAAAATCTGATCAAAAAATAATTTCAGTAGACTTAAAAATGCAAGCAGGGTATTTTAAGAACACAGAAGAAAAACGAAGTGGTAACTCACCAAGACCACCGCGGAAGCTCGGCGAAACAGTGCGTTTTGCCGCGGTTCCGAGGCCGAGTCGAGGCCGAGTTGCACCGATTTTCTTCTGTGGGTCTTATTTTTAGAATTGTGATTTTTAGAATTTTTTTCTTCTGCCCAGTATTGTTTGTGTGCTGGTTTGTACATGGGGTAAACACGAAAAATATATTCGATTGAAATTCTTATGTTACTTAGCTAATCGGGTTTTCTGTGTTTGGATATATGATGCTAAACGTCTGCTAATCGCTATACGTCGATTAGTGGGGGTTGAAAATATCTGTGATCTGTTTGTGGTTTGTGTATATGGAATATTGGATCGTTGTGGATGAATAGCCGGGGGATGTGAGAAGTGCGTTCTTCTTTCATTCATGTAAATTTGTAAAGTGATGTAATATTATTTTGCGGGGCACATCCGGGTTGAGGTTGTAGCCACCGTTGTATTATTTCATTTACTGTTTTTGCTTCTAGGATAGACCCAAGGTGGGATGCACAAACTACCGGGTTCTTGAAGTGCCGAGTGGCCTACTCATTTTACTGATGGAGGTTGCTTCATTTCGGGAATTTGGCAGATAGTTTGCCGCATCCGTAGGGGTCTAGGGTGGGGTTTGGCTATTCATCACGACCGTGGAATCCGTCTTTCATTATAGGGTTAAACGAAACGCAGAATTCCTAGTTTATCCAATATGTTCTTCTGTGATCTGGAATGCCTATTATTGCGAATGTATGTATGTATATATATATGTATATATATAAATATAGTAGACGTTGCTTATGTTTTGCACCCGCGCTAGTCCAGCCCCCGCTCTTCTGTTAGTTAAGTAACCTAACGGTGCATGACGGGGCCCCGTGGCCAATGCGGATGGCATAAGCGTACGTTGTATTTTCGTTTTTTCTGCAATGATAGCATTAAATAATGGGACATCATTAAATGATTAATGGAAAGAAAACAAACCAAATCTGAATCATTGGAACAGTTTCAAAACCACTCGGTTTTCTTCAAAAAACAACTTTCAAATGCGGAGCTTAAACCACTGCTTTAAAAGCTACCTAGTTCATTCGATTATATCAAGTTCATTACGTTCACGGTTTCGCCAAAACCATTCGTAGCTCTCCATCATTTCAGATGGGTATTTAGTAGTATTCAATCTATGTATTTTGACCTTCGCCATGGCATAGTGATTGGTAGCTGCTGCATATTCATCTGTAGCATAGATAGATGAGTTGGTTTGGGACAGTCGTACTACTATTTTGGCATTATTCAAGGGTATGTATGGGTGGGTTCAAATTAATCTGGACAATGACAGGTAGAACTTGACTTGCGAGTTATGATATGTTGGCTTTCGTCAAGGTCATAAGAGCTTAGGGCAAAAATCCACATCGTAGTTTCTAAGGAAATTGAAACTTGTTAATGTTGCATAGCATTTGGAGTATGATGATTTTGGTAGGATTCCTTCAAGGTTGTCACACGGTGATATTTGGATCCCGATCCTACTGTGAGTATCCGCTACTCCTCGGGAGATTTTTCACTAAATAATTAATGCTATAAACAAAGTATGTGTCTAGAACGGTGTTAGCGGGGCTACGCCTCCAGGGAAAAGAAGTTATATAATTAAGAAACTTCGTGAAAGCGTTGGAAAACCTCCCACGAAGTACCAATACCAGCCTGGCCGAAAGGTTAAGCAAGAATTGTAAAGTGAGATTAATCCTGACTAATTCTTCTTTTACGGTTTGAGAAAGGATTCAAGAAACAGTGGGAGCCATCATGTTTAGATAAATTAATAATCAATTTAAACTTGTAAGAGCATCATACTGAGTGTTTCTCCTCTCTCTCTTGACTGCAGCGACGAAAATGATAGGGCTTAAGTTACTGCTAGATAAAAACAAATTTACTGGGCCAAACTATTATGATTGGCTAAGAAATGTCCAGATGGTCATAACCTATGACAAGCTGGGCTACCTCCTTAATACCAAAGCCCCGCCGTCCCAGGTCCAAATTCCACCGTCGTGGATGTTGATATCCGTCAAATATGGGAAAAAGACAGTGTGAGAGCCAAGTGCCTCATGTTAGCCTTAATAGATTATGAACACCAGAGGCAGCACGAGAAGATAGACTTAACTTCCATCTTCCTCCATACCATAGATTTATATAGAGAGCAATCTCGTATTGCAAGATATGAGACCTCGAAGAAATTGTTTTAGGCGAGCTTGACTGTCGGGTCATTTGTAGGGGACTACATCCTTACGATGATTAGCTTTATTAAAGATATCGCAGACCTTAGGACTACGTTGGAGAAAGAGTTATATACTGACTTGATTCTACAGTCCCTCCCTTCTATCTACGCCCAGTTTATCTTGAATTTCAACATTCAAGGGAAGGAAGTTTCACTTCCAGTACTCCAGTAGTTTCTTAGAGTGTTTTGGGCTCTACTCCGGCATGACTTATTGCGATATTAAAGGTTTGACGGTTACTGCCCCTAGACCCGATATGCGATACTTTTAGACGAACAGACCGAACTGTATGGAGATTGTCACAGATAGGCTCAGTAGGAGTTCAGATGAGTTTGCTCATCGGCCTTCTTATCGACAGATACCTGGGTAGCCGTTACATGTAGCTAGTACCACTAACGTGCTTGTGGTTAAACCCACTGCCAGCATACTATCGAGTCTTTAGAGTCCCACACAGAGGGTTACCCTATTTCGAGCGAAACGATGTAGAGGCCGTATGGTTTTACGGCAGGGTTTCGATCACATACGTGTACTTGTGCACGGATGATGTTCGGACGGATAATACTAGTGGGCTTTGGTTTAATCCAGATCCTAGTATTATATTCTTGGATTATTTTCGTCTCTTTGTATTCGTATTTTTCGGAATACGGATACGGATATATATATATATACAGTGAGGGGTATTCTTGTAATTGTGTAAGAGTGCTTCTAGAAGAAGACACCTCATTTGTGGATTTAACCATTTTTTTAAATGGTTAATGAGGTGGAGGTGTGAGGTGTTGTTTGTATATTAATGAGGCATGGCTGCTTGGGTGACTCATGCTTTGGTGACTATTGAAGCATGCTTGATTCATTGGTTTGAATTATTGGTATACTTCATTACTCACAAACACTTAGCCATTCTCACTTGAATGCTCATCACAACACTCTCATCTCCTCAAGCTTTCTTCTTCTTCCTCAACCGTAAAAGTCTCATGTGTTGAGAAACCTAGGGTATTTTGAGATAAATTAATCCATCATCATTCTCTACATCTTCTAGGTTACTTAGTTTAGCGAACTAGGTACCCTAGTTACCTCGGTTTAGAGGTTGGAGCTTAAAGTATATACTCTCGGGTGGATCGTCTTTGACACGAGGAGGCTGACCTTGCAAGCTCAATCCGATCTTCAAGGAGCTAAGGAGAGAAGGACAACAAGACCCGAAGGACTAGTACACGGAGGTATAACACTCTTACATGTTAGTTAAACCTCTAGTAGTTAGTTAGTTAAGCTTCAAGTAAAGATCCTGGAGTTTAGTCGGTGTTGCGAAGGTTGTAAAAATCGTTTTTTTCATATTCCGCCTCCCCGCAAACCCGCGGGGTGTACGACATCGACTTACACTCTCCTCCCTCAAATAGAGCCAGAAGAAAACCCAGCTTGTATGTCAATCGACACCGCCTCCACTTCTACATCCAGGAGAAAGACACAAGCATCTCCAGCGTCTGAAAAGAAAAAGAAGAAGGCCAAAAAGCTGGTGAAGTCGAAAGACAGCAAAGAAGTCAATTCAGCAATTCAAAAATACATAGACTCTATGGAGGAATACGAATAGAGGGCAGTCTCTCCGATCACCTTGGAAGACTACATAAGGCACCTGTTCAAAGACGATGACTCCATCTACGAATCAGATTATGATACATTGCCGGTGGAAACCTATGATGTTATAAACGTATGGTCTGACCAAGAGCCTACGCAGTATCTCCAGGAAAATGCTCCACCCTCGCTTTCAAGGGATGAGGTAAATGATATGATTGCAAGCGCATTGAGAGTCAAAGATACAGAAATCATAGCCTTCAGAAGCGAGATGTGACAAAGAACAACCTTGCTAAACATGCATATTTAAGCGCTGGAAAATAGTCTGACAAGCATGGTAGGCATTCAAATGGAGGCTATACAGCGTAACCAGGAGCGGATTCATGATTTGTCTAAGATGCTTGAATAATGGATAATGGCTACCATCGCCCAAATGAAAGATGATAAAGGCGAACTGCCAGTGCGTTTCCCTGCGTCAGAGTCGAATGAAGCTTCCGCCTCAACCTCAAAACAAAGGAGGTAGAGAAGGAGAAAAGCTATGATAAAAAATGCTAGAAAAGAGTATTGGAAAGAAAATAAGATGGAGCTGATCTCTGAAGAAAAGAGCCTCGATTTAGGAGTCGCATACCTGAGCGAAGGAATGTACAAAACTCCGGATGATAATGATGAAGAAGATGAATCGGATGAACTCCTAGTGAATGTTTGCAGGGCGATATTCAAGTTTATCACTTCGACAGGAACTCAGAAAGTGATCTCGAAAGGGCTTTTCCTCATAGTTCTGCACCATCGAGCGATGAGTATATACAAAAAGATAACGATGGTTTTGCCTATGATGATCAATATATGGCCGATAACAACGATGACTTCTACAACGCTAAAGAAGATCCTCCGCCCGAGAGGTCTGTAGCCAAAAATGCAGCGAGAAGCGTAAGGAGAAGGAACAAAAAGAAAGTACCTTCCTGAAGAAGAAATCTAGAAACTGAAGTTTCATATCTGGGAGCTATAGCCCATAGCTTCATCAATTCTTTAAGGGCGCACGAAGAAGAAGATGCTTCTTTAAGGGCTGAAATTAGAAGAGTTGGCGATTTGCAAGAAGAAGCCATAAGCGAGGTCCGATGCAGAATATTGAGTCTAACGATCTTGCTCAAACGGCCAGAAACAAATATTGTAAGTCGTTCCAACTACGAATTAATAAGTGAAATTTAAAACTAAGCATATGAACGTGCAAAAGCTGAGCTAGAAACGCTGCAAAACACTCCCGAATGGAACGGTGTCGGTCCTGTTGCAGAAAGTAATGAAGCTCCAGTGTCAAGCATAGAAAGAAAAACTTGTGCAGGAAGCTATTATAAAATAAGAGGCTCTACAAAAGCAAAAGAAGTGATCGAAAAAACGTACCCTCTCTCGACAAATAGATCTGAAGAAATCACGAAGTGGGATAACCCTGTTTCTGCTTCGGAAAATAATCAGGCATTGACTACAGGCATGAAAAAAAGGATTGGGCGAGAAAGAAAGCTATGAAAAGCAGAGAAGTGTGCATAGCTATTGCAGAAAGGCGTAACGATAAAAATGACTCCAATTCCAACTCCGAAGACGAGAAGGAAGGAAATTACAAACTTTTAGCAGCCGCTGCCGAACTGAGAGGAGGAAAGCAGCTTCCTCCCTCCGTCTACAACTCCAAAGGAAAAGGTAAGTAAACTGATAAAGGTAAGCAACATGCTGATCAAGACAATGAAATCGAAGAAGGATTCATGCCTGAACTTGCTGCAAAGCCAATCTCTAAGAAGCGATGATCGACTACAATATGTCATCGCATCGGAAGAAGCTGCCGGTGTTCATAAGCATATATAAAGCACTAATCATGTCAAAGGACTTGAGAGAATCGTTGATCACAACCCTAAATGATCCCGGACATTTCCAAGCCTACTTCACAGAAGCAAACAAGAAAGAAGGGTTATATGAAGAAAATGCAGCTAACGTGGGCTTAGGCGAAGGAGACGTCTTGCTGGGTACTCAGGAACACAACAGACCCCTATATATGATGGGTTTCTATGAAGATGAGAAGATTAAAAGGATCCTGATCGATCCCGGGTCTTCGGTGAACCCAATGACGATAAAAACCTTAATGTCCTTAGCTTTGATGCTAGGCATTTATCCAGAGAAAAGATCACCATAGCCTGCTTCGATTTCCACAACTCTAAAATGTTAGGATCGATCATATTACCGCTAAGGTTAGGCAAATTAGAGACCGAAGCGAAATTCCATGTGCTGAACAATGATGCATCCTATAAAGCGCTATTGGGATGACCCTGGTTTCACGAATATAATGTAGTACCATCAACCCTACACCAATGCATGAAATATATCAAAGACGATGAAGAGCACTCATCAAAGGTGATCTTCACTCTTTCGATGTTCTTGAAGTACGATGAAGATTCTAGATACTTTCAAGAAGAACCCCAAAAGCCAAACGCGAAGGCTACATCTGTAAAAGCTCTAATCAAAGAAGAACAACCAGTGGTCACCGTCTAGGTCTAAGTACCCCATCTGGGAAGTGATACCGAACCTGAAGAATCCATAGTCGCTTCTTATACCCGAATGCCTCACTTGGGAAGCGATATTGAAGAAGATGAAGATGAGCTGTGCGTCGAATTCAAAGAAAAATGTGCTTCAAACCCAAAGCAAGAATCAGAAAGTGATAATTCAAGTGATGAGTCTGAAGAGGTCTTGCGAGTCACCAGGACTCCTCTTAAGCACTTTAAGAACTTAACACGCTCGAAGGTTACATAGTCGAAGATCTGACAACCTTCTATATCCTGCCGGGGAAATCACGCAACAAAGGGATTCTATTCCACAAGTCGGATGATGACCGAGCCCAGGGAGATGCATGGCAGATGATAAATCGAAATGCCGAAAGAATGCGGCCCATCAGAATGCCTAATTACTTCCCAGATAAGTTGAGATGCCTGCAGAAAGCTCAAGGCTTCTCTTTCGAACAAACTATGGTACAAAGCCAGTTCTACAAGAATGTTTAGGAACCGTCCAAGGTTCAACCTGTCAACCCAAATGAAAAGACTGCAAAGAAAATGCTAGGTTATGTCGCAAAGAAGTAACCCAGAAACAAGCACAAATTGAGTCATACCTGCTACACGATTCAGGAAGCTGCAAATCCTATCGTCGAAAGTATAAATGATGATATGCTTTTGCTCTACGGCACAAACGCACAAAGCGTGTCATATACTATCCACGGGCTACCCCTGATAGCATCTCAACCATATCCTTACAACGGTGATTATGTTATCCCAAATCCTCCAAATGTTGTTCCTTCCCTATGGCACAAACATACAAAGCGTGTCATATACTATCCACGGGCTACCGCTGATAGCATCTCAACCACGTTCTTACAACGGTGACTATACTATCCTGTTCCCTGATAAAATATCAGGAAATTCCCTAATAGGGTATCACGTGCTGACACGTGATAGGTTCCTGTGATCTCTACTTTATAGAATTAAATTCTAGTCAAACAAAAATGTAACAAAACAGCAAGGAAAAACCTCAATGAGGCGTCACGTGCTCACAGGTGACCAAGGGTCATGTGCTGACACGTGATGATTCCCCAGCTCCCTAAAAATAGAATTAAATTCTGGTCACGTGTCAACACGTGATGGGCTCCTAAGCTCTTTAATCAATAGAATTAAATTCTATTTAATAATCAAATAATGGGATCACATGCCAACACGTGATAGACTTTTAAAAGCCTTCTGAACTAATAGAATTAAATTCTAATTAAGGGAAATCAAAGACCCTAACTGGAAAAATATTTTTTTAAATCTTTCCAAAGAAAAAAGATGGTGCTCTGTAAAATAAAGCACCGTTGGATTAAAAATCCAATGGTGATTAAAAATCACCAATTTATGGAAATATTTTATACAAGGAAAGATTTTCCTGAAATTCACCAAAAATAACAAATAGATTATCTTCTGGATTAAAAATCCAATGGTGAATAAAATTCACCGAGTGATCTAAAAGATCATGTTAGTTACAAAAACAACCAAAATCTTTCAATGAAAGATTCACTAAATAAATTGCTTCTTTTCTTTCTCCTATAAATAGGAGCCAAGAAGAGAAGAGAAGGGATCTTTGGAATTTTGATTTTCTGGAGAAAAAACAACAACAGAGAGAAAAAAGAAACGAGAATTTAATTCTCAAGAAAAGAAACCCTAGATGAGAAAGGGGAAAGAGATCTAAGCTCCATGAAATAAAAGAGAATTTAATTCTCAAGTTTAAGAGTTTAACTCTTCTGAACAAGAACTTAGTTCTTCCTTTGGTTGAAGATTTGCAGAAGCAGATCTCCCCACAAGTTGAGAATTTAATTCTCATCGGGGAGTTTCTGTCATGCAGATCCAAGACCTAGAGGGAGAATTTGAGTTTAAGGAATTTAATTCCCCCAAATTCATAGGAATTTAATTCCTCCAAATAAAACTAGGGTTTAACCCTATATGAGAATTTAATTCTCTCAATTTCATAGGAATTTAATTCCTCCAAATAAAACTAGGGTTCAACCCTGCATGAGAATTTAATTCTCCCCAAATTCATAAGAATTTAATTGCTCTAAATGAAATTAGGGTTTAACCCTACATAAGAATTTAATTCTTCCATATACATAGGAATTTAATTTCTCTAAAAACAGAATTAGGGTTTAACCCTACAGAGAATCTAATTCTTAAAACAAGAGACTTAAAGCTCTCCATGCACGTAAAGGACTTGGTCACGTGGTGACACGTGCCCCCCCATCCTCAATGATCAGAATAGAAAGAACAAAACTAGGTCACGTGCCCCCACATGACCCCTACACAGATCCTTTAAAATGAGAAAGAAAAACTTGGAGGCAATGCCTCACGTGCTCCCACGTGGCCCTCAAAATAAAGGGAACAAAGCCAAAAGCAGAATCAATTTTGGGCGCCCTCACGTGTCCCCACGTGACCCTTTAATAAACACTTTAATGATCAATACATAGATACACATCACGTGCCAACATGTGATGGCCTGAAGACTAAGAGTGTTTAACACTTATTTGAATATTCTGAGAACAAAATAAAGGAGGTCTGGCCCCATCTTCAGTCGCCTCACGTGACCCCACGTGACCCCTTCCTGTCTAGTGTTTAACACTATTTTGAGCATTTTGTCTTTAGTGTTTTACACTGTTTTAAATACATCACGTGAGGACACGTGACCGCCAGATGCCCTCTAGTGTTTAAAACTATTTTAAAACCAGCTTAGCCCAAATTGGCTAAGTTTTCCAGAGGCAAATCTCCCCTTCAAATGAGCCTTAAAATCCAGAGCTATAATGATTAGTGCTCAGCAAAAGACAAAATGTTATCAGAGCCTCCAAACTTTTGTTTAGCATTGCTAAATAATGAAGGGTTGAACCCAGACAAATGTTCAACAGTCCAACAAAGGGCCAACATTTCAAACTTAATTGGACTTAGCCCAAGTTGGCCATAAGTCCTCAATTCAGATTTAACTGAGCCAATGTACTCATAATCTAATTAATTGATCTTAGTTCTAAATTGGACTACAGATTCCCCAATCAACTTTGGTTCAAGGGTACATCTCTTCACTCCTTTGATATTTGTCGTTGTAATCTTTCAATGTCTTCAGAGAGGTGACGGGTCCCGACAACCATACATCCCATAGACTATGACGTCTTTAAACTGGACCGTGGGGTCCTTAAGCCCATGGACTATGATGTCCTTAACCTGGACTGTGGGGTCCTTAAGCTTATGGACTATGATGTCCTTAACCTTTATAAACTATGATGTCTTTAAACTGGACCGAGATGTCCTTAAACTAACATTAGACCGAGATGTCCTTAAACTAACCTTGGACTGTAATGTCCTTAAACTAATCGACCGCAATATCCCTAAACTAAACAACAGGGCCCAAATGCTCTTTTGTTGGATCTAAACGATCCCGTTAAGTTGATCTTAACCTAAAAATTAGACTAACGTATCCTTAACAAACGTTTAAGTTGATCTTAGTCTCAAATGAGACTAACGTATCCTTAAACCCAGCACCCAAACCCAAATCTAAGAAAATACGGATTTGGACTAATCCACACCCTACAGGCGACGACATAAATTAGTCTCTGTATACAATCCACGGGCAACAAAAAACAAAACAAACACCCACGATATTAAGTGACCATCTGGAGAAGGAGAAAGTTTTTACCGCGATGCGGTAGCATAATTAACTGCAAGGGCCTGCGCCTGCAGGGAAGAACGTCCCCACAATAAAAAAATCCCTCAAATGAGGGGGAATCTTACGAAGTCTGCTACATCGACTGCATCCGTTTAAACCTTCGATACATGGTGTCATAAATCAACTTGGCATCTTCGGACTGGTGGACGGATAGCACCAATTAGCATCTGGCCCAAAATTTAGGCGAGACGTTTATCACGTCTTCGATTTTTGGCGGGGAACAGATTCTGGCACGCTCGGTGGGACCTTTTTCTCTTTCCACTCCACATTTCGTGTGTCGTGTTCGCGAACGAATCGCAGTTTGGTATGGTTGCCTTTTGGTTCGAGGTACTAAGATTTGGTGTCTTGCTCTATGCAGAAAACAGAAGATCAACGGTTTCAACCTGCGCTAGCTGCAACTGCAACTCTTGCTTCGTCCCGTCCGGAGGAGTGACTTACGGGCCCCAAGTGGCCTCCATCTTCGCTATGCCGGTGGAATAGGTCACTCAGGCCACCACTGGATTGTTCTTCAGGACTATGCTCCTGCCAACGAGCTTCAACGCTCCTGTACCAACACAAGAAGCTCAGAAGAAGTCGGTCTTTGATCGGCTTACAACTACTGCGGCCCCTCTCAACGGGTCTTCCAGCTCCAATGCCTTAGCCTTTAACAGACTGGGCCAAAGCTCAGTTGGGCCCATGAAGAAGCTCGCGATACCAGAAAGGGTTATCCCAAAAAGGATAGCCATCCCTGCTCCCGAAGTCGTCAAGACGGCTTCTCCTGCCAAAGGGTCGGTCTTCACAAGACTGACTATTTCAGCTCCTGTTCCAGGCGAAATCGTCAAGGTTGCTTCCTCTACTTGGAATTCTGCCTTCGATAGGTTGGCCATCCCCACTCAGCGGACGTCAGTCTTCAATAGGCTGACAACGACAACTTCTGACCAACACAGGGGGCATGAGGGAGTCACCCCTACAGCTGAGATAATCCTATCCGCACGACATGCCCGCCGTCGTCACTGGCGCCGAGTAAGGAAGGCTGGGGGCAGCTTGTTGGATATATGTATGCCCTAGAGGCCATTATGAGATAGTGTATGTACTGATGTGTATATATATATATATATATTCAGAGGACAGTCTTGCTCGACATGATAGTATGCTATCTGGTTTTACTTTATCATATGTTCACTTGATCATGTTTATATTCAATTGATGCATGTTGATAAAGCCCTAAGGATATTAGCTTGATTACTGGGATTATGATGCGGATCATACTAGTGGGACATCTGTAGTTTATAAGCATATCCTTGAAATGTTCCTAGTCGTAGGTATATCGAGACAGGGAATCGATATTCCAGTTTAGACTAGCGTATACCATTCTTGTTCCATATGATGGGCGATGGATGATCCCATATCCGTCTGGTGTGTTGACACCGAAGATAGTATACGGGTGCTCAGTGAGACTGGGTACATTGAATGGACTCACCGAGAACTCCTATATGGTATTATATCATACGTCGGATAGCAGTTCTCAGGTGACACTGGTACAGGTTAGTCTGTAGACCCGAGATCGTCATAGAGTCTTGTGTGTCCTCCCACTGTACTTTGATCTCCACCCTACTACGGCTCTACTGAGTCGTACAAACAGGTGGATTTTAGGTATAGTCTCGAGGAATATGGAGGCAGTGAGCGATAGGAGGGTTTCGTCTCTCCCGGTATTGGGGGTTGATGCTGTGCTGTGCACGATTGGCTATAACGGGAAGTCCCTGGCCAGGGCTACTGAGATATTACTGATAAGTGTTATCAGTAAGTTTCTCGATCTGTTATAGACCATATACCGGCACGACTTATTGAGTTATTGGGGTCGACGATTCCATCTCTAGACTCGATATGCAGCATATCTGACGAAGAGACCAGACTGTACAGTAAGTGTTGCCGGATGGATTGACAGGAGTTTTGACAGGTTCGCTTGTTCTTATTCTGATTGTTCAATACCTGGGTAGCCGTTACTTTTAGCTGACCGCTTGCGGCTTGTGGCTGTTTCATATGATCATCACCTACTGCTGGCGTATTGACGAGTCTTAGAGTCCCACATAGAAGTTTCTCGGCTCAGGCAAAACGAAGTGGTGCGCATATGAGATATGTGCGGAGGCTCGATTAAATACGAGTATGTGATACTGTATTTTAATCGGGTATTTGATATTAGTCGGGTCATATAAGATATGACCGATTTATTAAATCAAGTGTTGATTTAATATTGACTTTTATATTATTTATTATTTATTTAAATCCTTTTCTTTTTTATGGATACATGCATGTATATGTACATGATGATGTGCATACAGACATACATACATGAAATGTATCATGGTTGATGATACAAGGAGGATGGCAATATAAGAATCATATTATAGATAAATATATATAGATATTTTCATTAAAGTTAAAGATAAAGGAAAAAGATTAATGAGTCATTCCTTCTACACATTTCTACACATTTCCATGGTTGAATTTAACTCAACCATGGTTCTTTTTCCTTTTGCCTTTAACCCAAATAAAAATATCTAGATATTATTTAACTATGGTTATGGTTATGATAATATATCTCTCTCTCATTTTCATTTTCCTTCTCATGATTATTATTCACTCCAAAAGAAAAAGAAAAGAGCCATCTTCTTCCTCCTCACTCTAGCTCTCTTTTAATTGTTAAAATAGAGTTAGATAAATAATAGAAAAGGTATTAAATAAGAATAGCAACCACTTCATCATCCTATACAACCTTTGCTATCTTGTGTAGGGTGTTGTGCTTCAAGATTTTCAAAGATCGAAGGAAGTAACAAGCTTAGGGCAAAGAGCTTCGGGTGGATCGTCGTGGATGAGGAGTTGATCAAGCAAACCCTTCCAAAGAAAATGAGTCTTCCAAAGAGGTCTACAAAGGTTGTAGTCTCATCACTTAGTATAAATTAAGTTTTAAATTTAATACTATTAATAGTTACTTCATAAATCCTAGTTCGATTCATAGTATAGTTTACTTAGCACCTCATATTTTTATTGTTATAGCATGTATGATGCTTCAAAACCTTAATAGAGGTGTTAAGGAAACCTAACAGTGGTATCAGAGCCAGGCTAGAGCTTTGTAGTAACCTAGACGACGTTGAAAACATCGAACGGACGAAAAACGACACCCGGGGGGTGCTCTCTGGAAATTTTTTAAGAACCTGGATTTTTTCAAATTAAAAATATGTAAAAAATTTAGCAGGGAATTTTATGGGCCCACCAGAAACACGCTGCCCTAAATCGACCTTACGACCGCGGAACCGCGGCCTGAGGGCCTTTTTGCGGCGGTTCTGCGGCGGCGTAGGTGATTCCTGGGCCTTTGTTTCTTGTGCTGGCCTGTATGTGTTTGCTGCTGTTACTGGTATTGTTTAAAACTGCTCAAGTGTTGAGCTTTCAGAGCAGTCTGTGGTTGTTTAAATCGTTCGATCGAATGTTTTAACTGCGCCTAGTTTAATAGTTTGTGATACAATAATTGGAATCTACAAATTTGTTTGTTGCGCGTAAATCTAGCAGTTCGGTCTCGGGATAAACGGAAATCTTGTTGAATTATCCGGTTTGGTTTGAAAAGGTGTTTTCTTGAATGAGACCCAAATGCGAGCTTTACATTATTTAAGCATGAAATCTTGTATATGTGATATTCCGGGTTTGTGTTGTCTAAAGGCAGTTAAGATTCCAATTGTTGTATTTTTTCATTTTATTTCTCTGTGACCGTAAGTGTAGTATGTAGTTGTATTGCCGGTTTTCGTTGCTATACATCAACGACGATCGGTGTATGCATACTTACATTGATGATATTTGATATTATGTGTCGATGAGATTTGATATGCAGGATTGTCGCAATGAATAGCCGGGGGGTTTTATGTGAGATGAGAGTTTTCTTTTCATTCATGTAAATTTAAATTGTATGTAATATTCTTTTATTTGGGGCACTTCCGGGTTGAGGTTGCTGTCACCAGTGTTGTATATTATTTACTTTTCCGCATTAGGATAGACCCAAGGAGGAGGGCACAAGTGACTGGGTTCTAGGGTTCAGTGGGAGGCCATCTCGAGGAGTCGAGACCGGGTTTCCTAAACTCCAGAATTGGTAGGGTCGCTTGCCGCTCTCGTAGGGGTCTAGGGGTGTGGGCTTGGCTATTCATCGCGACCGTGGAATCCGTATTTTTATTGCTGGCTAAATACAAAATACGGACCTCCTAGATATCCTATATGTGCTTCTGCTGCTTTTATTATCCGATGTGATCATTTAATATATATCTGAGACGAATGCTATATATATGATATATAATAGACGTTACTTATGTTTTGCACCCGCACTAGCCCTATCCCGGTATGCCGTTAGTTAAGTAACCTAACGGTGCATATCAGGACACTGTGACGAATGCGAGTGGCATAAGTGTACGTTATATTTTCGTTTCTTTCTGTAATGGCTTAGGATTTAAATGATGAGACTACATTAATGAGATTAATGTAAAAGATAAATGAGCCTAAAAAGATGTTGTAGAATCAGATTTGAAACATACTTGGCCTTTTATAAAAAAGCAAGTTTCAAAAATGCGGAGCTTAAGCCACTCCTTTTAAACCCATTAGATTCTACAACGATATCAAGTTCAAAGCGTTAAAAGTTTTATTAAAAACTATCCCCAACCCTCCGTCATTTTAGGAAGCAGAGTACTTAGTATTCGTGCTGCGCATTTTGACTTTAGTTAAGACGCAGTGAACGGTAGCTGAGTGATGTCTTCCTACACTGCATATGATGCAGATTAGTTAGGACATTCAAATGATTATGTTGACTTTAGTTAAGGGTCATATGGGTGGGTCTAGTTAATCACGAAATGACGGGATGAACTTGACTAGTACTTATGATATGTTGACTTTAGTTAAGGTCATAAGTACTAGGGGTAAAAATTATATCGGGAATTTCAAGAGTTGAAAATTACAATGAGATTGTATACCTTCTATATGATAGTAGGATCCCGATCCCACTGCGAGCAAATGTTGCTCCCGGGAGAATTTTGCACTTTACAATTAGCTGACTCGGTAGGTGTCTAGAAAGGTGCCAAACGGGGCTATGCCTCTGGGAAGACGATGTTTACTTTAATTAGGTCCGTGCGAAAGCACGGGGAACCTCCCTCTAGTACCGGCACTGGCCTGGCTGAGAGGTTGGTGAAGTTGTAGAATGTAATTAATCCCGGCTAGTTTTCTTTTTAAAAGATTTTAAATAAAATTTGATAAAAACAGTGGGAGACATCGGTTGGACAAGATAATAACCAATCTAATCTTTGCAAGAGCTTTCGCTAAGTGTATTCTTTTCTCTCTCTTAATGGCAGATACCCATGACAGGACTTAAGCTTTTATTAGATAAAAACAAGCTGAATGGGACCAACTATAAAGACTGGATGAGGAATTTAAACATAGTCTTGACTTATGATAAAGTATCATATGTCCTTACAGCTCCAGCCTTGCCCCCTAGGTCCTGAACCTTCAGTTGCGGATAGGGAAATCCGCAAGACATGGGACACTGACTGTGCCACAGCTAAATGTCTCGCGCTTGCATCGATGAATAACACACATCAAAAGCAGCATGAGAATATGGACATACAAGCCATATTCTTCCATACAAAAGAGTTTTATGGTGAGCAATCTAGCGTATTACAATACGAAGCGTCTAAGAAACTGTTTCAGATGCGCATGACCACTGGCACAGCAATAGGAGACCATGTTCTGAAAATGATAGCTCTCATAGAAGAGCTTGAGGACCATGGGTGGACAATGGACAATGAACAGTATACAGATATTATTCTGCATTCTCTCCCCTCCACCTTTGCTCAGTTCATTGTTAACTTCAACATGCACAACATGGAGAAGGAACTGCCTGAACTCCTTAATATGTTAAGGAGTGCAGAGAGCACACTGAAGTCAGTGAAGACTCCCGTTATGAGTGTTGGGCAATCCTACTCCTTTTACCCGAAGGCTAAGGCCAAGGGAAAGATGAAGAAGAAACCCACCAAACCTAAGGGTGGAGTCAAAAAGGTGAAGGGAAAAGGCAAGTCCAAGGTTGGGGAATCGGGGAAAGGTGAATGTTTCCATTGCAAGAAGACGGAACACTGGAAGAGGAACTGTATTGAGTACCTAGCACTCAAGAAGAAGCATGGTGATGCTTCAGCTTCAGGTGTGTTCGTAATTGAAAACTGTTTTTCTATTAACTCTACTTCCTGGGTATTGGATACCGGTTCGGGTTCTCATATTTGCAATTCTGTGCAGGCATTGAGAAATAGCAGAGTTCTGAAGACAGGTGATCATACTCTCCAAGTTGGAAATGGTTCCAATGTAAATGCAGTTTCAGTAGGAGAGTATCACCTAGGTTTGCCTTCGGGTTGTATATTGGTTTTGAACCCGTGTTATTTTGTACCAAGTATGCTTTGTAATATTATATCTGTTTCCTTGTTAGACAATGAAGGGTATCATTTTGCTGTGCAACACAATGTTATGAACATTAGACTTAATCAAGAGTTGATTGGTTATGATACATTAAATAACGGGATATACATCCTTAATCAACACACAGTTTTCAACGTACAACACAAAAATAAAAGAAAATTTTCAGATATAAATGAAGCTTTTCTTTGGCATTGTAGACTTGGTCATATTAATGAAATAAGACTAAACAAGCTTCATAAAGATAGATATTTAAATTCATTTGAGTATAAATCTTATGCAACTTGCCAGTCTTGTATCAAAGGTAAAATGACCAAAACTCCGTTTACAGGACACGGAGAAAGAGCTACTGAGCTCCTAGGCCTCATACATAGTGATGTATGCAGACCAATGTCTATATATGCAAGAGGCGGTTTTTCTTACTTCATAACTTTTACTGATGATTTCTCAAGATTTGGTCATCTGTATTTGATGAAGCATAAGTCTGAAGCTTTCGAGAAATTCCAGGAGTATAAACATGAAGTAGAAAACCAAACAGGAAAGAGTATCAAGATACTTCGATCAGTTCGAGATGGAGAGTACTCAAGTACTGAGTTTTTAGACTTCCTAAAAGAGAATGTGATTCTCTCTCAACTCACTCCACCTTACACACCACAGCACAACGGTGTGTCAGAACGAAGGAACCGTACCCTATTAGATATGGTACGATCCATGATGAGTGATTCTGAGTTACCTCTCTCGTTTTGGGGGCATGCATTGGAAACAACAGCTTTTATGTTAAGCAAAGTTCCAACCAAGACCGTGTCTACCACTCCATATGAGATATGGCATGGGAAGAAACCATATCTTAAAAGAGTTAAGATTTGGGGTTGTCCGACTTTTGTTAAAAAGCAGAATCCAGTCAAACTCGAGACACGATCATTCAAATGTATATTTGTAGGATATCCTAAACATTCGTTTGGGTATCCTTTCTACCACAAAGAGGAACAAAAAGTGTTTATTTCTCAGTATGCCACCTTTTTAGAAGATGAGATTTTTTCAAATAATACAAATGGCAATGTGGTAGATCTAGAAGAGGTTCTAAAGACACAAGTTACAAATGACGACTTGGCTGAACCTGAAGTTATAACAGAATCTAATGAACCTCAGCCACTCCGTAGATCTGGTAGGACTTCTCGCCCACCGGAGAGATACAACGGTTTTCTTATTGATGGTGATAGAGAAGATTGCATCATGGATGATGATGATCCTGCCAGTTTTCATCAGGCTATCACGAGTGGTGACTCTGTGAAATGGCTAGATGCCATGAGATCCGAAATGGAGTCCATGTACACCAACAAAGTATGGACTTTAGAAGATGTACCCTCCGGGATAAAACATGTGGGTTGCAAATGGATCTTTAAAAGAAAGATCGGTGTAGATGGACAGGTAGAGACCTATAAGGCAAGGTTGGTAGCGAAAGGTTTTCGTCAAAGACCAGGTTTGGACTATGACGAGACTTTCTCTCCGGTAGCCATGCTTAAATCCATTCGGATCCTACTTGCTATTGCTGCTCACTATGACTATGAAATCTGGTAGATGGACGTTAAAACTGCATTCCTAAATGGTGATTTACATGAATGCGTTTATATGGATCAGCCAGAAGGCTTCATTGACAGTGGGAGCAGCGGTAAAGCATGTAAGTTGCTTAAATCTATTTATGGATTAAAGCAGGCATCACGGAGTTGGAACAACTGTTTTGATGATATTATCAAAGAGTTTGATTTCATCAAAAATCCAGATGAACCTTGTGTTTATAAGAAGACTGTAGGGAGAAATGTCGCATTCCTCGTATTGTACGTGGATGACATACTTCTGATAGGAAATGACATTCCTATGCTACAGTCGGTCAAATCATTCTTATCACAAAGGTTCTCCATGAAGGACCTAGGTGATGCCACATACATATTGGGTATACGGATCTATAGGGATAGATCCAAACGGTTATTGGGATTGCCCCAAACCAAGTACATTAACACCATCCTAAAGAGATTTAGTATGGAAGACTCCAAGCGGGGTGCCTTACCCGCTTGCCACGGAGTCACTCTCTCAAAAGACGATTGCCCAAAGTCTGATATAGAGAGAGCTCGCATGAGCATTATTCCCTATGCTTCGGTAGTAGAATCGATAATGTATGCGATGTTATGTACACGCCCTGATGTTGCTTATTGTTAGTTATATGTATGCCCTAGAGGTCATTACTATACATAGGATGTATATTGTAGTGGATGCTTGGACATATATAGGGAGGACTTTCTTGCTCGACATGATAGTATGCTATCTGGTTGCTCTTTACCTTAACGTGTACACTGATTGTCTCTCTGTTACATGTTGGTAAAGCCCTTAGGATGTGTACTTGACTACCTGGACTATGATGCGGATCATACTAGTGGGGACAGGGTAGTCCATAAGTACATCCTTCAAGGTCCCTAGTCGTGGGTATATCGAGACGGGGCATCGATATACCAGAGTAGACTAGCGTATACCCTCTCGACCCATACAGATGGGCGATGGATGATCCCATATCCATTGGTGTTTGACATCAGAGATGATATACGGGTGCTCAGTGGAGACTGGGTACACTGGACGGACTCGCCGAGAACTCCTAGATGGTATTATACCTTACGTCAGATGGCAGTTCTCTGGTGACACTGGTACAGAGTAGTCTGTTGACCCGAGATCGTCATAGAGTCTTGTGTGGTTCCCACTGTGCTTTGATTTCCACCTTACCACGTCCAAGAGGGCGTGCAAAACGGTGGTTTTTGGGTACAGTCCCGAGTCACATGAAGGCAATGAGCGATAGGAGGGGATTCGTCTCTCCCGGTATAGGGAGTTGATGTTGCGCTGTGTTCGATTGGCTATAACCGGAAATCCCTGGCTAGGGTTGCTGAGATTTACTGGTAAGTGTTACCTGTAGTTTCTCGAACTGTTATAGACCTCATATCGACACGACTTATCGAGCTATTGGGGTCTGACGTTTACCACCCCTGGGCAAGATATGCGACATATCAGACGACGAGACCGGACTGTACGGTAAGTGTTACTGGTTGGACTCACAGGAGTATGAGCGGGCTTGCTCGTCGATCTTCTGATCGCTCAATACCCGGGTAGCCGTTATGTTTAGCAGACCGCTTGCGGCTTGTGGATGATTGATATGATCATCATCTGCTGCCGGCGTATTGACGAGTCTTTAGAGTCCTACACAGAGGTTTCCTGGCTCAAGTGAAACGAAATAGGAGCGCATATGAGATATGTACGGGACCGAGAATAATGCGTGTATGTGATATCCTATTCTATTCTCGCGATGAATGTGTCGAATGGTTGTATGCGATATAACCTAGTTATCGAATCAAGGATTGATTCGATAAGACGATACATTGGATATTAGTCGGTTATATGCGATATGACCGGATCGTTAAATCAAGTGTTTATTTAATGATTTAATGTATAATTATATATTTGATATATTACTTTGCGTTAACTAGTATTGGTTCACTTTAAATGGATTTTCTCACTTGCTTTGTGCAAGTTGTATATGTGATATACTTTTGTGCACATGATTGTATCATGTTTGATGATACATGCTTATTTGGTTAAGTGTAAAGAATTAAACCATGATTAAGTTGATGATTAGGGTTTTGCTTATTCCTTTATTTATTTGTTTATTCATTTTGGAAAAGATAAGAAAAGAATGGTGGCTTTATTTGTAGTTTTGTTGAAGCTTCATGAAGCTTTGACCTAGTCCATCATTCTTGTCTCTTGCTTAACCCTAACCATCATAACTAACCATGGTCTATTCTCTACACTTAACTAAGGTTAGAATATGATAAGAATCAATTCTTTTTCAATTATTCTTTAACACTTATCATATTCTTTCTTCTTCTTCTTCTTCACATGAAGAAAAGCTTGCTATCAACAATGGCAACTAGTGAAAATGAGTGAGAAAACCAATTCTAAAGTGAACCCACTTCCTATTTCTTCATCCTCTACCTCTTGCCAAGTAGTAAAGGGTGTTTTCTTCACAAGTTTCATGACTTGGTGAAGTGGGAGCTTGATCTAGCGATGCCTCGACGTAGATCATCTTCGGCATCGTAGTCGATGACCTAGCCCGCCCATTTCTCCGATGAAGCCGACGCTAGAGCCCGGGATTTGATTTGGACAGCGAGGGTACTTCATCACGGAGCCAAGGAAGTGGATAACCGGATCTACAAAGGTTGTAGCTTCTTATCTTTAGTTAAGTTATTAACTAGTTTATTGTTTCGCCTAAAATTCTAGTTAACGATCCGTATTAGGGTTTCTCGGCACTTGTAAAATTTGAAATTGGCATGGTTGATGCCTTGTGAGACCTCATTAGTGTGCCTAGGAACCCTACACTTATGCACTTAGTGTAGTAAGCAGGTATCAGTCAAACCCAGGGGAGAATCACTGGATTGCTGTGAAGAACATTCTTAAGTACTTGCGAAGGACTAAAGAATTGTTCTTGGTGTATGGTAACGGGGATCTCCAAATGGAGGCCTTTACCGATTCGAGCTTCCAGAGTGACAAAGATGACAGCAAGTCTATCTCAGGGTTTGCATTTACCCTCAATGGAGGGACGGTGAGTTAGAAGAGTTCCAAACAGGATACCGTTGCAGACTCAACGATGGAAGCTGAATATATTGCTGCAAATGATGCTGCCAAGGAAGCCGTCTGGATAAGGAAATTCATCGCGGAGCTAGAAGTAGTTCCAACCATTATTGATCCAATACCTTTGTATTGTGACAATAATGGGGCTATGGCATTGGCCAAAGATCCCAGGTCCCATCAGAAGTCCAGACACATCCTGAGGCGATATCATGTGATCCGGAAGATAGTTGATCGCCGCAAGATCGAGATTAAGAGAGTAGACACAAAGAACAACGCTGCGGATTCATTCACCAAGGCCCTCCCTCAGCCGCAGCATGAGCGACTTTTTGAGATGTTGGGTATGAGATACGCCAATAACTAGCCTTAGTGCAAGTGGGAGATTGTTGGATATATGTATGCCCTAGAGGCCATTATGAGATAGTGTATGTACTGATGTGTATATATATATATTCAGAGGACAGTCTTGCTCGACATGATAGTATGCTATCTGGTTTTACTTTATCATATGTTCACTTGATCATGTTTATATTCAATTGATGCTTGTTGATAAAACCCTAAGGATATTAGCTTGACTACTGGGATTATGATGCGGATCATACTAGTAGGACATCTGTAGTTTATAAGCATATCCTTGAAATGTTCCTAGTCGTAGGTATATCGAGACAGGGCATCGATATTCAAGTTTAGACTAGCGTATACCATTTTTGTTCTATATGATGGGCGATGGATGATCCCATATCCGTCCGGTGTGTTGACACCGAAGATAGTATACGGGTGCTCAGTGAGACTGGGTACACTGAACAGACTCACCGAGAACTCCTATATGGTATTATATCATACGTCGGATAGCAATTCTCAGGTGACACTGGTACAGATTAGTCTGTAGACCCGAGATCGTCATAGAGTCTTATGTGTCCTCCCACTGTACTTTGATCTCCACCCTACTACGGCTCTACTGAGTCGTACAAACAGGTGGATTTTGGGTATAGTCTCGAGGCATATGGAGGCAGTGAGCGATAGGAGGGGTTTCGTCTCTCCCGGTATTGGGGGTTGATGCTGTGCTGTGCATGATTGGCTATAACGGGAAGTCCCTGGCCAGGGCTGCTGAGATATTACCGATAAGTGTTATCAGTAAGTTTCTCGATCTGTTATAGACCATATACCGGCACGACTTATTGAGTTATTGGGGTCAACGATTCCATCCCTAGACTTGATATGCAGCATATCTGACGAAGAGACCGGACTGTACGGTAAGTGTTGCCGGATGGATTGACAGGAGTTTTGACAGGTTCGCTTGTTCTTATTCTGATCGTTCAATACTCGGGTAGCCGTTACGTTTAGCTGACCGCTTACGGCTTGTGGGTGTTTGATATGATCATCACCTACTGCTGGCGTATTGACGAGTCTTAGAGTCCCACATAGAAGTTTCTCGGTTCAGGCGAAACGAAGTTGTGCGCATATGAGATATGTGCAGAGGCTCGATTAAATACGAGTATGTGATACTGTATTTTAATCGGGCATTTGATATTAGTCGGGTCATATAAGATATGACCGATTTATTAAATCAAGTGTTGATTTAATATTGACTTTTATATTATTTATTATTTATTTAAATCCTTTTCTTTTTTATGGATACATGCATGTATATGTAGATGATGATGTGCATACACACATACATACATGAAATGTATCATGGTTAATGATACAAGGAGGATGGCAATATAAGAATCATATTGTAGATAAATATATATAGATATTTTCATTAAAGTTAAAGATAAAGGAAAAAGATTAATGAGTTATTCCTTCTACACATTTCTACACATTTCCATGGTTGAATTTAACTCAACCATGGTTCTTTTTCCTTTTGCCTTTAACCCAAATAAAAATATCTAGATATTATTTAACTATGGTTATGGTTATGATAATATATATCTCTCTCATTTTCATTTTCCTTCTCATGATTATTATTCACTCCAAAAGAAAAAGAAAAGAGCCATCTTCTTCCTCCTCACTCTAGCTCTCTTTTAATTGTTAAAATAGAGTTAGATAAATAATAGAAAAGGTATTAAATAAAAATAGCAACCACTTCATCATCCTACACAACCTTTGCTATCTTGTGTAGGGTGTTGTGCTTCAAGATTTTCAAAGATCGAAGGAAGCAACAAGCTTAGGGCAAAGAGCTTCGGGTGGATCGTCGTGGACGAGGAGTTGATCAAGCGAACCCTTCCAAAGCAAAGGAGTCTTCCAAAGAGGTCTACAAAGGTTGTACTCTCATCACTTAGTATAAATTAAGTTTTAAATTTGATACTATTAATAGTTACTTCATAAATTCTAGTTCGATTCATAGTATAGTTTACTTAGCACCTCATATTTTTTTTGTTATGGCATGTATGATGCTTTAAAACCCTAATAGAGGTGTTAAGGAAACCTAACACAGCTCCCCTTCTGGACTAACTCTGCCAGCTCCCATGGTGGAAATCAATGCTGCTGTTCCAACTGGGAACAGATTTGAATCGCTTAGGAGGGTTCGCAAGAACTCTCCGACCGCCGTGCTAAAGAGATCTCCTCCACCTATGGAGATTACTACAGAAAAGAAGCCGGAGCAGCCCCCTCAGCGGCTGTCCTCCAAAATTTACAAAGTCTGGCGACAGGTCCAGGAATCGGTGATTAACCAGGACTACTCTCGCCGGCCAAAGAAGCTCAAAGCTCAGCAAGAAAAGAGCCATCTCGTAGTACCACAGAAGACGTCATCCGTCTGGATGCCCGCCGCAACGGCTCCCTCAACGTCAACCGCTCAAAAGAGAAGGAGACCAGAGAAAGCCCTCGTGAATGCAGCAAACTGCAAGGACGTCGAATCTAAACGCCTCAAGTCCGGGGGCATGGTAATACATACCGTTTATATGGCTTCCGGAAAAGAAGAAAGCCTTTCTTCTATTGGTCATCGACCGCTTACCCGATCGATAACGAAGGCTCAGGAACAACAGCAGCAGAAACTTCAGGAGATGTTGACTGCAATGGCTACACTTACTGGGCCAAAAGAAAATCCAGAGACCTCGGAGCAGTGTCGGGAACAAGAAACTGATACCGAGTTCCTCCGAAGAATGCTCGAGAGGAAAGAAAAAGAGGCTGCGGAGCATGCAGCCAATATAAAACGAATGGCTCTTTTGTTCCAAGACATGGCTGGGATGATGTTACAGCCAGAAGCTCCAGCTGAAGACCCCCCGATCATCATTGAAGACGACAGAGGGGAAACATCGAACCCTCCTCAGGCTCTTTCAGCAGCCAAAGAGGAGACCATCTCCAAGGCCACTCCGGATGATTACATTGTTCAGCAAATACGAGCTCACCAGGTAAACGAAGCGGCTGGACAGATCGTTAAGACTGGACGACCTTATCTAGGCTGGTATGACCAAATAAGGTACCCGCCAGGATATACGATCCCTAAATTTCATGTATATAAAGGGACAGGGAATCCACATCAGCATGTCGCTCAATTCAGAGCCTTGTGCGGCAACACCAGGGGTGATGATAAACTTCTGCTCCGCCAATTTGTTGGTAGCTTGTCAGAGACGGCATTCGAGTGGTATTCTGAACTTCCAAGCGACTCTGTCAAGATTTTTACAGAGATGGAGCTATTATTCACCCAGCGTTTCGCGAGTGCTATTGAACGCACCCCAATAACGGCATTGATCAATGCCAGGGTGAAGCCAGGTGAAACGTGGGTGCAATACGCAATACGATGGCGAAATTTATGGTCAAAATGTGAGCAGCGCATCAAGGAAGCGCCGGCAGTGGGCATGTTCGTGGGCACTCTTGACCCTCAAGCAACTATTTCCCAATTCATGATGTTCTTCAAGCCGACCACGTTCCAGGCCTTGATCGACAAACTGGCCCAAATGGACCAGATGGGTCATAGACCGTCTCCTTCAAAACTGGAACCGGGGAACGAAAAGGGTAAAGGGAAAGCAACCTTCGTCGTGAATACTCAACAGCAGCCCAGTGGCCCAAAACAAACTGATCGCCTAGACGAGAGGCGGCAATTCTATAATGAGAAGATGAAGCGCCCTTATTCGTTTCCCCGGGACAAAACGAAGAGATTGTTCGAGCTAGCGGTGCGGAATAGGCTCATCAATCTGCCGAATCCAAAACGACCGTTGCAACCCGGCGAGGCTAATAGTCCCAATTATTGCCCCTACCATCAAACGGTAAGCCATCCAATTGAAGATTGCTTCATCTTTAAAGGCTGGATCGAAGACCAATACCAACAGGGCAAGTTTGCCCTGTCTGAGAATTGGAAGGTGAACCCACCACAGCCACACGCTCCTAAGAAGACAGACACACCGGGGGCATCATGCTCCTTCATAGAAGAAGCTCCATGGGAGGTCGCTTTTTCAGCCAAAACTAAAAGAATGCTGAAGGATCTCCAAACATGTCCGACGATTAGGTGGAAAAATCCACTGGAACTCGAGATTATCGAGGGAATGCTGAAGCCGTGCCCGACTCCAAAGATTGGTGGTGATAGCCAAAGCGCTCACACCCGGCCGCCAAAGTCTTTGAAGAAGAAGAAGAAGACCAAAAAGCCTGTGAAGCCTGGTGACAAGCGCACGGACCTGCAAAAACAGATTGACGCGTTGGAAGAATATAATAAAAAAGCGCAGACTCCAGTCACACTCCAAGAATTTCTCAGCCACGTCCTTGAGGACGGAGATGATAACATTGAAGAAGACTCGTCGGATGAATCTGAAGATTATGTGGCAAGTTTCCATGTGATTTCTCACTCGTCGATAGACAATGAAGAAGCTCCTTACACAAAGAAACTGGGGGCAGATCCTGAGCCGGAACTTCTAGGGCCATCAGACGAAATGATTGATGCATTCCTGGATGAAGCTCTTCTTAAAAGCAAAGATGCTCGAGAGCATAAGATGGCCATATTTGAAAAAGCCAAACACCGGCGACTGGACGAAAGGGTTGAAACACTCCCGCCAGATCAAAGTACATCCGCAGCAAATAAGAGCAGGTTCAGGACGAGGAAAAGGTTCTCTAAAGCCATATCGATGGGAATGAAGCTGCCACCCTCTGAAGGAAACACTCCTGATGAAGCGGATGTACATCCTAGCTACTGCTTATATCATCGAAAGATTGCACACCCCACCAAAGAGTGCAACGCTTTTAAAAGATGGTGGTAGGGATATGTTGCTCACCGGCAAACTTTCAAGCAGATGAAACGCAAAACTCGTTGGGAACGAAGAAATACGACCGAGGAGCGCAAAAGAACTGCCAGCAAATGTCATATGATTGACTATGGGGGATCGCAAGTTCTTACCTTCAGGAGCGACTCTGACGAAGAAACGACTCTTGGCCATCTCTTTAAAGAATCCACCTTGGAAAAAGAAGAAGAACCGAAGAGCTGCGAGAACATTCAGCTGCGCAATCGCACATTACCTGAAAAGAATCTCGGACCTACGAATAAGGGATCGAATAAAAAGGATAAGAGAAAAGAAAAGGTCCCTAAGGATATCACCTTAGATGACCAAGTCGTCAAAGAGTTGACAGCCAAAGACCCGCCAAAGAAAAGCAAGGTGGATTACAACGTTCTGGCACACCTGAGGAAGATACCCTCGCAGCTAAGCATTCTTGATGCCCTCTTGTTATCAAAAGAAGCAAGAGATTCTTTGATCAAGGCACTGCAAGTGCCCGAGCAATTTCAAGCTTTGCTTGCCGAAGAAAAGATGAAAGACGAGCTGGAAGAAGTGCACACAGCCGATATGACCTTTGGCAATGAAGATCTTCTCCTCGGGACGTGCGAGCATAACCGTCCCTTTTATGTCTCCGGATACTGTCATGATATCAAGATAGGCAAAATCCTGGTTGACAATGGGTCCTCCATCAATCTCCTTAATGTGAGAGTGTTGAAGGAAATCTGCATGAGCGTTCAGCACCTCGCTCGTGATAAAATCACCATCTACGGGTTTGACTCCCAGTCATCACAGACGCTTGGGTCTGTAATATTGACACTACGCTTTGGGTTGCTTGTCACGGACATTAAGTTTCATGTTATTGACGCCAAGACATGCTACAATGCTTTGCTTGGCAGGCCTTGGTTACACGAGTACAACATTATCCCTTCTACACAACATCAGTGTATGAAGTATTTCAAGGATGGTCTCGAGTATACCGTAACAGGAGAGCTGAACCCATTCTCCGTGAACGAAGTCCGAAAGTACGAAGATGCAAAATACTTCTTACCAGATTTTGAGGACACGGAAAAATGTCACAGACCGAAGAACAAAGCCATCACTGCTATTCCAGTCTTCGGGAGTGATACCAAGGAGGAAGAAGAGATAGTTTATTCAGGGCCGCCCCAATGCAACAAGCCGGGACCGTCCATCCCTATGTTGATTTTCGGCAGCGACTCGGAAGATGAGGTCAACGCTGTATTTTCAGCTCGGCCTTCAATGCAAGCCCTCGCTAGCGATAATCGGAGTTTGCAGATTGCCATGGTTCCACATGAGCATTACAAAGAGCTCGACGCGCTTGGTACCTATAGTGTGCAGGAACTGCAAACATTCTACGTCCTTCCCAGGCAAAGAGATGAAAAGGCGATCCTATTCTACCGATCCACGGAAACCAAAGTGGAGAAAGAAATTTGGCATAGTACGGATTCTACACTTGACAGACTCTAGCCCATCCGTCTGCCTAGATATTATACAGAAGGCTTGAAAAGGCTGTTGAGGCGCTAAGGTGTACCCTTCAAACAAACCGTTCGAAAAGCTCTGTTCTACAACAGGATTTGGGACGACCCCAGAACTCAGCGAAAGTTGCCCAACGGGAGAATGGAAACGATTGGGCTTGGATATGTCTAATCCAAGAAACGGGAGCGAGTCCATGGTAGCTATGTTATACATGACTTCGATGAAGAAGGAGACGTCCTGTTAAAAGACGCTAACCCTAAACCAAAACAAGGTCTCGCCATCAAAATGTCGAGTTCGTCATTTGAAGAACGGGTGGACAAGCTAATAAGGGAAGCGGGTCAAAAGGTTCGGGACGACCATAACCGCGAAATGGCCATTTACGAAAAAGCCATATCGCAGCGCCTCCTTCAGTAGCCCACGGAGAATGACAATGCTCCTCATCTCTATCCCGTCATATAAAAGACCTGGCGCAGAGGCAAAAATAAACCAAAGAACGGAAAAAACGTTCGACAGCAGCCAAGCGAGTCTAAGAAGCCACGCGAGCAAGAGTCGAGCAGTCGGGATCCGTCCCTTATAAAGATGATGGGTTGGGAATATTCTTTTCCCCAAGAAAAGACAAAGAAGACATTCGATCTCGTCGTAAAGCATCTGATGATGACACTCTCGGAGTCCAAGCACCCCAAGCAAGCGAACGAGATCTCCCACCCAGACTATTGCTCCTATCACCGAGCAATAGGACATCTTCTCAAAGACTGCTTCACCTTCAAGAACTGGGTCGAAGACCGATATCAACAAGGCAGGTTCGCTCTATCCAGCAGTTGGGGGGTAAGCCCGCCACAAAAGCATGAACCGAAAGCGACGCGTATAGCGAGAGTAGAACCAGATCAACATCGATCTTGGAAATGATCTCGTACCTGTCACGCGATAATGCTGTCAAAAGAAGAGCCCGAGAATATGGATGACCTCCCCTGGTGCTTCGAAAATGATGATGGCGAGGTGATCTCAGAGTTCCCACTGGCGCCGAAAGAGATAGAAGATGGGATACATACTACTTCAGATAACCTCAAGAAAATTGATTTAGGGACGACAAGTGACCCGCGACCGACATTCGTCAGTGAGTTGTTGTCTGAAGAAAGGGTGGCTACGCTAAAGGACGTGCTCATACAGCATAGAGATTGCTTCACATGGAACTATTCCGAGATGCTAGGGCTAGATCCAGAGATTGCTGTACACAAATTGGCAACATCTCCGGATGTCAAACCGATCAAACAAGCACCGAGAAGAATGCGGCTCGAGCTTGAGATGAGCATCAACTCCGAGGTCATGAAACTAATCGACTCTGGTTTTATCCAAGAGGTTCAATATCCTGATTGGATCGCAAACATCATCCCGGTGATGAAGAAAAATAGGACGGTGCGCATATGTGTGGACTTTCGGGATCTCAACAAAGCTTGCCCAAATGACGACTTTCCAGTAGCAGTCACTGAGCTGATGATAGATAACACATCCATTCACGAAGTCTTCTCCTTCATGGACGGATCATCAGGATACAATCAGATAAAGATGAATCCCGAGGACCAGAAGCACACCGCTTTCCGGACCCCTTTGGGCATATTCTGTTACAAGGTGATGCCGTTCGGTCTAAAGAACGCCGATGCCACCTATCAGAGGCCCATGACGAGGATTTTCGATGACCTCATACATGAAATCGTCGAATGCTATATCGACGACCTTGTAGTTAAAAGAAAGTCATACGAGGAACATTTAGAGCATCTGAAGACCGTGTTCCAGCCCTTCAGAAATACAACTTGAAGATGAACCCTCTCAAATGCGCGTTCAGAGTTTCCTCGGGAAAATTCCTAGGATTCAATGTGTTAGTTATATGTATGCCCTAGAGGCCATTACTGTACATAGGATGTACATTGTAGTGGATGCTGGGACATATATAGGGAGGACTTTCTTGCTCGACATGATAGTATGCTATCGGGTTGAACTTTACCTTAATGTGTATACTGATTGTCTCTCTGTTACATGTTGGTAAAGCCCTTAGGATGTGTGCTTGACTACCTGGACTATGATGCGGATCATACTAGTGGGGACATGGTAGTCCATAAGTACATCCTTCAAAGTCCCTAGTCGTGGGTATATCGAGACGGGGCATCGATATACCAGAGTAGACTAGCGTGTACCTTCTCGACCCATACAGATGGGCGAAGGATGATCCCATATCCATTGGTGTTTGACATCAGAGATGATATACGGGTGCTCAGTAGAGACTGGGTACACTGGACGGACTCGCCGAGAACTCCCAGATGGTATTATACCTCACGTCAGATGGCAGTTCTCTGGTGACACTGGTACAGAGTAGTCTGTTGACCCGAGATCGTCATAGAGTCTTGTGTGGTTCCCACTGTGCTTTGATTTCCATCTTACCACGTCCAAGAGGGCGTGCAAAACGGTGGTTTTTGGGTACAGTCCCGAGTCACATGGAGGCAATGAGCGATAGGAGGGGATTCGTCTCTCCCGGTATAGGGAGTTGATGTTGCGCTGTGTTCGATTGGCTATAACAGGAAATCCCTGGCCAGGGTTGCTGAGATTTACTGGTAAGTGTTACCAGTAGTTTCTCGAATTGTTATAGACCTCATATCGACACGACTTATCGAACTATTGGGGTCTAACGTTTACCACCCCTAGGCGAGATATGCGACATATCAGACGATCAGACCGGACTGTACGGTAGTGTTACTGGTTGGATTCACTGGAGTGTGAGCGGGCTTGCTCGTCGATCTTCAGATCGCTCAATACCCGGGTGGCCGTTACGTTTAGCAGACCGCTTGCGGCTTGTGGGTGTTTGATATGATCATCACCTGCTGCCGGCGTATTGACGAGTCTTTAGAGTCCTACACAGCGGTTTCCTGGCTCAAGCGAAACGAAATAGGAGCGCATATGAGATATGTGCGGGACCGAGAATAATGCGTGTATGTGATACCGTATTTCATTCTCGCGATGAATGTATCGATTGGTTGTATGCGATATAACCTAGTTATCGAATCAAGGATTGATTCGATGAGCCGATACATTGTATACTAGTCGGTTGTGTGCGACATGACCGGATCGTTAAATCAAGTGTTGATTTAATGATTTAATGCATAATTATATATTTGATATATTACTTTGCACTAACTAGTATTGGTTCACTTTAAACGGATTTTCTCACTTGGTTTGTGCACATTGTATATGTGATATACTTTTGTACACTTGTATGTATCATGTTTGATGATGCATGCTAACTTGTGTTTTGTGTAAAGTTTAAACCATGGTTATGTAATGGTTAGGTTTTTCATTTTCATATCTATTTATTTATTTGTTTATTCATTTTGGAAAATGATAAGCATAATGCAAAATGGTGGCTTTGTTTGGAAGCTTGTTGAAGCTTCATGAAGACTTTGACCATTTTGTATTTTAGCTTAACCCTAACCATTGCATTGAACCATGATTAGTTCTCTACACTTAACTATGGTCATGTTATGATAAGGATTGATTTATTCTTTTCCTTTTGAATTATCTTATCATAACATTCTTCTTCTTCTTCCTTGAACTCAAGAAGAAAACCTTAAGCTCCATCAATGGTGATTGATGGAAATGAGTGAGAAATCCAATTCTAAAGTTTACCCACTTCCTATTTCTTCATCCTCTACCTCTTGCCAAGTAGTAGAGTGTGTTTCCTTCACAAGTTATCATGGTTTGGTGAAGGTGGAGCTTGATCTAGCGATGCCTCGACGTAGATCATCTTCGGCACGAAGCCGACGACCTAGCCCGTCCATTCTCCGATGAAGTCGACGCTAGAGCCCGGATTCTTTTTGGACAGCGGAGAGGACTTCATTGCGGAGCTATGGAGGTGGAGCACCGGATCTACAAAGGTTGTATTTCCGTTTAAACTTTAGTTAAGCTGTTAACTAGTTTCTTTTTCGCCTAGACATCTAGCCAACGATCCGTAGTCTAGGGTTTCTCGACACCGTATTTTTTGAAATTGGCATGGTTGATGCCTTGTGAGACCTCATTAGGGTGCCTAGGAACCCTACAGTGGTATCAGAGCTACTAGACATTGGATGTCGACCTATGGGGGGTTCTCACTGTGTGACAGTGCGGCGAAACATAGGCTCTTACCCCCAGGGTGTCCCGAGACCGGAAGGTGTTCCGGCGGGTTGTAGTCCTCGCGAGGGGGCATGCGTAAAAAGTAGCGGCTGAGGGACCCGTTAGTGCCACGGCGACCCCATTGGATGGGGTGGCTGCCTCACCTACAGTGGTATCAGAGCCTAGCTAGAACCTTAGGCGAAGTCTAGACGGAGTTTGAAGTCTGAACGACCCGAAAACCCAAACCATAACATGCTCTCTGTCCTTTTTCTAAAAACTGGGTTTTTTCAAAATTAAAAATATGCAGAAAACTCAGCAGGGAATTATAAGAATTACGGTGCAATTTTTTTTCCATGAACAGTACAAACCGCGGCGGAAGCGCGGCAGAAGCCTGGCTTCTGCGGCGGTTCCGCCGCATTTTGAAGACGTCATCCTCAATTGATTGCACAGTAACTTCTATTATATTATGCTGGAGTTTCTGGGTATTTTTAAAATTTATTCAAGAGTTGAATTTTCTGGAGTTGTTTTAGGGATTCGGTGTTTCGATCGGGGTATCAAATTTTGTCTATTTGGCTTTCCGGAGAAATTTTAGAATATGTTAAAAAGTTCGACCGGATATAAATACCCAATTTTTCCCCTGTCGGGAAATTTCCAAGTGTTGGATTTTTCCGTAGTTTAACGACGTTCTAAGTAGTGCAAGTAACGCGATGGTCCCTCTAGAAGACAACAAACCTTAACTCGATTATGTGACCGTCTTGAACTGCCCTTTGAACCTTCGGGTTTGGGGCAGTACGGCGTGCCACATGTGAGGCGTTGGCTTGACCCTTCTACGGCTGGACCGTTGGTACTGAGGCACGAACTGAATGTTGTTATACTTATTTCATGTGTTGATGTTTCGGGAAAACTTGGGTGTTCGATTGTTCGATCGGAAAGTTTAACATTTTCTATTTATCTGGAATGGGATACAATAATTGGAATTCATAAGAAGTTATGAGATAACTGAATGAATGTTATGAACATAGCACTTTAGTCTCACTTGATCGGTTGCCACGGAATTTTGATGTGATCAAAAGTCCGTCGCAATCACGTAGCGTACGCGGATACTCGCCGGGTAAACTTAATAGACAGCCTCACTCCATAGCCCCGACCAAGTGACCGTAGGAGAACCCCGTCGCCGAAAGCATCCGTTCGGGTGCTCGCGGCTGCGGTGTTCCGCCTTGGTGCACTTCGTCGACGGTATCGGGGGTGCAGCCGTCTACTGAAGTTTGCGACGAGCATTCGATCAGGATGTCGGGAATCTTGTTGAATTGCCCGACTTGGTATTGAAAAGTGTTTTCGATTTTGAGACTAAAATGCGGGGTTTATAATGATTAGGCATGCGATGTCTATGCAGGTTGCGGATTCCAACTGTTGTAGTTTTACACTTTCTTTTCTGTGACCGTAAGTGTAATATGTGATATCGCCGGTTTCGTTGCTATATGTCAACGACAATTGGGATGCGCATATTTACTTACGTTGATGACATGTGATGTTATGTGTTGCTGGATATGTTATATTGGATCGTCTTGTTTGAATAGCCGGGATTTTTTATGTGAGATGAGTGTTTTTCATTTTCATTCATGTAAAAACTTGTATGTAATATTCTTTTATTGGGACACTTCCAGGTTGCGGAAGTTGTCACCTTTTGTATATTATTTACTTTTCCGCACTAGGATAGACCCAAGGAGGGGAGCACAAGTAACCGGGTTCTGGAGTCCAGTGGGAGACCAACTCGAGGAGTCGAGTCCGGGTCTCCTAACTCTAGAATTGGCAGGGTTGCTTGCCGCTCTCGTAGGGGTCTAGGGGTGTGGGTTTGGCTATTCATCACGACTGTGGAATCCGTGTTTTATACTGGCTCGTATTGAAAACACGGACGTCCTAGTATATCCAATATTTCATATGTTTCTTCTGCTGCGATATCTGTGATGTGATCATGTGATGTTCTGTGATAGATACAGTATATAGTATATATGATATATTATATAGACGTTACTTATGTTTTACACCCGCGCTAGCCCTGCCCCGCTCTGCCGTTAGTCACCTAACCTAACGGTGCACGAGGGGACATCGAGGCGAATGCGGATGGCATAAGTGTACGTCGTATTTATCTGTGATGTTTAGGTACTTAAATGATGGGACTTCATTAATGTGATTAATGAAATAAAAGAAACCTAAGATGTTGTAGAATCGAATTTCAAAATAAAAAAGGTAGCTACAGTTTTTGCTTTGCACAGAGGTATATGTGATATATCCTGCACCTTATTCGATGAGGAAAGGACCGAGATCCCTTCACCGGGAGTGACTCCTTTAGCAATAACTGGCAGATGCTACACACTCGGTTTGTCTTTTGATTGCTTTTAAGTGTTTTTGCTTTGCACAGTGATATATATGATATATCCCGCACCTCATTCGACGAGGAAAGGACCGACGATCCCTTCACCGGGAGTGACTCCTTTAGCAAAACTAGAAAAGCCTCAAAAGCACTCCATTTTTTTTAAAAATCATTTGATTCTACAACGATATCAAGTTCATTACGCAATAGGTTTTCAGAAAAACCTGTCGTAGCCCTCCGTCATTTCAGATAAGTTGTATATAGTATTCGTGCTGCATTTGTTGGCTTTCGTCAAGGTGCAGTGTGCGGTAGCTATATGCTGCTTATCTGCTAGCATACGATGCGATTGGATTAGGGTAGTCGTGCGGCTTTGTTGGCTTTCGTCAAGGGTTGTGCGGGTGGGTTTAATTCAATCAAGAAATGTACGGGCTGAACTTGACTAGCGGGCTATGGTTTGTTGGCTTTCGTCAAGGTCATAGCACGTTAGGGGCAAAATTTTATCGGGAATTTCAAGTGTTGAAATTTGCAATGAGATTGCATACCTTCTATGAGATAGTTGGATCCCGATACCCGCTGCGAGTAAGAGTTACTCCTGGGAAAGTTTTATACATTACAATTAGCCGATCAAGTAGGTGTCTAGAAAGGTGTCAACGAGGTTACGCCTCTGGGAAAACGAGATTTACATTAATTAGGTTCCTGCGAAAGCACGGGGGACCTCCCTCAAAGTACCGACACTGGCCTGGCTGAAAGATTGGCGAACTTGTAGTGTGTAATTAATCCCGGCTAGTCTTTCCTTTTAGGGTTTGAAGGAAGATTTGATAAAAAGCAGTGGGAGCCATCCTGATTAGATAAAATAATAACCAATCTATTCTTGCAAGAGCGCACGCTGAGTGTTTTCTTCTCTCTCTCTCCAGGTAGCGACCATATCACGCCTTAATCAAGATAATAATACGGAATATTGACCGAACCCGCTTGTTATACTGAGCTGGGGAACGTTGGTCCCGCTCCAACTTATAATTGTTATAAGACAGAGCAGGAAATAGGGGATTACCAGAATTCCCGTGCCGCCCAAACGAAGAGAGTGCATGCTGATGCATCATCTTCGGGTGTGTTCATTACAGAGAACTGTTTCTCGGTATCCTTTACGTCCTGGGTATGTGATACCAGATCAGGATCCCAGATATGTAATCTGTTACATAGGACTACAGAAAGGTAGAGAACTGAGAACGGGTGATAAGTTTCATGAGGCAGAAGACGGGGCAAGTGTTGCAGCCAAGTTTGTTGGTCACTGTCACCCTGTATTACCAATACATTGATTCTGAACGAATGTTGTTAGATACCGAACCTGATATACAAAATCATATCAGTCTCTTTATTAATAAAGAAACGATAAAATTTTGTATTGTTGGATAATGTTTTGAACATTTCCTATATCAAAAGTTGATCGGTTCAGGCACGTTATCTAAAAGCATTGATGTTCTAAATCAAACTACAGTTCTTAGTATACAGAACACACACAGGAGGAAGAGTTCAGAAATGAACGAATCCTTCTTGAGGTATTGTAGACTAGGTCATATCAATGCGACCCGACTAGCTGCAGTTACATATAAATGCATATTTAAATCAGTTTGAATTTACATCTTGTGAAACTCGCCAGTCATGTCACAGAGATAAGATGACCATAGCTCCGTTTATTGGAAACAGAGAAAGAGTTAGTGAACTCTTGGGATGATACATGTTGATGTATGTAGGTCCCCTGTCTACATATGCCAAGACTGATTCTTTGTACTTCGTTATATTCTCTGATAATCTCTCAAGATTCAGACCTATGTTCCTGTTGAAACACAAGTCCGAACCTTTTGAGATATTCACAGAATATAAGTTAGAAGTAGAGAACCAATAATAGGTATAAGTATTATGTCCTTTGATGTGATCAGAGAGGAGAATACTTGAGCACGGAATTCCTGGACTATTCTAAAGGAGAATGAGATTCTCTCTCAGCATTACTCCTCCGTATACACCATAGCACGATGGTATATCGGGGTGGAGCAATAACACTCTATATGATAAGGTGTGCTCTATGATGAGTACTACTGAGTTACCTATTTCCTTTTTGGGAGTTATGCACTTGAGAAGTTGCATACCTATTGAATAGGGTTCCAATCAAATCAGTTGCCTACCACTTCATATGTGATATGGAAAAGGAAGAGCCCATTTCTTAAGTTAGTTAAGATTTGGGGTTGTCCGGCCTATGTCTGAAAGCAAAATCCGGACAAGCTCGAGGCAAGGTATGTAATGTAGAACTGGAAAAGTTCCAGCTATACGAACTACAGCAGATGATTTGATAGAACCAAGGGATTCAGTAGATACCAACGAACCTCAGCCTCTCCGACGATCTAGTAGGGTTCCTCACCCATCTGAGAGATACTTCTGTTTCTCTATGACAGTGGGAGCGAGGATTGCATCATGAGATGATGACCCAACTAGTTTCGAGCTGGCCATCAGGAGCGAGACTCTGTAAGAATGGCTGGATGCTTAGCGATCTGAGATGGAATCCTTATACACCAACAAAGTATGGACTTTGGTTGCTATATCTGAAGGGTTAAATCCCCATCAGGAGCAAGTATATCTTGAGAAGATTACTTGGTGTAGATGGAAAAGTTGAGACTTTCAAAGCTAGACTTGTTCAAAGTTTGCATCATTGACCAGGTGTGGATCATGATGAAACTTTTTCTAAGGATCTATGCTTAAGTCCATCCAGATCCTACTTGTCACGGCTACATACCATGACTGCGATATCTGGTGGTTGGGTGTCTTGACTGCTTTTCTAAATGATGGTTTAGAAGAGAGCGTCTATAAGTACACAACCAGAGGGCTTCGTAGACAGTGGGAGCAGCGGAAACGTGTGCAAGATGCTTTATAGGATTAAAGCAGGCATCGCGGAGTTGGAACATCTGTTTTGATGGATTAGTCAAAGAAGTTGACATCATCAAAATGGTAGATGAACCTTGTATAAACAAAAAGGTAGTAGGGAGTATGGTGACGATCCTCGTAGAATACGTGGATGACATACTCTTGATAGGGAAGGAGTTTCCTATGCTACGCTCGATCAATCTCCGTTTATCACAATGATTATCCACATAGGATCAAAGTGATACCTACTAAATCCTGAGTTTTGGATCTATGAGATAGATCTAAATGGATATTAGGACACTCACTAGTTGTAGTGAGATGGTATCAGTTGATCCTGGGGAGAATCACTGGAAGTGTTCCAGGGTGATAAAGACGACTGAATGTCAGTCGCAGGCATTGTCTTTACCCTCAGTAAAGGGACGGTATGTTGGAAGAGTTCCAAGCTAGATACCGTGACATACTAGACGATAAAGGCAGGATACATCGCTACTTAAGATGCTACCAAGGAGCATGTTTGGGTGTATATTGGTTCATGAGATGAACTACGTTCCAACCATTGTGAGACGATGGAGTTGTGGCTTATGCCAAGGAACGTCCGTCCCATCAGTGATCCAGACATATTCTAAGGCAGTGTCACCTGATCACGGAGATGGTTGATCTCCAGGGAGATCGAGGTTAGGAGAGTAGACTCAGAGGACAACACAGCGGATCCACTCACAAAGGCCTGTTCCCAGAGAGAGACTTTTAAGGGATGGTTGAGTATGAGATACTGCAACCACTGCTACAGATGGCCCTAGTGCAAGTGGGAGATTGTTAGTTATATGTATGCCCTAGAGGCCATTACTGTACATAGGATGTACATTGTAGTGGATGCTGGGACATATATAGGGAGGACTTTCTTGCTCGACATGATAGTATGCTATCTGGTTGAACTTTACCTTAACGTGTATACTGATTGTCTCTCTGTTACATGTTGGTAAAGCCCTTAGGATGTGTGCTTGACTACATGGACTATGATGCGGATCATACTAGTGGGGACATGGTAGTCCATAAGTACATCCTTCAAAGTCCCTAGTCATGGGTATATCGAGACGGGGCATCGATATACCAGAGTAGACTAGCGTGTACCTTCTCGACCCATACAGATGGGCGAAGGATGATCCCATATCCATTGGTGTTTGACATCAGAGATGATATACGGGTGCTCAGTAGAGACTGGGTACACTGGACGGACTCGCCGAGAACTCCCAGATGGTATTATACCTCACGTCAGATGGCAGTTCTCTGGTGACACTGGTACAGAGTAGTCTGTTGACCCGAGATCGTCATAGAGTCTTGTGTGGTTCCCACTGTGCTTTGATTTCCATCTTACCACGTCCAAGAGGGCGTGCAAAACGGTGGTTTTTGGGTACAGTCCCGAGTCACATGGAGGCAATGAGCGATAGGAGGGGATTCGTCTCTCCCGGTATAGGGAGTTGATGTTGCGCTGTGTTCGATTGGCTATAACAGGAAATCCCTGGCCAGGGTTGCTGAGATTTACTGGTAAGTGTTACCAGTAGTTTCTCGAATTGTTATAGACCTCATATCGACACGACTTATCGAACTATTGGGGTCTGACGTTTACCACCCCTAGGCGAGATATGCGACATATCAGACGATCAGACAGGACTGTACGGTAGTGTTACTGGTTGGATTCACTGGAGTGTGAGCGGGCTTGCTCGTCGATCTTCAAATCGCTCAATACCCGGGTGGCCGTTACGTTTAGCAGACCGCTTGCGGCTTGTGGGTGTTTGATATGATCATCACCTGCTGCCGGCGTATTGACGAGTCTTTAGAGTCCTACACAGAGGTTTCCTGGCTCAAGCGAAACGAAATAGGAGCGCATATGAGATATGTGCGGGACCGAGAATAATGCGTGTATGTGATACCGTATTTCATTCTCGCGATGAATGTATCGATTGGTTGTATGCGATATAACTTAGTTATCGAATCAAGGATTGATTCGATGAGCCGATACATTGTATACTAGTCGGTTGTGTGCGACATGACCGGATCGTTAAATCAAGTGTTGATTTAATGATTTAATGCATAATTATATATTTGATATATTACTTTGCACTAACTAGTATTGGTTCACTTTAAACGGATTTTCTCACTTGGTTTGTGCACATTGTATATGTGATATACTTTTGTACACTTGTATGTATCATGTTTGATGATGCATGCTAACTTGTGTTTTGTGTAAAGTTTAAACCATGGTTATGTAATGGTTAGGGTTTTCATTTTCATATCTATTTATTTATTTGTTTATTCATTTTGGAAAATGATAAGCATAATGCAAAATGGTGGCTTTGTTTGGAAGCTTGTTGAAGCTTCATGAAGACTTTGACCATTTTGTATTTTAGCTTAACCCTAACTATTGCATTGAACCATGATTAGTTCTCTACACTTAACTATGGTCATGTTATGATAAGGATTGATTTATTCTTTTCCTTTTGAATTATCTTATCATAACATTCTTCTTCTTCTTCCTTGAACTCAAGAAGAAAACCTTAAGCTCCATCAATGGTGATTGATGGAAATGAGTGAGAAATCCAATTCTAAAGTTTACCCACTTCCTATTTCTTCATCCTCTACCTGTTGCCAAGTAGTAGAGTGTGTTTCCTTCATAAGTTATCATGGTTTGGTGAAGGTGGAGCTTGATCTAGCGATGCCTCGACGTAGATCATCTTCGGCACGAAGCCGACGACCTAGCCCGTCCATTCTCCGATGAAGTCGACGCTAGAGCCCAGATTCTTTTTGGACAGCGGAGAGGACTTCATTGCGGAGCTATGGAGGTGGAGCACCGGATCTACAAAGGTTGTATTTCCGTTTAAACTTTAGTTAAGCTGTTAACTAGTTTCTTTTTCGCCTAGACATCTAGCCAACGATCCGTAGTCTAGGGTTTCTCGGCACCGTATTTTTTAAAATTGGCATGGTTGATGCCTTGTGAGACCTCATTAGGGTGCCTAGGAACCCTACACAATGTACGACACCGAGGCATCGAAATAGACCCATCGAAGATCAAGGCGATCATGGAAAAGCCTCCGCCAAGGACTCTCAAGCAACTGCGATCTCTCCAAGGAAAGCTCGCATATATCCGGCGATTCATAGCCAATCTTTCCGGCAAGTGCCGTCCTTACAATCACCTAATGAAGAAGGGAACCCCTTTCGTCTGGGATCGCAAATGCCAAAGTGCATTAGACGAAATCAAGCAATACCTGCAGAATCCTACGGTGCTAACTGCTCCAGTCAAAGGAAAACCTCTCATTCTGTATACAACAGCTCTCGAAGGTTCGCTAGGCGCATTATGGGCATAAGAGAATGACTAAGGGAAGGCGAGAGCCCTCTACTATTTGAGTCGAGTTCTCCTGGGGCAGAAAGCAATTACTCTCCTATTGAAAAACATTGTCTGGCATTGATCTTCGGAATAATGAAGCTCAGACACTACGCGTTGGCACATGAGGTCCATCTCATATAAAAGGTAGATCCTCTCAAATATTTGATGTCAAAGGCCATATTAACGGGGCGGCTCGCTAAATGGGTCCTGCTTTTGATGGAGTTCTCGATAACTTATCGGCCTTTTAGGGCAGTGAAAGGCCAGGCCATCGCCGACTTCCTCGCTGAGCATCCGATACTTGCCGACTCTCCCTTGAACTGTCAATTGCCTGACGAGTACGCGTTTGACATGATTGACGGGAGAGAAGAGAGAATGATACCCGATGGGAACTTTACTTCGACGGAGCATCTTCCATGAAGAAGCGCAAACAAAGCACCCCCATAATCAAATCAGGGGTAGGCCTCATCTTCGTGACTCCATGAGAAGGGATAATGCGCTTTGCCTTCTCCTTAACAGAGCTAATAACGAACAATGAAACCGAATACAAAGCTTTGATAGCAGGTCTTAAGATCGCCGTCGACATGGGAATTGAAAACCTCCTCATATATGGAGATTCCCAACTGTTCGTTAGTCAAGTAAACGGTGACTATCAAACGTGCAAGCCAGAGTTGGTGAAGTACGGCGAGAGAGTACAACAACTGCTGACTCAAATTCCTTCCTACACCTTGGAAAGCATACCGCGTGTGGAAAATAGCAAGACGGATGCATTAGCCAAGCTCGCTAAAGAACTGGCTGACGAAAACCTCAATGACGTGGGGATCGTTGTGCAAATCCATCGGGTTCTTACACCGGAAGAAATATCTCCGGAATCTTCCAAAGAAAAGGGAGCGACCGAGCAAACGGCCCTATAAATAAAAGACCAGGAAAAGGTTAAGGATTGGAGAGAAGTCTTTATAGATTACTTCAAATCCCGTCGAACACCTGAAGATGCATCCTCAAGGCATCAGCTCATGAAACGAGCTCTATCCTTTGCATTTGTTAAATACTCTGTATAAGAGATCATTTGATTCTCTATGGCTAAGATGCCTGGGACTTGAAGAGGCAAAAAGAGTCGTCCAAGAAACCCACGACGGACTCTGCGGTTCTCAACAAGCCGGCCCGAAGATGAAGCTGAAGATCAAAAAGATGGGCTACTATTGGCCCGCAATGATCCAAGACGCCTCGAATACGCGAAGCAATGCCACTCGTGCCAGATTCACGGAGACTTTAGCCATCAGCATCCAAATCCACTACATCCAACGGTGGCTACCTGGCCGTTCGAAATGTGGGGAACTGACATAATCGGTCCCATCGAGCCAGCATCGTCCAGAGGACATCAATTCATTTTGGCGACAACCGATTACTTCTCCAAATGGGCAGAAGCAGTACCGCTGAGGGAAGTGAAGACGGAGAATATCCTACATTTCTTCAAGACGCACGTCATTTATCGGTTTGGAACTCTGCGACGGATCATCTCCGATAACAGGCCGGCCTATAGAAGCCACAAGATCAGCCGCTTCGCACAACAGCATAACATAGACTGGAGATACTCTTCAGTCTATAATCTTCGAGTTAACGGTCTAGCTGAGGCTTTCAATAAGACCTTGACAAAGATCGTGAAAAAGACGGTGTCTCGAAATAAGAAGGACTGGCACGAGAGGCTGCATGAAGCTCTCTGGGCGTATCGAACTACGTTCAAAACGGCCACGAACACAACGCCGTATGCGTTGGTATTCGGCACAGAAGCGGTACTCCCCCTTGAGATGGAGTTACCCTCTCTACGAGTGGCAGTTCGCTACGAGCTAACAGACGAAGAAAATGCTCACCTTCGGCTTGAGGAGCTCGATGCGCTTGATGAAACCTGGCTCATGACGTAATAAAATCTGGAGGCTTATAAAGCGAAGATGACGCGCTCATATGAAAGATTGACTAGGCCGAGAACATTTCGCCAAGGCGAACTCGTGCTAGTGGTCAAAAGACCTATGATCCCCAATCGTGCCAAGCGGGGAAAATTCGAGCCGAACTATGAAAGCCCGTATACTATAGATAAAGTTTACCAGGATGGTGCCTACCTACTCATGGACATGCACGGTGAAAGACCTTTCAGGCCAATAAATGGTCGCTTTCTGAAAGAATACTATGCCTGACGAGTCATGGCCTAGGTCAATGATAGATGACGACGCCTATGTCCGCTCGCTATCTTCTTAAGCCCAAACTCTATAAGTAGTAGCCGGTTTTTGGACCGAAACGTTCTTAAACTAACAATGGACCACTATGTCCTAAAACTGGCGTCGGACCGAAGCGTCCTTAAACTAAAAATGGACCACTATGTCCTAAAACTGGCTGTTGACCGAGACGTCGATAAACTACTACGGACTGCAGCATTCCAAGGTTGACACAAAAAAATAAAAATAAAATAAAAAAAGAAGAAAACGGTATGTCCATAAGCGAAATGGGCACGGATGAAAACCCGAAAGGGCTCCGTGAGTAAAAACAACAGGGCTACCGGTGAGTTTTGTGAAAACCCGGAAGGGCGCAATCTCATTAAAAAACACTTACAAGGTCCTCTCGACCTTGTAAGGAGAAACCACCAGCGTGTGATCCTTACGACTCACAAGGGAGCAACACACTTAGGTATCCTCACGATTCCTAAGGAGAAATTACACTTACGAGATCCTCACGACTCGTAAGGAGAACCCTCTTATGAGACCCTCACGGCTCATAAGATTCAAAAGTCTTAAGCTACAGGGATCTGAACCTGTTCTTAAGCGGCCACCACAACCTCCAATGCTGCCTTACAAGCGGCTCAATGCTGACCCTTGTATACAATCCACGGACGCGAATAAACGTTTCCCTAACAAAGTCTCATCCGTGACTAGGGATATGATTGCACAATGGACCCCCTTGTAAGCCCTCTCGACTTATAAAGAGAAAGTGCTCTTGTAAGATCCTTACGACTTATAAGAGACCATGCACATAGGAATCCTCACGATCCCTGAGGAGAAAACACACCTACGAGATCCTCACGACTCGTAGGGAGAAATACCTTTATGAGACCCTTACGGCTCATGAAGTCAAAAGCCTTAGTCGACAGAATCCTAACCCTGTCTACTAAGCCACCTCTGTTCGACATCGACGAAGGCAAATGATTATTCGCTCCTGGCAATATCACAGTTGTAGCGATGCTGATGCCGAAATCGGTATCAAATCCCAAAACTCGTGGCAAAAAAAAAGCTAGCGAGCCACACATGCATACGAAATAGCCGAAATGATGAGGCAGCTTGCAAAAAAAATCAACAAGTAAAAGTGTATGCATGCAAAATAGCCGAAATGATTAGGCAACTCGCAATAAAAAGCAGCGAGTAAATAAAACTAACAGACGAAATGATTGGGCACCACGAAAAATAGCTGAAATGATTGGGCAATCACGACCTTCGCGATATAAAAGCTGAAATGATAGAGCATCACGGAAAGAAAAATATATAAAATGAAACCTTTTTCCCTACATATGATATCATATCAATCCCTGTATACAATCTAGGGGTGCAAACAAAGAAGGAATCACGCCTTCCCTCCCCAGGCTCCATCAAAAGAAGAAGCCAAATCTCAACGGTTCACAGACAGCCTGGAGATCATCTCAACATTCGTCTCATTACAACAGACGCAAAATCAAGCAAAGCGGAACCACGGCAATTCCCAGTTCTATGACTCGGCGGTGCACAGATGACCGAGAGTCAAACCCCGACTCTGTGAAATGCGGATAAAGTCAACTCTTCCTGGTTACGTGGAACATGGCCTATGTCAATTCTGACCCCGTGGGAAACGTCCAGAGTGGAGCCTGGTCCTCGCAGAACACGGTTATGTTAATCAGACCCCGTGGGAAGCATCCAGAGTAAAATTTCTGGTCACGAAGAACACGGCCTATGTCAATCCTGACCCCGTGGGAAACGTCCAAAGCGGATCCTGGTCTTCGCAGAACACGACTATGTCAAACCGACCCCGTGGGAAGCATCCAGAGCAAATTTCTGGTCACGTAGAACACGGCTTATGTCAATCCTGACCCCGTATGAAACGTCCAGAGCGGATCCTGGTCCTCGCAGAACACGGCTATGCCAAACCAACCCCGTGGGAAGCATCCAGAGCAAAATCTTGGTTTCATGGAACGCTGCTTATATGAATCCTGACCCCGTGGGAAACGTCCAGAGCGGAGCCTGGTCCTCGCAGAACACGGCTATATCAATCAGACCCCATGGGAAGCATCCAGAGCAAAATTCCTGGTCACGTAGAACACGGCCTATATCAATCCTGACCCCGTGGGAAACGTCCAGAGCGGAGCCTGGTCCTCGCAGAACACGGCTATGTCAAACCGATCCCGTGGGAAGCATCCAGAGAAAAATCCTGGTTTCGTGGAACGCGGCTTATGTCAATCCTGACCCGTGGGAAACGTCCAGAGCGGAGCCTGGTCCTCGCAGAACACGGCTATGTCAATCACACTCCATGGGAAGCATCCAGAGCAAAATTCCTGGTCACGTAGAACACGGCCTATGTCAATCCTGACCCCATAGGAAACGTCCAGAGAGGACCCTGGTCCTCGCAGAAAACGGCTATGTCAAACCGACCCCGTGGGAAGCATCCAGAGCAAATTCCTGGTCACGTGGAACACGGCTTATGTCAATCCTGACCCCGTGAGAAACGTCCATAGCGGATCCTGGTCCTTGGAGAACACGGCTATGTCAAACCGACCCCGTGGGAAGCATCCAGAGCAAATTCCTGGTCACGTGGAACACGACTTATGTCAATCCTGACCCTGTGGGAAATGTCCAGAGCGGATCTTGGTCCTCGCAGAACACGGCTATGTCAAACCGACCCCGTAGAAAGCATCAAGTGAAAATTCCTGGCCACGTGGAACACGGCTTATGTCAATCCTGACCCCGTCGGAAACATCCAGAGCGGAACCTGGTTCTCGCAGAATACGGTCTATGTCAATCCTGACACCGTTGGAAGCATCCAGAGAAAATTCCTGGTCACGTGGAGCACGACCTATATTAATCCTGACCCCGTAGAAAACGTCCAGAGCGGAGCCTGGTCCTCGCAGAATACGGCTATGTCAATCAGACCCCGTGGGACGCATCCAGAGCAAAATTCCTAGTTATGTGGAACATGGCCAATGTCAATCCTGACCCCGTGGGAAACGTCCAGGGCGGAGCCTGGTCCTCGCAGAACACGGCTATGTCAAACCAACCCCGTGGGAAGCATCCAGAGCAACTCCTGACTCCGTGAAATGCGGATAATGGTAACCTCACCCATCACTTACGGGTCCTCACGACTCGTAAGGGAGCAAACTCTCTTGTGAGATCCTTACGACTCTCAAGAGAAAGCACACTTAGGAATCCTCATGATTCTTAAGGAGAAATTACACCTACGGGATCCTCTCGACCTGTAGGGAGAAAATTCTTTATGAGACCCTCACGGCTCATAAAGTTGAGAAGTCTTATGAAGCAGATCTTAACTCTGAATCCTAAGCCATCGTTGTCCTACAGAAAATCGAAATAGATTATTCACAGAATGCACTTACTAAAAGGGACACACCATCATGAAGCAAAATATGTCTTTTATTCATGAATCAAAATGAATACAAAGTACAATCTATGAATGAATAAAAAAAAATATACTCTCATTCAGGAGTATGTACAGAAAAAGAATGAAAAAATATATATACAATTCTTCAAGCCGGCGGACGATTTAGTAGATTTTCCAGTTCATCCCTTTTCCGCTGGGCCTCGGCTTCATGATTCATTATCATCAAAAGACGGGCCTCCGCTTGAGCCTGTTGGGCCTGGTATGAAGCAAGCCGGCTTTCAAGCTCTTTTTCAATAATGTTATGGGTTTCGACCATTTCACGAGTAAAAATGACGGCCTTATCAATGGCTACCACCTCATTGATAACCTCTTGATGCACCCGCCAAAGTTCATATGCCCTAGTGGTCTTGGCCGTAAGATTGGCTTGAATCTCCCTCAGGGCTTTGGAAGCCAGCTCTCTCTCCGAAAACTTGCGGCTGAGCCTCTTCTCGCACGATATCATGTTCGCAGTGCACCGCTAAATTAGCCCCCACAAGCTCGCCTTTGCAGCCACGACCTCTGAAAGAAGGCGTGTACATTCAAGAATATGCAAGCAAGCCTCCGCCTGCCGACAAAACTCAACCCAGACTTGCACCAATGTTTCACTATGGTAGGTGGCAAGAAAGGGAAGAGAACCGTTGGCTTCAGCGGCAAACGCTTCGGCCGTGATCAGACTGCCAGCACGAAGGTCTTCAATTAGGGCTGATAGAGAGTGAAGGCATAGCTTTGCCATCCGCTCCGAGGCATGCAGAGCATAGGGGCCGGGTGGCATGACGATGTGAGATTCCAGCATGGTAAGAACTGGCAAAGCTGTTAAGATTTATAAACAATCAGCGAGACTTGTAAGCAAAGAGCAAGTGGAACAACGTTGAGACTTTACTTACCCACGGTCATGCAAGAAGGGTCTGAAGGCTCCCCAGGCCCGTCAAGAATCTCAACCTCGTCATTGGCTTTCAGAACTGTAGAAGACATCAATGTCATTATATGAAATAATGATAATGCTGTGAGTAGAGGGAAAATGACACTAACCTTGCCCGGAAGAGAGGACAATGCGTTGAGGAGATATCGCCTGCGGAGTGGCCATCTCCAACAGGCGCTGAAAAGACTTCCTGGGAGATAGATCAGCAATAGACGCCGCCAATCTGCACAATTCTGAAAATACAGAAAGGTTCAGATAATGGAGAAATTATTAATATAAAATATAGAAAGCTACCTTCGATACTTATTCTATTCTGGACTGGAGGGATAGCAGCCTCGGCGGCCTCCTCCATCCCCCCAGGCACATCATCGGGGACGTGGGCCGGTATAATAACTTCCGAGCGAGGAGCAGTGGCCGCCACTGCAGGCTCCAGCGGAAGGACGGTAGCCTCGACTACCTGTCCCATAATCTCCGGGCCATCCCAGAAAGATCCCTTGAATCGGCGACCAACGGAGATGCCTCTTCCGAGGGAGCAAGCACTTGGGGAGCGAGAATCACTGAAGGAAGCTCCATCATAGGAGCAACAGTTGCATTGACCCCCTCCACACTGATTAGTGTTTCATTGGGGATATTAGCGGAGTCTACAGTCAAAGCGTGACTCGAACTCAGATCCTCCGCCATCGCCGAAGTCCCTGCAAAGTTTGTACGAGGATAAGAATATGTATATATATATACAAGCAGTGCAAAATACTACAAAAGGATATATGAGTATACCGATGCGCAAAGGAGCTTCAAGTATGGCTTGTTCAAGCCGACGCTCCTTCCTGAGGAGGTATGCTCGCCGAGATTCGAGAGTAGACTCATGGCCACCGGTCCACAACGAAAATGCATCTTCGGCGTCGACTAAGACAGCCTGCTTAAGGGCCCTCTCGCCCCATTCTTCCAAAGGGCCTATGAATAGCCGCCGTATCGATGGAGGGTTTTCATAGAAAAATGACGGCAGGATAAGGCCTCTTTGGGATCCTTTCATTCTCGGATTTATCTTATGAGCGTCTTATAGCCTTAGCCAATTGTGCGGCTTCCTCGGCAGATGAACCCGGGAAAAGTAAACCACCATCCGATTCTTGCATGGCTAGTGGTTCATCTTGAAGAATAGGCTCGGATTCCACTAAAGAGTCGAGCAGATTGGTGACCGTCTTCCTCCGCCTCTTGGGCCTTGAACTAACCGCCGAAGACGATCGCTTCCTTCCCCTTGGTGCTTTGGTACGGCGTTGACCCACTTCGCCTTCAATGTCCTCACTCGGCGGTGCTACCGATGACGACACGGCCATTGCTGACGCCGCAGCTGATGACAATGCTACTAGAGCCCTATTGGCCCTTGATTGAGCTCTAGTACGCAGTGGCATACCAGCTGTGGGAGTTAAATCCACTTCTGCCGCCTCCGGAATAATCACGACGCTAGTATCTCTCAAGGGAGGGCGAACCGCTGCACGCGGTTGCGGCGGAACTCTCGTGGCTTGGATCGGAGTGGGAGCCCTATATCCGAGGAGCACCCTCCTCTCCTCGGCAATAATTGGACTGACTCGGTAGAGGTACCAGCCCATGAAAGACCCCACACATCGAGGAATATGATCAGCTTCAGGAATTACAAAGCGAGAGCCGGTGTTCAGCCGCATGAAGTGATGTGTCGTCATGAACAACTTCTGACGACGGGCTAGGCTCCAATATAAATGCCTCAAAGGGGACGCCCTGGTCATATCCGAGTTGCCGAGCAAAGCGGTGTGGGTTGTACCGCATAAAAAGGGCCGCACCATTCTGACGAAATACCAGATATTCTGGTCTGATCGAATATAGGTGCATGGCTTCCCTGGGCTTCAGAGAAGGTACCCCCTCTTTCGACGAGTCGCAGAGCTGTTGAACTAGTCCTGAGGGAGCAGAGAGGACTCGATCGTTGAATACCATCCTACCCGCATTGGCATATGGATTAATCAACACACGAATAGCTCCGAACTGAGTCGGGTCAGGGGCATAAGCGTCCACCAGCCGCATGAGTCACGGAAAAGTGTAAGCGTCATAAAAGCTGGGTCTTTGGTGCACAGCAAATGCTCCTAACACATGCATCTCAATCCAGGACGTAAAGTAATGAAGAGAGAAATTTACCACATCTACGCCTGGGGTTGAGGTATTAGCCGCAGCACTTAGCCCATGATACAGATGCGCCAGCCCCACAATACCCACAGCTAGTCGCGTCCGGTCGGCAATGCGATGAGCGGGGTAAATAACTGAGGCTCTCATGAAACGACGGTGCATGGGAATGGCGAACCAACTGGGCCAAACACTGATGAAGCCCACGAAGAAAGTCTCCTCATCTATACCAGGTGCTGCGATCGACTCGAAAGACACGGCCGACATGATAGGAATGTAGAACTGCGGCAAGTCCTCTTCTTTACCAGGCCGCTTATTTAAACCAAACCCAAAGGGGTCGTTGATGTTTGCGAACTTCGAAGCCGTCTTTGATAGAACGTCTTCGCGAAGGAAGCAAGTGATAAAGCTTTTGAAAGTGACGCCCTGCTCCTCTGACTCTGTGAATAGCTTCTCAAAAATGTTCAGAGTCTTGATCAAACTTGAGCGCTTGTGGCGGACGGCATTCTCGGTCGACAAGCCATCAAGCATGGCAGGCTCGGTTTCGAAGACATACTCATCGGGAGGTAGTAGTTCTTCATAGAGTGTCCCCCTGACCGGCAACTTTGAGATTTCGCGAAACTCTTCCAGAGAAATTGAAACTTCGCGGTCCCCTAGAAAGAAGGTGTTGGTGGGAAGATTCCATTGGTTTAAGAAGGCTTTAACCCACCAGACATGGGGAGACTGATAGTGGAAAAGAGACGAATACACCGCCTGATAAAGTCCGACCCTCTGCAGTCGCGCACGATGGGCGGACATGATATAACGGGCCCAGAGAAGGTAGCCCGTGGGATGTCAAGGGGTAATCCCTATCTTGTAAATCTGTCCCCATGGCTAGGCTTCGCCTTGGCAAATGCGGCGCCCAAAAATGTCTATAGCCGGCACAGGATTGTTCGGAATACCAGATGATGATGGCTCAAGCCGTCCCATAAGGGTCCAATTCAGCATCCCCACAGCAAAGGCGGTCTGTGGATGATCTGTCGATAGAAATGGATAGGTAGGCTCTGTCAGTATCTCGCAAAGAAAACTGTGGCAACCGCGGATGATATGACCGTATCAGGTCCCCCATAAAAGTAAATTGGTGCAATCAGGGTCATGAGCTCTAATCATCGCCATCACCTCTTCGTCGGACAGTGACTGAGAAAAGGCAGCCTCCGAGCGGGTGGAAGGGAAGTATGGAACAGAAGTCATTGTGCCTGAAATAAAGGAAGGAGAAACTGTTAAGTGAAACCAACACGTATATATATTCATAAATGTATATATATAAAAGGACAGTGAAAGAAGGCGACAAGAGACTTATTTTATGGGACCATTGGTTACAAAACACATGGGCCCCACAAAATCAAGATGGCGTCTCACTAATAATGAGGCCAAGCAATCATCATAAGAATAAAGGGAAGATTCTCAATGAATTTGAATGACTCTACACATTCCCCCAAAGGGAAACCCATCTTGGACTTTGCGAAAATCAAGTAGAATCTCTACTGCAATTATTTTTTTGCAAAGAACAACTCAGGAGGAAAAATCCCAAGAAGTCTTCTTTTAAAGAATTAAGTTCTTTAGAGGAATTAAATTGCTTTTGAACAGGAGAATTAAATTCCCAGAAGACATTTTTCAGAGCCAAGATTCTTTGGAATGGAATTAAATTCTAGAGAAAGGTCAAGTATTGCCATCGATCTCTGAGATCAAAGGAACCTTAACAAAAGGGATTTATGATTTGAAGATTGAGCAGTTTTCTTTTTAAAGAACTTTAAAAAAATGGGTTCTTGTTAAAGGGAAAATCCCTTAGTATGGATTTAAAATCCAACGAAGATTTCTACAAAAAGTTCTTCGGCTGTTCAAGATTCTTACCTGAAAAAGGAAATCTTTCGTTGACAGAGTTAAACTCTGGAAATTTTTGAATCAGAGAACTAAGCTCTGGGAAAGAGAATTAAATTCTCAGAGGAAAAACAAGTAAGGAAGAAGATGGAAAAAGTGGAGGCGCTTCTGAAGAGACTCCTGCATTTATAGGATGTGATGGGGAATGGTACATCTCCCCTGTTCCCTAGACAGATCCAACGGTCACAAAGGTGACAGCGTTGCACTCACGTGCAAACACGTGAGAACAACGCCGTGGGGGCATTTGTTCCCTGATAAAATATCAGGAAATTCCCTAATGGGGTATCACATGCTCACACGTGACCAAGGGTCACGTGCTGACACATGATAGGTTCCTGTGATCTCTACTTTATACAATTAAATTCTAGTCAAACAAAAATATAACAAAACAGCAAGGAAAAACCTCAATGAGGCGTCACGTGCTCACACGTGACCAAGGGTCACGTGCTGACACGTGATGATTCCTCAGCTCTTTAAAAACAGAATTAAATTCTGGTAACGTGTCAACACGTGATGGGATCCTAAGCTCTTTAATCAATAGAATTAAATTCTATTTAATAATCAAATAATGGGATCACGTGCCAAAACGTGATAGACTTTTAAAAGCCTTCTGAACTAATAGAATTAAATTCTAATTAAGGGAAATCAAAGACCCTAACTGGAAAAATATTTTTTTAAATCTTTCCAAACAAAAAAGATGGTGCTCTGTAAAATAGAGCACCGTTGGATTAAAAATCCATTGGAGATTAAAAATCACCAATTTATGGAAAGATTTTATACAAGGAAGGATTTCCCTGAAATTCACCAAAAATAACAAACAGAATATCTTCTGGATTAAAAATCTAATGGTGAATAAAATTCACCGAGTGATCTAAAAGATCATGTTAGTTACAAAAACAACCAAAATTTTTCAATGAAAAATTCACTAAACAAATTGCTTCTTTTCTTTCTCCCATAAATAGGAGCCAAGAAGAGAAGAGAAGAGATCTTTAGAATTTTGATTTTCTGGAGAAAAAACAACAACATAGAGAAAAAGAAAGGAGAATTTAATTCTCAAGAAAAGAAACCCTAGGTGAGAAAGGGGAAAGAGATCTAAGCTCCATAAAATAAAAGAGAATTTAATTCTCAAGTTTAAGAGTTTAACTCTTCTGAATAAGAACTTAGTTCTTCCTTTGGTTGAAGATCTGCAGAAGCAGATCTCCCCACAAGTTGAGAATTTAATTCTCATCGGGGAGATTCTGCCATGCAGATCCAAGACCTAGAGGGAGAATTTGAGTTTAAGGAATTTAATTCCCCCAAATTCATAGGAATTTAATTCCTCCAAATAAAACTAGGGTTTAACCCTATATGTGAATTTAATTCTCTCAATTTCATAGGAATTTAATTCCTCCAAATAAAACTAGGGTTCAACCCTGCATGAGAATTTAATTCTCCCCAAATTCATAAGAATTTAATTGCTCTAAATGAAATTAGGGTTTAACCCTACATAAGAATTTAATTCTTCCATATACATAGGAATTTAATTCCTCTAAAAACAGAATTAGGGTTTAACCCTACAGATAATCTAATTCTTAAAACAAGAGACTTAAAGCTCTCCATGCACGTAAAGGACTTGGTCACATGGTGACACGTGACCCCCCATCCTCAATGATCAGAATAGAAAGAACAAAACTAGGTCATGTGCCCCTACGTGACCCCTAAATAGATCCCTTAAAATGAGAAAGAAAAACTTGGATGCAATGCCTCACGTGCTCCCACGTGACCCTCAAAATAAAGGGAACAAAGCCAAAGGCAGAATCAATTTTGGGCGCCCTCACGTGTCCCCACGTGACCCCTTAATAAACACTTTAATGATCAATACATGGATACCCATTACGTGCCAACACATGATGGCCTGAAGACTAAGAGTGTTTAACACTTATTTGAATATTCTGAGAACAAAATAAAGGAGGTCTAGCCCCATCTTCAGGCGCCTCACGTGACCCCACGTGACCTCTTCCTTTCTAGTGTTTAATACTATTTTGAGCATTTTGTCTCCAGTGTTTAACACTGTTTTAAATACATCACGTGAGGACACGTGACCGCCAGATGTCCTCTAGTGTTTAACACTATTTTAAAACCAGCTTAGCCCAAATTAGCTATGTTTTCCAGAGGCAAATCTCCCCTTCAAATGAGCCTTAAAATCCAGAGCTATAATGATTAGTGCTCAGTCAAAGACAAAATGTTATCATAGCCCCCAAACTTTTGTTTAGCATTGCTAAATAATGAGGGGCTGAACCCAGACAAATGTTCAACAGTCCAGCAAAGGGTCAACATTTCAAACTTAATTGGACTTAGCCCAAGTTGTCCATAAGTCCTCAATTCAGATTTTACCGAGCCAATGTGCTCATAATCTAATTAATTAATCTTAGTCCTAAATTGGACTACAGATTCCCCAATCAACTTTGGTTTAAGGGTACATCTCTTCACTCCTTTGATATTTGTCGTTGTAATCCTTCAACGTCTTTAGAGAGGTGATGGGTCCCGACAACCATACATCTCATAGACTATGACGTCTTTAAACTGGACTGTGGGGTCCTTACGCCCATGGACTATGATGTCCTTAACCGGGACTGGGGGGTCCTTATGCCCATGGACTATGATGTCCTTAACCTTTATAGACTATGATGTCTTTAAATTGGACCGAGATGTCCTTAAACTAACATTAGACCGAGATGTCCTTAAACTAACAGTGGACCGTAATGTCCTTAAACTAATCGACCGTAATGTCCCTAAACTAAACAACAGGGCCCAAATGCTCTTTTGTTGGATCTAAACGATCCCGTTAAGTTGATCTTAGCTAAAAAATTAGACTAACGTATCCTTAACAAACGTTTAAGTTGATCTTAGTCTCAAATGAGACCAGCATATCCTTAAACCCAACCCCTAAACCCAAATCTAAGAAAATACAGATTTGGACTAATCCACGCCCTACGGGCGACGACATAAATTAGTCTCCGTATATAATCAATAGGCAACCAAAAAAAAAAACAAACACCCACGACACGAAGTGACCATCTGGAGAAGGAGAAAGTTGTTACTGCGATGCGGTAGCATAATTAACTACAGGGGCCTGCGCCTGCAGGGAAGAGCGTCTCCACAATCAAAAACCTCTCAAATGAGGGGGAATCTGACGAAATCTGCTACATCGGCCGCATCCGTTTAAACCTTCGATACGTGGTGTCATAAATCAACTTGGAATCTTCGGAGAGGTGGACGGATAGCACCAATTAGCATCTGCCCTGAAATTCGGGCGAGACGTTTATCACGTCTCCGATTTTCGGTGGGGAACATATCCCAAATCAAACCTTCTAAATGTTGTTCCTACCCTACAGCACAAACGCATAAAGAGTGTCGTATACTATCCATGGGCTACCCCTGATAGCATCTCAACACGTTCTTACAATGGTGATTATGTTATCCTAAATCAAACCCTCCAAATTTTGTTCTTACCCTACGGCATAAACGCACAAAACGTTTCGTATACTATCCATGTGCTAGCTCTGATAGCATCCCAACCACGTTCTTACAATGGTGGTTATGCTATCCCAAATCAAACCCTCCAAATGTTGTTCCTGATCTACGACACAAATGTATAAAGCGAGTCGTACAATATCCATGGGCAACGCCCGATATCATCTCAACCATGTTCCTATAACGGTAGGTATGCTATCATAAACCAAGCACTACAAATGCCAAATCCGTCCTATGGGTCTAACACTTCAAGCGTGCCATATACAATCCATGGGCACAAATCATTGGAACAATCATCCAGTTTGGTTCCTACTGCTCCTATACCTCCGCAAATACAGTCTCATGAACTACTCGCAACTCATCAAGATTCAACTAACCTTATGAGATCCTTACGACTTGTCAGGAGAAAATACCCTGTGGGATCCTCACGACCCGCCGAAAATAAGTACTTGAGGAGACGGAAACTTGTATGTTGCTTGAGTATGCCTCATCAAAATCTAACGAGATCCTCATGACTCGTCAAGATAATACACTTTCAAGATCCTCACGAATTGTAAGGATGAAAATGCCTATAAGATCCTCATGACTTGTAGGAAATAAATGTACGAAAGAAGAAGAAGAAACCTATCTGCCTATCGAACACGCCTCCACAGCCAAAAATATCTGAAATAACAAATCTTCCTTACGGGTCTGATGCTTCAAGCGCGCCATATACAATTCATGGACATAAACAACTTTCATCACCCTCAAGTTCCCCTGGGCTTGATGACTGTTGTAAAGTTGATAAAATAGAAAGTGCGCCTAATAAGAGAACGTATAACTTTCTTCAGGCTCTGAAAGCACTCGAAGACGGAGTGGATACAACCGTAGATGAACTCCGAGAAATTAATCTCAGAACTAATGAAGATAAAAGGCGTAGGTTAGTTAGCGCATGTTATCTGAAAGTCGAGTCGAAGGTCTTAAAGCTTTACTAATAGAATACCGAGATTATTTCGCGTGGAACTACACCGAAATACTTTGTCTTGACCTAGAGGTAGTTGTTTATAAACTGGCTATATCTCCATAATTAAAGCCCAAAACGCAAACTCCGCGATGAATGAGGCTAGAGCTTGAAGAACAAGTTGCGGCTGAAACCAAGAAGTTAATTAATGCTTAGTTCATTCGTGAAGAGCAATATGCTGATTGGATAGCAAGCATTGTCCCGGTAAAGAAGAAGAACGGCCAAATCAGAGTCTGTATCGACTTCAGAAATTTGAAAAATGCATGTCCTAAAAATGACTTTTCGTTGCATGTAACGGAGTTAATGATTGATAATACATTAAGTCATGAAGTATTCTCCTTCATGGATGGATCGTCTGGGTACAACCAAATCAAGATGTCTCCTAAATACAAAAGGCATACGACCTTCAGAACTACCATCAGCATCTAATGCTATAAAGTTATGCCGTTCGGCTTGAAAAATGCCGGCGCTACTTGTTAGTGGTATATGCCCTAGAGGCCATTATTGTATAGTACTAAATTGTATATTACATTTTGGAAGCTTGGAATATATATAGATATAATAACAGTCTTGCTCAATATGATAGTATGCTATCTGGTTTGATTCTATCTAAATATGTGTATATATTTATTTTAGTATATCGCTAATACATATTGGTAGAGCCTTTAGGATCTTTGCTTGACTACTAGCATTATGATGGCAGTCACACTAGTGGGAGCTGGGTAGTCTATAAGCACATCCTTATACTTGTCCCTAGTCATAGGATTATCGAGACAGGGCATCGATACTCCAGAGTAGACTAGTGTATACGTTTCTCATCCCAGTTAGGGAAATAGCCTGTCCCGCAGCTATTGGTATGCGATACTAGAGATAGTATATAGGTGCTCATTGGGTTATGAGTTACACTGGATAGACTCGATGGGAACTGCTGGTTGGTATTATACCTATCGTCAGTTAGCAATTTCCGGGTGACATAAGTACAGGTTAGTCCGTTGACTTGACATCACTATTCTTCTCGGGTGTGTTCCCACTGTACTTAGATTACTATCCTACCACGGCTCAAATGAGTTGTGCAAACAGGTAGTGGTTGGGTGCAGTCCCGAAGCACTTGGAGGCAGTAGTGGATAGAAAGGATTCGTCTCTCCCGGTATTGGGAATTGATATCGCGTTGTGTTCGGATAGCCAATACACAAAGTACCTGGCCAGAGCGAGTGAGATTTACTGGTAGGTATATCAGTTGTTTCTTAAGGTGTATTGAGCTCTATACAAACATGACTTATTGCGCTATTAGGGGTCTGACGTTTACCACCCCCCAGGCCCAATTTGCGATACTCTTAGACGAACATACCGGACTGTATGGAGATTGTCACGGATAGGCTCAGTAGGAGTTCGGATGAGTTCGCTCGTCGTCCTTCTTTTCGACATGTACCTGGGTAGCCGTTACGTACAGCTAGTGCTGCTGAAGGACTTGTGGTTAAACCCACTGCCAGCGTACTGTCGAATCCTTAGAGTCCTACACAGAGCTTTTCCCTGGTTCAGGCGAAACGATGTAGAGACCGTATGGTTTTACATGCAGGGTTTGGATCATATACATGTATTGGCTACACGGATGTTGTTCGGGCAGATAATACTAGTGGGCTTTGGTTTAAGCCAGATTCTAGTATTATATTATTGAATTATTATTATCTCATCGTATTCATATTTTTGTAGTACGAATATAAGTATGTATATACGGTGAGGGCATTCTTGTAATTTTACAAGAGTTGCTTCTAGAAGGGGACACCGCATTATTGGATTTATCTATTTTGGAAAATAGATTAATGAGTGGAAATGGAGATATTTGTGGCATGGGTGAAGCATGGCTAATTCTTTAGTTTAATGGTTTGGATCTACTATTGAAGCATGGGTACAATTTTCAATTGAAAATAATGCATGCTTCATGAGAGAAAAAGGATGAGTCATTCTTCACTTGCTATCATTCAGTTGCTCATTTGTTTTTGCTCTTGCTCTTTCCATTTTGTTCTTCTCCTTCTTCCTCAAGACCCTAAACCTCACATGAGTTGTGGATCCTAGGGTCACATGAGATAAAACACTCCAATTAACTCTCTACATCTCCTAAACTACCTAGTTTAGCAAACTAGGTACTTTAGTTATCTCGGTTTAGATGTTGGAGCTTGAACCATAGACTCTCGGGTGGATCGCCTTCGACACGAGGAGGTCGACGACCGAACTAGATCCACACTTCTTAGGAGCTCAAGCAAAGGAGAAGAAGACCCGAAGGACTAGAATCAAGGAGATATAAAACTCTAACAAAGTAGTTAGAACCTCCATGTAGCTTAACTAATTAAGGTTTCTGATAAGATCCTGGAGTTTAGGTTGGTATTGTAAAGTCAAGAAAATCTTTTTTGTAAATTCCGCCTCCCCACAAGTGCGTGTGGTGTGTGACATCGATTTACAGTGGTATCAGAACCTACTCAAATCTTAACTAGCTTGTTAAACGAAGTTTAAAGTTACGAAACCGAAATAACTCTAAAACAATCAAAACGAAATCCAAGTTTCTGTTGATTTTAAAAACGCTTCTAATTTTTTTTTAAACAAGTGCAGAATGCTCCTCATAAAGTTACTAGAATACCATAGAAAAACGAGACAAAAACTCCAAATTTTGGCCGGCGAAATTTCTCTTTTTCCCGTCCTCGTCGGTCATATAAGGGAGTTTGGTCTTGGGTTTTGTGTGGTATTATGGACTCTTGGATTTAGGTTTTTAGGTATGGTTTGTTTTTTACCAGATTTCATATTCTGTTATCTTTGTGTTGGGGTAATACGAAGTATTCCGATGTCGGAATTTCAACATCGTTTATTCGTTTCTGTTTGTATATGTGTTGCTAAACGTCTACTAATTGCTATATGTCGATTAGTGGGGGTTGCACAAATTTAGTATTTTGTTAATGGTTTTTGGATATGAAGTATTGGATCATCGTAAATGAATAGCCGGGGGGATGTGAGAAGAGTGTTCTTTTCTTTCATTCATGTATATTTGTAAATTGATGTAATAGTCTTTTGCGGGGCACATCCGGGTTGAGATTGTAGCCACCGTTGTATTATTTCATTTACTTTTTTCTTGCACTTAGGATAGACCCAAGGTGGGGTACACAAACTACCGGGTTCTTGAAGTGTCGAGTGGCCTACTCATTTCATTGAGGGAGATTGCATCACTTCGGGAATTTGGCAGGTAGTTTGCCGCACCCATAGGGGTCTAGGGTGGGGTTTGACTATTCATCAAGACCGTGGAATCCGTTTTTCGTTCTAGGCTAAAACGAAATACGGAAATCCTAGTATATCTAATATATTCATCTGTGTTGCTGTGATCTGGAATGCCTATTATTGCGTGAGACGAATAGCTATATATATTATATATAATAAACATTGCTTATGTGTTGCACCCACGCTAGTCCAGCCCCGCTCTGCCGTTAATTAAGTAACCTAACGGTGCATAACGGGGCCTTGTGGCGAATACCGATGGTATAAGCGTACGTTCTATTTCGTTTATTTCTGTAATGATAGGGTTAAATGATGGGACCGCATTAATATTGATTAATGCAAAGAAAACAAACCAAAGTTAAATCATTGGAACAATTTCAAAACCACTCGGTTTTCTTGAAAAACAACTTTTAAATGCGGAGCCTAAACCACTCTTTTTAAAAGTTATCATGGTTCTTTCAACTATATCAAGTTTATTACGTTCACGGTTTTCGCCAAAACCAGCCGTAGCCCTCCGTCATTTCAGATGGGTATTCAGTAGTATTCAATCTATGTATTTTGACCTTCGCCAAGGCATAGTGATTGGTAGCTGTGTATTCATCTGTAGCATAGATAGATGCGTTAATTTGGGATAGGCGTACAACTATTTTAGCATTTGTTAAGGGTTTGTACGAATGGGTTCAAATTAACCTGGACAATGACGGGTAGAACTTGACTTGCGTTTTATGATATGTTGGCCTTCATCAAGGTCATAAGAGCCTGGGGCAAAAATCCACATCAGGAGTTTCAAAAGAAAAGGGAACTTGCTAGTTTTGCATACCATATGGAGTGATGGTTTTGGTAGGATTCCTTCAAAGTTGTCACACAATGATAGTTGGATCCTGATCCTGTAAGTCGACGTTACACACCCCATATGATGCAGGGAGGCGGAATAGGTAAAAACGATCATTTTCGATCAAGGTAACATCGACTATGTATAAGGATCTTTGCTAAACCCTAACTAACAATCAAACTAGGAGTTGTAACTACTATGTAAGATGATTATACCTCAAGATACTAGTCCTTCTTGTTCTTGTTGTCCTCCTCCTCGTCGGCCTCCTCAAGTTGAAGAAGATCCACCCGAGAGTGCCTACTATGAGCTTTAACCTCTAAGATGAGGTAACTAAGTGGTTTAGAGTGCTAATCTAAGTGACCTAGATAATATATAGTGTGATTAAGGATTTATAAGCCTCACTAACCCTAGAATTCTCAACTCATGAGACAATTAGGGTTAAGATGAGGAAGAGAGAGCTTGAGGAGAGAGAAAGTGTTTGTGATGATGATATGAAGCTTGCCTCATGTTTGAATAATATGAAGCATCAAAATATCTCACTAAAATATCTAGTAAAATATCAACCATGCTTCATTTAATTCATAAGATGAATCATCTTCATGAGTCATAGTTCATTTAATGAAAACAACACCTCATTACCTCCACCTCATTTAAGTTTAAATCAAAAGATAAAAATCTTAATGAGTCATCTTCTTCTAGAATCTTCCCGACAAATTACGAGAATACCCCTCCCATCCGTATTTACGAAAAACACGAATATACTGAGACTAAATAAATCCAATAATCTAATACTAGGATTCGGCTTAAACCAAAGACCGCTAGTATAATCTGTCCAAATATCATACGTGCACGAGTACACATATATGTTCGAACCCTGTCGTAAAACCATACGACCTCTATATTGTTTTGCCCGAAGCAGGGAAACCCTCTGTATGGGACTCTAAAGACTCGACACTACGCTGGCAGTGGGTTTAACCACAGGCCGCAAGCAGTACTAGCTGTACGTAACTGTCCCCAGTTAGATGTCGATAAGAAGGCCGATGAGGAAACCCATCCGAACTCCAACTGAGCTTGTTTGTGGCAATCTTCGTACAGTCTGGTCTGTTTGTCTAGGAGTGTTGCATATCGGGCCTAGGGGGCGGAAAGATTTACACCCCTAATAGCTGTATAAGTTGTGTCGGAGTACAGTCCAAAACACCTTGAGAAACTACGGGAGCACCTACCAGTAAATCTCACTTGCCCTGGCTAGGGACTTTGTGTAATGGCGTTCCAAACACAGTGCGACATCACCCCCAATGCTGAGAGAGACGAATCCTATCTAACCGCCACTGCCTCTAAGTGCTTTGGGACTGCACCAAACTGCTACCTGTTTGCACGACTCAATAGAGTCGTGGTAGGGTAGCAATCTAAGAACAGTGGGAACACACTTGAGGCGAAGCAGCAGTGTCAAGTCAACAGACTATGCTGTACTCATGTCACCTGAGAATTGCTAACTGACGATGGATATAATACCAACCAACAGTTCTCGACGAGTCATGTCCAGTGTACCCGTAACATAACGAGCACCTGCATACTATCTCCAGTACAACGTACTAATGGCTGTGGGACAGACCATCTCCCCTGTTGGGATGAGAAGCGTATACACTAGTCTACTCCGGAGTATCAATGCCCCTTCTCGATAATCCTATGACCAGGGACATGTCAAAGGATTTGCTTGTAGACTACCCAACCACAACTAGTGTGACTTCCATCACAACGCTAGTAGTCAAGCAAAGATCTTAAGGGCTCTATCAATATGTATTAGCGATACGTTAAAAGAAACATATACACATATTAAGATAGATACAAACTAAGTAGCATACTACAATATCGAGCAAGACTGTCATAAATCCGTGTATATATCCCAAGCTTCCAAAATGTAATATACAAGCTAGTCCTATACAATAATGGCCTCTAGAGCATATAACACTAACAATCTCCCACTTGCACTAGGGCCATGTGCTGGCATATCGCAGACCTATCATCTTGAATAGCCTCTCGAACTGCGTCTGAGGGATGGCCTTTGTGAATGGATCTGCAGTATTTTTCTCTGTAGCAACTCTCCGAACCTCGATCTCCCGGTGATCCACGATCTCCCTGACCAGGTGATACCGTTTCAAGATGTATCTAGACTTTTGATGGGACCTGGGTTCCTTCGCTAAAGCTATATCCCCGTTGTTGTCACAATATAGAGGTATTGGATCAACAATGGATGGAACCACCAGAAGTTCTGTTAAGAACTTCCTCATCCAGGCTGCTTCTTTTGCGGCATTAGAAGCTGCGATATACTCCGCTTCCATCGTCAAGTTAACAACGGTGTCCTGCTTGGTACTCTTCCAACAGACCACCTCTCCATTGAAGGTAAAGACATAACCTGACATGGACTTAGAGTCATCCTTGTCACTCTGGAAGCTGGAGTCAGCAAAGGCCTCGATTTGGAGGTCCTTTCCGCCGTAAACCAAGAACATATCCTTAGTCCTTCTCAGGTACTTAAGAATGTTCCTTACCGCTGTCCAGTGGTTCTTCCCTGGGTTTGACTGATACCGGCTTACCATGCTTAGTGCGTAAGCAACATCTGGTCTGGTACACAACATCGCATACATTATAGAGCCTACCGCAGAAGCGTAGGGTATAATAGACATGCGATCCATTTCCAAATCAGTCTTGGGAGACATCTCTTTGGAGAGGGTGATTCCGTAACAAGCCGGTAAATTACCACGCTTAGAATCTTCCATATTGAATCTTTTCAGTATGGTGTCGATGTACCTGGACTGCGAAAGTCCTAACATCCTCTTAGATCTATCACGATAGATCGGATCCCCAGAATAAAAGAGGCATCACCCAGGTCTTTCATGGAAAACCTGTGTGACAAGAATCCTTTGATAGATTGTAGCATAGGAATGTCATTTCCTATCAAGAAAATGTCATTCATCTACAAGACGAGGAATACAACAGTTCGTGCTAAAATCTTACTATAAATACATGGCTCATATGGATTTTTGATAAAGTCAAATTCTTTGACTGTCTCATCAAAATAGATGTTCCAACTCCGCGATGCCTGCTTCAGTCCATTAATGGACTTAAGCAACTTGCACACTTTATCGCTGCTCCCACTCTGAATGAAACCCTATGGCTGATCCATATAGACGCACTCTTCTAAATTACCATTTAGAAAAGCCGTCTTTACGTCCATCTGCCAGATCTCATAATCGTGGAAGGCAGCAATGGCAAGAAAGATCCGAATGGATTTGAGTATAGCCACTGGAGAAAAGGTTTCATCATAGTCCAAACCAGGTCTTTGACGAAAACCCTTTGCAACAAGTCTAGCCTTATAGGTTTCAACCTGTCCATTTACACCAATCTTCTTTCTGAAGATCCATTTGCAGCCTACGGGTTTTACCCTTTCTGGAGCTGTGTCCAAAGTCCATACTTTGTTGGTATACATGGACTCCATCTCGGTCCGCATTGCATCCAGCCATTTTACCGAGTCGCCACTCTGAATGGCTTGCTGGAAGCTAGTAGGGTCATCATTGTCAATGATGCAATCCTTTCGATCCCCGTCGATGAGAAAACTGTAGTATCTCTCAGGCGGATGAGATAGCCTACTACTCCTGCGGAGGGGTGCGGGAATGTCGTGTTCTCTTGAAACTTCTGGTTCTACCAAGCTTTCAGCAATAATTTGTGGTTCTGGAATTTCTTCTAGTTCTATTGCGCTACTACTTGTTTCCTTTTCTAAAAACTGATGTTCCAGAAAGTGGGAATGAAGAGAAACAAAAACCTTTTGTTCCTTTGCATTATAGAAAAGATACCCCTGGAGTTCTTTGGGTATCCCACAAACTTACATAGTACTGATCATGCCATGAGTTTTTCTGCATGCTGTTTTTTAACAAAAGCTGGACATCCCATATCTTGAGATACTGAAGATAGGGTTTCTTCCTACTCCACATCTAATATGGTGTGGTAGGCACAGTCTTTGTCACGGCCTAAATTTAGGCATGTGACCGGCACTTAAACCACGTAACGTCAACAGGCGTACGCAATTTAAGTAAGCTGACACCCAGAAATCTAAACCACTAGAAAATGGATAAGCGGAGAAAACAAAGTTAAAAACCATTGGAAATCCCAAGTAAAAATCTTTAAACTTAAGTTTTACTTTCTTAAAAATTTCGGCAGCACCACCTTTGTAAAAACCAGCCCCGAAAACGGGTACAACATAGAATATAAATAAAGCATCCCAAACGGGAGAAAAATCACGCCCAACGGCGGAAACAACCACCACAAGCATATATAAGACGCCGTAGAGAAGAAATATAAATGAAAACAGTATAAGGAGGTAAAACTTTATAACAAGGCCTGCTCCCACGAGCACAGCACCCAAAGTCATAAAATAATACAATATCGATCCTCACATCTCGTCTCTAAGTCAAATACATGAAGATGGTAGATGGAGAGTACTAGATACAAAAGAAACATAATGAACATCATCGGATAACCGCAAACCCACCTATTTCAAAAGGCCTCACAGCCAGTCGTAGCGGTATCCGCAAAAGTAGAGATGATAAGAAGCCCTGCCGCGACTACTCTGAGGGTAAATCCTGCAAAACACTGTGGCACAACGGGGGTGAGTTGCTAACTCATGAATAGTAAATAAAATCATACTGTAATCGCAGGTATGCACGTACTGCGATAATCTATCACATGTAATCTGATAGCATAAATATAACAATATGGATATGCAACAATCATGATCAAGGTACACCACCAGGGTACTATATCTATATGAATCAAATGCATATCAAATAAATCCTGAGTGTGGGATAAATAATAAACCTCATGCACAAATCATCATCATGGAAAAACCCTAGTGTCCATCAATGACACCCCGAATCCTAAAATCCTCAGGCGCCGTCACCAAAATCGGCCCTCATATCTGTAAATCTCATGGAACCTGAGTGTCCAACATCGACATTCGAAACATTATGAAATACTCATGTCCAGCATCGACACGTAAATCCACGTACCATGGGCTCCATCTGCCCGGATCGGCTCGCGGACTCCGGCAGTACGAATCGGCCCATATCCATCTCATGACTCCGGTCGATATCCTCCGGATAACCGCCGAGTCTAAAACTATCACCGGTAGGAGTGCACCTCCCCTGCCAGGCTCATCGGCTAAATCCATCGACATACTTTTCTTGCCCCGGCATACCATACCGGGTCCACCATGAACCCGGGACACGGCTTCATCCACTCCTCGTATCGGGTTTCTAACACAAGTCTCAGAGCCGAGAAAACTCATGGTGGACGCACTGAAATATCATATCAAGAGAAACCGGGTTTTCAAACAATACATAAATTTCTTGAAATACCCCAACGGTTCTCAAATCCATAAATCACATGAAATCCATATCTCAATGCGTAAATCCAGAAAATTGATATATGCAACATTAAACAACAATATTAGCATATTAAAGGAAAATCGCTCTTTTAAATGAATCCAGTTTTAAAATATATCATGCGGTTCCCAATTCTTTCGAAATCAAGTGCAACATCATATAAGGTGTACATGTAACTATAGCAAGATATGTGTATCTATATGTAAGCAGGTATGTATGATCCATTTCATAAGCGCAATAGCACAATAATCAACGTCTCAATATCAACGTCAATACAATACCACATAGGGGTATATGTAACTATAGCAACATATGTGTATCTACATGTAAGAAGGTATGTATGCCTGATGTACAAGTAGCTATAGCAGAGTATGTGTTGCGCGTATCATGGAAATTACCAACGGTGTGGGTGTAGCATACAATTTAGTGTTCGTGCAATATGAACCGTCAGTAATGGTGCAGTGTCCAATAGGTACCAAGTCAAGGCACAACAGGTAATAATATGCAATGATGCTCATGCGCAATCAACTCATATACGTATAAACATGTAGCTCTAATATCATATCCAGCCCTGACGCATAACGCCATACGGGCGATTTCCCCGTAGATATTAAATCTACTCACCGATAGTCTTGAGCTAAGAAAATCCGACCACCTGCTTCCCTTTCATCGCTACGTCTGAAGTCCCCGCTTGCGATCCTAAAATTTCATAAACACAACGCATAAGGCTAAATATCCTGCGCCAACACAAAGACAACGAAACGCAAGGATAACGTCCACAAGATAAACACACTGTGCACCTAGTGCACCAAATACGTACGACATTGGCACAACCCTAGCTAGGATCGCTAAACTATGCAACCACCAAGCCTAGACACCGATCGTACCGATCGTACATTCACAACCCAATATATAGCGTTGAAGATAATATATATAACATCGCAACATCAATTGAAACCCACACCTAAATTAACCGAAAACCTAGTAAGCAACTTTTCCTCATTTTAGCTCAAGTGTAGAAGTTTTAACAATTCTAGCGATTACAATCATCGCAAAGTAGCTTAACTAAGACATCCAAACCTTTACTATAATTTTAATCTCACCCATATAAAATTGATTAAAAGTTAGTTTGCTATTAAGCTTAATTAGACCATTAGGAAAATAACAAATAACATTCTCATAGCTAGGTTAAATTGTCAAAGTCTACACTTCTCCATTAACCATTTCAACTAATCAAAGCCTAACTTGATCTTCACAACTCTTTTCTATGAATTTCTAAACATGCAATTTAAAGCTATATTAAACATCTAATAATCTAGCTTAATGATTTAAACAATAATTAAAATTTAGGGTTAGGATTCTATACCTCCACTAGATTCACAAACTAGCAACTAAACTCCAAATTAGCTTCCAAACTGATGACTTTCATGAAGATCCAAGCTTGTTTAGGGTTGAAGAATAATGGGTAGGGATTTGTTTGTGAGTATGTAGGATTATTTGATAATTTTTGATGATTTATTTGATCTGGAAGAAGTGAAAATGGGGTGTGAAGAAAGAGAGGGCAGCAAAGAGGGGGGGGGAGGGCTCGGCCAAGGCAAAAAAAATAGGGAAGGTTAAGGAATTGTGTGGAAAAATCTAGTCTAAAACACCAATTAATGCTCATTAAAGCACCTCCCATCCATGCCACCTCTTAATCATTTCTTTAAAGTTTCTCTTTTAATTCAAAAATATCTAGATATTTTGGAGAGAAGGTTTAAAGCTTAATCTTATGATTAAATTAGCATAGATTCACTTTTAGCATAATTAACCCAATCAAAATTGTAATTACCACTAATTAAATGCATAATTAAAAGCTTATAATAATATTTTAATTAGGGAAAAATATTTAAGTGAACTAAAATTTTTAAGTGACAACTAAAAATCACAAACTAGCCATTTTCTAGTTAAACTAGGTGCAGTTAAGTCTATACTGAAAAATGATCATATCCGAGTTTTTACGGAAAAACACCGCCTATTTTACCTTTTAACGGAAAATTCGCATAACGATTCCTAAAACGTTACAGTCTTGGTAGGAATCTTGTTCAAAAGATATGCAGCTAATTCTAGTGCATAGCCCCAGAATGATCGCGGTAACTCAGCGTTACTCATCATGAAACGTACCATATCCAATAGGGTTCGGTTCCGTCTCTCCGATACACCGTTGTGTTGTGGTGTGTGTGGAGGAGTAAGCTGAGAGGGAATTCCATTCCCTTTTAGGTAATCCAGGAACTCGGCACTTAAGTTTTCACCACCTCGATCAGATCTCAGTGTCGTAATATTTTTGCCAGTTTGTTTTTGCACTTAATTCATATATTCTCGGAATTTCTCAAAGGCCTCGTATTTATATTTCATCAAGAAAATATGCCCATACCTAGAGAAATCATCCGTAAAAGTAATGAAATAGGAATAACCACTTCTTGCATGTGTAGACATTGGATCACACACGTCGCTGTGTATGAGTCCCAAGAGCTCACTTGCTCTTACTCCGTGTCCAGTGAACGGAGTCTTTGTCATCATTCCTTTGAGACATGATTGACAAGTTGCATAAGATTGATACTCGAACGGATCCAAATATCCTTCTTTATGTAACTTGGTTAACCGTGTTTCATTGATGTGGCCCAGTCTACAATGCCATAAGAAAACCTGATTTGTATCCGGAGACTTTCTTTTAAGTGTGTTCTGGACATTGAAAATTTGTAATTGGTTTAATACGTATATACCATTGTTTAGAGTACCTGACCCAATTAGAACATGATTAAGGTGGATGTTTAGAACATCGCTTGCAAATGCAAAATCATAACCTTCATTTGATAACAAAGATACTGAAATGATATTACAAGTCAAATTAGGTACACAAAAACAGTTGCACAAAACCAAAATATGTCCACTCGTCAATCCAAGGTGATATTCCCTTACGGACACAGCATCCACGCTCGCTCCGTTAGCAACCCTGAGGGTCATATCACCGGTCTTCAGAACTCTACGGCTTCTCAGTGCCTGCAAAGAATTGCATATATGAGATCCTGATCCGGTATCCAATACCCAGGAAGTAGAGTTGATTGACAGACAGTTTTCAATTACAAACACACCTGAAGCTGAAGCCATAACTTGCCTCGGGCCCTGGTTCTTGGCGTTCCGAGCCTTGCAATCTTTCTTCCAATGGCCTTTTCTATGACAGTAGAAGCATTCTTCCTTTCCTACTATCGGTCCTGCCACTCTTGCCTTTCCCTTGGCTTCCACCTTACCAACACCGCCTCTCGGTTTGGTAGGGGCCTTCTTCTTCTTTCCTTTGTCTTTCACCTTGGACCTAGAAGAGGAAGCACCACCAACAAACAGAGCGTGTGTTTTCCTTGCTTTCTGCAGGGTACCCTCTGCACTCCTCAACATGTTGAGGAGTTTCAGAAGTTCAACTTCTTTACCTTGAATATTGAAATTCAAGATAAACTGGGCGTAGGTGGAAGGAAGGGACTGGAAAATCAAGTCTATATACATCTCATTTTCTAACGTGGTCCCGAGATCCGCAAGCTCCTCAATGTAGCCAATCATCTTAAGGGCGTGTTCCTCTACAGTTGATCCGACGGCCAGCCTCGACTGAAATAGCTTCTTCGAGGTCTCGTATCTGGCGATACGAGATTGCTCTCCATACAGTTCCTTGGTGTGGAGAAATATGGATTCAAGATCCATTTCTCGTGCCTCCTCTGATGTTCATTGTCCATAGAGTCAAGCACGATGCATTTGGCTTTCGCGCAGTCAATCTCCCAGGTCTTGCGGATTTCATTATCCGTGACGCTGGATTCTGGACCTGGGACGGCAGGGGCTTTAGTAGTAAGGACATAGCCCAACTTGTCATAAGTGATTGCCATCTTGACATTCCTGAACCAATCTTTATAGTTTGGCCCTGTCAAAATATTTTTATCTAATAACAACTTAAGGCCCGTCATGTTTTGGTCGCTGCAAATAGGAGAGAGAGAAGAAACACTTTAGCATGATGCTCTTACAAGTTAAGAATGGTTTTTAGTTTATCTAAACAGGATGGCTCCCACTGTTTCTCGAATCCTTCCTCAAACCATAAAAGAAGAATTAGTCAGGATTGATCACACCATACAATACTTACTTAACCGTTCGGCCAGGTTAGTGTCGGTACTTTGAGGGAGGTTTTACGACGCTTTCGCGAAGTTCCTTAATTAAATAACCTCTTTTCTCTGGGGGCTTAGCCCCGCTAACACCTTTCTTGACATCTACTTGGTTTATAGTATTGATCGTTAAGAGAAAAAAAATCTCCCGAGGAGTAGCATATACTCACAGTAGGATCGGGATCCAAATATCATCGTGTGATAAAATTGGAGGAATCCTACCAAAATTATCACACTCCAAATGGTATGCAACACTAGCAAGTTTCGGTTTCTTTAGAAACTCCCGATGTGGATTTTTGCCCCATGCTCTTATGACCTTGACGAAGGCCAACATATCACAAGTCACATGTCAAGTTCTACCCGTTATTATCCAGGTTAATTTGAACCCACCTGTACATACCCTTGACGAAGGCCAAAATAGCAGTACGACTGTTCCAAACCAATACATCTATCTATGCTACAGATAAATATTCAGCAGCTACCAATCACTATGTCTTGGCGAAGGTCAAAATACATAGCTTGAATACTACTGAATATCCAACTGAAATGACGGAGGGCTACGGATGGGTTTGGCGAAACCGTGAATGTAGTGAACTTGATGTAATCGAAGGAACCTGATAGTTTTTAAAAGGAGTGGTTTAAGCTCCGCATTTTAAAAGTTTTATTGGTTTCGAAAAACCGAGTGGTTTTAAAATTGTTCCAATGATTCAGCTTTGGTTTGTTTACTTTGCATTAATGTAATGCAGTCCCATCAATTATCCTACCATTGCAGAAAACAACGAAAATACAATGTCTTCTTATGCCATCCGCATTCGCCATTGGATCCCGTCATCACCCGTTAGGTTACTTAACTAATGACAGAGCGGGGGCTGGGCTAGCACGGATGCAAAACATAAGCAACGCCTACTAGATATCATATATAGATATGTACATTCGTCAGACGCAATAATAGGCATTCCAGATCACAGATGAACATATTGGATATACTAGGAATTCCGCATTTAGTTTAAGCCTGTAACGAAAGACGGATTCCACGGTCGTGATGAATAGCCAAACCCCACTCTAGACCCCTACGGGTGTGGCAAACTACCCGTCAAGTACCCGAAGTGAAGCAACCTCCCTCAACAACGTGAGTAGGCCACATGACACTTCAAAGTACCCGGTAGTTTGTACACCCCACCTTGGGTTTATCCTAGGAGCAATAAACAGTAAATGAAATAATACAACGGTGGCTACAAGCTCAACCCGGATGTGCCCCGCGAAAAAATATTACAACAATTTACAATTGAATGAAAGAATATAAAACCTCACATCCCCGGCTAATCATTCACGACAATCCAACAAGTCCATATCCACAAACCAATATAACCATCACAGAAATGTGCAACCCCCAACTAACCGACATATAGCAATTAGCGGAAGTTTACGAACACATTTATCACAACACAGATATAATCTAATTAACCAAAGTTCTTAGAATTTCGATCAATAACCAAATTTGAATCTACTCCAAGTAATACACTGTACACAAAAATCCTGAGCAGAAACAAAATATCCCAGAAAATACAACACAACATAGTAGACCACCAGAGGAAATTTGGACCAACTCGGAGTCAACCCGGCCGCGGATTAGCAGCAGAACTCTTGGTTCGGCCGCGGTTCTGTGGTAATCTCACCGATTTAGGCACCTAAATTTCTTCAGTGATCTGCAAAAACCCTACACGTATTTTTCAGGTCTCTGAAAATATTTTTAGACCAGAATAAAAAAAACGACAGAAAGTGCATGAAAAAATCGTGTTTTCGGGATCAAACCATGATCGTATTTCGAAAGGCTTTGCAAACATGTTAGTTATGGTTTATCTAGGCTCTGATACCACCGTAAGTCGACGTTACACACCCTACATGATGCAGAGAGGCGGAATAGGTAAAAACGATCATTTTCAATCAAGGTAACATCGACTATGCATAAGGATCTTTGCTAAACCCTAACTAACAATCAAACTAGGAGTTGTAACTACTATGTAAGATGATTATACCTCAAGATACTAGTCCTTTTTATTCTTGTTGTCCTCCTCCTCGTCGGCCTCCTCAAGTTGAAGAAGATCTACCCGAGAGTGCCTACTATGAGCTTTAACCTCTAAGATGAGGTAACTAAGTGGCTTAGAGTGCTAATCTAAGTGACCTAGATAATATAGAGTGTGATTAAGGATTTATAAGCCTCACTAACCCTAGGATTCTCAACTCATGAGACAATTAGGATTAAGATGAAGAAGAGAGAGCTTGAGGAGAGAGAAAGTGTTTGTGATGATGATATGAAGCTTACCTTATGTTTGAATAATATGAAGCATCAAAATATCTCACTAAAATATCTAGTAAAATATCAACCATGCTTCATTTAATTCTTAAGATGAATCATCTCCATGAGTCATGGTTCATTTAATGAAAACAACACCTCATTACCTCCACCTCATTTAAGTTTAAATCAAAAGATAAAAACCTTAATGAGTCATCTTCTTCTAGAAGATTCCCGACAAATTAGGAGAATGCCCCTCCCATCCGTATTTACGAAAAACATGAATATACTGAGACTAAATAAATCCAATAATCTAATATTAGGATCCGGCTTAAACCAAAACCCACTAGTATAATCTGTCCGAATATCATACGTTCTCAAGTACACGTATATGTTCGAACCCTATCGTAAAACCATACGACCTCTATATCGTTTCGCCCGAAGTAGGAAAACCCTCTGTGTGGGACTCTAAAGACTCGACACTACGCTGGCAGTGGGTTTAACCACAGGCCGCAAGCGGTACTAGCTGTGCGTAACGGTCCCCAGGTGGATGTCGATAAGAAGGCCGATGAGGAAACCCATCCGAACTCCGACTGAGCCTGTCTGTGGCAATCTCCGTACAGTCCGGTCTGTTCGTCTAAGAGTGTCGCATATCCGGCCTAGGGGCGGCATGCGTCAGACCCCTAATAGCGGTATAAGTCGTGTCGGAGTATAGTCCAAAATACCCTGAGAAACTACTGGAGTACCTACCGGTAAATCTCACTTGCCCTGGCCAGGGACTTTGTATAATGGCGTTCCGAATACAGCGCGACATCAACCCCCAATACTGGGAGAGACAAATCCTATATAACCGCCATTACCTCTAAGTGCTTCGGGACTGCACCAAGCTACTACCTGTTTGCACGACTCAATAGAGCCGTGGTAGGGTAGCAATCTAAGAACAGTGGGAGCACACTTGAGGCGAAGCAGCAGTGTCAAGTCAACGGACTATGCTGTATTCATGTCACCTGGGAACTGCTAACTGAAGATGGGTATAATACCAACCAACTGTTCTCGACGAGTCCTGTCAAGTGTACTCGTAACCTAACGAGCACCTGCATACTATCTCCAGTACAACGTACTAATGGCTGTGGGGCAGACCATCTCCCCTGCTGGGATAAGAAGCATATACACTAGTCTACTCCGGAGTATCGATACCCCTTCTCAATAATCCTACGACCAGGGACCTGTAAAAGGATTTTCTTGTAGACTACCCAACCCCCACTAGTGTGACTGTCACCACAACGTTGGTAGTCAAGTAAAGAACCTAAGGGCTCTATCGATATGTATTAGAGATATGCTAAAAGAAACATATACACATATTAAGATAGATACAAACCAAGTAGCATACTACAATATCGAGCAAGACTGTCATAAATTCGTGTATATATCCCAAGCTTTCAAAATGTAATATACAAGCTAGTACTATACAATAATGGCCCCTAGGGCATATAACACTAACAATCTCCCACTTGCACTAGGGCCATGTGCTGGCGTATCGCAGACCTATCATCTCGAATAGCCTCTCGAACAGCGTCCGAGGGATAGCCTTTGTGAATGGATCTACAGTGTTTTCCTCTGTAGCAACTCTCCGAACCTCGATCTCCCGGCGATCCACGATCTCCCTGATCAGGTGATACCGCCTCAAGATGTGTCTGGACTTCTGATCGGACCTGGGTTCCTTCGCTAAAGCTATATCCCCGTTGTTATCACAATACAGAGGTATTGGATCAACAATGGATGGAACCACCAGAAGTTCTGTTAAGAACCTCTTCATTCAGACTGCTTCTTTTGCGGCATCAGAAGCTGCGATATACTCCGCTTCCATCGTCGAGTCAGCAACGGTGTCCTGCTTGGAACTCTTCCAACAGACCGCCACTCCATTGAGGGTAAAGACATAATCTGACATGGACTTAGAGTCATCCTTGTCACTCTAGAAGCTGGAGTCAGCAAAGGCTCGATCTGGAGGTCCTTTCCGCCGTAAACCAAGAACATATCCTTAGTCCTTCTCGGGTAATTAAGAATGTTCTTTATTGCTGTCCAGTGGTTCTCCCCTGGGTTTGACTGATACCGGCTTACCACGCTTAGTGCGTAAGCAACATCTGGTCTGGTACACAACATCGCATACATTATAGAGCCTACCGCAGAAGCGTAGGGTATAATAGACATGCGATCCCTTTTCAAATCAGTCTTGGGAGACATCTCTTTGGAGAGGGTGATTCCGTGACAAGCCGGTAAATTACCGTGCTTAGAATCTTCCATACTAAATCTTTTCAGTATGATGTCGATGTACCTGGAGAAAGTCCTAACATCCTCTTTGATCTATCACGATAGATCTGGATCCCAGAATAAAAGAGGCATCACCCAGGTCTTTCATGGAGAACCTGTGTGACAAGAATCCTTTGACAGATTGTAGCATAGGAATGTCATTTCCTATCAAGAGAATGTCATCCACGTACAAGACGAGAAATACAACAGTTCGTGCTACAATCTTACTATAAATACATGACTCATCTGGATTTTTGATAAAGTTAAATTCTTTGACTGTCTCATCAAAACAGATGTTCCAACTCCGCGATGCCTGCTTCAGTCCATAAATGGACTTAAGCAACTTGCACACTTTACCGCTGCTCCCACTCTAAATGAAACCCTCTGGCTGATCTATATAGACGCACACTTCTAAATTACCATTTAGAAAAACCGTCTTTACGTCCATCTGCCAGATCTCATAATCGTGGAAGGCAGCAATGGCAAAAAGGATCTGAATGGATTTGAGTATAGCCACTAGAGAAAAGGTTGCGTCATAGTCCAAACCAGATCTTTGACGAAAACCCTTTGCAACAAGTCTACTCTTATAGGTTTCAACCTGTCCATTTACACCAATCTTCTTTCTGAAGATCCATTTGCAGCTATGGGTTTTACCCTTTCTGGAGCAATGTCCAAAGTCCATACTTTGTTAGTATACATGGACTCCATCTCGGTCCGTATTGCATCCAGCCATTTTACCGAGTCACCGCTCTGAATGGCTTACTGGAAGCTAGTAGGGTCATCATTGTCAATGATGCAATCATCTCGATCCTCGTCTATGAGAAAACCGTAGTATCTCTCAGGCGGATGAGACAGCCTACTACTCCGGTGGAGAGGTGCGGGAATATCCTGTTCTCTTGAAACTTCTGCTTCCACCAAGCTTTCAGTAATAGTTTGTGGTTCTGGAATTTCTTCCAGTTCTATTGCGCTCTTACTTGTTTCCATTTCTAAAAACTGATGTTCCAGAAAGTGGGCATGAAGAGAAACAAAAACCTTTTGTTCCTCTGCATTATAGAAAAGATACCCCCAGGAGTTCTTTGGGTATCCCACATACTTACACAGTATTGATCGTGCCTCGAGTTTGTCTGCATACTGCTTTTTAACAAAAGCTCGACATCCCCATATCTTGAGATACTGAAGATAGGGTTTCTTCCCACTCCACATCTGATATGGTGTGGTAGGCACAGTCTTTGTCACAACCCAAATTTAGGCACGTGACCGGCACTTAAATCACGTAACGTCAACAGGCGTACGCAATTTAAGTAAGACGAAACGCAGAAATGTAACCACCTAAAAATGGATAAGTGGAGAAAACAAAGTTAAAAACCTTTGGAAATCTTAAGTAAAAATCTTTAAACTTAAGTTTTACTTTCTTAAATATTTCGGCAGCACCTCCTTTGTAAAAACCAGCCCCAAAAACGGATACAACATAGAATATAAATAAAGCATCCCAAACGGGAGCAAAATCACGCCCAACGGCGGAAACAACCACCACAAGTATATATAAAATGCCGAAGTGAAGAAATATAAATGAAAACAGCATAAGGAGGTAAAAATTTATAACAAGGCCTGCTCCCACGAGCACGGCACCCAAAGTCACAAAATAATACAACATCGATTCTCACATCTCGTCTCTAAGTCAAATACATGAAGATGGTAGATGGAGAGTACTAGATACAAAAGAAACATAATGAACATCATCGGATAACCGCAAACCCACCTATATCAAAAAGCCTCACAGCAGCCGTAGCAGTATCCGCAAAAGTAGAGATGATAAGAAGTCCTGCCGCGACTACTCTGAGGGTAAATCTTGCAAAACACTGTGGCACAACGGGGGTGAGTTGCCAACTCGTGAATAGTAAATAATATCATACTGTAATCGCAGGTATGCACGTACTGCGATAATCTATCAGATGTTATCTGATAACATAAGTATGGCAATATGGATATGCAACAATCATGATCAAGGTACACCACCAGGGTACTATATCTACATGAATCAAATGCATATCAAATAAATCCTGAGTGTGGGATAAATAATAAACCTCATGCACAAATCATCAGCATGGAAAAATCCTGGTGTCCATCAATGACACCCTAAATCCCAAAATCCTCAGGCGCCGTCACCAATACCGGCCCTTATATCTGTAAATCTCATGGAACCTGAGCGTCCAACATCGACACTCGAAACATCATGAAATACTCATGTCCAGCATCGACACATAAATCTACGTACCATGGGCTCCGTCTGCCCGGATTGGCCCGCGGGCTCCGGCAGTACGAATCGGCCCATATCCATCTCACGACTCCGGTCGATATCCTCCGGATAACCGCCGAGTCTAAAACTATCACCGGTAGGCAGTGCACCTCCCCTGCCAGGCTCATCGGCTAAATCCATCGACATACTTTTCTTGCCCCGGCGTACTATACCGGGTCCACCATGAACCCACAACACGGCCTCATCCACTCCCCGCATCGGGTTTCTAACACAAGTCTCATATTTGAGAAAACTCATGGTGGACGCACTGAAATATCATACCAAGAGAAACCGGGGTTTCAAACAATACATAAATTTCTTGAAATACCCCCACGGTTCTCAAATCCATAAATCACATGAAATCCATATCTCAATGCATAAATCCATGAAAAATGATATATGCAACATAAAAAAGCAATATAAGCATATTAAGGGAAAACCGCTCTTTTAAATGAATCTAGTTATAAAATATATCATGCGGTTCCCAATTCCTCCAAAATCAAGTGCAGTATCATATAAGCTGTACATGTAACTATAGCAAGATATGCGTATCTACATGTAAGCAGGTATGTATGATACATTTCATAAGCGCAATAGTACAATAATCAACGTCTCAATATCAATGTCAATACAATACCATATAAGGGTATATGTAACTATAGCAAGATATGTGTATCTACATGTAAGCAGGTATGTATGCATGATGTACAAGTAGCTATAGCCGAGTATGTGTTGCGCGTATCATGGCAATTACCAACGGTGTGGATATAGCATAAAATTTAGTGCTCGTGCAACATGAACCGTCAGTAATGGTGCAGTGTCCAATAGGTACCAAGTCAAGGCACAACAGGTAATAATATGCAATGATGCTCATACGCAATCAACTCATATGCGTATAAACATGCAGCTCTAATATCATATCCAGCCCTGACGCATAACGCCATACAGACGATTTCCCCGTAGATGTTAAATCTACTCACCAGTGGTCTCGAGCTAAGAAAATCCGACCACCTGCTTCCCTTTCTTCGCAGCGTCCGAAGTCCCCGCTTGCGATCCTAAAATTTCACAAACACAACACATAAGGATAAATATCCCGCGCCGACACAAAGACAACGAAACGCAAGGATAACGTCCACAAGATAAACACACTGTGCACCTAGTGCACCAAACACGTACGACATCGGCATAACCCTAGCTAGGATCGTTAAACTACGCAACCACCAAGCCTAGACCTCGATCGTACCAATCGCGCATTAACAACACAATATATAGCGTGGAAGATAATATATATAATATCGCAACGCCAATTGAAACCCACGCCTAAATTAACCGAAAACCTAGTAAGCAACTTTTCCTCATTTTAGCTCAAATGTAGAAGTTTTAACAATTCTAGCGATCACAATCATCGCAAAGTAGCTTAAGTAAGTCACCCAAAGCTTTACTACAATTTTAATCTCACCCATATAAAATTTAGTAAAAGTTAGTTTGTTATTAAGCCTAATTAGACAATTAGGAAAATAACAAATAACATTATCACAACCAGGTTAAATTATCAAAGTCTACACTTCTCCATTAACCATTTCAACCAATCAAACCCTAACGTGATCTTCACAACTCTTTTCCATGAATTTCTAAACATGCAATTTATAGCTATATTAAACATCTAATAAGCTAGCTTAATGATTTATACAACAATTAAAGTTTAGGCTTAGGATTTTATACCTCCACTAGATTCACAAACTAGCAACTAAACTCCAAATTAGCCTCCAAAATGATGACTTTCATGAAGATCCAAGCTTGTTTAGGGTTGAAGAATAATGGGTAGGGATTTGTTTGTGAGTTTGTAGGATTATTTGATGATTTTTGATGATTTATTTGAGCTTGAAGAAGTGAAAACGGAGTGTGAAGAGAGAGAAGGCAGCAAGGGGAGGCTCAACCAAGGCAAAAAAAATGGGCAAGGTTAAGAATCTGTGTGGAAAAATCTTGTCTAAATCACCAATTAATGCTCATTAAAGCACCTCCCATCCATTCCACCTCTTAATCATTTCTTCAAAATTTTTCTTTTAATTCAAAAATATCTAGATATTTTGGAGAGAATGTTTAAAGCTTAATCTTATGATTAAATTAGCATATATTCACTTTTAGCATAATTAACCCAATCAAAATTTTAATTACCACTAATTAAGTGCATAATTAAAAGCTTATAATAATATTTTAATTAGGGAAAAATATTTAAGTGAACAAAAATTTTCAAGTGACAACTAAAAACCGCAAACTAGCCATTTTCTAGTTAAACTAGGTGCAGTTAAGTCTGTACCGAAAAATGATCATTTCAGGGTTTTTACGGAAAAACACCGCCTATTTTACCTTTTAACGGAAAATTCGCATAACGATTCTTAAAACATTACAATCTTCCCCCCTTAAAGAAATCCGGTCCCCGAATTAAAATTTTAACTGCGCGCACCTTCGACGAGATGAGGGAATTTCTTCCGCATCTCGCTCTCGGCCTCCCATGTGATCTCTTCACTAGTAGGGCCACGCTAAAGAACCTTCACATATGGCAAAAACTTTGACTGAAGTTTCTTCACCTGCCGATCCAATATAACTACCGGCTGCTCGATGAATGAAAGATCGCGCTCAAGCTGAACGGTCTGGTGCTAAATCATGTGAGAAGGATCTTGAAGGTATCTGCGATGCATCGACACATAGAAAACGGGGTAAACATCCGGAAAACTGGACGGAAGTTCCAAACGATAGGCAACGACACCAACTCGCTCAAGGATCTCGAAAGGACCTACAAATCTGGGACTGAGCTTCCCCTTTTTCCCAAATCTCATAACGCCCTTCATCGGAGAAATCCGCAGGAATACATGATCCCCCATTGCGAACTCAAGTCTGCGATGACGACGGTCGGCATAAGACTTCTGTCTGCACTGGGCCGCTCTCACCCTGTCCTGAATCAGCTGGATCTTCTCCATAGTCTCCTGAACTAGCTGGGGTCCCATAACCCTACTCTCGCTGAGTTCGGTCCAACAGACTGGCGATCGACACTTTCTACTATACAAAGCCTCAAAAGGCGTCATCTGAATCGTATCCTGATAACTATTGTTGTAGGAGAACTCAATCAACGGTAAGTGATGATCCCAACTGCCACCAAAATCAAGCACACACGCACGAAGCATATCCTCCAGAGTCTGTATAGTCCGCTCTGACTGACCATCGGTCTGCGGATGGAAAACGGTGCTAAAACTCAACCGGGTACCCAAAACTTCCTGAAGCTTCTGCCAAAAATGGCTAGTAAACTGGGTGCCCCTATCGGATACTATGCATGTGGGAACGCCGTGCAAACGCACAATCTCATCTATGTACAACTGAGCATACTGAGCATAACCGAAAGTGGTCTTCACTGGAAGGAAGTGAGCCGCTCTCGTCAACCGGTCAACAATCACCCAAATGGAGTCATACCCCCGACTGGTCCTGGGTAGACCCATAACAAATTCCATGGAAATCTGCTCCCATTTCCACTCAGGAACGGGTAAAGGCTGCAACTCTCCAGCCGGTCTCTGATGCTCAGCCTTGACTTGCTGACAAGTCAGGCACCTTAAAGTCCGAAACATCGCGCTTCATCCCTTCCCACCAGTAAATGTCTCTCAAGTCACGGTACATCTTGGTGGAAACTGGATGAACGCTAAAGGCTGACTGATGTGCCTGCTCTAGGATATCGCGTCTCAACCCATCAATATCTGGTACACACAAGCGAATCTCGTAACGTAGCATACCCTGGTCATCAATCGCGAACTCCGAATCTGTACCCTGCCGAAAAAGCTTAAGAATCTCAGATAAACGGGCATCACTGGGCTGCGCCTCACGGATACGATCAAGTAGAAGTGGATGGGTGCGGACATGAGCAAGCTGTCCCCCGGTAGAAGTTAACTCAAACTGTACTCTACCATCGTACAAGATCTGCCAATCTACAGAAGGTTGTCGCTGAACTGTGCTCAAATGGGACAAGCTACCCCCGGACCTACGACTCAAGGCATCAGCTACCACATTTGCCTTACCCGGGTGATAAAGGATCTTACAATCATAATCCTTCAAGCTCCATCCAACGGCGATGTCTCAGATTCAGATCCATCTGCTGGAAGATGTACTTCAAGCTCTTGTGATCCATGAAAATCTGACACGACTCTCCGTACAAGTAGTGTCTCCAAATCTTCAGCGCAAAGACCACCGCGGTCATCTCAAGATCATGAGTGGGGTAATTTTGCTCGTGCTTCTTCAGCTGCCGAGAAGCGTAAGCGATAACTCTATCATGCTGCATCAATACACAACCGAGCCCCACTCGAGAAGCATCACGGCAAACAACATAGCCGCCCGATCCATAAAGCAAAGATAGAACTGGTGCAGTCGTCAACCGAGTCTTCAACTGCTGAAAACTCTGCTCGTACGCATCAGTCCAAAGAAAAGAAACCCCTTTCCGGGTCAGTCCGGTCAGCAGTGCAGCAAGACTCGAAAAATCCTTCACGAAACGGCGATAATAACCAGTTAAGCCCAAAAAGCTATGGACCTCAGTTACAGATACAGGTCTGGGCCAAACCTGTACAGCCTCGATCATCCTCGGGTCCATAAGAATACCGTCTCCCGTCACCACATGACCCAGGAAGTCAACTCTATCAAGCTAAAATGCGCACTTTGAGAATTTAGCATACAGCTGGTGCTCTCTCAATGTCTGCAAAGAAATCCTCAAGTACTGCTCATACTCCTCTCGACTCCTAGAGTAGACCAGAATGTCATCAATAAACACAATAATAAACTGGTCGAGGAATGGCCTGAAAATCTGGTTCATCAGATCCATGAACGCTGTTGGCGCATTGGTGAGTCTGAACGACATCACCAAAAACTCATAATGCCAGTAGCGCGTACGAAAAGCAGCCTTCGGAATGTCATCATTCCGAACCCGCAACTGATGATAACCCGATCGCAAATCAATCTTAGAAAAATGTTTCGCACCCTGGAGCTGATCAAACAAATCGTCAATGCGAGGTAAAGGATACCTATTCCGCACCGTAACTCGGTTCAATTGACGATAATCCATACACAAGCTCAAACTGCCATCCTTCTTCTTAACGAACAACACAGGAGCTCCCCAAGGCGAAACACTAGGACGCACATGTCCCCTATCAAGCAACTCTTGCAATTGATCTTTAAGCTCTCTAAGCTCCACCGGGTCCATTCGGTAAGGTGGTATAGAAATAGGTCCCGTGCCGGAAATCAGATCAATACAAAACTCAATATCGCGCTTTGGCGGCAAACCAGACAACTCATCGGGAAAAACATCGGAAAACTCTCGCACAATAGGAACCCGGTCCAACAACTCTACTGTGGCTCCAGTATCATGAATGAAAGCCAAGAATCCCCGACATCCCCTCCTCAAAAGCCGACTAGCGCAAAGGGTTGAAATCAAACTGTGAGGGGTGGCACCACGGTCCCCCTGCACAACAAGAACTGACTCGCCGGGAAAACAAAATCTAATTGTCTTCTGGCGGTAGTCCACGGACGCACAGCAAGTAGCTAACTAGTCTATGCCCAGGAGAACGTCGAATTCCAACATCTCAAGATGGATCAGGTCGACGGATAAATCTCTATCTCCTATACGAACAGCAAACGACCGAAACACGTGCCGCGCAACAAACGACTCGCTAACAGGAGTAGTCACGACAAGCGGTTGATCTAGCATACACGACTCTCGGCCTAACCTCGGCACGAAGTGCGTAGAAATATACGAATGCGTAGATCCCGGATCAAATAAAACGTGTGCATCAAAAGAACATACAGAAAGAGTACCTGAAACCACTGCTTTGGACGCCTACGCATCCTGATGAGTCAAGGCAAACACCCGAGCCTGCCCTCTACCGGCAGCTGGCTGTCCACTGCCTCTGCCACCCCGTCCTCTCGGAACAAAACTGTCGCGACCACGACCTCTCTGAGCATGAGTCTGACTCGGAACAACAACAGGCATAAGAGGCAACGCTTTCTGAGGTGGAGAAGGTGGTAAGGTGACCTGCGGTATAGCTGCCTTGCCCTCAAGCGTCTCAATACAATCTCAGGGTTTTGAAGGCAGGTGAGAAACCATAGAGTTTTGAAGGTAGGTGATATGACACCCAGGGTTGCTAACGGAGCGAGCGTAGATGCTGTGTCCATAGGGGAATATCACCTAGGATTTACAGGTGAACACATTTTGATTTTGCGTAACTGTTTTTGTGTACCTAGTTTGACATATAATATCATCTCTGTATCTTTACTATTTAAAGAAGGTTATGATCTTACATTTGTAAGCAATTTTGTAAATATTCACCTTAATCATGGTTTGATTGGGTTCGGTACACTAGACAACGGTATATACGTATTAAATCAACACCAAGTTTTCAATCTCCAGAACACATTTAAAAGAAAGTCTCCAGAATTAAATTAAGCTTTCTTATGGTATTGTAGACTAGGTTACATCAATGAAACACGGTTAACGAAGTTACATAAAGAGGGATATTTGGATCCGTTTGAATATTTGTTTTATACAACTTGTTAATCATGTCTCAAAACAAAGATGACAAAAACTCCGTTCACTGGACACGGAGTAAGAGCCACCGAACTCTTGGGACTCATACACAGCGACGTGTGTGGTCTAATGTCTACACATGCAAAAAGTGGTTATTTCTACTTCATTACTTTTACGGATGACTTCTCAGGGTATGGACATGTATTCTTGATGAAATATAAATCCGAGGCCTTTGAGAAATTCCAAGAATATAAGAATGAAGTGGAAAAACAAATAAGCAAAAGTATCAAAACACTTCGATCTGATCGAGGTGGTGAATACTTAAATGCCGAGTTTTTGGATTATTTAAAAGAAAATGGAATTCTCCCTCAACTTACTCCTCCATACACACCTCAACACAATAGTGTATCGGAAAGGCAGAATCGCACCTTATTAAATATGGTACGTTCCATGATGAGTAACGCTGAGTTACCGCGATCCTTCTGGGATTATGCACTAGAATCAGCTATATATATTTTGAACAAGGTTCCTTTTAAGTCCGTGCCTACCTCACCATATGAAATGTGGAGTGGGAAGAAACCCTATTTTAAGTATCTAAAGATATGGGGATGTCTAGCTTTTGTCAAAAAGCAGCATGCGGACAAGCTCGAGGAACGATCAGTACTGTGTAAATTTGTAGGATACCCAAGGAACTCCAGGGGGTATCTTTTCTATTACGCAGAGGAACAGAAGGTTTTCGTTTCTCGGCATACCCACTTTTTGGAGACTCAATTTTTTGAAAAAGAAATAAGTGGAAGCGCAATAGAACTGGAAGAAATTCCAGAACCACAAACTATTACTGAAATCATGGTGGAACCAGAAGTTTCAAAAGAATAGGATGTCCCTGCGCCACTCTGCAGATCTAGTAGGCAGCCTCATCCGCCCGAGAGATACTACAGTTTTCTCATAGAAAGGAATATAGAGGATTGCATCATCAACGATGATGAGCCAAGTAGTTTCCAGAAGGCCATTACGAGCAGAGACTCAGTTAAGTGGCTGGATGCAATGCGGACTGAAATGGAATCCATATACACCAACAAAGTATGGACTTTGGACATTGCACCTCAAGGGGTAAAACCCGTAGGCTGCAAATGGATATTCAGAAAGAAGATTGGTGCAGATGGACAGGTTGAAACCTATAAAGCTAGACTTGTAGCAAAATGTTTTCGTCAAAGACCTGGTTTGGACTATGATGAAACCTTTTCTCCAGTGGCTATGCTTAAATCCATTCAGATCCTTCTTGCCATTGCTGCCTTCCATGATTATGAAATTTAGCAGATGGACGTACAGACCGCTTTTCTGAATGGAAATTTGGAAGAGTGTGTTTATATGGATCAGCCAGAGGGTTTCATAGAGAGTGGGAGCAGCGGAAGAGTGTGTAAGTTGCTTAAATCTATTTATGGATTAAAGCAGGCATCGTGGAGTTGGAACATCTGTTTTGATTAGACGGTCAAGGAATTTGACTTTATCAAAAATCCAGATGAACCATGCACTTATAGTAAGATTGTAGCGAGAACTGTAGTATTCCTCGTCTTGTACGTGGATGGAATTCTCCTGATAAGAAATGACATTTCTATGCTACAATCATTCAAAGGATTCTTATCACAGAAATTTTCCATGAAAGACCTGGGTGATGCCTTTTACATTCTGGGGATCTAGATCTATTGTGATAGGTCTAAGAGGATGTTGGGACTTTCACAGTCTAGGTACATCGACAACATATTGAAAAAATTTAGTATGGAAGATTCCAAGCACGGTAATCTACCAGCTTGTCACGGGATCACCCTCTCCAAAGAGATGTCTCCCAAGACTGATTTGGGAAGGGATCACATGAGTATTATACCCTATGCTTCTGCGGCAGGCTCTGTAATATATGCAATGTTGTGTACCAGACCAGATATTTCTTACGCACTGAGCATGGTAAGCTGGTATCAGTCAAACCATGGAGAGAAGCACTGGATAGCAGTTAAGAACATTCTCAAGTACCTGAGAAGGACTAAGGAGATGTTCTTGGTGTACGGCAGTAAAGACCTCCAGAACATGATCTTCGTTGACTCCAGCTTGCAGAGAGACAAGGATGACTCCAAATCCATGTCGGGTTATGTCTTTACCCTCAATGGAAGGGGCGGTCTGTTGAAAGAGCTCCAAGAAGGATACCGTTGTTGACTCGACGATGGAGGTAGAGTATATCGCTGCATGTGACGCCGCAAAAGAAGCAGTCTGGATGAAGAAGTTCATTACAGAACTTCAGGTGGTTACATCCATTGTTGATCCAATACCTTTGTATTGTGACAACAACGGGGTTATAGTTTTAGAGAAGGAACCAAGATCCTATCAGAAGTCTAGAGATATCTTGAAGCGGTATCATCTGATCAGGGAGATCATGGATATGGGGGAGATCGAGGCGCGAAGAGTAGACACGGAGAAAAACACTGCAGATCCATTCACAAAAGCCATACCTCAGATGCAGTTCGAGAGGCTATTCGAGATGATAGGTCTGCGATATGCCAATACATGGCCTTAGTGCAAGTGGGAGATTGTTAGTGGTATATACCCTAGAGGCCATTATTATATAGTACTGGATTGTATATTACATTTTGGAAGCTTGGAATATACACAGATATAATAACAGTCTTTCTCAATATGATAGTATGCTATCTGGTTTGATTCTATCTTAATATGTGTATATGTTTCTTTTAGTATATCGCTAATACATATTGATAGAGCCCTTAGGATCTTTGCTTGACTACCAGCGTTGTGATGGCAGTCACACTAGTGGGGGCTGGGTAGTCTATAAGCACATCCTTATACTTGTCTCTAATCGTAGGATTATCGAGACACGGTATCGATACTCCAGAGTAGACTAATGTATACGCTTCTCAACCCAGTTAAGGAGATGGCCTGTCCTGCAGCCATTGGTATGTGATACCAGAGATAGTATATAGGTGCTCATTAGGTTATGAGTTACACTGGACGGACTCGATGGGAACTGTTGGTTGGTATTATACCTATCGTCGGTTAGCAGTTCCCGGGTGACATGAGTACAGATTAGTCCGTTGACTTGACATCACTATTCGTCTCGAGTGTGTTCCCACTGTACTTAGAATACTACCCTACCACGGCACAAATGAGTCATGCAAACAGGTAGCGGTTGGGTGCAATCCCGAAGCACTTGGAGGTAGTAGTGGATAGAAAGGATTCGTCTCTCCTAGTATTGGGAGTTGATATCGCGCTGTGTTCGGATAGCCAATACACAAAGTCCCTAACCAGGGCAAGTGGGATTTACTGGTAGGTACATCAGTAGTTTCTCAGGATGTATTGGGCTCTACACCGACACGACTTATTACGCTATTAGGGGTCTGACGTTTACCCCCACCTTTAGGCCCGATATGCGATACTCTTAGACGAACAGACCGGACTGTATGGAGATTGTCACGGATAGGCTCAGTAGGAGTTCGGATGAGTTCGCTCGTCGTCCTTCTTTTCGACATATACCTGGGTAGCCGTTACATACAGCTAGTGCCACCGACGGACTTGTGGTTAAACCCACTGCCAGCGTACTGTCGAGTCCTTATAGTCCCACACAGAGCGTTTCCCTGGTTCAGACAAAACGATGTAGAGGCCGTATGGTTTTATGTGCAGGGTTCCGATCATATACGTGTACTGGATACACAGATGTTGTTCGGGCGGATAATACTAGTGGGCTTTGGTTTAAGCCAGATTCTAGTATTATATTATTGGATTATTATTATCTCATCATATTCATATTTTTGCAGTACGAATATAGGTATGTATATACGGTGATGACATTCTTGTAATTTTACAAGAGATGCTTCTAGAATGGGACACCTCAATATTGGATTTATCTATTTTGGAAAATAGATTAATGAGGTGGAAATAGAGATATTTGTGGCATAGGTGAAACATGGCTAATTCTTTAGTTTAATAGTTTGGATCTACTATTGAAGCATGGCGACAATTTTCAATTGAAAATAATGCATGCTTCATGAGAGAAAAGGATGAGCCATTCTTCACTTGCTCATTTGTTTTTGCTCTTGCTCTCTCCATTTTGTTCTTCTCCTTCTTCCTCAAGACCCTAACCCTTACATGAGTTGTGAATCCTAGAGTCACATGAGATAAAACACTCCAATTAACTCTCTACATTTCCTAAGCTACTTAGTTTAGCAAACTAGGTACTTTAGTTATCTCGGTTTAGAGGTTGGAGCTTGAACCATAGACTCTTGGGTGGATCGTCTTCTACACGAGGAGGCCGACGACCGAGATAGATCCACATTTCTTATGAGCTCAAGCAAAGGAGAAGAAGACCTTAAGGATTAGAATCAAGGAGGTATAAAAATCTAACAGAGTAGTTAGAACCTCCTAGTAGTTTATCTAGTTAAGGTTTCCGATAAGATCCTAGAGTTTAGGTCGGTGTTGCAAAGTCAAGAAAATCGTTTTTGTAAATTCCGCCTCCCCACAAGTGCGTGGGGTGGGCGACATCGACTTACACTACTTACCAAAGGGCGATGACCAAACTATTCGATGATCTCATCCATAAGATTGGCAAGTGTTATGCAGATGATCTCATGATAAAAAGCAAGACTCACGAAGACCACTTGGGTTATTTGAGGATTGTATTTGAAATTCTTTGTGAATATAATTTAAAGATGAATCACCTGAAATGCGTGTTAGGTGTATCCCCTAGGAAATTCCTAGGATTCGTCATCCGCACCGCAGCATCGAGATCGATTTGTAAAAAATCCAGGTAATTCTCAAGATGCCACCGCCTAAAAGCCTGACGCAACTGAAATTGCTGCAAGGTAAACTCTCCTACATCATGCGATTTATCGCCAACCTATCAGGAAAGTGTTGACCCTTCAGTCAACTTACAAAGAAAGATGCCCCATTCAAATAGGATGATGAATGTCAAAAGGCGTTCGAGCATATTAAGCAATATTTGCTAAAGCCTCATATTTTTGCCGCTCTAATTCCAGGGTGCCCGCTGATTCTCTACACGACGGTGTTGGAAAATTCCTTGGGGAATTACTCACTCAGAATAACGACGAAAATAAGGAAAATGCCTTATATTAGTTAAGCTGGATATTAATAAGAGCATAATATAATTACTCTCCTATTGAAAAGTATTTTCTCGCGTTAGTGTTCATTCTGAATAAGCTTCGTCACTGCGTGACAGCGCATAAGATCCTGTTAATTTCCATAATAGATCCTCTCAAATACCTGATGATGAAAGCTGTTCTAACTAGAAAGTTGGCTAAATGTGCGCTGATTTTAATGGAATTTAAAATCACGTACATGCCCCAACAAGCAATTAAAGGACAAGCAATAGCTAATTTCCTAGCCGCGCATCCAATCACAGATGATTCTTTGCTCAATTGTGAGCTTCCAGACGAATATGTCCTGAACATAGCCATTACTAAAGAAGACGACAACATAGAAGTAGATTGCTGGGAAATGTACTTCGACGGAGCCTCCTCCATAAAAGTCAACAATAATGGTTTACCCAAAATCCAGGCAGGGATTGGCTTGATCTTTGTCACTCTAGAAGGAGGGATCTTGGGCTATTTCATAGCCTTATCAGATTCAAGAACCAACAATGAAGCAGAATATGAAGTGCTTCTTACCGGCCCCGAGATAGCCATAAATATAAAGATACAAAATATTCATATCTATGGAGATTCACAATTAACCAAGTCAATGGCGAGTATAATATATACAAGCATGAACTCTTCAGATATGAAAAGAAAGTTCAAGAACTGCTAAAGCAGATCTTTCTGTTCATGCTGGAAAACATTTCCCGAATATAGAATAGTAAAGCTGATGCTCGCGCCAAATTGGAAAAAGAGCTAGCTAATGAAAACAACGATGAAGTAAGGATACCAGTAAAAAAATAAAAAGATAATAGCACCATTCAAATTTCTTGAAATATCAGCCGAAAGCATACCGAACATGGCAGCAATGTCAGACGAACAAGAAGAAGATTGGTGTCAGATATCCGTCGATTACTTCAAATACAAGAAATTCCCTGAAGACAAGTCACAAAGACGACAACTTATAAAGAGAGCCTTATTGTATTCATATGTCAGCGACACCTAGTATCGAAAATCCTTCGACCAACTATGGCCAAGATGCCTTTATCCTGAAGAATCTAATTGGGTTGTAAGCAAAGTCCATGATGGTCTCTGTGGTGCTCACTAAGATGGACACAAAATAAAATTTAAAATAAAAAGAATGGGTTATTATTGGCCCACCATGATAAAAGACTGCATGGACTACGCAAAAAGATGTCATGCATATCAAATACATGGTGATTTTATTCATCGGCATCCAAACCCTTTACATCCAGCCGTAGCGTCATAGTCGTTTGAGATGTGGGGAACTGATATAGTTGGACCCATTGATCCGACATCATCTGGATTTCATAAGTTCATCCTAGCTATAACCGACTACTTTTCCAAATGGTTCGAAACTGTAGCACTTCATAAAGTGAAGATAGAAAATATTTTGTGCTTCTTTAAGCAGAATGTGATATATCACTTTGGTGTTCCACGACATTTTATCTTCGATAATGGACCGGCATAAAAATGCATCAAAATCAGTCGTTTCGTCGATTAACACAAAATAGACTTGAGTTATTCATCCATTTACAACTCACATGCTAATGGTTTAGCCGAAGCGTTCAATAAAACCCTTACGAAGCTGTTAAAGAAGATGGTATCTAAAAACAAAAGAGACTGGCACAAGAGACTCCCGGAAGCTTTATGGGCGAGTCGTACCATATATAGGACGGCCACCAAGGCAACCCCTTATTCGCTGGTATTCGGTACTGAAGCTGTAGTACCGCTAGGGATTGAAGTTCCTTCACTCCGTATCGCTATTCAACATGAGCTAACCTCCGAACAAAATGCTCAACTTTGCCTCGATGAGCTGGATGCTCTAGACGAGACTCGTTTGATGGCGTAACAAAATTTAAAATTCCACAAGGCACGGATGTCACGAGCCTATGATAAAATGGCACGATAACATTCATTCCGAAAGAATGAGTTAGTGCTTGTATTACGCCGACCTATTATCCCAAACCGTGCTGAACGAGGAAAATTTGAGCAAAACAATGAAGGCTTATTTGTTATCGAAAAGTTCTTCCAAGGTAGAGCCTCCTAATTGATCGACATGAATGGGGAAAGGCTAATGCCTCCCATCAACGGTCGATTTATGAAGAAATATCATGCTTGATGATCCAACCCAACCATTGCCCTATGACGAGTAAAATAACTTATCATACACTATCCACGGGCAACCAATGGACCACCAAGTCCATAAACTGGACCCAATGGACCACCAAGTCTCTAAACTGGAATGGACCACCAAGTCCCTAAACTGGAATGGACCGTCAAGTCCCTAAACTGGACTGGACCACTGTGTCTCTAAACTATAATTTGTCCGAAACGACTTTAAAATAATATATAACTCCTGCCCAATGGACCTCCAAGTCTCTAAATCGGATCCAATGGACCACTATGTCCCTAAACTAGTATTTATTCTGTAGAAGGTGAAATAAACACCTTCTATATGTTATCCATGGGTAACCTCAAACTCATACAAATGAAAGTTCTTATACTCAAACAAAAAGAAAAACATTGGGAATAATTACAAATTGAAGGTGTAGATTGTATTTCTCTCAAAGAAAGAACGATTTTCACCAATCCTCCACTCACAATAAAGAAGATAAAGAACTGGTAATAGTGAGAAGGTGCTAAAATCGGAAACTATGCTGAGACGGACCTCTAAGTACCTAAACTGGGTATGTAATCACAACAGCAAGTCCTGATGCATATTATCATGTACTCTATCTAATTTCCACTTTTTTGAAATTGACCCCCGATCAGTTGCTTGGTAACCGTATGACTCTAGCCAAAAAAGGTTGAACAAGATCACTTGGTTACTGCAATGAAAATGCTTCATCCCTGCTATGTTAGTACGCGCACTGCGGAACGGTCAAAGTTGGAAAGTTGTTGATCCTTCTATAATAATGCCTTCTTTAAATAGGGAAAGACAAAGATAAAACAAAATGAAAGCTGTATCAAATCCTCCTATACCCTCCGACGAATGGAATGAGTATCCAAGGTTCAATCCCTAATATTGGAATACTCGAATTTGTTAGTCAAGATGATGAGGAATATAAACCCAATGCTATGACAACTTCGATTAAGTCATTTTCTTCTACGACCTTCGACAAATGGAAAGTTTCTAGATGATCTCGTGACTATAATAATTGACCTTGAAGAGTCAATTCCTCCAAGGCAATTCTACGGTCGCTTCAATGCATAAACACCTAAAGCATGTCGTAAGTAATCCAAATGACTATAAAGTCCTACTAAGGCGTGCAAAAGAACATTCTTGACGTCATCAGAACGATCAAACCAAACCAAAAGTCCTACTGAAGTGTGCAAAGGAATGTTTTGACATCGTCAGAACAACCAAGCAAGTCAAATCAAAAGTCCCACCGAGAATTACAAGAGAGTGTTCTTGACGTCTTCAGAATGATCAAACCAAACCAAAAGTCCTGCTGAGGCGTGGGAAAGAATGTTCTTAAGGTCGTTAGAACGATTAAATTAAAGTCCAACCCGGCAGTGCTTTTAAGCTCAAGGACCCCGCCAATACAAGCAGGGATCAAAACCAAATAAGACAATGAAGTCTCATCAGTGACTTACACATGTAGCTTACTGTCGCACTTTGTAAGTCATACAACTCTACCGATGGCTTATATTAATAAATACCCCTACCATGACCTAGAAGTCAACATCCTGCGAGATCCTCTCGACTCGTTAAGAAAACTACACAATGAGATCCTCATGACTCATTGGAGAATTAACCCTCATGAATTTCTCTCGATTCATGAGAAAACAAAAACAAGCAACCTAAAAGTTCCACTGGACACCACATATACAACGTGACAATGAAGTCAAATATGCCTACACCCTACGGGTCTGACGCTTCAAGCGCGCTGTATACAATCCACGGACGCAAATAATATCAATATTGCATTCTACCTGAAAATACATCTATCACATTGAGTTCTAATGTTGAAGATACCAATCTAATCTTAATAAGCTACAAAGTCTGGGTCCACCTGCTGATGCATCTGTCATGTTGCGTTCCAACATTGAAGACTCCAAACTTATGATTCACCAAGTTAAGAAGACCGAGTCGGATATACTAACTCATTGAGTTGCGTTCCAGCATCAATGATATGAAGCAGATGATTAAACAAGCCACAAAGGCCGAATTGAAAATATGCCTATCATATTGCGTTCCAATATTAGCAATTATACTACAGCTATCGGATCTGAAGATCCTGAGGATAAGGTGATATACTCATAAGCATCTATGAAGGCAGAGTCGATTCCCATAGTTCAATGAGTCATAAAGACCGGACTGTGGATCCAATGGATGATGTATTTGCCTCATTACACGTTAACACAAGAAAACCACGACCAACCGGATTCTGAGGATCTTAAGAGTAAGGTGATCAACTCATAAGTATCCAAAAAGGCAGAGTTGATTCCCTTACATCCCGGATTATGGACTCGTAAGATAATGTATTTATCACATGGCGTTCCTAATGTTGGTAAATACACTGTTTCAAAAGCCCTATGGATAAAGTAATCGACTTTTAAGCTGTATAGAGGTAAAGTTGATTCCTATGACTCATAATTATGGATATTAAGGACGATATACTTGTCGCATTATGCTTCAAATGTGGATGAGTATATAGAAAATCAAGCCAAATATACACATGATGCCAAATCAATATACTAATAAAGCAAGCAACTCATGGAAGTGACAAGGAAAACAAACAACTTTATTAAAAAACACAGTTCTGCTACAAAAGATTCCGAAACACAAGGCAAAATGGAATACATATAAAAAGTAAAAAAATACACAACAGAGAGGCCTCTGCTAGAAAGGACTGGATTGCAGCAAGCTTCCTCTGCTTTTCTTCTTCAAACGCTTGAAGTTGGGCCGTCCTTTGTTGCTCTGCATCAGTAATCCCCTTCTTCTGTCAAGCCAGATCATCAACTAACCTCTTCTGGTTCAAGACAAGTGTTTCGGAATGGTGGACCGCCTCATTTTCCTTATCAACACATAGTTGCGCTGTGGTGACTTCTTTCCTGGCCACACCAATTTCGTGCTCCAACCTATCCAGGGTAGCAAGTACCTCGTCCAAACATTTTTCCTTTGCGCGTTGTCTAAGTACCTTCTGCTTGTGGGGGACATTGAGTTCTTTGTATTACTCCTTAGCCTCTGCAATTTGGCTCTCTACGGCAGGCAAGCCAGTAACCACATCTTTGTTCGACATTCTTGGGTTTACCTCCGCAGCAGCTTCAAGACTAAGAAACTCCGTCCCCAAAGCACACACGCGAACAAGCTAGTCACCAGTGTCTACTCTATTGTTCCTAAGCATCGCAGAAAGCACATTAGCTATTGAAATAAACTGATCGAAGGTTGGCCTAGGAGACGTGCTGAATGTAATCTGGAGAGACGTTAATGCCACCTTCAGGAGGGTTGCTCCCACTATAGGATCTACAACGCCAACGATTTGCGGACTCTCGATTCGGATTCGGTTCAGCCATTCCCTAAAGGCATGCGACAGTCTAACTTCCTAGAGGGTCCCCGAAATTTGATGCCCTATGATCAAAACAAGGGGTCCCCGACGTTGGACGCCTCAAAATCAAAAGGATGGGTCCCGACATCGACAACCCCTCTTTACCCAACAATAAATACCCTGAGGTGGCGACTCCTATCTGTTCGCCATCGATACCATGCTAGTCAAATCGATGAAAATTTTCTACAAGTATGTAATAATCGCAAGAAAAGACAGAAGTTTATTTATTCATTCAAACAATTTAAAGTACAGGCATAGAAGTACGAGGGTTAGTGAAACAAAATTCAAAGTCCTTAAGATTACGCACAGTCGTTTCTAACATTTCCTGATGCATTTGCTCATGACGGCGTGCTTCCGGATCATCATGTATATCTCCCAAACAATCATAAGCATAGAGGATGCTCCTCTACTGGTAGATACGAAGAAGTAGCCATATCGTGCGGTCCCTCAGTCTATCAGCAATCAGCCCCATCTTAAATATAGAGTGCACCGGATCTTCTGCAACGTCAAGAGACTTTTGAAACACAAACTCCGGACGGGGAGTGTTCATATCAGATTTTTGCATTTTCATACCGTCCAATTTTTGTCACATTGCATATCGGTAGATACTCTTGAGCCGTGTTTGCTAGTCAATTGCAGGATACAGGTTCTCGGTTCTAAAACGGTGAAATTCATGGAAAACACGACAAAATCCGGGTTCCTGCCAACCACAGATAAAACACGGTCTCCGCTCTTCATCCGTATGTTGCCAGATACCAGTTTAGGAAGACAAAATGTCAAATCAATATCATTCTCATGCACAAGGCTCAATGGTAGCATAAAATCCAAGAGATCTACGCGAAGCTCGAGGCAATCATGACAAAATCTTGACAAAAAGTCCACCTTTCCCTCAACAGAAATTCTGGAGAAATCGTGGAGCCAAATTGAGAAAACACATGTACCAGAGAGAAGAGTACATCAAAACAGGGTGCCACCAAAAATACCAAGTTCCAATTCATCAAGAAGGCCGCGGATCCGCGGCCAAAGTGGGGTCCAGGCCGCGGATCAGCGGCCGTACTGGCGCCGCACCTGCAGAATTTTGGGGGGTATATTGGTCATTCTGTTTGGGTTCTGGTGGTTGCCCTAGGGTTTCATTTTTTGGCCTATAAATAGCCTAGAACTTTGTGAAGGAAAGGGTGAATTCTTGTATTTTCATTTTGCCTAGTTTTAGTGTTTCTCTTCTTCCTCTTCTCACCTCTTCTCCATTAAACTTGTAGTGAGCTTTTGAGTGAAGAGTGATGAATAAAGAAGACCATTTTTATTATCATGCTTGTCTCCTTATCTTTATGCTTGTTGTAATTTTAATTTGTTAAGTAGTTGTTGTTCTTTCTTCTCTCTTTTTCTTTAGCATTCATATGACAATGATACTTACGCTCGATCCTCGCCAAGGTGAGGTCGCAAATAGTTAGTCGTATTCTTCTAATCTCCTTCTTTCTATCTTCCTCTTTTGTTTTGTTTTGTTTTTCCTTATAATGAAGTGTGAGTAGTTAATACTTGTTAGGGTAGGATAAGGGAAGTTTGAGAGAAGGAAATCTCTCTCACTCTTTCCTTGCCCAACAGCTTAAATCAACTCCCGTTAATTGAACCACAATCCGCTCCTTACGGCACCCTATCCTACATGATAGCGGTGATTCCGTAGTGAGACCGGTTGTGGTTGAATTAACCGGAGGTTATGGCTAAGAGCCAAGAACGGACGGACAAGCACCAAAAGGAAGACTTATGCGTTGGAAAGCCTAGCTTATACTCGCAAAGTCCTTCCTAGTCGTGCTAATCCCCGTTGTTGCCGATTACCGTAACACCGATATTAAGAGGGGCAACGAAAGATGTGGAGACTCCTAACTCAAACTAACCTAATCCTAACCCTAACATGCTCTCTTTAAATATCAACTCAACACTTAGATAATCCAACAAAATCTGAAAACCGGACTTAACTCGTTAAAACACTTTGAAAAAGACTCCCATCTCCCTGCGGACGACCCGTACTCAACCGGCTAGCTACAAACGAAACCGTCTTGATTGCGGTATTTAAACTAGAACTTGAACACGCACGTACTCTGTCAATCAAATGGCGCCGTTGCTGGGGAGACGGTAGTTTATTTCTTTGTGTAATTTCGGGTTAATTTGTAAGTATATAAAAAAAAAACGAAAAAAAATATATACTTTGTAAAAAAATCATCTTGTTATTTTTGATTAGCTTTTGTGCAAGTGTGCAGGAAAATACAAGGTTCAAGTTCCGTGGCCAAGACGTTGAAAATACGGAGTTCAAGTACAGTGCCAAAGACGTGGGAAGATAGACCCACATTTCGCGGCTACACCGCGACGGACCAAAACGGAGGAGACGGTCTACTGTCAAAATCTGGAGCAGATACAGTGAGCAAATAAAAATTCCACAAATCCAGACAAGCAGAGGACCATCACAGCAGCACACCCAGAAAATTTGGAAGCTCAATACCTCCACATAGCCGCGGATCCGCGGCCATTGCATGCGTTTGGCCGCGGAAACGCGGCCATCTGTTGGCTTCAGAGCCCCAAAATCTCTCTGTAAGTCCCTCTGCCTCTCTCCACTCCTCTGAACTCCACTGAACTGTGTTTTCTGCAGCTTTCTTTGCGCAAATTCTTCTCTCCCTTCCAATAAACTGTTCTTGTGCATGATTCTTTGCGCCGCAAAATAAAAAATTTTTGCAGTTGATTTCTTACTGCTTTGCATTTCTTTAATACGGACTTAAGGGGCTTGAAACCAATCCAGATTGGGTGGGGATTTCATCACCCTTCCCAGGACCCCAAAAATCACTAAAGCATATGCATTGTCCATTGTAAATTAAAAAATACTAGACTTCAGCCCTAAGGACTTCGCGCTCATTAGGAGAAGATAAACCGTGTTTAGAACCTCGCTTAACCGTATATTGTTTACGGGGTGTCTAGGAAAGTGTTAAAGGCGCAACCGCCGAAAGAGAAAGGGTTATTTAATTAAGGAACTTCGCGAAAGCGTTGGACAACCTCCCCTTATCTCTGCACTTACCTGGCCTCGTGATCGGTGTATTTTTAAGCCTGTTTCTCAACACTGTTTAACTTCGACAATCAAGTTCAGGAGCAGGTCTAGTAGACCTAGGTTACCCTAGATCTAGGTGTGATTGTGCATATCTTGTTTGTGATTGCTTAAGCCGTATTTCCGTACATATTTCTGTAAATCTCTTTCTAAAAACAAAAAAAAAGAAAAAAAATCAAAAACTTTTATAAAAACTTGCCCTTTGTCGCCAGATCCATTTTCACCCACCACCCATCGCCTTTCTTCATTGACGTTTTCTTACCTTCACCTTCTCCGCTTTGACTATGCTAAACTCGTTTAGTGTATGTCCGCTTGGACTCGGGACACTAGCGCCCGTCTAGTCCGCGTTACGTTAGTCGCTACCGACTACGCGATCGACTCTGAAGTCGATACTCCGTCCACTCCTCTTTCACCCCTTCCTTTGCCGGCCAACTCCGACGTTGACCGGAATTCTGTTCATACATCTTCACCTTCACCTTCACCTTCACCAACCTCTTCTTCCGCGATGTCGGGATTTAATCCGAACATCTCTTTGACCACCGCTGGATTGGCTCCACCTCCTACGGAGACCAATCTCCCACCACCTCCGCCTGTTGTAGCGCCGCAGCGAATCGCGCTCCAGGATCGTTTCTACCCCACCCGTTCTGCACTTCCCACCTGCCTTTCTCTTCCTCCGGCCAATGGGGACAACTTTGAAATTAAGCCTCATTTCATCAACATGCTTCCACGTTTTCATGGGCTTGAATCTGAAGATGCCTATATCTTCATCAATAAATTTCAAAATGTCTGTGCCATGATGAAAACCACCCAGCTGTCGGACGATGCTATACGTCTACGGGTCATTCCGTTCACTTTATGCGATCTCGCTGAAAAATGGCTGTATAGCACCGCTTCCCACTCAATCACCAGCTGGGACGAGTTTGTTAAAGCGTTTCTGAAAAAATTCTATCCAAATCATAAGACCGCAAGAATTCGAAATGAAATCAACCAATTCTCCCAGCTTCCTTCTGAACCCTTCTGGAAGTGCTTTGACCGGTACAAAGACCTTCTTGTTCAGTGTCCTCACCACGGTATAGAGAAATGGCAGCTCTGCCAAACCTTATACGAGGGACTGAACCCAGCAACGAAGCAGTTGCTGGAAACTATCTGTCAGGGCCACTTCCTATCGAAATCTGACGAGGAAGCGTGGCAGTTCTTTGACGATCTTGCGGAGCAAACGCTACAGTGGGAGAGCACCAGACCGACTTCTTCTTCTTCTACCTCCACTTCTACCGGTCAGTCTAGGGTAGGAATCCACCAACTCGATGTCTCTATTGCGATGAAAGCTGAAATGGCTGCAATAACACGAAAGCTTGAAGCGATAGAGAGCAAATTTTCTGCTCCTGCCCCCACCCCTGTTCTCCCCCTTCGTACCATCTGCGCTTGTTGTTCCGATCCTTCCCACTTGACTGAAGAGTGTCCTTACAATCCACCCTCGCAAGGACAGGATCAGGTTAATGCTGCCTTCCAGCAAAGACCGAGGAATGATCCATACTCTTCCACCTACAATCCCGGTTGGAGGAACCACCCCAATTTCGCCTGGAATCAGAATCAGAATCAATTCCAGGGCAACAATTTCCAAAGGGCCCCTCCACCGCAACAACAAGCGCCACAACAAACTCAGCATCAATATCAGCAGCCCTTCCAACCCCAACCTTTCCAAAACCAGACGAACAACTTTGCACCGAACAACTCTTTTCCACCAAACAACTTTGTTCCGTCAAACAACGATAAGGTTTCCTCGCTCGAGCGAAGTCTGGAGGCGTTTGTTAAACAATCGACTCAATCCACCGCCAACATCCAGTCTTCGATTCAATCCTTAGTGCAACACACTGCCGCACACGGGCAAAGCATCAAGACCATCGAAGCCCAGATTGCACAGCTGAACGCGGCCTTGAGCGAGCGAGAGAAGGGGAAGCTCCCGTCCCAGCCACTTCCAAATCCCGGTCACCCACATAATGCACATGTTGCTCTTGAACAACAAAACCATAATGTGTGTGCCGTGACTACACTGAGATCGGGAAGGATGCTGCAAAACAACATTGGCAAGAGAATCAACGATGACACCCCGGCCGCTTCTTCTTCTTCTTCTTCTTCGTCTTCTGAGCCTATTCTCCATTCTTCAACAGGCTCTCCTTCCTCTTCTTCTGCTCTGAACGGACCCACTTCTCACTCCACGAAAACACCTATTCTAGGATCCGTTCCAACTCCAAAATCTCCTCCTCCAGCATTAGACTCAACCAATTTTCAAAATGTTCCATTTCCAAACCGGTTGAGGTCTAACAAACAAAATCCACAAATGGAGAAGATTTTGGAGTTATTCAAGCAAGTTAACATTAACATTCCTCTTTTAGATGCTGTCCAACAAGTCCCATCTTACGCGAAAATCTTAAAGGACTTGTGCACGAAAAAGAGGAAGTCTCAGGTACCCAAGAAAGTTTTCTTGGCTAGTGCTGTGAGTGATGCCCTTACCCAATCTTTACCACAAAAACGGAAGGACCCTGGCTGTCCTACGATTTCAATTACTATTGGGGATAAGAACATCAACCGCGCACTATTAGATCTTGGTGCCAGTGTTAACTTGCTTCCGTATTCAGTATACGAGCAATTAGGCGTCGGAGAGCTGAAACCCACACACTGCACTCTCCAGATGGCCGACCGATCGATCACCCATCCTAGGGGTGAGCTAGAGGATGTGTTAATAAGAGTCGGGGACTTCATATTCCCCGTCGACTTCATTGTCTTAGATACACAGCCTGTAGCTAACCCCCGGAATCAAATTCCGGTGATACTCGGTCGCCCATTTCTCGCAACCTCAAATGCTGTGATCAATTGTCGCAATGGTTCAATGAACCTCTCTTTTGGAAATATGACGATTGAACTCAACATTTTTAGGTTGGGGAATCAGCCCGCCGAACCTAATGCTCATATACTGGATGTCTGCTCGATCCAGGAGATCACCCCAGAAGAGTGTGAATTCGAGGAGTTTCTGTTTGAACACGATAATCTTGACGCCACTAGTGCGTTTCTCTTCGAACCTGCTGCTGCTTCTGCGCCCGACAACGACTACGAGTGTTTCACGTTCACGAACGATCTTAGCCGCGCACAACCAGAGTTTGAATCCTTCGACTTTCCGGATGAGTTACCTGAACCATCCAACTCGGTTGCCTACACTCGCTTTGAACCTTTGCTGGAGTCTTTTGAGTTCGAGACCTTTGCACCAGTCTTGCCTTCCATCATTTCACCTCCAACGCTCGAACTCAAGCCGTTGCCGTCTCACCTTAAGTACGCTTACTTAGGTGAAAACGAGACCCTTCCTGTCATCATCTCGGATTCTCTAGCTTCCGAGCAAGAGAAAGCCCTTCTCGCGGTCTTGCACAGCAACAGGCAAGCTTTTGGCTGGTCCATAGCGGACATCAAGGGGATTAGTCCCCTCATCGTTGAGCATCACATTCATCTGATGGATGATGCCAAACCAGCCCGGGATCCACAAAGACGTCTTAATCCAGTCATGAAAGATGCTGTGAAGAAGGAGATCATCAAATGTCTAGATAGTGGTATCATTTACCCTATCTCTGATAGCCAGTGGGTCAGCCCCATTCACGTTGTCCCCAAGAAGTCGGGCATCACGGTCATCACCAACGAGGCGAATGAGTTAATCCCTACTCGCACCCAAACTGGGTGGCGAGTTTGCATTGATTACAGAAAACTCAACACCGCAACGCGGAAAGACCACTTTCCGCTACCTTTCATTGACCAGATGCTTGAACGATTGGCCGGACACGAGTACTACTGCTTTCTTGATGGCTACTCCGGCTATAATCAAATTCCCATCGCCGAAAAAGACCAGGACAAGACCACTTTCACTTTTCCTTTCGGCACGTTTGCATATCGACGCATGCCCTTTGGGTTATGCAATGCACCCGCTACCTTCCAGCGGTGTATGATGGGAATTTTCTCGGACATGGTGGAAAAATTTCTGGAGATTTTCATGGATGACTTCTCCATCTTCGGCGATTCCTTCAACGAGTGTTTGCTGCATCTTGACGCTGTCCTTACCCGATGTAAGGACAAGAATCTCACTTTGAAATGGGAGAAATGCCACTTCATGGTGCGCGAAGGTATTGTCTTAGGACATATCATCTCGCAAAATGGCATAAAGGTTGACAAAGCAAAGATTGAGGTCATTTCCAATCTGCCTCCTCCCCGATGCGTCAGAGAAATCCGAGCCTTCCTTGGCCATGCCGGTTTCTATAGACGGTTTATCAAGGACTTTAGCAAGATTGCTAGGCCCTTGACGCTTTTGCTGGCCAAGGACACGCCTTTCGACTTCAACTCGAGCTGTGTGACTGCATTCGAGTCACTGAAACGCTCACTCACTTCTGCTCCCGTTCTTTCTTCACCTGACTGGACACACCCATTCAAGATTATGTGCGATGCATCCGACTTTGCCATCGGTGCTGTCCTTGGACAGCACATCAACAAGATGCCGCACGTAATCTATTACGCGAGCCGAACCCTGAACGACGCCCAACTCAATTATACAACAACTGAGAAGGAATTCTTGGCTGTTGTATTTGCTTTAGAAAAGTTCAGGCCCTACCTCATCGGCTCTCCAGTCATTGTCTACACAGACCATTCAGCTCTGCGCCATCTTTTTGCGAAGAAAGATGCCAAATCTCGGTTAATACGTTGGATCCTCTTGCTTCAAGAGTTCGACCTTGTCATTAAGGACAAACGAGGATGTGAAAACGTAGTTGCCGACCATCTCTCACGACTTCCTTCTTCGCCTTCGCTTCCAATTCCGATCAACGACGTTTTCCCGGATGAACAACTCTTGACAGTATCGTGCGAACCCTGGTTCGCAGATATTGTGAACTATTTGGCCACGGGATTACTACCGACTGAATGGTCGAGTCAGGACAGACTTCGCTTCTTATCCCAAGTAAAACACTTTTACTGGGACGAACCCTACTTGTTCAAGTACTGTCCCGACCAGATTATTCGTCGGTGTGTCCCTGATGAGGAATTCAAGAGTGTGTTGTCATTTTGCCACGATCAAGCGTGTGGCGGGCATTTTGGGCCCAGAAAGACAGCTGAGAAGATCTTGCAATGTGGTTTCTACTGGCCACAACTTTTCAAAGACGCTCACGACTATTGCAAGACTTGCTCCCGGTGCCAACACATGGGCCGGATATCCCGGAGGAACGAGATGCCGCTCCAACCGATCTTGGTTGTGGAGATTTTCGATGTTTGGGGGATAGACTTCATGGGGCCGTTTCCCAGCTCTTTTGGGAACTTGTACATTCTTCTAGCTGTTGATTACGTCTCTAAATGGGTCGAGGTTGTGCCCAGCCGGACTAACGACAACAAGGTTGTCGTTAGCTTCCTTAAAGAAAACATTTTCTCCCGGTTTGGGCACCCCCGAGCGATCATTAGCGACAATGGAAGTCATTTCTGCAATAAAACTTTCGAAGCCTTAATGCGGAAATACTCCATTAATCATAAGCTTTCTAAGCCCTACCACCCCCAAACCTGCGGGCAGGCCGAAGTTTCAAATCGGCAAATTAAGCAGATACTGGAGAAGACGGTTTCCAAGAACCGTAAGGATTGGTCTCTGAAACTCACTGATGCCCTTTGGGCATTTAGAACCGCTTATAAGACCGACCTTGGCATGTCACCCTATCGGCTTGTGTACGGAAAAGCCTGCCACCTTCCTGTCGAAATAGAGCATCGCGCATTTTGGGCGATAAAGGAGCTGAATCTGTCTCTTGAGGATGCGGGCAGCCATCGGAAGCTGCAGCTGAACGAACTAAACGAGCTTAGGGATGAGGCTTACGACAACGCGGTTGTCGTTAAGAATCGAACGAAGGTGTTTCACGATAAACACCTTTTGCGCAAAACCTTCGTACCTGGTCAGCAGGTACTGCTTTACGACACCCGACTTCACTTCCATCCTGGAAAGCTCAGATCTCGCTGGAAAGGGCCGTATTTTGTGCGGAATGTGTATCCGCAGGGCGCTGTGGATTTGGAAAATCCAAATGACGGTTCACTCTTCAAGGTAAATGGACACCGATGCAAACCGTACCTTAGCGCCGAACCAACAGAGGAGCTCCTGTTCTTGCAGGAGCCGGTTTACCCTGAATGATCTTTCTCTGCCTACCTCCAAACTTCGGTTATCCTGCCTAGAACAGCGGACACTGTTCCAAATAAGTTTGGGGGTATGTACAAACCATTTTGTATATATTTGTGTATATTCTTTTTCTTTTCTTTAAAAACAAAAACAAATAAAAATTTGTGTATCGCTAACCGAAAATTTTGACCCTTCAAATGATCTCTTCATGCAACGACAGTGAGGACACTGTCCAGTTTAAGTTTGGGGGTACGCTCGGTACACATTTCTTACCTTCGCATTCATATGTATATTTTGCATCTGCATATTAAAATCCATAAAATCCATAAAAATTTGAAAATTTTCTAATATAAAAACTTTTTTGTCAAGTTAGCTTGTGAAAGAACTCTGATTCAACATTTCGACGGTTTTTGTTTGAAAAAAATAGGAATAACTAGATCTTATGTTTGGATTTTGAAAACCTGAAAGATAACTCTCCTTTGATGTTAACTATAGCTGATATACGTCTTTACATCACACTACACGTGTCGTGAATTTTGGGAATTAGATGACAAGTCTTTCATGTTAAACTTTTAAACAGATAAATGATTTTCTGAGGATCAAATAGGTTTGTTCTGAAATAAGTAATGCCAAGAATAGTTTATGAAGTAAAGCGAATATGAAGGAATGTTATTGATGCCGTAATTGGAGCTAAGTCTGAAAAATAACCCATCTGAAACTTGATTGGAATGATTACACACCAAACCCACTAAACACGTCTTTTATCCAAAAAAATAATTGAACTGCCGGTTATATCTCCGTTCGTATTAAATCATCTGATTTTCACGCGAAACTGTCTTTTGTTTTTGGACCTAGGTAACTTGAGTAATTAAGTCCGCTGGGGTGTTTCTACACCTAATGCCCTAAAACCAACTGGTTTGGGTGCATTGGCCCAAAGCTCGCTAAGAAGCCTAGAAAGTCCAGTTGTAAAACAAAGTCAAGCAAGTGTTCTCTCCGAGTTAAAATTCCTAACGGTTCTTTGTGTGAGAATAATCTTGATAAAAGACAGGCTTTTATAAAAAATTTAGCGGAGATATGAAGGTTTTATTCTATGATAAAGACTATTGCACGTTCACAGAGGTGTGTATGAAATGAAAACAAGAAAAAGGTGGAGTGAAAAATACGACTTAGTTTCCTGTTATGGAAGATAGAAATTCTGAAGTTGAAACCTTACTGGAAAACGAAACTTGAAAAATGCTTAACTCTTTATAAAACTTATGTGATCCTTTTTAAATTGTTATCTGGGCTTTATTGTGCAACATGATGACTTTATTCGACCTTTCGGGAACTTAACGACACTATTTGCACTGCACGTAAAGACATATAAAATCTGTAGTTAAATAAGAAGCGAGGTGTGAAAAATAAAGGTTCGATAGTCTAGACTTAGGATTATAGAATTGTTATTTTCTAAAACAAAACTTTAGGGTTTGAATCTTAGTTATTTTGCAAAACCAACATGACCGGATTTTGTGGGTAGTATCCGCTGAAAACCCTCAGGAGACAACACTCCTCCTACTAGGGACACCTAGAGGTTTAACGGCTTGTTGCACATGCTCAGTGCAATCGCGTTCCCTGCAAAAGTGAGGTTAGGAAATTTTTTGTGAATAAATGGGCTTTACTCGGGACGAGCAAATGATAAGTTTGGGGGTGTTTGTTCATATCAGATTTTTGCATTTTCATACCGCCCAATTTTTGTCACATTGCATATCGGTAGATACTCTTGAGCCGTGTTTGCTAGTCAATTGCAGGATACAGGTTCTCGGTTCTAAAACGGTGAAATTCATGGAAAACACGACAAAATCCGGGTTCCTGCCAACCACAGATAAAACACGGTCTCCGCTCTTCATCCGTATGTTGCCAGATACCAGTTTAGGAAGACAAAATGTTAAATCAATGTCATTCTCATGCACAAGGCTCAATGGTAGCACAAAATCCACGAGATCTACGCGGAGCTCGAGGCAATCATGACAAAATCTTGACAAAAAGTCCACCTTTTCCTCAACAGAAATTCTGGAGAAATCGTGGAGCCAAATTGAGAAAACACATGTACCAGAGAGAAGAGTACATCAAAACAGGGTGCCACCAAAAATACCAAGTTCCAATTCATCAAGAAGGCCGCGGATCCGCGGCCAAAGTGGGGTCCAGGCCGCGGATCAGCGGCCGTACTGGCGCCGCACCTGCAGAATTTTGGGGGGTATATTGCTCATTCTGTTTGGGTTCTGGTGGTTGCCCTAGGGTTTCATTTTTTGGCCTATAAATAGCCCAGAACTTTGTGAAGGAAAGGGTGAATTCTTGTATTTTCATTTTGCCTAGTTTTAGTGTTTCTCTTCTTCCTCTTCTCACCTCTTCTCCATTAAACTTGTAGTGAGCTTTTGAGTGAAGAGTGATAAATAAAGAAGACCATTTTTATTATCATGCTTGTCTCCTTATCTTTATGCTTGTTGTAATTTTAATTTGTTAAGTAGTTGTTGTTCTTTCTTCTCTCTTTTTCTTTATCATTCATACGACAATGATACTTACGCTCGATCCTCGCCAAGGTGAGGTCGCAAATAGTTAGTCGTATTCTTCTAATCTCCTTCTTTCTATCTTCCTCTTTTGTTTTGTTTTGTTTTTCCTTATAATGAAGTGTGAGTAGTTAATACTTGTTAGGGTAGGATAAGGGAAGTTTGAGAGAAGGAAATCTCTCTCACTCTTTCCTTGCCCAACAGCTTAAATCAACTCCCGTTAATTGAACCACAATCCGCTCCTTACGGCACCCTATCCTACATGATAGCGGTGATTCCGTAGTGAGACCGGTTGTGGTTGAATTAACCGGAGGTTATGGCTAAGAGCCAAGAACGGACGGACAAGCACCAAAAGGAAGACTTATGCGTTGGAAAGCCTAGCTTATACTCGCAAAGTCCTTCCTAGTCGTGCTAATCCCCGTTGTTGCCGATTACCGTAACACCGATATTAAGAGGGGCAACGAAAGATGTGGAGACTCCTAACTCAAACTAACCTAATCCTAACCCTAACATGCTCTCTTTAAATATCAACTCAACACTTAGATAATCCAACAAAATCTGAAAACCGGACTTAACTCGTTAAAACACTTTGAAAAAGACTCCCATCTCCCTGCGGACGACCCGTACTCAACCGGCTAGCTACAAGCGAAACCGTCTTGATTGCGGTATTTAAACTAGAACTTGAACACGCACGTACTCTGTCAATCAGGGAGCAAAGCGGTCCAAAATCCTAGAGAATACAACAACCAACATAGGAGAATCAATGGGAATTAACGCACCGACATGCTCCTCTATCTTTTGAATCACATCCTCACAGTCAGTGTCGTTATAACCAGGTTATTGTGCATGAACGTTTTCGTAGTGCACTATATCTCTAATGGGAACCATCCCAAGGAAGGAAGAATTAGAAAAGCTATTTGCCTTGATTGTGAATGAAAAATGAAAAGGAAATACCCACTCTATTTATAGAGAGATGAAGAACTTTAAAAGGAGCTCAAGAGGTACCAAAAGACTTTAATGAGTCATCATGCCCCATGGAGTCTTAAACAAAATGTCACTTCCCAAAAGACACAGCGATTCCCAAGAGATGTAACCATTCATACATGAGACGGTCGAACCCCATTACATGACCCATTCATCTTGCCAAGCGGTGGATGACCTCCGTGGCGAGAACCCCATGCGCCAACAACAACTTGCCCCAACAGCAGGAACCCCATTTCCCAACACCAAGTGAACCCAAATGACGGGGACCCCATATGCTAATGTCAATTTTCAAAGTTTTGTTCTATGAACAAGGCAAAATCATATCTACAATAATATAAAAATTGAATTAACAAGAAGATCATATACGGCAGAAAACTTCCATTAATTTCACGCACTCGGATGATTTGCGTGCCTTCATTGATAGGGGGACATTTGTTTGACGTGAAAAACTTATCGAATAAAGATAAAACATGCATTTTTCATCAAGATGACAAAATATTCAAACATTCATTTCAGGCCACACAAAGAGATCACCGAACTCGGGATATGAGCTCCAAGGGTGAACAAAGCAAATTTCACAGTTTTGAAGCTCCCTTTCAGCCTTCTCCACCATGTTGTAGCGACGACTCCCGCGAAGAGTTTCTCCCCACCTATCATCGCTGCACCCGCGAGCAGAAGAGAATATGATGGCTCGTCGAGTGTATATTTGGCTCAAAAGATGGACAGAGCAATCCCTCATCGGCTTCATAATCAGGCACGCCTCATGAAAGGCGTCTATCCAATCTTCCGTAGTGTCAAGTATCGCCAGAGTCATCTCAGTTGGGTGAGGAGGAATGCCATTTAGAATGATAAGGAACACCATTCAAAGCCAAATGGAACCCATGGCAATAGGAGACCCCCTAAAGGTCTTAAGCTCATGCATCACCGTGTCACATTGAGCATTCGTAAAATCAGGATTCAATAAGCGTGCAGCGAAGTGGGGAATGATGTCTCTAATGAGCACTTCCCATGACTGTCGAGGAGTGTGTGGGTGATTACAGGCCATCGTTCGCTCGTTACAAATAAGGAAGAGAATGTGCACCCCACAAATTTATAAAGAAAAGCACTAAAACCCTAGCACACAAAACGCTGCATGGTATTAAAGATGGAGTGCTTCTCAAGCGCTGACCAAGAAAGTGCCAGAAAAAGAGAGAAGACGGTTCAGAAAATCATGAAAGAGTCAAAAGGGGGTCCCTGCCGCACACTAGAAGGCACTACCATTGCGCTAAGAGGGTCCCATCATGTAACAACTCCAATTTTGTATACCAAAAAAATTTGCTTTAAATATAGTGTACACTTGGAGTATTGATGTTGCTGGAAACAATTTAAGTATCTATTTCCTTACAATAATTACAAGAAGGAGCTTGTAGCTCATTGGTAATACCTTGCACTGCTAAACCAAGCCACCAGAGTTCGAATCCCATGTCCCACATAATTTTTATATCTTTTTGTTTTAATTTTTTTTAGAAGTCAAACGGTCAAACAGCCATAACTCACAATTTATTGCGAATCACAAAAATTAAAATATACCAAAATCTCCCCCAGACCAAGACCCACCCAACGAGACCACGAAAAAGTTTCGTGTTGACTTGGTCTCTTCACCTGCATACTCTAAATTTTCTGTACTATTACACATTTCTCATTAATCTCCTTTTAAGACCAAAATTAATGAATTTTTAATGATTTTTACAAAAAAAAATTAATATTTTTTTATCCAAACCCTAACCCTAGCCTAGCCCTATATAAAGACCCCTATCCTCTACCTTTTCACCTCACAACTCTAAGTCCACTCTTCCAAATTCTTGAGAACTCGGTGCGAAGAGCGAGAAGCGAAGCGCTGCCGAAATCGACGACGGATTCCGGCGACCGGATCAGAACCTTCGTGACGTTTTCGACGAATCGACAACCACCACATACCTTAGCTTCCTTAGCTTGTCTAAACCGTAAGTCCCATCCCTTCTATCTCTCTTTTCTATAAGTATAAAAATACGACTTTTTGGAACCCGACGGAAATCGGACAAACCGATTTCCGATTCGGTTTTTCTATAAATTTTCACTTGTCGCCTAATACATAATATCTACCCATATTCATGTTGACTATTAATCACCCATAAACCAATTTAATCAAACTTTTTCACATGAAATGATAGCTTCTTTGCAAAACCGTATTCTTTTCATAAAAATACCATGAAGTTCATTTTTCTTAGTTTAATTAATTCTCTCACTCCTAAATAGGTTTATCTTGATCACTAAACTTGTAGAACCCAATTTGAATGAAATTTCACACATAAAATGATAACGTTTTCGAATACCGTATTCTTGCGCTATAATACCTTTAAGTTTAACATAGCATGTTTTACCTTTAAACTTCACCAAAACCTAAAATAAGTCACGAGGTAATGACCTACCTCTACACACATTCAATATAACCCTAATTGATAAATATCAAAACATAGAATACGAAATTACAGGACTTTTCACTAAAATACCCTAATCTTTATAACCTTTATTGAAAGCTTTAAGTTGTAAACATTTCTAGATAAAATCTTTTAATAAAATGAAAATACGATACGTCATGGACATCGATCGTTTATCTAAACTGACTTTATGGTGTCTAGGCTAGGCAAGTGAGCTTGGGTAACTTTAAAAGGCCCGTCTCACGATTAGTGAGCGGATCCCTCCCTCCTCACTTGTACTTACCTGGCCACAATTGGCGGTGAAGAGGCGATTTGAGGCTTCTAATGACTTATCGTTTAGACCTTAGAAATAGGCTAGTTGGCTTAGGAAACCCTAACAACTAAAATACGGAAAACTATACTCCTTTGCAAATAAATACCTTATATTTATAAAACCGTTTTCCTAAATGAAAGTATTTATAAAACCTAAGAAAAGTGCCGCTATAACCCATCTTTGGGGAACCTGTTAGGGATAGTACGGTTCATCATGCACCCGCAGGCTAGTAGTGCGAGATTCAGACCTCCGCAAGGAGCATTCGGTCTCGAAAGGTTTAAAATACGATATTTAAGGGAAAATGAGATTTTTCTAAATAAAATAATTTATATAAAATTAGTCATGTGTTAATATATATATAATTATCATTTAAACACCTATTTTATCATAGTATAAAGTTTCCATTTTTTCCGAAAATTTCAAGATTAAAAGTTACATTAAAATACCATGAATTTCAGATAAAACAATTAATACTTTTATTAGGATATATTCACTAGAATAACACAAATAAAATTCACATTCATTATAACAATAAAGACAATTATTAAATACTTGAGATGTATTTTGAAAACTATACAAAAGTATTTTTACATAAAACCCCCTCAAGTTTTGCAAATTACAATAAAGCCCCTAGCTAATATTGAACTTCAAATTATCTTCTTTTAGTCTGACTCGGGTTAGAGTCTGACTATTTCTGACTTGAATACGATTCATGTCATTCTATATTCTTTTATATTCCAACACAATTTGAATACATGAAACCCTGAATCCAGTTAACAATATATTCTTTTGACTGAATCAAACCATGGATATTCATCCATTATCCTGTTATTCCATTTACCTGATTATACAGTTACAACATGCTTACTGATATCATGGTTTTGGTCAGTCACTCAATTTACATATTCCAATACTACAATACTATTAAAACACTACGGGGTTTAAGGGGTAGATTGGTACGGAAGGTGTTAAAGGTGGCACGAGGTGGTCAGAATAAGACACCTAACCTAAATCCTATTGCTGTTGTACCGTGGCATAACGGTTCCTTGTACTTTCCTTTTGCCCTGATCTCTAGCATATAGAGATCCCCCTCGTATACACTGGCATCCTTCTGTACCAAGCTACAAACAACAGCGTTACACAATGTTCCATAATATTCAACAATATAATATTTTAGAAAATACTGTTACTCTTTCATTCTCATTCTTCTTATTCTTTGGGACTTACCGAGCGATCTGTTCGCTGACGACATTCTATTTCTTTCTTCTTTGAATGTCGTCAGGTGCGTTGGACCAAGCTGAGATCGAGCCTACCGGTGAAGATTTGGAGCAGTTCCAGGAAGATCCAGAGCTCTAGATACTGTACCTTGTCCTTTCCAGTTTATTTCATTTTCTGTTATACCACTGTTTAGGCATTGCTTTTCATTCCAGTTGTATTTTCTTTTCATGCATTGTACAAAGAATGTTATTAATAAAAGTTGCTGTTATTTCTATATTATTCGTCTCTTGTGATTTACTTTATATTGCTTAGTTACGCTTAGCGTATGTACTTCTGAGTATATACGTAGCGGGTCTCGTCGCGTCCACTTCGCCGTACACTGGGAAGCGGGGCGTGACAGGTTTTGTTGGTGGCCCATGCAGGTCAGAGCTGTATGAATCCCTGACATGCAGTTCTGGTCTGCGTGAACAACCTAAGCAATATAACACAAGAACCAGCAACTAAAACATTCTTTACAATTCATGTTCTTTGAAACTTGCAAATCTCTATTCCTTGAATCTTATTATTTCATGTATTTGAATCTGTCCTAATCCAAATTTTTCTTCAGGATTATGGATTCTCCGAACAACACCAGTACCAACGTCAACAACACCCCTCCAGCACTACCTCTCACACCAGTTGTTCCCGCACCACCCACTGAGCAAACAATGCTATTCTATGCGATCCGCAGTCTTCTCAAGGGACAGCAACAACTTTTGAGCCGCCCTGATAACGATGCACCGGGAATAAAGCAATTCAGAGCTTTGCACCCAAAGCAATTTTCGGGTAAAGGAAGCCCTCTTGAAGCAGAAGAATGGGCACAAAGCATCGAAGATGATCTGGCAGCAGCTCAAGTGCCAGATAACGCTTGGGTCCGTGTAGCGAAGCTACAGCTCACGGATAATGCTCGCAATTGGTGGAAGGCGGAAGAGACCCGTCTGGTATAGCCGATCGAATGGAAGACATTTCGCGAGAAGTTTGACGCGAAATATTTCCCTGTGACTGCCAGGTTCGCTATGGAGCAGCAGTTTATTCATCTACAGCAAGGATCAATGTGGGAGAAATCGGTAGATGAATACGATACTGAGTTCACTATGTTGAGCCGGTAAGATATGTCACAATAGTTCAATTTTTAAATATCACATACTACACAGCTAACACAATCTTTAAACAGATTCGCGGCACACCTGATACCGACGGACGAGATTAGAGCCCGTCGTTTTCAGCAAGGTTTGGACACAGAGATCAAAGCTGCTCTAGCCACAAGAAAGTTTTTGACTCATGAGGAAGCCCTAGAAGCTGCCCGCAGTTATGAGGCAGTCATAAAAGAGAGGGGCAGACCTCAGTCTGCAGGAGTCAAGCGCCCTGCCAACCAGATGGCAGGTGGAGCCACGTCCAGACCATCTTTCGTGCCGAGGCAACCCGGAGTACCAACTCATCGTCCTAGCCCAGCCTTTTGCACCTACTGCAAGAGAACTGGACATATGATGAAGGACTGCCGTCGAGCCAACCGCCTCTGCTTAGTCTGCGGTTCAGCCACTCATGATATTGGATCTTGTCCTCAAAGGCAGAACTCAGTTGCTGCACCCAGGCCAGCAAATACTTATCAGCAGCGACCAGCTCTTCAGGCACCTGCTACCAGACTTGCACTGCCTGCACCACCTAGGGGACCACAAGCTGCACCACCTCCTCGACAGTTCCATCAAGCTCAAAGGAACGTTCAGAGGAATGCTCCTCAGATCAGGAGGAATGTGCCAAAGCGCCAGGCTTTCATGATGTCTGTGGAAGAAGCTGAGGCCACTGGCCAAGTCATTACTGGTAAAATTTCCTTCCCAAACTTATCTTTTAGTCTTGTTTAACTACACATTTTCCCTATACCTAAAACCTATCCCATATACCTTAGGTACAATCCTAGTAGCTTCACTTCCTGCACTTGCACTGTTTGATACTGGAGCATCCCACTGCTTTATGTCGCAACGGTTTATCCAAACCCATGCGATTCCAGTTTCACCGCTTGTATCCAGCTGGAACGTCAGTTCTGGAAATGGTGTTCTAAAGGCAACTATGGGATACAGCATGTGTCCAGTCATCGTCTGCAGTCGAGAGTTTTACGCTGACTTCAAGGTACTGGACATACCAAATTTCGATATGGTTCAAGGAATGGACTGGCTTGGAACCTTTTATGCTACCATCGACTGTCGTCAAAGGAGGGTAGTATTTGAGATTCCAGATCATCCGGTCTTCTATTTTAAAAGTGGAGACCGTACATTGGAGCCAAGTACTTACAAAGCGAAGCCAAGGGAAGCAGTAGTTGCAACAGCTCAGGCAGAGGAAGAATCAAGACCGGAGGTAGTTCGAGAGTTCGACGATGTATTCCCTGACGATATATCAGGTTTGCCTCCCGATCGAGCTCTTGAATTCAGTATTGACTTAGTACCAGGAGCATAACCAGTGATCAAGGCACCATATAGACAAAGTCCGGAAGGATTGAAAGAAGTTCGAACACAGTTGGACGAATTACTGACGAAAGGATGGATTCGTCCCAGCACTTCAAGTTGGGGAGCACCTGTACTATTGGTGAAGAAGAAGGAAGGTTCATACAGAATGTGCATCGACTATAGGGCCTTGAACGAAGTTACTATAAAGAACAAGTATCCCCTCCCGCGCATCGACGATTTATTCGATCAGCTAAGTGGATCTTGTGTCTTCTCTAAACTAGATCTTCGTTCAGGGTATCATCAAGTGAAGGTCAAGAAAGCTGATATTCACAAAACAGCTTTCAGAACTCGCTATGGACATTACGAATTTCTAGTAATGCCATTTGGAGTGACCAATGCACCAGCAATCTTTATGAACCTTATGAACCAAGTCTTCCGGGAGTATTTAGACAGGTTCGTTGTCATCTTCATCGACGACATCCTGGTATATTCTAAGAATCGGAAAGAGCATGCGGAGCACTTACGAATTGTCGTGGAAACTCTTCGACAACATAAGCTTTATGCCAAATACAGCAAGTGCGAGTTTTGGCTAAAACAAGTTGGTTTTCTTGGACACATCGTATCAGGAGAAGGGATTTCTATAGATCCAGCAAAAGTTTCAGCAGTCAGCGAATGGCCTACACCAAAATCAGTGAAGGATATTCGGAGTTTCTTGGGCATAGCTAGATATTACAGAAGATTCATTGAAGGCTTTTCGAAGATAGCAACACCCCTGACCAAGCTCACAAGAAAAGATGAAGAATTTGTGTGGTCAGAAGCATGCGAGCAAGCTTTCGTAGAACTCAAGTCAAGACTGACATCTGCACCTATTCTCGTCATACCGGATCAATCTGGAGGATTCGAAGTGCATTGCGATGCATCCGGTAAGGGACTAGGATGTGTTCTACATCAGCACGGTAAGGTTGTGGCTTATGCTTCAAGACAACTGAAGACTCATGAGCGCAATTATCCGACGCATGATCTGGAGTTGGCAGCTGTTATTTTTGCTCTCAAGATTTGGCGCCATTACTTACTTGGTAAACGAGTGAACATCTACACAGATCATAAAAGTCTGAAGTATGTGTTTACTCAGAAGGAGTTGAATATGCGGCAGAGAAGATGGTTAGAACTTATGGCGGACTTTGACATCAACTTGCAATATCATCCAGGGAAGGTGAACGTAGTACCTGATGCTCTTAGTCGCCAACCATTAGCAATGAATCTCACCGCCCAGTGGAAGCTTCAGCAAGATCTACATCAGATGGAGATTGAACTAGTCATGCCAGGTGATGTTTCAAGTTTGATGAATCTACAAGTTCAATCAACTATTGTCAATCAGATCAAAGCAGCTCAAGCCAGCGATGCTAAGTTGCAAAAGATCAGAGAACAAGTGGAGAATGAACTCAGAACAGATTTCATCATCTATGAAGACGGATCTTTGAGATACGGCAGCAGATTGTATGTACCAAAGGGTCCTGTTCGAGAAGAGTTAATGAAAGAAGCTCATAGCTCTCCCTATTCAGTACATCCAGGAGGTACCAAAATGTACAAGGATCTACGTCAGAATTATTGGTGGCATGGAATGAAGCGTGAAGTAGCCAGAAGTGTCGCAAAATGCTTGGTGTGTCAGCAAGTAAAGGCTGAACATCACAGGACTGCTGGATTACTTCAACCGTTACCAATCCCAGAATGGAAGTGGCAGCATATCACGATGGACTTTGTAACTGCTCTTCCTCATAGCACAAAGGGTAACGATGCGATTTGGGTCATTGTGGATCGACTCACAAAGTCGGCTCACTTAATCCCATTTCGAGTTGGCCAATCAACTGAGACATTAGCGAAGAAGTACATGGAGGTAATAATCTAATTTAGATTTAAAACCTCTTCATAATGTACTATTCCTGATACCCATGAACTCATACAGAAAATTGTGAGACTTCATGGAGTACCGGTCTGCATTGTCTCCGATCGTGACACCAGGTTCCGATCGCAATTTTGGCAGAGTCTGCAAGCAAGCTTGGGAACAAGTCTGAACTTCAGCACGGCTTATCATCCACAAACAGATGGTCAGTCGGAATGAACTATTCAGATCTTGGAGGATATGCTCAGAGCATGTATGCTCGACTTCAAGGGATCGTGGGAAGATCACCTGCATCTTGTGGAGTTTGCGTACAACAACAGCTACCAAGCAAGTATAGGAATGTCACCTTTTGCAGCATTATATGGGAGGAAGTATCGATCGCCATTAAGTTGGGACGACATCGGAGATAGGAAACTCCTTGGACCAGAGATGATAGTAGCGACTGTCGATGTGGTTCGTACTATCAGGGAAAGAATGCGCATAGCCCAAGATAGACAGAAACATTGGGCTGATGCGAAGAGACGACACTTGGAGTTCCAGCCAGGAGATCATGTATTCCTGAAAATCTCTCCGAACCGCAGAGTGATCAGATTTGGAAAACGGGGAAAGTTGAGTCCGAGATACATTGGACCGTTCGACATACTCGAACGAGTCGGTGAAGTGGCGTACCGTTTAGCACTTCCACTCTCATCGGAAGGAGTGCATAATGTGTTCCACATATCCCAACTCAGAAGGTATGTGAGTGACCCCAGCCATGTACTTGATCATTCCGAGCTCACTATACAGCCCGATTTGTCTTGTGAACAACAACCTGTGGAGATCCTGAACAGGAAAGTGAAGACACTTCGGAACAAAGAAGTTAATTTGGTCCGAGTAATGTGGAGGAAAGACACTCCAGGAGAATCCACGTGGGAAAGGGAGGATGAGATGCGTGCAAGATATCCGCACCTTTTTGTAAACTAGTCCTCAAAATAAAAGCTGTAAATTTCGAGGACGAAATTTTTGTAAGGAGGGTAGATTGTAACAACTCCAATTTTGTATACCAAAAAAATTTGCTTTAAATATAGTGTACACTTGGAGTATTGATGTTGCTGGAAACAATTTAAGTATCTATTTCCTTACAATAATTACAAGAAGGAGCTTGTAGCTCATTGGTAATACCTTGCACTGCTAAACCAAGCCACCAGAGTTCGAATCCCATGCCCCACATAATTTTTATATCTTTTTGTTTTAATTTTTTTTAGAAGTCAAACGGTCAAACAGCCATAACTCACAATTTATTGTAAATCACAAAAATTAAACTATACCAAAATCTCCCCCAGACCAAGACCCACCCAACGAGACCCGACTCGGCCTTATCTCGGCCGAATCGGCCGGACTTGGCCGGCGCCGCCGGCCGGACTCGGCCGGTCGGCCGAGTCGTCAACACGAAAAAGTTTCGTGTTGACTTGGTCTCTTCACCTGCATACTCTAAATTTTCTGTACTGTTACACATTTCTTATTAATCTCCTTTTAAGACTAAAATTAATGAATTTTTAATGATTTTTACAATTTTTTTTTAATATTTTTTTATCCAAACCCTAACCCTAGCCTAGCCCTATATAAAGACCCCTATCCTCTACCTTTTCACCTCACAACTCTAAGTCCACTCTCCCAAATTCTTGAGAACTCGGTGCGAAGAGCGAGAAGCGAAGCGCTGCCGAAATCGACGACAGATTCCGGCGACCGGATCAGAACCTTCGCGACGTTTTCGACGAATCGACAACCACCACATCCCTTAGCTTCCTTAGCTTGTCCAAACCGTAAGTCCCATCCCTTCTATCTCTCTTTTCTATAAGTATAAAAATACGACTTTTTGGAACCCGACGGAAATCGGACAAACCGATTTCCGATTCGGTTTTTCTATAAATTTCCACTTGTCACCTAATACATAATATCTACCCATATTCATGTTGACTATTAATCACCCATAAACCAATTTAATCAAACTTTTTCACATGAAATGATAGCTTCTTTGCAAAACCGTATTCTTTTCATAAAAATACCATGAAGTTCATTTTTCTTAGTTTAATTAATTCTCTCACTCCTAAATAGGTTTATCTTGATCACTAAACTTATAGAACCCAATTTGAATGAAATTTCACACATAAAATGATAACGTTTTCGAATACCGTATTCTTGCGCTATAATACCTTTAAGTTTAACATAGCATGTTTTACCTTTAAACTTCACCAAAACCTAAAATAAGTCACGAGGTAATGACCTACCTCTACACACATTCAATATAACCCTAATTGATAAATATCAAAACACAGAATACGAAATTACAGGATTTTTCACTAAAATACCCTAATCTTTATAACCTTTATTGAAAGCTTTAAGTTGTAAACATTTCTAGATAAAATCTTTTAATAAAATGAAAATACGATACGTCATGGACATCGATCGTCTATCTAAACTGACTTTGTGGTGTCTAGGCTAGGCAAGTGAGCTTGGGTAACTTTAAAAGGCCCGTCTCACGATTCGTGAGCGGATCCCTCCCTCCTCACTTGTACTTACCTGGCCACAATTGGCTGTGAAGAGGCGATTTGAGGCTTCTAATGACTTATCGTTTAGACCTTAGAAATAGGCTAGTTGGCTTAGGAAACCCTAACAACTAAAATACGGAAAACTATACTCCTTTGCAAATAAATACCTTATATTTATAAAACCGTTTTCCTAAATGAAAGTATTTATAAAACCTAAGCAAAGTGCCGCTACAACCCATCTTTGGGGAACCTGTTAGGGATAGTACGGTTCATCGTGCACCCGCAGGCTAGTATTGCGAGATTCAGACCTCCGCAAGGAGCATTCGGTCTCGAAAGGTTTAAAATACGATATTTAAGGGAAAATGAGATTTTTCTAAATAAAATAATTTATATAAAATTATTCATGTGTTAATATATATATAATTATCATTTAAACTCCTATTTTATCATAATATAAAGTTTCCACTTTTTCCGAAAATTTCAAGATTAAAAGTTACATTAAAATACCATGAATTTCAGATAAAACAATTAATACTTTTATTAGGATATATTCAATAGAATAACACAAATAAAATTCACATTCATTATAACAATAAATACGATTATTAAATACTTGAGGTGTATTTTGAAAACTATACAAAAGTTTTTTTACATAAAACCCCCTCAAGTTTTGCAAATTACAATAAGGCCCCTAGCTAATATTGAACTTCAAATTGTCTTCTTTTAGTCTGACTCGGGTTAGAGTCTGACTATTTCTGACTTGAATACGATTCAAGTCATTCTATATTCTTTTATATTCCAACACAATTTGAATACATGAAACCCTGAATCCAGTTAACAATATATTCTTTTGACTGAATCAAACCATGGATATTCATCCATTATCCTGATATTCCATTTACCTGATTATACAGTTACAACATGCTTACTGATATCATGGTTTTGGTCAGTCACTCAATTTACATATTCCAATACTACAATATTATTAAAACACTACGGGGTTTAAGTGGTAGATTGGTACGGAAGGTGTTAAAGGTGGCACGAGGTGGTCAGAATAAGACACCTAACCTGAATCCTATTGCTGTTGTACCGTGGCATAACGGTTCCTTGTACTTTCCTTTTGCCCTGATCTCTAGCATATAGAGATCCCCCTCGTATACACTGGCATCATTCTGTACCAAGCTACAAACAACAGCGTTACACAATGTTCCATAATATTCAACAATATAATACTTTAGAAAATACCGTTACTCTGTCATTCTCATTCTTCTTATTCTTTGGGACTTACCGAGCGATCTGTTCGCTGAAGACATTCTATTTCTTTCTTCTTTGAATGTCGTCAGGTGCGTTGGACCAAGCTGAGATCGAGCCTACCGGTGAAGATTTGGAGCAGTTCCACGAAGATCCAGAGCTCTAGATACTGTACCTTGTTCTTTCCAGTTTATTTCATTTTCTGTTATGCCACTGTTTAGGCATTGCTTTTCATTCCAGTTGTATTTTCTTTTCATGGATTGTACAAAGAATGTTATTAATAAAAGTTGTTGTTATTTCTATATTATTCGTCTCTTGTGATTTACTTTATATTGCTTAGTTACGCTTAGCGTATGTATTTCTGAGTATATACGTAGCGGGTCTCGTCGCGTCCACTTCGCCGTACACTGGGAAGCGGGCGCGTGACACATCATGCTCCCAAGGGGTCCTTGACACAGGGTCTCTGCCGCTGTGCTCTAGATGGGTCCCCACCATGCTCCCAAAGGGTCTTAGACACAATCTCTCTGCTACACCTTCAAAGTAGAGCCCCCGTCGCTCCTTAAAAGGGGTCCCCGATAGCGGGAGCACCCATGATGTAACATTTCAAAAAAATAATAATAAAATATTATTTTGGGAATTTTTAAAATTTAATATTATTTTAATGAATATTTTAATATTTCGGTATAATTAAATACCGATAAATGGGGGAAATTTTGGAAAAATTATGGAAAATTCTAAAATAGGGTATTTTATGGAATTATGTCATTTTTAAGTTTTTATGGTTAGTTATATGCTAATTTAGTGTTAATCGCGATTAAAAATCGCTAATTGGATTTTAGCATTTTTGGTGCAAAACATGTACATATCATTTTTCCACCCTTGTCACATTTTCTTACATGTTGTGGGTGTATGGTTGCCTAGGGTTACCATTGTGTGAGAAGAAATAAAGGAAAAAGGAAAAGAAAAGAAAAGGTAAGATATGATGAAGAGAGAGAAGATGTAGGTCAACCCTTTTGTTTTGAGCCATCCCCATCATTTCTTCTTCTCATTCTCTCCACTCTCCCTCTTGGGCTGCGCTACTCTTGCTCCCCCTCTTCTTCCTCCACCTTCAATCCTCCAAAACACCATGGATCCAACCCCAAAACTTCATTCCCACTTCACAAAAATTGTTCACAAGCTCGAGAGGAACACCATGGACCAAGAAAGAATGGATTTTGAGGACTTTGAGCAACTCAAGAATTTTCTTAAGTTGCCAAAGGAGGTAAATTCTGTACCCTTAGAGTAGAATTTTGATTTCTTATGCATCTATACTTGTTTCATGTCGATATGGTGTGGTTTTGAGGACTTTGGAAATTCCAAGTTAGGGTTTAGGGTTTGAATTGAAATCAAACGTGAATTGAGGTGTAATTAGAGACTACAACCCCTTGTGTGATGTTTCATTGGACCAAACCTGAGATTAAAACCCAGTATACGGATTTATAGAAACGATATCGGGGAAAACTATAATTCTGCGAGTATTTTTGGAAATCTGCTATCACCCGAGCCACCTGAAAATAATTTTAGTTTGAAAGTAAGATGTGCGGGCACCTAGGAACCACCACCCAAAGCCCTAGCCCCTAACTCCTTTTTCAGGCCGCAAATAAATCCCTTCTGGCCGCAATTTGTGGCCAGAGCAGGAGGGTTTGGTCTCGTTTTTGCTTCAGGGCCCTATCTCCAGTAAATTTGACCTTTGGTATATGCAATTTTGACTGATTCCATATAGGGTAGAATCTGGAGTAATTTTCTTGTGTTGGCGCATGGTTTACGACTTGTTTTAGAATGGATTTTGGTATTTGATAATTCGTTTCTATCGGGTGGCGTTTGAACGTCAACGGCAAAGGGTCATTGGTCGTGTTTACATGCGAGACTATAGGTTTTTACCTATGAGTGTAGCATGTGCCGTTTTGGTTTTCCGATGTGATTTTCATGATTCTTTGCGATTGTGTTATCTTTGTAGGTACCCTACGTGATGTCGAGGCGTTGAAGATGAAGATGGCGGCATCGGCATCGGCACACAAGAAGTAAGGTGAGTAGATTTATATCTACGGGGAGAAGTCGGGTGGATAGCGTATAGCACCCCCGCAGTTCGTGGTGATGTATACGAATACGTATACACACATATATTGATTATATATTGTTTGAGATTATTGATGATAAAGATGGATTCTAGGTGTGATTGGATTGGTTTAGTGTTGCGAAACCCTAGAGTAGTGGTTGCACCACACATACACACACACACCCATACTTGCATACATTCTTCTTTTATATGTGCGTATATGGGAATATATATTTATGTGTTCACATGGGTATGGGACTATATTTTCATATACTAGATTTGAGGATAGTATTTGGGATTTGAGGTGAGTCGATGAGATTTGATTTGAGACCGTGAGATCGGTGATATGGCAGGATTCGTATTTGAGATACGTCATGATGTTATAGCGGATCTTTAGACGACGATACCATGTGAATGGTGATATACATAGAGTAGTTGACTTGTGATCGAGACATGAGATAAGATATGTTAAGATAGCTATAATGGGTCGCATTGGGCGATGTATACTTCTTTATGATGATTTGTGCTGATGATATCGGTTTGTACGAGACTGTTGGTCAGTAGTCAGATCATGATTATATTGATGATATTAGTATTGTACTAGACGTAGATCAGTACTCCGGATTATGATCTTTGATAAAGAGGATACCAGATGAATAATGTGATGAATGTGATATTGACCCGTACCCAGATTTGGGATGCCATACGACGGATTTACGTACGAGCTATATATTGATAATTGATCCGCACCCTTGACTTTGGAATATCTGATTATAGATATGGTATCGAATGTGATATTATCGAGGCGGGATCACCGACTAATATGTGTGTGTGTGTGTGTGTATGCGTGTGTGTGTCGACTCAGATGTTAGGCGGTTGCCTTACCTTTAATTCAGCTTGTTAGTTCAGCCGTATAGTTTAGTGTAGTTGTTAGACTAGACTAGATTCCTACCTATTTCAAAAACTAACGGATCGTGGGTATTTTAAATGACAGGTCAAAGGATTCTACGGATATTTCAAAAGACGTATCTTTTCTTAAAAACACCGTAGCCCTTATTTTCAAAACCCCACGATTCGTGTTATTTCAAATGGCACCACTGTATGACTCATATTATATTAAATGCAGATTAGTTATCGTTGTGTCTAGTATTCATCTCCCGCACATTATTACTGTTCGCTCCGCATCGCATACTTATATTGTGATTTCATATTCCATTGTTGATATCATGTTGTTAGGACACCAGCACCATTACCGATGATACGTATGTTCCACGTACACTTACTTGCCAGCTCACACACATCATCATCGGTAATTGCCATGTCACATACACTTTAGAGAATACTATTTTCTTGACTTAGCTTGTTAGCTAGTAGTTTTGACATGATATTAGTGTACTTGCCCTATATGCCAGTTTAGACATTGCAGTTATTACTCGCTACTTCATGCATATTGTTATTCACTGTTATGCCGCATTCATGGATTTTTATGTCTATATTCATTGTTTTACGTGCTATTGATAATTTGGATTCGGATTTCAATGAGATTTCTTGGATTTGGGGGGGAAAACCGCAAAAACATAAATAAACTTCTCCTCTCTCTTTTTAAATAAAAAGTGTGGTTTTCCCATGAGGTATGAGTCGTCCACTATGAGTTTGCTGATGGATTTCAAGACCCGATTCGAGGAGTTGGATAAACCGTTTCGGGTACATCGTGGACCCGGTGCGGTACCCCGAGACGAGAAGGTCGCAGATGATGGCGTTGAGCCTGGCAGGGGAGCACTACCGACCGATAATTTTACCTGACGTATCGGATATCCAGAGGATACCGTCGTGGTCTTGTGATGGATATTAGGGGCCGGTCTGGACTGACGGCGCCCTAGATAGTAAGATTGAGACCTTGAGATTTTTGAGATATTGAGATATTGAGATTGAGATTTATGTTTTGTGTCGATGTTAGACACTGTTTATGCTGATTTCATTATGATATCTCATTTTAAATATACAAAAAAAATCTCACTAAGTTGTGAAAGCAGTTTCTTCATTTTCATGTATTCTGTTTTCATGCATTCATACCCCATCCATATGATATATTGCTACCTGAGGCACTGACACGAGCACATGGTATTATAGTTGTTTAGAGGTATACCCTAGCCATTGTTATAGGCTGCAGGTTATATATTTGAGGATATATTATGATCGTATGACCTAGGATTGCGTTGTTCATGCGATTTCTGTTTGTAGATGTTTTCTACTTACGAGTTGGCAACTCACCCCCGTTGTGCCACAGTTTCTTGCAGGTTTTTCCGTACAGGTTTCATTACGGCTTTGCTGGCACTACTTCCATTTCTGGGTGATTTGCTAGTAGGTGGGTTCACTTGTATCGTGACCATCATTATATTTTGTATATTATTATTCTGTTGTATCTAGAAGCTCCATCAACCAAACTTGTATTTATTTCAGATAGAGACCAGTGATGTTTATTCTTTCGACCCTAGAGTCGCGCGTGTATTTCTATGGATTTCATGCTGTTTTTGTTGGATATAGTGCCCTCAGAGTCAATTATTGGATCACAGGCACGTGATTGCAATGATTGAGGGAGGACCTATACCGGTGGGACAGTCTTACTCAAGATGATAGTATACTATCTGGTTTGTCTTTATCATCGTGTAATGCTTTAGGTGACCTTACAGGTCACTATTGCACGCTGATAGAGCCCTTAGGATTCTTGCTTAACTGCCAGCAGTATGATGGCGATCATATACGTGGGAGCTGGGGTCTATAAGCGCATCCTTAAATGGTCCCTAGTCGTGGGAGTTTCGAGACAGGGCATCGATACTCCAGAGTAGACTAGTGTATACAGTCGAGACCCCGACGAGGGGCGGTGGCCGGTCTCACAAGCTACTGGTGTCAGTTGGTTCACCTAAGATGTATACAGATGCTCATTGGGTTATGAGTACACCGGACAGGACTCTCCGGGAACATGCTAGTTGGTATTATACCTGACGTCAGATAGCACTTTCCTGGTGACATGTGTACAGGTTAGTTCATCGACCTGAGGTCGTCATTTGTCTCGTGTGAGTTCCCACTGTGCTTTGATTACTACCCTACCACGGCTCAAAGGAGTCGTGCAAACAGGTTTTAGTTGGATACAGTCCCGAGCCACATGGAGGCAGTGAGCGGATCGGCAGGGGTTCGTCTCTCCCGGTATTGGGGGCGAGGTCGCGCTGTGTCTAGGAGAGCCATTACACAAAGCCCTCAGCCGAGGGCAGGAGATTTACTGGTAGGTATTCCAGTAGTATCTCAGGGTGTTCTGGGCTACACTCCGACATGACTTATACCGCTTTTGGGGGTCTGACTTTTACCAACCCCCTAGGCCCGCCATGCGATACTCATAGACGAACGGACCGGACTGTACGGATATTGTCACTGACAGGCTCAGTAGGGTGTCAGGATGAGTTCGCTCATCGACGTCCCTTTTGGTCAATACCTGGTAGCCCGTTACGTATGGCTAATAGCTCTGACGTGCTAGTGGTTAAATCCACAGCCAAAGTGTTGACAAGTCTTTAGAGTCCCCCACAGACCGTTTTCTCAAGTTTCGGGCGAAACGCTGTAGAGGCCGTATGGAGATATGGCAGGGTTCGATCTTATACGTGCGGTATTGCACGGATCAAGATCGGACGGATAATACTAGCGGGCTTTGGTTTAAGCCGGATCCTAGTATTGTACAGTGTAGATTATGTCTCTTTGCATTTGTATTCGGTCGGAATACAAATACAGGTATGTATATACAGTCGCGGGGTTTTCCTGTAATTTATTACGGGATCAGTTTTCTGAACTTGCCAGTTTGTATTCCGTTTCGGCCGGTTTTCCTTTGTTCCTTCACGGCCGGATTTTTCTGATGGAGGGGGTTATTTGCAAGTGTGCAAATTTGATTTGTGGAGGGTGTCTTTTATGATTTGAGGCATTATGATGGGTGTAGCATTATTAGATTTGGGTCATTTCTTTTGCATTTATTATGAAAGGATTGGATTTGAAATGGGTGTGATAAATATTCCTCAATATCATCACATTTCTTATGCTCACCCATTCAACCATCTTGTGCTCACCTCCCTTGTATTATCCTACATCTAATTTTGGCCGGCAACTATTTGTGAGGTGGGGATTCATTTTCTAGGATGAGGAAAAATATTCATCACACATATTTGTTTGCTACGAAAATTCCACACATCTCTCCATAGTTCTTTCTCTCCTCCATCAAAATGGCAACTTCATAACCCCAATGAGACAAAGCTTTCTACACCAGCCTACAGCATTCCTTGGACACGTCGGCTCGCCAACTTCGTGCCCGAGTTGCCTCGGACCAGAGGTGGGAGCCCGTAAAAGAACCCGGCGATGTGGTGCCCGTTCCGACGAGGAGATGAAGACCGGAGATTCCGTGAGGAGATCGGAGTGGAGGCCGAAGACCGAAGGACACGGATCGCTCGGTATAGCTCTCTACCCTCTCTCTAGTTAGCTAGCATTAGGTTAATGGTTATGATCCGGGTTTTTAGGATGCGGTAGTGCCGGTTTAAAGTCAAGAAAAATTTTCGTTTCCACATTTTGGCCTCGGATAGACGGCCGGGGTGCTACCGTAGTCCTACAGTTTTGAGTTTCCTTTTCTGTTGTGATCCTCGCCCTTCGGCGTTGTATATTATTGCTTGCGTGGTTGTGACCGTCGATTGACGAAGAGCTAGCTCCCGCTTGGGGATGCCTTTATTCATTATATATGTGCTTTATCAGGTTTTGTACCCGTTTGGGGTCAGTTTTTACAAAGGAAATTCTGCCGAAATTTTTAGAAAAGACTTGTGATTTTAAAATGCATATTTCGGCGTATGTTGCAAACTACTTGATTTAAATTGGTTTTCCTTCATTCTACTACTTTTCTTGGTTTGGATTTCTGGGTTTTCGGCTTACTTAGATTACGTACGCCTCGAGACATTTCGTAGTTTAAGTGCCGATCATGTTCCGTACTTTCGGGATGTGACAAAGTTGGTATCAGAGCGTTAGGTTTTACCTTCGGAGCATAGGATGACCCTTGGTTGATGTAGTAGGTAGCTTGAGTAGAGTGACGTACCGTGCGTATGTTCCGCCGCATATTTACGATACGCTACTCCACTTAAGAAGCCTTAGGATGTACATTTCTTTGTTCAGTATTATATTCATTCCTATGATCTAACCTTATCGGTACCAGTTATGGTTTTACTGCCACGATTACGGGCAGGGAGAGCTATGGCTAGAGTTGCGGTCAGCACGAGCTCGTCACGAACGAGGACTGACCAGGGCGTAATTCTGGCGACACACGATTGCAGAGATATGTCTTTTTATGGTGTTTTTGGCGCCACGAGTGTTTGATGGATCGCTGTATGAGATTACTCGGACGTGCAGATCAGCACCAGAGAATTTGGCCACTGACAGAGGCCAGCCAGATTTTGATGACCATTGAAGTATTGCTTATTCATGATGTTTGAGGCACTGTTCAGCATGCAGACAAGTGAGCCAGTTATTGCTGCGAACGACGAGATATCGCCCCAGATGTTGGAGCTATTGCGGTACGAGTTGTACTAAAAGATGATAGAAGGTCGCTAGTCACCGAGGATGAATGACTAGGACATGTAGTTCGTTCGCTACCCCGATACGAGGTCATCAGATAGATTGATTCCAGCTAGAGACGACTTCACGCGGATACGTTGAGAGTCGATAGAGGCGATCGAATGTCAGAAACCTATTATTCCAAGTTTAAAGTATTCGGAAAAACATGCAGGAAATTCTATGGACCCTCAGAAGAATGAAACCCTAACTCGACATAATGACCATGGGAAACCCTTTGAACCTTAGGGTTTGCGGCAGTTCCGCGGCGCCATTAGTGAAGCTTGGGTTTGCCCTTCTACGACTGGACCATCGATGTTGTGGTACGTACTCGATACTATTAAACTGTACCCAAGATGTTGAGCTCTTGGGGGATTATGAGGTTTTGACGAATCGATCGGATGGTTCGACTTCATTCGGATGCTAGGTGGTGAGATGCATTTCTTGGGAGACTCCAGATACGAGGATAGCCATGGGAGCTCAGTCCATGCAGCCATGACGAGACGAGTCCGAAGCAGTCGACATTAGAGAAAGAGTGGGTGAGAGGTTACCTTTGACTTGTGGACCTTTCTGGAATAAATTACGAGAAGACTTAGACCCAGGAGTGGTCATGTTACGCACACCGGCAGGCCAGAGTTCATGATCGTCGATGAGACATGCTATGGGTGACCACGACAGTTGGCTAGAGATTCTTAGAGGATGTGCTTGAGCGGGACTATTCCGCCATACTTGATTTTGGTATTTTGGGCGATCTATTCGCATGATTGATTCTGATGATTGAGTTTCATGATATTTGTTTTCATGCACCATGGTTGCACCTACTGAGTATTTATGATTTTGCACAGTTGTTGCACTTGATATCATTTTTGTGCCTTGGTTTCTCATGTTTATGATTTTATGGGTTCCATACAGTTGAGTTGATTTCGTGCATATGTACGCACACGATTTGGTTTTTGCACTCGGTATAGTTCACATGTGCTTGCAGTGCAGTGATGCGCATTTTGTGCACTTAGATACACCGGACTTCAATTTCGATGGTGATGTTCGATATTTGTTTTGTGCACCTTGTGCACCTGATTGGATTTTGCGCATGTCCGGCGCTTGGTATTGGATTTCATGATTTCGTGCATGATGGATGCACCTGATTTGGGTTTTCGCTCATGTTGGGCGCATGTTATGAGGTACGATTTTGGTACACACCAGATGCACTAAATCGAGATTCTTCGTGCATGTCAGATGCACCTGAATTTGCTGTCAGGCACACACGTTGCCTATGACAGATATTGTATGCACACCCGTTGCACCTAGATATTGTTTTGTGCACAAGTATGGCACATTTATGGATTTTGATTTCCGTGCGCACCAGACGCACGTAGTATTCATATGCATATTTCGGGATTGATTTCTTATGGGGCAGTACGTTTTTGTGATGTTTTATCATTGTTTTCGTACTGAGCAGGACGAGTCAGATGACAGTACCTGAGTATATTTTGCATGCATTGATAGATTTCAATGGGATTTCCAAATGCGAGCTATAGTCTCAGTATTTACCTACGTGTCTGATATGACACGAAACGTTTAAAACAAGGAAACCCTTCTAAATTGTTTCCAAAACGGCGGAACGTACATATTAAACAAAGGATATATACGTATATGGCTATTTTCTTATAGAGACGTCCGCCACTGTGCAGTGTTATGCACATTGCACAGCGACTTTAAAAGATTTGGCATGCATTTCCTTTAGGTATTTACATGTATAGATTTGATATTTACATGTATAGTTCTGATTTATATCATATTGGTTTTGCTTTGGATTTGGCATTCGTGTCTTTACCATGACTCCGATGATTGCGGGACGCTTGACGGAGTTTCAATTTTTAGTTATCTGCTCATTTCTCATGCGCATGCATTGCGCTATGATGCGTTTTATGTATTGATGATTTCGGAGCCCCGACGACTTGGACATTCTATTGAAATGTTTTAGAATTTGGGGGTTTAAATTTCAATTCGGGGACCGAATTTCTTTAAGGGGGAAAATTGTAACATTTAAAAAAATAATAATAAAATATTATTTTGGGAATTTTTAAAATTTAATATTATTTTAATGAATATTTTAATATTTCGGTATAATTAAATACCGATAAATGGGGAAAATTTTGGAAAAATTATGGAAAATTCTAAAATAGGGTATTTTATGGAATTGTGTCATTTTTAAGTTTTTATGGTTAGTTATATGCTAATTTAGTGCTAATCGCGATTAAAAATCGTTAATTGGATTTTAGCATTTTTGGTGCAAAACATGCACATATCATTTTTCCAGACTTGTCACATTTTCTTACATGTTATGGGTGTATGGTTGCCTAGGGTTACCATTGTATGAGAAGAAATAAAGGAAAAAGGAAAAGAAAAGAAAAAGTAAGGTATGATGAAGAGAGAGAAGATGTAGGTCAACCCTTTTGTTTTGAGCCATCCCCATCATTTCTTCTTCGCATTCTCTCCTCTCTCCCTCTTGGGCTGCTGCTGCTCTTGCTCCCCCTCTTCTTCCTCCACCTTCAATCCTCCAAAACACCATGGATCCAACCCCAAAACCTCATTCCCACTTCACAAAAATTGTTCACAAGCTCGAGAGGAACACCATGGACCAAGAAAGAATGGATTTTGAAGACTTTGAGCAACTCAAGAATTTTCTTAAGTTTCCAAAGGAGGTAAATTCTATACCCTTAGAGTAGTATTTTGATTTCTTGTGCATCTATACTTGTTTCATGTCGATATGGTGTGGTTTTGAGGACTTTGGAAATTCCAAGTTAGGGTTTAGGGTTTGAATTGAAATCAAACGTGAATTGAGGTGTAATTAGAGACTACAACCCCTTGTGTGATGTTACATTGGACCAAACCTGAGATTAAAACCCAGTATACGGATTTATAGAAACGATATCGGGGAAAACTATAATTCTGCGAGTATTTTTGGAAATCTGCTATCACCCGAGCCACCTGAAAATAATTTTAGTTTGAAAGTAAGATGTGCGGGCACCTAGGAATCACCACCCAAAGACCTAGCCCCTAACTCCTTTTTCAGGCCGCAAATAAATCCCTTCTGGCCGCAAATTGCGGCCAGAGCAGGTGGGTTTGGTCTCGTTTTTGCTTCAGGGCCCTATCTCCAGTAAATTTGACCTTTGGTATATGCAATTTTGACTGATTCCATATAAGGTAGAATCTAGGGTAATTTTCTTGTGTTGGCGCATGGTTTACGACTTGTTTTAGAATGGATTTTGGTATTTGATGATTCGTTTCTGTCGGGTGGCGTTTGAACGTCAACGGTAAAGGGTCATTGGTCGTGTTTACATGCAAGACTATAGGTTTTTATCTATGAATGTAGCGTGTGCCGTTTTGGTTTTCCGATGTGATTTTCATGATTCTTTGCGATTGTGTTATCTTTGTAGGTACCCTACGTGATGTCGAGACGTTGAAGATGAAGATGGCAGTATCGGCATCGGCATACGAGAAGCAAGGTGAGTAGATTTATATCTACGGGTAGATGGCGTATAGCACCCCCGCAGTTCGTGGCGATGTATACGAATACGTATACACACATATATTGATTATATATTATTTGAGATTATTGATGATAAAGATGGATTCTAGGTGTGATTGGATTGGTTTAGTGTTGCGAAACCCTAGAGTAGTGGTTGCACCACACATACACACACATACCCATACTTGCATACATTCTTCTTTCATATGTGCGTATATGGGAATATATATTTATGTGTTCACATGGGTATGGGACTATGTGTTCGTATACTGGATTTGAGGATAGTATTTGGGATTTGAGGTGAGTCGATGAGATTTGATTTGAGACCGTGAGATCGGTGATATGGCAGGATTCGTATTTGAGATACGTCATGATGTTATAGCGGATCTTTGGACGACGATACCATGTGAATGGTGATATAAATAGAGTAGTTGACTTGTGATCGAGACATGAGATAAGATATGTTAAGATAGCTATAATGGGTCGCATTGGGCGATGTATACTTCTTTATGATGATTTGTGCTGATGATATCGGTTTGTACGAGACTGTCGATCAGTAGTCAGATCATGATTATATTGATGATATTAGTATTGTACTAGACATAGATCAGTACCCCGGATTATGATCTTTGATAAAGAGGATACCAGATGAATAATGTAATGAATGTGATATTGACCCATACCCAGATTTGGGATGCCGTACGACGGATTTACGTACGAGCTATATATTGATGATTGATTCGCACTCTTGACTTTGGAATATCTGATTATAGATATGGTATCGGATGTGATATTATCGAGGCGAGATCACCGACTAATATATATATATGTGTGTGTGTGTGTGTGTGTGTGTGTCGACTCAGATGTTAGGCGGTTGCCTTACCTTTAATTCTGCTTGTTAGTTTAGCCGTATAGTTTAGTGTAGTTGTTAGACTAGATTAGATTCCTACCTATTTCAAAAAATAATGGATCGTGGGTATTTTAAATGACAGGTCAAGGGATTCTACGGATATTTCAAAAGACGTATCTTTTCTTAAAAACACCGTAGCCCTTATTTTCAAAACCCCACGATTCGTGTTATTTCAAATGGCACCACTGTATGACTCATATTATATTAAATGCAGATTAGTTATCGTTGTGTCTAGTATTCAGCTCCCGCACATTATTGCTGTTCGCTCCGCATCGCATACTTATATTGTGATTTCATATTCCATTGTTGATATCATGCTGTTAGGACACCAGCACCATTACCGATGATGCGTATGTTCCACATACACTTACTTTCCGGCTCACACACATCATCATCGGTAATTACCATGTCACATACACTTTAGAGAATACTATTTCCTTGACTTAGCTTGTTAGCTAGTAGTTTCGACATGATATTAGTGTACTTGCCCTCTATACCAGTTTAGACATTGCAGTTATTACTTGCTACTTCATGCATATTGTTATTCACTGTTATACCGCATTCATGGATTTTTATGCCTATATTCATTGTTTTACGTGCTATTGATGATTTGGATTCGGATTTCCATGAGATTTCTTAGATTTGGGGGGGCCGCAAAAACATAAATAAACTTCTCATCTCTCTTTTTAAATAAAAAGTGCGGTTTTCCCATGAGGTATGAGTCGTCCACCATGAGTTTGCTGATGGATTTCGAGACCCGATTCGAGGAGTTAGATGAACCGTTTCGGGTACATGGTGGACCCGGTGCGGTACCCCAGGACGAGAAGGTCGCAGATGATGGCGTTGAGCCTGGCATGGGAGCACTACCGACCGGTGATTTTACCTGACGCGTCGGATATGTAACACCTTAGAATGTGTTTTGTAGCTAATTATATTTTAATGTGTTGTTTTTAATAAAAAGTTTACCAAATTAAGTTTTAAATATTTTATCCTATTTATTGTGTATTTTAGTAGAATTTTTGTTAGGCACACACACACTTGTGCATGTTATCTAGGATGTAAATTGTGGTTTAACCATTGCTTAATCTAGTGTTAAGCTTGTTTAGGTGTTTTGGGTTAAATAGTTATGGTTGTTATTAGGAATTAAAAATGATTTTTCATTTGGTTGAATTGTTGACTTTGGGAGAGAGAAGGCATGGGACAACATGGCTTGTGCCATGCTTCTTAAATGAAGTGAGAGAGAGTGAGAAGAGGGGGGTGTTTGACTTTCCTCTCATTCTCACATCTCACCCTCATTTCCCTCACTCTCTCAAACACACACACACACACACACACACACACTCACACAAACTCAGCAGAGGCAGCAGCAGCAGGCAGTTTCAGCAGCAGCTGAAGCAAGCAACATCATCATCCTCATCATCATCTCAACAGCAACAACAACAAAGACATCATCATCAGCAGCAGCAGCACCAATACCAGCAACAGCAACAGCAAGCTTCAGCAGTAGCAGCAGGCAGCAACAACAGCAACTGCAGCTCCTCCCCTTCATTTCTTCTGCTTCCTGCAGCACCCTAAGGTTAAATTTGAGGTATTATTCCTGAACTTACTCCCTAGCTTGCTTAGTTAGTATGGTTTTGCATCGGTTATTGGTTTTTAGTGCGTTTTAGTGTGATATGGGGTGTTTAGTGGGAACCTTGTGCTAGTGTGGTGTGATTTGGTTCCAGTAGGTTGTTAATGAGTTATTGAGACCTTATTAACTTAGCTTAACCCCTCTTGCACTAAAATACCACCAGTTTCCCTAATTGATGCAAATTTGTCGTTTTTAAGCAAAACTGAGTTTTTCTGGAACTGCTTTGAACCCGATGTGTACTGAGTGAAATTGGGAAGACTGCAGTATATTGGAGATGTGCTGATACCCTAGCTAGAACCCGACCCCCAAATTCCACCTCTTGGCCGCCAATTTCCTCTTTCTGGCCGCAAATTGCGGCCAGACAGGTAGGGTTTGGGTGGGTGTTTGGCCCTATGGGTGTCTGCTAGTGTGTAGGGTGTTGATATATGTATATTTTTGTAAGTTTATCTCTGTATAGAAATCTGGGACTATATGTCGTTTTGCATGTCCGATGTGTTTGCGCGATACGCGCGATACGTGAGTGGGTTCTGTGATCCAGCGTATCGCGGCGTGTCGCGATGGTTTTAGACGCGTACACACACGATTCAGCGTATCGTGCACACGCGCGTTTAGTTCGCGACGCGAGTTTCTCGTTTCGATTCGATATCGCGTTTCGCGAGATATTTGGCTTATATGTGATTTCCATATCTTATTTGCAGGTTTGCAGGCAGGAAATACGGACACGGCTACAGGGGGAGCAGATGGTAGGATTCACCTAGCGTGGAGTATAGGTGAGTAGATATAACATCTACAGGGGAATCGCCCGCATGGCGTTATGCGTCTGGGCTAGGATTCAATTACCTGTCGCACATTCTACGTCATTGTAGAATTGCGCCTTATTGCATTTCCTAGATATAGTTCTATACTGTGACTAGCAGCCGTAGGACACTGCACACATTATTGACGGTTCATGCTGCACGAGCACGGATTGTATGCTACACACACACCGTCAATAATTGCCATGTCACACACTACCTCTTATAGCTACCATTGCTTGACACACTTGACACCTAGCTTATCGGTATACCTATAGTGTAGCATACCTTTAGTGATAGGTATATTTTCACTTTGCGATACAGCTACAGGTATACCTCCTACATATTTTACCTACACCGGGAGGGATTTCCTACATATGTTACTTATACCCAGGGGGGGTATACGACATCAGTTCCTATAGGTAGATACCTATACATTGATGCACCTGTATGTGAGACACATATTCAGTTGCGGTCGCATATTTACATTTACTGATGTTACTTAGCTGTACCTTACCGTGTTTTCGCATACATCTGGTTCAGCTATATACTTGTGTTTACCTGCTCGCATTCAGATATATCGCATACATTTATTCCTGGATTTATGCATTGTTTATCTGGATTTTATATGATGTTTTCGGGATTTGGGAACTGCGGGAGTTCATGAAATTATGCATACATGAACAACCCGGTTTCCTTGATATGATATTTGAGTGTCCCCCATGAGTTTTATCGGTGCTGATTATATACTCCATACGAGGTGTGGTTGCCGTATGAGAGTACATGGTGGGGCCCGGTATGGTTCCCCTCGGCAAGAAGATCGATGGGTTTGCCGATTGAGCCTGGAGGCGGGCGAGTACCTACCGGTGATTGTTTGGACCTGGCAGTTGTCCGGAGGCTACTGGCCAGAGTCGAGAGTTGGATGCGGGAGGATCTGTACTGGCGGGGCCGAGGGCCGATACCGCAGACGGACCCCGTGGGCTGATCCGGACTGACGGAGCCCGATATACGAGGATTTCTGTGTCGATGCTTGGCACACACGGTTTCATGATATTTCTTTAACCCCTTTTTGTATATATAACAGGGGATTTAGCCGTTGTTATATATACCCTTACACCAATATTAGTGGAATGGGACGCTAATATATGTGTATTGCCCCCATCATATTTATTTCTGTACATATATATATCTTTAGGATGCTAGAAACTTACTTGAGATTGGACTTGGGATACTAGGTGATTCATTGGGATTGGACATTGGATATACCTATGTGATTGGTGATTTGTACATTCGGGATATAGGAGATTACTCGATATTGTACATTGAGGAGATGTGAGACTTATATGATGTGAGTGCCCAATGTGGGGGCTGGTTTGAGGATTTGGGATTGGAGTATCTTGTTGGATTGTGATCCTGCCACGACGTCAGGTTTCCGTGGGAAATGACATATTCCACCTCATACCTCACTTTTACCTACTTTATGCACAGATTCATATATTGGTAGTACTTGTAGTGTACCCTTATGATGGTTGCGTATTGCTTTCTCATATCTCTATTGCATAGTCATTGCACACTATTATCATGCCATTATTACTTCATATATTGATTGTACCTGCTAGCGTACTCTCCTTATTTCAGCATTGCATGACATATTATTATTGTAATCGCATATCTTAGATTCATGCTGTACGTGCATTCCTGCGATTACCTGCATATGTTTTATACTATTCACGAGTTGGCAACTCACCCCCGTTGTGCCACAGGTGTTTCAGGTTTTTCCCCAGAGTAGTCGAGGCAGGCTATTCCTCCATTCAGCTATCCAGCTATCACCTTTTGCTGCAGATACCGCATCAGCTCACAGTACCATCTTGCTTAGGTGGGTTAGATGATTATCTGTATTTCACATTGTACATTCGTTGTATTTGTACTCTCCATCTACTATTGTATATTTGACATAGAGACTTGGTGAGGACGTTAGTGTGTATTATTGGGGATTTGAGGTCTTTTATATACAGCTTTTCTCTACTGTCCTTATTCTTCTGTTGTATTCATCTTGACTAGTCTTTATAAAAAAGGGGTGTTGCTAAAATTTTAAAGAAAGTAAGTAAGACTTTTAAAGAATTCTGGGTCGTGACAAAGTTGGTATCAGAGCGTTAGGTTTTACCTTTCGGAGTGTAGGATGACCTTAGTATGATGGAGTAGGTAGCTTAAGTAGAGTAACGTAGTGTGTGTATGTCTGCAGCATACCCACAGCGCGGTACCTTGCATTAAGTGACCTAAGTACAATTTTCTTGACATTCCTTCCTTGATGATTCATATCTTTGAGATTCGATTTCCTCATTCTTATCGAATCTCATCTTATATCTATTTATAGCCTTGCCGCCGATGACTGTGGGGACTCAGAGTGATGCAGCGAGGGCCGAGGTCAGAGTTGGCTCGGGTGAGACGAGTACTGACCAGGATGGCACTCTAGTTGCACAGGTGCAGACGGATCAGCCTACGACCTATACTATGGATAGACTTTTGGTAGAGATGCAGGAGTTCCGCCAGACGATGAGTTCTTTAGTTGACGTCGTTCAGGAGCTACGACAGGAAGTTGTCACCCCTGTTACTCAGATGTCCCTTACGATCAGTATGCCGCAGTCCGTCACCTACATAGCACCAATGGTTGCAGCTCCAGTTGACGAGGCACATGTTCCAGGACAGTGGAGGACTCGTACCAGTGTACCAGCCCAGAGACAGAGGTTTGGTCGTCGAGACAGATTTCGTGGCCGTCGCGGGAGTAGCAGAGGCTTAGGACGAGGACAGTCGTTCAGCTCTCATCCCCAGGATGGTCAGCAATCAGCACATGGATGTTTTCGATGCGGAAGCCTTCAGCACTTCGTCAGGGATTGTTCCTTAGCACCTCGTCATGATCGTTTTCAGAGAGGCCGTGGACGTGGAAGATTTGCTCAGAGGGCTCAGTCTACCAGAGGAGTTCATCCAGCTGCGAGTAGAGGGCAGACACAGGAGTTTGCTTCTACTCATCGGGACGCGCAGACGTCCAATGTGGAGTTTTCAGGTACCCTCGAGTTATATTTTCTCTTGGTGTATTTGTTGTTTCTTGCTTGTACCGTGGTTGGGTAGATTAGTAGTAGTTGTTTTAACTTCTGTCAGCGATTCTTTTGCTGCGCGACACGTATTTCAGTTGTGTGCCAATCGGATAGGAGATAGAGATTTCGTCCGTCGTTTTGATCCTTCTAGAGATGTTGGATTTAACGTTCTCCTGGGCACGGACTGGTTAACTACGTGTTAGGCGTCTGTGGACTACCGTGTGGAAGAAAGTTAGGTTTTGTTTTCCCCGGCAAGTCAGTTCTTGTTGTGCAGGTGGATAGTTGTGCCGCCTCTCACAGCTTGAATTCAGCCTTTTTCGCTAGTCGGCTTCTGAGGAGATGTCGTGGATTCTTGGCATTCATTCGTGATACCGGAGCCACAGTGGGATTGTTGGACCGGGTTCTTTTCGTGCGAGAGTTTTTCCGACGTTGTTCCGGATGAGCCGGCGAAGCTGAGGGAGCTTAAGGATCAGCTGCAGAGTTTTGATTTGGGGAGTTTTGTGCGTCTGAGTGTTTCGCTTTTGGAAGCTCCGATTTCTGTTCGTCGAGAAGGAAGACGGCAGTTTGAGGTTGTGTATCGACGGATCGTCAATTGAACCGGCTTACGGTGCGGATAGGTATCCTTCACCTCGCCGTGACGATTTCTTCGATCAGCTCCAGATTGCGAGGCATTTCCTAAGTGTGTTTGGGATCGGGTCATCATTATTGCGGATTCGGATGATGGCATTCCGAAGACTGCCTTGTGCGTGCTACGGGCTTTGTGTGTTTTTGTGAGTCGTTGGATTCACTGTCGCCCTAGCAGCATTCGTAGATATGATGAACCAGATTTCTGCAGGCCGTTCCTCGACCAGTTTTTGGTTGTGTTATTTACGACACTCTGGTCTACTTAATGTGTCTTGAGGGATAGGAGTAGCACTGAGGATTTGTTATGCAGACACTGGGAGAGTACCAGCAGCTGCTAAATTCTCAGAGTGTTTCTTCAGGCTTGTTTGTGTTGACTCCTAGGTCTTGTAGTCACGGGAGACGGTTTCGTATGGTTCCGAGGGAGATCGTGGCCGTACAGCTTAGGCCCAGACTTGTGTGCAGGACGGAGATCCGCAGATTGTTGGGCTTAGCAGGTTTTTGCCGCCGTTTCATGCAGGATTGCTAGAGTAGTGCTGCACCGTCGACTGAATTGACCGAGATGGAGGTTTCCTTTTTGTGGACTGAGGCATGTATACGGAGTTTTCGGCAGTTGAAGATTCTGTTAACAACTGCATCGGTCTTTCTTTGCTTTTGGTTCGGGCGACCTTGTTGTTTAACTGTAATGTTTCTTGAGTGGGCTCGAGGGTGTACTGATGTGACACTACAGAGTCATCGCTTTTGCTTCCCTACATTTGGAGGGAGTACGAGACGGATATTCCACTCATGATCTGGAGATGGCCGCGGTGGTTTTGTGTTGGAGATTTGGAGACACTATCTGATCGAGAGACATGTCAGATTTTCACGGACCACCAGAGCTTAAGGTACATCTTCCTGCAGCGGATTTTGATTGTTGTGTTAGTCTTCTGCAGATTTACAGTTTTTGTGTGATCGTTGAGTATAGCTTTAGTTCGTCTCCACGGAGGGGACAGCTTGCTCATGTCCGCGCCCGACCACTTTCCTTAAATCATTTTCGCGAGACACTGCCCGTCGAAGCTCGTACGTCAGAGATACTTGAGCATATTCGGCTGGGTAATGATTCGGAAACCTTGATGGTGACAAGGGTGTGCTAAGTTAAGGACGCGTCTGTGTACCTGGTTTCATCGGGTAGAGACGTGTAATCCTAGAACATGCACATCTGTCAACTCCCTCTATGCATTCAAGTTCCACCAGCTTTGGCGTGACTTGTGAGATAGTTATAAGTGGACAGGAATGTAAGGAGAAGTTTCAGGTTTCGTTTCAAGTGTCTGTCTTGTTGTGTGCTTTGGGTCGAGCATCTGAGGCCGGCTGGAGAATTGCAACCTTTTTTCCGTTCCGAAGTAGGAATGGGAGCAGATCTCCACGAATTTCGTTATGGGTTCTACCCAAGTTGGTTAGGGTGTGACTCCATTCGGATTCTTGTCATCCGGTTATACTCAATATGCTCATTTGTGTTTGTTAAGTTGTGTATTTGTTTTGTTTGGTCGTCAGCAGCTTGGGATCGTCACTTGCCATTGTTAGGGTTCTCCTTCGATAGCTATTATCAGGAGACACTCCAATTGGCCACCCTTAGGCTTAGGGATTAGGTCGTGTCGATCGCCAGCCTGTTGTTTTCTGACTCTGCGTAAGTAGGATTTTGGACCCCAGCTAGTCTAGAGCTTCGGAGATAGTCCAGTTGTGTTAGGTCAGGATGAGGATTGTCCATTGCAAACGGATGTCTTATGACGACTGTGTTGGTCATAGACTCGAGTTCGTGGGACAGATCATGTATTCCTATGGACTTTCCGATGAATGACGTGTTGGATTTTGGGAAGCTTATCCCAGGATTTAGGTCCTTCTGAGATCCTATAAGCGAGTTAGTTTTAGTTGCCTTCAATTTGGCACTTCCGCCCAGATTATTGGATTTTCACCCCGTATTCCTTGTGATGATACTTTACAATTTCCTTCATAACCTTTTTCACATGATTTGGCACCAGACCATTTGGCTAGACGCGATCTTTCGTTCACCAGCAGCCATGTGTGTTAATGGCACGGCAGGTGGAGGGACATCGGTCAAGGGTCTTGCCATCTGTGAAGGGTTTCTCGGGCGTAGCCGTATAGTGAGATGGTCACTTGGGAGGCTGCGAGCGAGATTTGAGGATTTTAATCTTCTTTTGAAGGTACGCGTAACAGTATAAGTTTTAAATTCGGGGACGAATTTCTTTTAAGGGGGGAGATTGTAACACCTTAGAATGTGTTTTGTAGCTAATTATATTTTAATGTGTGGTTTTTAATAAAAAAGTTTACCAAATTAAGTTTTAAATATTTTATCCTATTTATTGTGTATTTTAGTAGAATTTTTGTTAGGCACACACACACTTGTGCATGTTATCTAGGATGTAAATTGTGGTTTAACCATTGCTTAATCTAGTGTTAAACTTGTTTAGGTGTTTTGGGTTAAATAGTTATGGTTGTTATTAGGAATTAAAAATGATTTTTCATTTGGTTGAATTGTTGACTTTGGGAGAGAGAAGGCATGGGACAACATGGCTTGTGCCATGCTTCTTAAATGAAGTGAGAGAGAGTGAGAAGAGGGGGGTGTTTGACTTTCCTCTCATTCTCACATCTCACCCTCATTTCCCTCACTCTCTCAAACACACACACACACACACACACTCACATAAACTCAGCAGAGGCAGCAGCAGCAGGCAGTTTCAGCAGCAGCTGAAGCAAGCAACATCATCATCCTCATCATCATCTCAACAGCAACAACAACAAAGACATCATCATCATCATTAGCAGCACCAATAGCAGCAACAGCAACAGCAAGCTTCAGCAGTAGCAGCAGGCAGCAACAACAGCAACTGCAGCTCCTCCCCTTCATTTCTTCTGCTTCCTGCAGCACCCTAGGGTTAAATTTGAGGTATTATTCCTGAACTTACTCCCTAGCTTGCTTAGTTAGTATGGTTTTGCATCGGTTATTGGTTTTTAGTGCGTTTTAGTGTGATATGGGGTGTTTAGTGGGAACCTTGTGCTAGTGTGGTGTGATTTGGTTCCAGTAGGTTGTTAATGAGTTATTGAGACCTTATTAACTTAGCTTAACCCCTCTTGCACTAAAATACCACCAGTTTCCCTAATTGATGCAAATTTGTCGTTTTTAAGCAAAACTGAGTTTTCCTGGAACTGCTTTGAACCCGATGTGTACTGAGTGAAATTGGGAAGACTGCAGTATATTGGAGATGTGCTGATACCCTAGCTAGAACCCGACCCCCAAATTCCACCTCTTGGCCGCCAATTTCCTCTTTCTGGCCGCAAATTGCGGCCAGACAGGTAGGGTTTGGGTGGCTGTTTGGCCCTATGGGTGTCTGCTAGTGTGTAGGGTGTTGATATATGTATATTTTTGTAAGTTTATCTCTGTATAGAAATCTGGGACTATATGTCGTTTTGCATGTCCGATGTGTTTGCGCGATACGCGCGATACGTGAGTGGGTTCTGTGATCCAGCGTATCGCGGCGTGTCGCGATGGTTTTAGACGCGTACACACACGATTCAGCGTATCGTGCACACGCGCGTTTAGTTCGCGACGCGAGTTTCTCGTTTCGATTCGATATCGCGTTTCGCGAGATATTTGGCTTATATGTGATTTTCATATCTTATTTGCAGGTTTGCAGGCAGGGACTACGGACACGGCTACAGGGGGAGCAGATGGTAGGATTCACCTAGCGTGGAGTATAGGTGAGTAGATATAACATCTACAGGGGAATCGCCCGCATGGCGTTATGCGTCTGGGCTAGGATTCAATTACCTGTCGCACATTCTACGTCATTGTAGAATTGCGCCTTATTGCATTTCCTAGATATAGTTCTATACTGTGACTAGCAGCCGTAGGACACTGCACACATTATTGACGGTTCATGCTGCACGAGCACGGATTGTATGCTACACACACACCGTCAATAATTGCCATGTCACACACTACCTCTTATAGCTACCATTGCTTGACACACTTGACACCTAGCTTATCGGTATACCTATAGTGTAGCATACCTTTAGTGATAGGTATATTTTCACTTTGCGATACAGCTACAGGTATACCTCCTACATATTTTACCTACACCGGGAGGGATTTCCTACATATGTTACTTATACCCAGGGGGGGTATACGACATCAGTTCCTATAGGTAGATACCTATACATTGATGCACCTGTATGTGAGACACATATTCAGTTGCGGTCGCATATTTACATTTACTGATGTTACTTAGCTGTACCTTACCGTGTTTTCGCATACATCTGGTTCAGCTATATACTTGTGTTTACCTGCTCGCATTCAGATATATCGCATACATTTATTCCTGGATTTATGCATTGTTTATCTGGATTTTATATGATGTTTTCGGGATTTGGGAACTGCGGGAGTTCATGAAATTATGCATACATGAACAACCCGGTTTCCTTGATATGATATTTGAGTGTCCCCCATGAGTTTTATCGGTGCTGATTATATACTCCATACGAGGTGTGGTTGCCGTATGAGAGTACATGGTGGGGCCCGGTATGGTTCCCCTCGGCAAGAAGATCGATGGGTTTGCCGATTGAGCCTGGAGGCGGGCGAGTACCTACCGGTGATTGTTTGGACCTGGCAGTTGTCCGGAGGCTACTGGCCAGAGTCGAGAGTTGGATGCGGGAGGATCTGTACTGGCGGGGCCGAGGGCCGATACCGCAGACGGACCCCGTGGGCTGATCCGGACTGACGGAGCCCGATATACGAGGATTTCTGTGTCGATGCTTGGCACACGGTTTCATGATATTTCTTTAACCCCTTTTTGTATATATAACAGGGGATTTAGCCGTTGTTATATATACCCTTACACCAATATTAGTGGAATGGGACGCTAATATATGTGTATTGCCCCCATCATATTTATTTCTGTACATATATATATCTTTAGGATGCTAGAAACTTACTTGAGATTGGACTTGGGATACTAGGTGATTCATTGGGATTGGACATTGGATATACCTATGTGATTGGTGATTTGTACATTCGGGATATAGGAGATTACTCGATATTGTACATTGAGGAGATGTGAGACTTATATGATGTGAGTGCCCAATGTGGGGGCTGGTTTGAGGATTTGGGATTGGAGTATCTTGTTGGATTGTGATCCTGCCACGACGTCAGGTTTCCGTGGGAAATGACATATTCCACCTCATACCTCACTTTTACCTACTTTATGCACAGATTCATATATTGGTAGTACTTGTAGTGTACCCTTATGATGGTTGCGTATTGCTTTCTCATATCTCTATTGCATAGTCATTGCACACTATTATCATGCCATTATTACTTCATATATTGATTGTACCTGCTAGCGTACTCTCCTTATTTCAGCATTGCATGACATATTATTATTGTAATCGCATATCTTAGATTCATGCTGTACGTGCATTCCTGCGATTACCTGCATATGTTTTATACTATTCACGAGTTGGCAACTCACCCCCGTTGTGCCACAGGTGTTTCAGGTTTTTCCCCAGAGTAGTCGAGGCAGGCTATTCCTCCATTCAGCTATCCAGCTATCACCTTTTGCTGCAGATACCGCATCAGCTCACAGTACCATCTTGCTTAGGTGGGTTAGATGATTATCTGTATTTCACATTGTACATTCGTTGTATTTGTACTCTCCATCTACTATTGTATATTTGACATAGAGACTTGGTGAGGACGTTAGTGTGTATTATTGGGGATTTGAGGTCTTTTATATACAGCTTTTCTCTACTGTCCTTATTCTTCTGTTGTATTCATCTTGACTAGTCTTTATAAAAAAGGGGTGTTGCTAAAATTTTAAAGAAAGTAAGTAAGACTTTTAAAGAATTCTGGGTCGTGACAGGATATCCGGAGGATACCGTCGTGGTCTTATGATGGATATTAGGGGCCGGTCTGGACTGACGGCACCCTAGATAGTGAGATTGAGACCCTGAGATTTTTTAGATATTGAGGTACCGAGCCTGAGATATTGAGATTGAGATTTATGTTTTGTGTCGATGTTAGACACTGTTTATGGTGATTTCATTATGATGCCTCGTTTTAAATATACAAAAAAATCTCACTAAGTTGTGAAAGCAGTTTCTTCGTTTTCATGTATTCTGTTTTCATGCATTCATACCTTATCCATTTGATATATTGCTATCTTAGGCACTGACACGAGCACTTAGTATTACAGTTGTTTAGAGGTATACCCTAGCCATTGTTATAGGCTGTAGGTTATATATTTAAGGATGTATTATGATCGTATGACCTAGGATTGCATTGTTCATGCAATTTCTGTTTGTTGATGTTTTCTACTCACGAGTTGGCAACCCACCCCCGTTGTGCCACAGTTTCTTGGAGGTTTTGCCGTACATGTTTCATTACGGCTTTGCTGGCACTACTTCCATTTCCGTGTGATTTGCTAGTAGGTGGGTTCACTTGTATCGTGACCATCATTATATTTTGTATATTATTATTCTGTTATATCTAGAAGCTCCATCAACCAAACTTGTATTTATTTCAGATAGAGACCAGTGATGTTTATTCTTTCGACCTTAGAGTCGCGCGTGTATTTCTATGGATTTCATGCTGTTTTGAGTTTCCTTTTCTGTTGTGATTCTCGCCCTTCGGCGTTGTATATTATTGCTTGCGTGGTTATGACCGTCGATTGACGAAGAGCTAGCTCCCGCTTAGGGATGCCTTTATTCATTATATATGTGCTTTATCAGGTTTTATACCCGTTTGGGGTCAGCTTTTACAAAGGAAACTCTGCCAAAATTTTTAGAAAAGACTTATGATTTTAAAATGCATATTTCGGCGTATGTTGCAAACTACTTGATTTAAATTGGTTTTCCTTCACTTTACTACTTTTCTTGGTTTGGATTTCTGGGTTTTCGGCTTACTTAGATTACGTACGCCTCGAGACGTTTCGTAGTTTAAGTGCCGGTCATGTTCCGTACTTTCGGGACGTGACACATGAAATGCAAAGGGGAGCGGCGAGCTACACACCCCACGTTCTCAATCATGGCCCATGTTCATGGCTAGGATTTTAAAATGCCCCAGAGGCTATAAAATCTCTCTATAAGCCTTAGAGAAGAAGCTAATCACTCTGAACCATCTGAAAATCATTAAGTACTACTGTTGCATCACCAAAGAGCACCGAAGGCATTTGAAAAGGCAAGTTTGCTAATGGAAGAGGAAAGAAGAGTTTAAACGTAAGTATGGAGCCGTAATGATCCTTTTCTCTGCAAATTCCCCCTGCCTTAATGATATGCTCCTCAATTGCTATGAAATGTGTGATCTATAGGGTGCTCGATAAAGAGTTATCTCTGAAATGCAAAGTTAATTGCTCCGTTCTAAACTTGATCAATGAACTTGAAATTCTGTAATAAGCCTCATGACGGCTCTAAAACTAAATTGTGGGATGCTTGTAAAAGTTATCCTTTTCCAGATGCTCTTCGGAGTTATCCCCATGTATACGGATGCTCGTTCGAGTTATCCCTCACGTGATTGTCCTCGTAATAGACTCTGTGAACGTATGCATAGATAAAAATGAGCAAACACACACACATACATACATAATGGACATGAAGCACATAATAAAGACTTAAACATTCTTGCTGACAAAACAACCTGTTGCGGGAATATACCCACGAAGATCAAACAAAGGTGGAGACCCATATATGCCTCCACGCCCTTCAAGCTTACGTGGCGGCATCCCCAGTGGGTCCCACATCAACAGAACAATGGCGAAGACCCCTATAGGCTTCCGCACCCTTCAAGCTTACATGGCGGCAACCCCAATGGGTCCCTCGTCTACAAAATAATAGCGGAGACGCCTATAGGCCTTCGCACCCTTCAAGCTTATATGGCGGCACCCCCTAGTGGATCCCACTTCTACAAAACAATGGCGGAGACCCCTATAGGATTCTGCAAATCCCAATGGCGGAGACCCCTTGCGGGCCCCATGTCCATCAAACCTATGGCAACACCCCTTAGCAAGCCCCATGACAATCTAAGCTTATGGTGGAAGCCCCTAGCGGGCCCCAATTCCTACCAAAACCCATGGAGGAGGCTTACCCAGGGGTCTCCGCACTTGTTCCCAAAGCCAATTCCTTGGAACTGTCAATTGTAAATCTCAAAACAAAGCAAACTTGCCCTATGGAAAATTATAAATACTTTTCCATATACAATCTACGGGCTATTGTCGTGACATTGAAGTCGAACACCCATGCAAACGTTCCCTATGGCAAATTACAAATATTTATCCATATACAATTCGCGTGCTACCATCGTGGCACAAAAGCTAACCTTACATGACACAGAAATCAGTTAGCATACTTACCCCATCCAAAAACTGTCCTGCGGCACAAATGCACAAAGCTTGTTGTATACAATCCATGCTCTACTATCGTGGCATAGAACCCAACTTCTGCCCTATAGCAAATAGAATAATTTGCCACGGGCTACAAACCCCCAAACCTATTCCAATACGTCCGAAATGATGCTAAACTAATACTATGGTCCGAGATGACCTTAAACTAATATCATGGTCCGAGACGACCTTAAACTAATACCTCCTACCAAAGTCCATCAGTATGGTCCGAAATGAACCTAAACTAATATTATGGTTCGAAACGATCCTAAACTAATGCTCATGTCTGGAATGATTTTAAACTAAAACATATATGAAAAATATGCATCTATGGATCACTACGTCCATAAATTGGAATTCTGCCCTACGGCAAGCTACCTCATATTAGCCTTCCATATACAATTCATAGGTAATCATGGTGGCATAGAAGCCAACCCCATCATGGCATAGAAGTCAACTCCATCATGACACAGAAGTCAACAAACCTGTAAACCTAAAACCATAAACAGCATGGACCACTATGGTCCAAAATGATCCTAAACTACTGCCTGTGTCCGAAACGACTTTAAACTAATGTTTAAGTTCGAAACGACTCTAAACTATTACCTATGTCCGCAATGACTTTAAACTAATATCGAACGCAACTAAACCTACCCTATGGGGGATTGCATCATAGCATTTTACCATATACGATCTACGGGCTACCATCTTGGCATAGAAGCCAACTGTCCTTTTCGTCCTACTAAGTGTGCATCTTGCGACATACTCCATTCTCACCAAGTCCCACCGGACGTGCTGGTTAGCCATCACCGTCTTTTAATCATCCGTGACACCGAAGTCAAATGTCCCACCTAGCATGACCATATCTACTCTATAAACTATATAAACCTGCTCTATGACCAGTTGTTCTATGTTAGCAAGTCATACACAATCCAAGGGTATAAACGATGGAGCAAATACGTATTTCCTCGACGACCGTGATGTGTATGGTGGAAAATATATCACATCCGTTATGCGATAAAATCTACATAACATGTATGATGCGGCTAAACATATGTAAATTGATATGTATAACATTGTATATGACAATTATGAAATGCATGCCTCAATTGCTGTCTTTATATGCTCTTGTTATTGAATACATACCATTTCCATCTCTTTTTCTCTTTTATTTAAATGCACTTAGGAATAAACCACTCATAGAAAGTTCTATCTATTAAATATGGCGGGGTAATTAACTACAGGAGCTTGCGCCTGCATGAAATCTAGTCCCCACAATAAAAAAAAACCCATTTTCGAAGGGTAAAAATGAGAAGTCACGCTACATCGGTCATATCCATTTGAACCCTTCGCCATATGCCGCTTCACGACAATGTGTCGTGCTGAGGAGCCAGACGGATCTGCATCGATCTGTCCCTTTAAGACCCCCACGATGGACAAGAGATCCTTAAAGGACCCTTTCGGCTGTGAACAACTCTCACACACAAAATCAAGGGTTTCATTTGAATATCCATACTCTTTGAATATTAGTTTGATATTGAGAGAAACTCCTTTGAGAGTGTATATTGCCTCAAATTTTTCTCTTCTTTTTTTGTGTGAGAAATCTTGAGTGCAAGAGTGTCTTTGTAAGGAAGTTGAGTGAGTTGCTTCTTCTTTTCGTTGTGTGCTCTCGAGTGTAAGCGTGTCTTTATATTAGAGAAGTGCTTGTATTGAGAGAGAAGTGTTGCTCGTGTGTCAAGCAACGTGTTGTCTTTGGAAAAGACATGAGAAGTTAAAGGGAATGGACTCGAAAGCCAAAAGAAAGAGGACTACGGACCGATACGTTATCGGGACGCCGGACCTTTATAAATCTTTGTGTCTACGTTTGTAATTTCTATATCTGTTGCTTTACATTTATAGCTTAGAAATTGCATGCTTATCTTTTATGCCCTATATGCTTATTGTTCATGCTTGCCTATATATGTTTATGTTTCACAATTGTATGTGTGCTTAGCTCTTATCTCTATTGGCTCATCATTGTCTAAGTTTACAGTTGTGATATTTCGATTAGGAAGTGAGTAGAATTTTTAATTTGGACATATTGGTAGCATAGTCCTATTCACCCCGTCTAGAGCTATTTCCGTGTATCTCCTAGGCTTTTTTTCAGAATCTATGCAAGTGGCTACTTAAATATTTGAATATTTGTAATTTATGTGTCGACTTTTAAAATTTCTAACTTCTAATTAAGCATTCTAATATGGTTATATTAATGTTAATTGATATTCCATCTTGAGTAGGAACAATGGAGTATTTACATTGCCACTCTGTAGCATGTATTGCTAGTCTATGCTACATTCATTTTTGGATTATGGGAGTAGATTCTGGAAGGAAAAAAAAGGAGCGTTTTAATGTTTTTAATCTTTTTTATTTGTTATTTTCTCGACAAATGAGCTGGGTTCAGAATGAGCCCGCTTAGTACAAATTTATATTGAATTACTTTACCTCTAAAAAAGCAGAGTTAAAACTACCTTATACTAAGTTGATATCCATGGTTTATATGTGGGATGAGGTGCAATTCTAATTCTAAAAGCATGATAACAGTAGAATGATATTTTTATATTCTATCATGTCCTACATGCCGAAAGCTTTTTTTTCTTTTTTTCATGGATCTAAATCTAGGCTTTTGCATTGTAGTTTCATCTCTTTCTGAATTATTGGAAATTTCCAGCAAACATATATAAACTTTCAAAACACATACATGATAGCCATATGAAAATTGTTCCCATGAAGAAATTATTCAACTGGAATTTTAAGTTTGTTCCCTAGGTCCAAATGAAATGGAGACAGTGATCTGTTGCCATCATCTGGCAATAGCATTTGATGCTGAGAAATAATGGAGCAAACCCACACTATTCATTTCTTGGTCCTTGTTAGCTCCACACTTCCATATAAGATCCAACCTTTCTATGTAATTGGTCGGCCACTGTTGTACTACTTAATAGAGCAGATGAGGTTTGGAGCTAGGCTAAATCAACAATTAATAATGACAGCAAAAGAAAAAAATTAAAGGGTTATTTCCATAAACGGTACCAATTATTTCCAGGTTAGGCAATTTCCAGGTTAGGCGGAAAGCGGCCAAAAACTATGACACTTCAAAAAGATATCATAACTAATGGATAACGTCGGTCAATCGTAACGGTGTTAACTACAATCAATGGCCAAAAGGGCACTGTATTAGATAGTTGCTAGTGCTCACGGCCAAGACGGAATAGATAACAAAAAAATTTACAAACAAACACTAGCCACTACGATCCTAGGAATCAAACCATACACTAAAATAACAAACTATAAAGCTATACTAAAAGTTTAGGGACTACAGCTTTTGTAGCGTGTCCTTCGTCTTGTCGAAGTCCCCTTCTTAAGCTTCTCGTTCGCCAGGATCATGCTTGCAAACCGATCGTCCTTCGTCAAAGATGATCCACCCGAAGGAGGCGGTTCAAGTTTTAGCTTCACACAAAAAGTCTAGCATAGCAGCTAAAGATCATAAGTTGCTAGTTTGTGATGCTTAGATATAGAGAGAGTATCAAAGAATTTATTCTATCATAATTCCTCCTATTTTCTCAACACATGAGGGGAGGAAGATTAAGAAGGAGAATGAGGAGAGAGAACCAAGAGATGAGAATGAAAGCATGAGAGAGAAATAGCCATGAAAATTTTGGTTTTGTTAAAAATATTTTCCAAATAGAAAATTATAGCGATACCTCAATAGTGAAACCAAATGGAATAAATAATTCCATAGACATTCCTCTCGCCATTCCTAAATGCCACCTCACCTCTCCACCTCATTTCCATTTCTAATAAATGGAAAATACAAATATGAGGTGTTATCTTTCTAGAAGTATTTTTGTATGGATACAAAAATACAAATCCATATATACATACATGTTTTCGTCTCAACATACGAATGCCAAAGAGATAGAAAAAGACAATGAACATAATACTAGAATATATATATATATATATATAATTAAATCGATACTTAATTTAATAATTCGGCTTAATTCTAAGCCGGCTAGTACTACCAACCGTCTGATTAAAGTCCGTGTAGCTAGTACACATATTTAATCGGACCCCTGCACGTGTCAACAGACGGTCTCTATATCATTTCGCCTGAACCGGAAAAACTCTCTGTGTGGGACTCTAAAGACTCGACAATACGGTGGCAATGAGTTACTAGATAAATCCATGATCATAAACACGTCGGCGGCACTAGCTGTATGTAACGGCTACCCAGGTATGTGTTGAAAGGAAGGTCGACAAGTAAGCTCATCCGTATCCCGACTGAGCCTATAAGTGACAATCACCGTACAATCTGGTCTCTTCATCTGAGAGTATCGCATACCAAGTCTAGGAGAGTGGAAAACGTCAGACTCCGAATAACCTGATAAGTCGTGTCGATATGGTTCAAGACCATCTTGAGAAACTACTGATCTCATTATCAGTAAATCTTATCTGTCTTTGCCAAGGTATAATGGTGTTGGCCAACCATATACAACGCGACACCGACTCCCTATACTGAGAGAGACAGATCCTTTCCAATCGCTTACTGCCTCTATATGGTTCAGGACTGTACCAAACTAAACCTGTTTGCACGACTCTTTAAAGCCGTGGTAGGATAGTAATCTAAGTACAATGGGAACTCACATGAGACAAATGACGATCTCAGGTTTAAAGACTACCATGTATTAATGTCACCAGATAACTGCTATCTGACGCTAGGTATAATACAATCTAAGAGTTCTTAATGAGTTCGTCCAGTGTAACTCATCCTCCAATGAGCACCTGTATATAATCCTTGGTGCCGTACACCAATGGCTGTGGGACCAACCATCGCCCTTCGTCGCGGTCATGAAACGTATACACTAATCTACTGTGGAATATCGATACCCAGTTTCGATACTCTTATGACCATGGACATTTAAAGATGTGCTTATGTACTAGCTAGCCCCCACAAATATGATCGCTATCATAACGCTGATAGTCAAGCAGGGATCCTACGGGTTTTATCAACATGTATTAGCGATATGTAATAACCAGTAAAATATATACACATGTTAAGATATAAAAAAACCCAAATAGCATACTATCATATAGAGCAAGACTGTCATGTACATATATACCCCCGACTTCCATTACAATAATGGCGTCTAGGGCATATATATCCAACAATATCCCACTTGCACTAAGGCCAGTTATTGGCGTATCGTATACCCGATATCTGCTTTAAGTCCAGTTATTGTCATATTGCATACCCAACATCTCGAATAGCCGCTCGAGCTGCGCATGAGAGATGGTCTTGGTAAATAGATCCCCGTATTGTCTTTTGTGTCCACTTTCCGAATCTCGATCTCCCGACGATCTATGATCTTCCTGATTGGGTGAGATCACCTCAAGATGTGTCTGGATCGCTGATGGAACTGTGGTTCCTTCGATAATGCCATAGCCCCATTGTTATCATAATACAAAGGTATTGGATCAATAATGGATGGAACCACCTCAAGTTCAGAAATGAAGTTACTCATCTAGACCGCTTATTTTGCAGCATCATTGGCAGCAATGTACTCAGTCTCTATCATTGAGTCTGCTACGATGTCCTGTTTGGAACTCTTCCAACAGACCGCCCCTCCATTGAGGGTAAACACATAATCCGAGAGAAACGTGCTGTCATCCTTGTCATTTTGGAAGCTCGAATCAGTAAAGGCCTCTATCTGGAGGTCTCCATTATCGAACACCAAGAACATCTCCTTAGTCCTTCTTAGATACTTAAGAATTTTCTTCACAGCTGTCCAATATTTCTCCCCTGGGTTTGGTTGATACATTCTTACCACACTAAGTGTGTAAGCTGTATCTGGTCTGGTACATAAAATTATATACATTATAGACTCTACCGCCGAAGCATAAAGTATAATGCTCATACGAGCCCTCTCCACTTCAGTCTTTGGAGATATCTCTTTGGAGATGGTGATTCCGTGACAAGCGGGCAAATTATTGTGCTTAGAATTTTCCATACTAGATCTCTTTAGTATGGTGTCTATGTACCTGAACTGTGACAGTCCTAATAATCTCTTAGATCTATCCCTATAAATTTTAATCCTCAGAATTTAGGAGGCATCACCCAGGTCTTTCATGGAGAACTTCCGTGACAAGAAAATATTGACTGATTGTAGTATAGGAATGTCATTTCCTATTAGGAGAATATCATCAGTGTACAATATGAGGAATACGACAGCCCCCCTACAATTTTCTTATATATACATGGTTCATCTATATTTTTGATGAAATCAAATTCTTTAACCGTCTCATCAAAACAGATATTCCAACTCCGCGATACCTGTTTTAATCCATAAATAAATTTAAGCAACTTGCACACCTTCTTACTGCTCCCACTGTCTATAAAACCCTCTGGCTGATCCATATAAACGCACTCTTCTAAAATTCCATTTAGAAAAACCGTTTTAATATCCATCTGCCAGATGTCATAGTCATGGAAGGCAGCAATGGAAAGTAAGATCCGAATGGATTTATGCATAGTCACTGGAGAAAAGGTTTCGTCGTAGTCCATACCTGGCTTTGACGAAAACCTTTTGCAACAAGTTTAGCCTTATAGGTTTTCACCTGTCCATCTGCACCAAATTTTTTCTTGAAAATCCACTTGCATCCAACGAGTTTCATCCATGGAGGAGTAATGTCCAAAGTCCATACTTTGTTGGTACATGGAATCCATTTCGGATCGCATAGCATCCAGCCATTTCACAGAATCCCTATTGAAAATGGCCTGCTGGAAACTAGTAGGCTCATCATCTTCTAAGATAAAATCCTCTCGATTCCCGTCTATGAGAAAACCGTAGTATCTCTCGGACGGATGAGAATGCCCACTATATCTGTGGAGTGGTTGGGGTTCGTCCTAGACTATTGAATCCTGTGGTTCTACCAAATCTTCAGTTGCAGTTTGTACTTCTGGAATTTCTTCCAGTTCTATCATGCTCGCACTAATTTCTTTTGCAAGAAATTCCATTTTTTAGAAAACGGCGTGGCGAGTGATAAACACGTTCTGTTTATCGGTGTGGTAGAAAATATATCCTAGAGACTTCTTTGGATATCCTACAAACTTACATAGAACTGATTGTGCCTGAAGTTTGTCTGGATTTTGTCTCTTAACATAAGCCAGACAACCCCACATCTTAACAAACTTAAGAAATGGTTTCATTCCATTCCATATTTTATATGGAGTATTAGGCACAAATTTGGACGGAACTTAATTAAAAAGATATGTCGTTGTCTCAAGCGCATAACCACAGAATGAAAGATGTAACTCAGCACTACTCATCATAGAGCGAACCATATCTAAAAGGGTGCAATTCCTCCGCTCTGACATACCGTTGTACTGTGGTGTATAAGGAGGAGTAAGCTGAGAAAGAATACCATTCTGTTTTAGATAGTCAATGAATTCCATGCTTAAGTATTCCTCTCTTCGATTAGATCGAAAGATTTTCATACTTTTGTAGGGTTGCTAGGCACACGCACAAGGGTCTACGAGGCATCAACCATGCCCGATTTAAAATTTAGCCGTGCCGAACAACCCAAAGCCGGATCTTTATACTAGAGTTTAGGCGAAAACAAGCTTTGTAGATCCGGTCCTTCACTTCTAAGGCTCCGTGTTGAGGTCCCTTCGCTGCGATCATCGTATTCCGGACTCTCAAGAGGCTTCACAAAGAGAAAGATGCGAGCTTGCTTCCGATCTTCGATAACAAAGATAATCTACCTTGAAGTTTCATTAACACAGGCTCTCACTCAAAAAAAGAAGTGAACATTCTCATCTAAATAGCAAGGGTAGATGAGGATGATGAAGTAGGATTTTTGCTCTCATTTGTTTTCAATTACTTACTCATTTTCATCACTTAGGAAAAACCTAGAAAGCTTTTCCATGAAGAAAGAAGGAAGAAGAAGATGAATAATAATTAGAATCCTTTTGTGATGAATAATGAAAAGAAGATAATGATTAATTATGCAACCATGGTCAACTAAACCTTTGTAGAGATTTAACTCGGGCTAGGGTTTGGGTTAGGTTCAGTATGAGTCACTTGAAAATATCTTACACAAAACAAAAAGGAAAACCTTCTAGAAGGTTCATGAATGAACTAACCCAAATCAAACCCTAATCTTGTTTAATCTTCACTAAACAAGTTGCATTAGTAATCATATCATGTTACAATATTATATATCACATATATAATATTTATTGTAACAAAATAAAATAATACAATTAACATATATCGCATATATATCAATGTATTACCCGAGTGAGAAAAAGAATCTTTTAGTGAGCTAATATTAGTTAATGTAATTTAATATATCATATATATTATTATACATTAAATTATCGAATCAACACTTGATCCAACAATCCGGCTATATCGCATATAACCGACTAATATCTCATTTACCGATTCATCAAATCAACACTTGATCCGATGACCTGGCTAATATCAAATATTGCGAGAATATAATACGGTATCTCATATCGCATTATCCTCGGTCCCGCACATATCACATATGTACCCCTACTCCGTTTTGTCTGAGTCAAGAAACCTCTGTGTAGGACTCTAAAGAATCGTCAATATGCCGACAGTAGGTGATGATCATATCAAACACCCACAAGCTGCAAGCGGTCAGCTAAACATAACAGCCATCCAGGTATTGAGCACTCAGAAGATCAACAAGCAAGCCTGTACACTCTCCTGTGAATCCAAATAGTAACACTCCCGTACAGTCCGGTCTCGTCGTCTGGTATGTTGCATATCTCGCCTAGGGGTGGTATACGTCAGACCCCAATAGCTTGATAAGTCATGTCGATATGAGGTCTATAACAGTTCGAGAAACTACTGATAATTACTTACCAGTAAATCTCAGCAACCCTGGCCAGAGATTTCCAGTTATAGCCAATCGAACACAGCACAACATCAACTCCCTATACCGGGAGAGACGAATCCCCTCCTATCGCTCATTGCCTCCATGTGATTCGGGACTGTACCCAAAAGCCACCGTTTTGTACGCCCTCTTGGACGTGGTATGATGGAAATCAAAGCACAGTGGGAATCACACAAGACTCTATGACGATCTCGGGTCAACAGACTACTCTGTACCAGTGTCACCGGAGAACTTCCATCTGACGTGTGGTATTATACCATCTGGAAGTTCTCGGCGAGTCCGTCCAGTGTACCCAGTCTCCACTGAGCACCCGTACACCATCCTTGATGTCAAACACCGATGGATATGGGATCATCCATCGCCCATCATATGGGTCAAGATGCGTATACGCTAGTCTACTCTGGTGTATCGATGCTCTGTCTCGATACACCCTCGACTAGGAACAGTTATAGGATGTACTCGTCGACTATCATGGCTCCACTAGTATGATTGCATCATGGTCCCAGTAGTCGAGTACATATCCTAAGGGCTTTATCAACATGTAACATAGAGACAATCAGAGTACATGTTAAGATAAAGGGTAACCAAATAGCATACTATCATGTCGAGCAAGAAAGTCCTCCCTATATATGTCCAAGCATCCACTACAATATATATCATATTTATAGTAATGGCCTCTAGGGCATACATATAACTAACAATCTCCCACTTGCACTAGGGCCATCTATTTTGGTGTCACATGCCCAACAATTAGCTGTGGTAGAAATATCTCATACTCAACCATCCCATAAAAGTCTCTACTGGGAAAAAGGCCTTTGTGAGTGGATCCGCGCTGTTGTCCTCTGTATCTACTCTCCTAACCTCGATCTCCCTGGAGATCAACCATCTCCATGATCAGGTGATTCTGCCTAAGAATTATATCTGGATTTCTGATGGGACGTGAGTTCCTCGGCTAAAACCATAACTCCATTGTCACACAATGGTAGAAACGAAGTTCATCTTATGAACTTATATATATCCAGACTGCCTCTTTGGTAGGATCCTTGGTAACGATGTATCTTGCCTTTAATCGTCTAGTAAGTCACGGTATCTAGCTTGGAACTCTTCCAACATACCGTCCCTCCACTGAGGGTAAAGACAATGCCTGCGACTGACATTCAGTCGTCCTTATCACCTTGGAACCTTTCCAGTGATTCTTCCCAAGATCTCTTGATACCATCTCACTACAACTAGTGAGAGTCCTAACATCCAATTAGATCTATCTCATAAATCCAAAATCCAAGATTTAGGAGGTATCACTTTGATCCTATATGGAGAATCCTTGTGATAAGCAGAGATTAACCGAGCGTAGCATAGGAAACTCCTTCCCTATCAAGAGTATGTCATCCACGTACTCTACGAGGATGATGACCATACTCCCTACTACCTTTTTGTATATACAAGGTTCATCTACCATTTTGATGAAGTCAAACTCTTTGACTACCACATCAAAACAGACGTTCCATCTCCGCGATACCTGATTTATCATATAAAACAACTTGCACACGTTTCCGCTGCTCCCACTGTCTACGAAGCCCTCTGGCTGTGTACTTATAGATGCTCTCTTCCAAATCATCATTTAGAAAAGCAGTCATGACACCCAACCGCCAGATATCGTAATCATGGTATGTGGCCGTGGTAAGTAGGATCTGAATGGACTTAAGCATAGCTTTGAAAGTCTCAACTTTTCTATGTACACCAAGTAATCTTCTCAAGATATACTTACTCCTGATGGGGATTTAACCCTTCAGATAAAGCAACCAAAGTCCATACTTTGTTGGTATATAAGGATTCCATCTCAGATCACTAAGGATCCAGCCATTCTTACAGAGACCCACTCTTGATGGCCAGCTCGAAACTAGTTGGGTCATTATCTCATGATGTAATCCTTGCTCCCACTGTCATAGAAAAAACCGAAGTATCTCTCAGGTGGGTGAGGAACCCTACCAGATCGACGGAGAGGCTGAGCTTCGTTGGAAACTATTGAATCTTTTGGTTCTACCAAATCATCAGCTGCAGTTTGTATAGCTGGAACTCCTTCCAGTTCTAACTCATGACCAATAATTTCTTCACAAGAAATTCCCTTTCATAAAGGTGGCATGTTGAGAAACAAAATATCTTTTGTTCCTCGGTTAGGTAGAAGATATTCCCTTGCGAATGCTTGGGATATCCAACAAACTTCTACAGATCTGACTTTGCCTCGAGCTTGTCCAGATTATGCTTTTAGACATAGGCTGGACAACCCCAAATCTTAACAAACTTAAGATATGGGCTCTTCCCATTCCATATCACATATGAAGTGGTAGGCAACTGATTTGATTGAAACCCTATTCAATAGGTATGCAGCTTCTCAAGTACATATCTCCCAAAAGGAAATAGTAACTCAGTAGTACTCATCATAGAGCACACCATATCACATAGGGTGTAAATGCTCCGCCCCGATACACCGACGTGTTGTGGTGTATACGGAGGAGTAATGCTGAGAGAGAATCTCATTCTCCTTTAGAATAGTCCAGGAATTCCGTGCTCTAGTATTCTCCTCCTTGATCTTATCAAAGGACATAATACTTATACCCGTTTTTGGTTATCTACTTTTAACTCATATTCATTGAATATCTCAAAAGCTTCGGACTTGTGTTTCAAGAGGACCATATGTATGAATCTTGAGAGATCATCAGTGAATCTAATTAAGTATGAAGAACCAGTCCTGGCATTTGTAGACAGGGGACTTTCATATATCAGCATGTATCAATCCCAAGAGTTCACTAACTCTTTCTCTGTTTCCAATAAACGGAGCTGTGGTCATCTTATCTCTGTGACATGACCGGCAAGTTTCACAAGATGTAAATTCAAACTAATTTAAATATGCATTTATATGTAACTTCAGCTAGTCGGGTCGTATTGATATGACCTAGTCTACAATGCCTCAAGAAGGATTCGTTCATTTCTGAACTCTTCCTCTTATGTGTGTTCTGTACATTAAGAACTGTGGTTTGATTTAGAACGTTTATGCTTTTAGATAATGTGCCTGAACCGATCAACTCTTGATATAGGAAATGTTCAAAATATTATCCAACAATACAAAATTATATCCTTTCTTTACTAATAAAGAGACTGATATGATATTGTACATCAAGTTCGGTATCTAATAACATCCGTTCAGAATCAATGTATTCTGGTAATACAAGGTGATAACTACCAACAGACTTGGCTACAACACTTGCATCGTTTCTATCTCATAAAATTTATCACCCGTTCTCAGTTCTCTACCTATCTGTAACCCAACTAACAAATTACATATCTGGGATCCTGATCCGGTATCTCATACCCAGGACGTAAAGGATACTGAGAAACAGTTCTGTGTAATGAACACACCCGAAGAAGATGCATCAGCATGCACTTTCTTCGTTTGGGCGGCACGGGAATTCTGGTAATCCCCTATTTCCTGCTCTGTCTTATAACAATTATAAGTTAGAGCGGGACGAACGTTCCTTAGCGCAGTATAACAAGCGAATTCGGTCAATATATCTGTATTATTATCTTGATTAAGGCGTGACATAGTCATAACCAGGAGAAAGAGAGAAGAAAACACTCAGCGTGCGCTTTTACAATATTAGATTGGTTATCAATTTATCTAATCAGGATGTCTCCCACTGTTTCAGTCAAATCTTCCTTCAAACCTTAAAAGGATAGACTACCCGGGATTAATTACACCCTACAAGTTCGCCAATCTTTCAGCCAGGCCAGTGCTGGTACTTTGAGGGAGGTTCCCCGTGCTTTCGCACGGACCTAATTAAAATAAACCTCGTTTTCCTAGGGGCGTAACCTCGTTAACACCTTTCTAGACACCTACTTGATCGGCTAATTGTAATGTGTAAAACTCTCCCAGGAGTAACTCTTACTCGCAGCGGGTATCGGGATCCAACTATCTCATAGAAGGTATGCAATCTCATTGCAAATTTTAACACTTGAAATTCCCAATAATATTTTGCCCCGAGCGATCTATGACCTTGACAAGGTCAACAAACCATAGACCGCAAGTCAAGTTCAACCCGTCATTTCCTGATATGAATTAAACCCATCCGCACGACCCTTGACAAGGTCAACAAAGTCGCACGACTACCCTAATCCAATCGCATCATATACTTATACAGATAAGAAGTCATCAGCTACCGCATACTACGTCTTGACATGGTCAACAAACACAGCACGAATACTAACTATTACTTATCTGAAATGACGGAGGGCTACGACAGGTTTTTAAGAAAACCCTTTGCGTAATAAACTTGATATTGTTGTAGAATCGAGTGATTTTAAATGGAATGTTTTTGAGGCCTTTTCTAGTTTTTCTAAAGAGGTCACTCCCGATGAAGGGATCGTCGGCTCTTTCCTCATCGAATAAGGTGCAGGTATTTCACAAATACCACCGTGCAAATCAAGAATTATAGAAGCAATCAAAAGATAGACCGAGTTTGTAGCATCTGCTAGTTTCACTAAAGAGGTCACTCCCGGTGAAGGGATCTCGGCTCTTTCCTTATCGAATAAGCTGCTGTATATTCTATAAGGAACACCGCTATGCAAAGCAAGAACTACAGCTACCAGTTTTTAAGACAAGTTTCTACAACATCTTAAGCTTTCTTTTAGTTTCATTAATCTCATTAATGAAGTCCCATTTTATTATGCTTCACAAGTATCACATTTGAAATGAAATCTGCAATATAACATATATCTCATATATATAATATAAACATTCGTCTCAGGTAGTAATATGATCTCATCACAGAACATTGCAGCAGAAGAACATATATGAAATATTGGATATACTAGGACTTCCGTGTTTTAATACGAGCCTGTATAAAACACGGATTCCACAGGCGCGATGAATAGCCAAACCCACATCCCTAGACCCCTACGAGAGCGGCAAGCAACACTGCCAATTCTAGGGTTAGGAGACCCGGTCTCGACTCCTCGAGATGGTCTCCCACTAGACCCTAGAACCCGGTTACTTGTGCTCCCCGCCTTGGGTCTACCTAATGCGGAAAAGTAAATAATATACAATGGTGACATCATCCTCAGCCCGGAAGTTCCCCAATAAAAGAATATTACATACAAATGAATTTTACATGAATGAAAAAGAAAAACTCTCATCTCACATAAAACCCCCGGCTATTCAGAACGCGACGATCCAATATAATATATCACAGCAACACATAATATCTCATATCATCAACGTAAGCAGGTATGCGTATCCCGATTGTCGTTGATGTATAGCAACGAAGCCGGCGATACACCACATACTACGCTTACGGTCACAGAAAAGAAAGTGTAAAACTACAACAGTTGGAATCCGCAACCTCCTTAGACATCGCATGCCTAACCAAATGAATTCCTTAGACATCGCATGCCTAACAATTATAAACCCCGCATTTTAGTCTCATTATCGAAAACTCTTTTCAATATCAAGTCGGGCAATTCAATAAGATTCTCGAAATCCTGATCGAATGCTCGTCGCAAACTTTAGTAGACGGCCGCACCCCCGATGCCGTCGACGAAGTGCACTGAGGCGGAACACCGCTGCCGCGAGCACCCGAACGGATGCTTTTGGCGACGGGGTTCTCCTACAGTCACTTAGTCGGGGCTATGGGGCGTGGTTGTCTATTAAGTTTATCCGGCGAGTATCCGCATACGCTACGTAATTGCGACGGACTTTTGATCATATCAAAATTTTGTGGCAACCAATCAAATGAGACTAAACTACTAGATTTATAACATTCAAATTAGTTATCTCATAACTTAATGTGGATTCCAAATATTGTATCACAATCCAGATAAATAGACAATGTTAAACTTTCCGATCGAATAATCAAACACCCAAGTTTTCCCATATAGTTCTCAACACTTGAAATTAGTTTAAAAACATCCATCACATGCCACAGTACCAATGGTCCAGCCGTAGAAGGGTCAAGCCAACGCCTCACATGTGGCACGCCGTACTGCCCTAAACCCTAAGGTTTAGAGGCAATTCAGACGGTCACATAATCGAGTTAAGGTTTGTTGTCTTCTAGAGGGTCCAACGCGTTACTTGCACGACTTAGAACGTTCTTAAACTACGGAAAAATCCAACACTTAGAAATTTTCCGGGTCGGGAAAAAGTGAGTTATTGATATCCGTTCGAACTTTTTAACACATTCTAAAAAATTATCCGGACAAAATAAACGAAGTTAAATTATCCGATCGAAACAACGAGTCCCCAATACAATCCAGAAAACTCAACACTTGAGTAAATTTAAAAATTCCCAGAAGCATGCATAAGAACCCAGGAATATTACTGTGAAGCAGTGGGCCCTAATGTCACTATTCCGCCGCGGAACCGCGGCCATGTGCTTGGTTTAGCTGCGGTTCCGCGGTCACGTGATCGTATCTCTGGTCCGTACTTTACAGTAATTCCTATATTTCCCTGCATGATTTTCTGGATATTTTTAATATGAAAAAATCAACAGTTTTGAAAAATTTCCAGAAACTAGGTTAGAATGGGGTTTCGGGGTTCGATCGGACTTTAAACTTTGCCCAGATTTCGCCTAAAGCTCTAGCTTGTCCCTGATACCACTGTAGGGTTGCTAGGCATATGCACAAAGGTCTACGAGGCATCAACCATGACTGATTTAAAATTTAGCCGTGCCGAACAACCCAAAGCCGGATCTTTATACTAGAGTTTAGGCGAAAACAAGCTTGTTAAACATTTTAACACTAAGTGAGAGGGATTACAACCTTTATAGATCCGGTCCTTCACTTCTAAGGCTCCGTGTTGAGGTCCCTTCGCTGCGATCATCGTGTTTCGGACTCTCGAGAGGCTCCACGAAGAGAAAAATGCGAGCTTGCTTCCGATCTTCGATAACAAAGATGATCTACCTTGAAATTTCATTAACATAGGCTCTCACTCACAAAATGAAGTGAACACCCACATCTAAATGGTAAGGGTAGATGAGGATGATGAAGTAGGATTTTTGCTCTCATTTGTTTTCAATTACTCACTCATTTTCATCACTTAGGAAAAACTTAGAAAGCTTTTCCATGAAGAAAGAAGGAAGAAGAAGATGAATAATAATTAGAATCCTTTTGTGATGAATAATGAAAAGAAGATAATGATTAATTATGCAACCATGATCAACTAAACCTTTGTAGAGATTTAACTAGGACTAGGGTTTGGGTTGGGTTAAGTATGAGTCAATTGAAAATATCTTACACAAAACAAAAAGGAAAACCTTCTAGAAGGTTCATGAATGAACTAACCCAAATCAAACCCTAATCTTATTTAATCTCCACTAAACAAGTTGCATTAGTAATCATATCATGTTACAATATTATATATCACATATATAATATTTATTGTAACAAAATAAAATAATACAATTAACATATATCGCATATATATCAATGTATTACCCGAGTGAGAAAAAGAATCTTTTAGTGAGCTAATATTAGTTAATGTAAGTTAATATATCATATATATTATTATACATTAAATTATCGAATCAACACTTGATCCGACAATCCGGCTATATCGCATATAACCGACTAATATCTCATTTACCGATTCATCGATTCAACACTTGATCCGATGACCCGGCTGATATCAAATATCGCGAGAATATAATACGGTATCTCATATCACATTATCCTCGGTCCCACACATATCACATATGTGCCCCTACTCCGTTTTGTCTGAGTCAAGAAACCTCTGTGTAGGACTCTAAAGAATCGTCAATACGCCGGCAGTAGGTGATGATCATATCAAACACCCACAAGCTGCAAGCGGTCAGCTAAATGTAACAGCCACCCAGGTATTGAGCTCTCAGAAGATCAACAAGTAAGCCTGTACATTCTCCTGTAAATCCAAACAGTAACACTCCCGTACAGTCCGGTCTCGTCGTCTGATATGTTGCATATCACGCCTAGGGGTGGTATACGTCAGACCCTAGTAGCTTGATAAGTCGTATCGATAAGAGGTCTATAACAGTTCGAGAAGCTACTGATAACACTTACCAGTAAATCTCAGCAACCCTGGCCAGGGATTTCTAGTTATAGCCAATCGAACACAGCATAACATCAACTCCCTATACCGGGAGAGACGAATCCCCTCCTATCGCTCATTGCCTCCATGTGATTCGGGACTGTACCCAAAAACCACCTTTTTGCATGCCCTCTTGGACGTGGTATGATGGAAATCAAAGCACAGTGGGAATTACACAAGACTCTATGACGATCTCGGATCAACAGACTACTCTGTACCAGTGTCACCGGAGAACTGCCATCTGACGTGTGATATAATACCATCTGGGAGTTCTCGGCGAGTCCGTCCAGTGTATCCAGTCTCCACTGAGCACCCATACACCATCCTTGATGTCAAATACCGATGGATATGGGATCATCCATCGCCCATCATATGGGTCAAGATGTGTATACGATAGTCTACTCTGGTGTATCGATGCCCTGTCTCGATACACCTTCGACTAGGAACAGTTATAGGATGTACTTGTCGACTACCGTGGCCCCACTAATATGATCGCATCATAGTCCCAGTAGTCGAGTACATATCCTAAGGGCTTTATCAACATGTAACATAGAGACAATCAGAATACATGTTAAGATAAAGGGTAACCAGATAGCATACTATCATGTCGAGCAAGAAAGTCCTCCCTATATATGTCCAAGTATCCACTACAATATATATCATATGTACAGTAATGGCCTCTAGGGCATACATATAAGTAACAACTTTTTCCTATTTGGTTCTTTACTTCCCTCTTATATTCTTTGAAGTTCGTAAAAGCTTTAAATTTGTGTTTCAACAGGAATACATATCCGAACCTAGAAAGATCATCAGTGAATGTAATGAAGTATGAGAACTCACCCCTCGCATGTATAGACATTAGACCACATACATCACTATGTATGAGACCCAAGAGCTCTGTAACTCTTTCTCCGTGTCCCGAAAACGGAGTTTTGGTCATCTTTCCTTTGAGACAAGACCGACTAGTTTCATAAGATGTGAATTCGAACGGATTCAAATTTCCATTTTTATGTAACTTAGCTAGTCTAGTCTCATTGATATGACAAAATCTATAATACCACAAGCAGATTTCGTTCATTTCCGAACTCTTTCTCTTACGTGTGTTTTGTATATTGAAAACTGTATTTTGATTAAAAACATATATACCATTATATAATGTACCTATCTCAATCAACACCTGATTAAGGTAAATGTTCATGACATTTCTATCTAATACAAAGTTATATCCATCTTTATCTAATATAGAAACAGATATAATATTGCAAAGTATAGAGGGTACATAGTAACAGTTGTTCAAAATCACAGTATTGCCACTTAGCAACAGCAGGTGATATTCGCCAACAGCTTCAGCAGCAACAGTTACTCTGTTCCCTACTCTGAGGGACATATCATTAGATCCAACCAGCAAAATTTTTCTCAATCTTTGTAATAAATTACAGATATAAGATCCCGATCCAATATCTAATACCCAAGAGGTAGGGTTGACCGAAAAACAGTTCTCAATAACTAATACACCCGAAGAAGATGCATTTGAATGCTTCTTCTTCATCAGGGTCGTGTGGAAATCCTTGCATTCCTTTATTCCATGACCATACTCATGACAGTTGTCACAAGTTAGAGCGGAAACAACGTTCCCCAGCCCAGTATAATAAGCGGGTTTGATCAAATCATACATTTTATTATTTTGATTAAGGCGTGAAATGGTTGCTACCTAAAGAGAGAGAAAAAAGACACCCAGCGTGCGCTTTTACAAAATTAGATTGGTTTATTAATTTATCTAATCAGGATGACTCTTACTATTTTCTCAAATTCTCCTTCAAAGCTTAAACGGAGAACTAGTCGGGATCATGTATACCTTACAAGTTCGCTAACCGTTCATCCTGTCCAGTGTTGGTACTCCAACGGAGGCTTCTCGTGCTTTCGCACGGACCTAATTAAATAACCCCATTTCCGCAGAGGCATAACCCCGTTAACAACTTTCTAAACACCTAATTAGTTAGCTAGTTGTGAAGTGAAAATCTCTCGGGAGTAATACCTACCCACAGTGGGAATCGGTATCCAACTATCATTGCATGATAACCTTGATGGAAGTCAACAAGTCACTATACTCCAGGAGGTATACACTCACCTTGCAAGTTTTCCTTATATTTGAAACTCCCGATATAGTTTTTACCCCTAGGACCTAAGTGACATTGACGAATGATCAACAAATTAAAGGGTCTCAGTCAAATTCAACCCGTCATTTCGTGATTGCATTAGACCCACCCACACGACCCATGATGAATAATCAACAAAGTTGTATGGCTGTCCTAGCCAATCGCATCTTTATGCGGCAAACAATAAATGCTTAGCTACCATATACTATGCCTTGACGAATAATCAACAAACGTAGCACGAATATTAAGAACTAATTATCTGAAATGACAGAGGGCTACGGCTGGTTTTTAGCAAAAAACCCTTAACGTAATGAACTTGATATCGTTGAAAGAACCGAGTAGATTTCAAAAGGAGTGGTATAGACTCCGGTTTTAAAACGAGTGGTTCTGAAGAAAACCAAGTGATTTATAGTAACATAAACTTTTGATTAAAAATGAAATCCCGGTGAAGGGATCAAGACTCTTTCCTCATCGAATATGGTGCAGGATATTTCTAACCGAATACCACTATGCAAAGCAAAAGAATACGGCTATAGTTTATGAAAAATTTGGTTCCTACAACATCATTTTAGGTTTATTTTCTTTCATTAATCCAAATTAATGCGGTCCTATCATTTAATTTCCTATCACCCCAGAAACAATGAAAATACAATGGAAATATATGCCATCTGCATTCACCACGGGACCTCGGGTTTTCACCGTAAGGTTATTTAACTTACGGCAGGGCAGAGGAAGGGTTAACGCGGATGCAAAACATATAAAAGTATTTATTTATATAAATAGTCATCTCAGGCATGATATAAAAGTCACAGACATGCGGTAAACAACATGAAATAGTAGATAAATTAGAAGCCCCGCGTTTCATTTGAGCCGCAAATGAAACATGACGTTCCCCAGTCGTGTGGATAGCCTGAATATCAACGATCCAACCAAGACCCCTATAAGTGCGGCAAGCTACCCGCCAATCCCAGAAAAGGGCAACACGGCTTCAATACCATGAGTGGGCCACCCGGTGCTTTCTAGAATCCGGTAACTTGAGCACCCTTCTATGGGTCTATCCTAAACCCTTACAAGTGTGGCAAGCAACCCAAAAATTCCAGAGCGAGTGACCCGGTCTCATCACTATTAAACGGCCACCTACCGCACTCTAGAACCTGGCGACTCAAGAAATTCTCCGTAGGTTCATCCTAGCATATGTAATGAAATATATACAATGGCAACAACACCCGCATTCTGGACGAGTCCCAAGAAAAGAATATACATAAACCGGCAATGATGGCCATAATCCGGCCGCTCATCCTGAGTAAACGAATATACATCCAAATTAAACTGTACATACAAAATCACATGAAGGGCTATCCATCACGGCAATCTGGCTAAACAATCACCAAGATATATATATATATATATATATATATATATATATATATATATATCATCACAAGCAAATATGTGCAACCCCTTTTAATCGACATATAGCAATTAGACGACATTTAATAACACATAAACATATAAACAAGAAAACTATGACCATAGAATTCATCGTGAAGCTAGCACTCGAAATTTCAAAACGGCGAAAATCAAGTGCACTCCGCAATCCAAAAACTAATCATATTGAAAAAACTTGAATCCTGAAAGATCCAAAACTTTCCCGAAATCCCGATGGGGGCATTCAAGTGCATTCCGGAGATCCGCATAGGGTCTAGGGGGTAACCCATACCCGAAACCACCACTTGTTTGTCTTAGGCATGGAGCAAGACCTGAGAGCACCCAAATGGGTGCTCTCGGGTCTGCCTAAGGCCCGAGACCACTAAGTGGTAGTCTTATAGAATGGTCCCTACCCTAAGCCTCCGGGGACTCCCTAGGGTACTCTTGATCCCTCGTGCGGGCTCTCGGTTTGAACCAAGAGCCCACAAGGATCGAAACAACACAATATTTCACGTTTTTGGACAGCCAATAAAACCAGTTTTGAAACATGCAAAAACAACCCTTAAATTTGAAAAACGGTTTAGAAAATGGGTTTCCGAGACCCTACGGGTCACCCTTAATACCCTATGAAGTCCCCGTTCTAAAAAGAGAGCTCCAGGCATCGAGTACAAGCTTTAAAAGTCAATTTTAAGACCCAAAATGGCGGCTAAATTTTCTGGACCGAAAATTGCATTTTTCGAAAACTTTTTGTGATGCAATTCTACGGTCATGAAGCTATTTTAAAAGTATGGACTGGCTCTGATACCATGTTAGTCAGTCAGCGCAGCAAAACCTCACTATGACGTCCAAAGGTCCTTTAGTAGCTACTTTTTACGTTGCCCCTTCACGACAGACTATCCCGCCGGACCAATCTGCACGGGGCCCCATGGGGGTAAGAGCCTGCGCTTCGCCACTACTGCCACACAATAAGAACCCCCAATAGTTTGGCTTCTCTGCGTAGCACCTCTGATACCATGTTAGGTAGTTGCTAGTGCTCACGGCCAAGGCAGAATAGATAACAAAAAAATTTACAAGTAAACACTAGCCACTACGATCCTAAGAATCAAACCATACACTAAACTAGCAAACAACTATAGAGCTACACTAAAAGTTTAGAGACTATTACCTTTATAGAGTCTCCTTCGTCTTGTCGAAGTCCCTTTCTTAAGATCCTCATTCGCCGGGATCATGCTTGCAAACCGATCGTCCTTCTTCAAAGATGATCTACCTGAGGGAAGCGGTTCATGCTCTAGCTTCATACAAAAAGTCTAGTGAAGCAACTAAATATCATAAGTTGCTAGTTTATGATGCTTAGCGATGTAAAGTGTGTCAAATGATTTATTCTATCTCAATTCCTCCTATTTTCTCAACACATGAGAGGAGGAAGATGAAAAAGGAGAATGAGAAGAGAGAACCAAAAGATGAGAATGAAAGCATGAGAGAGAAATAGCCATGACAATTTTGGTTTTGTTAAAAACGTTTTCCGAATAGAAAATTGCAGCCATGCCTCAATAGTGAAACCAAGTGGAATAAATAATTCTATAGCCATTCCTCTCATCATTCCTAAATGTCATCTCACCCCTCCACCTCATTTCCATTTTCTAATAAATGGAAAATACAAATATGAGGTGTCCTCCTTCTAGAAGTATTTTTGTATGGATACAAAAATACTACTCCGTATATACATACCCATATTCATATCAAAGTATGAATACCAAAGAGATAGAAAAAGACAATGAACATAATACTAGAATATATATATCAAAAAATATATATGTAAATTATTAAATCAATACCTGATTTAGTAATCCGACTTAATCCTAAGCTGGTTAGTTTTACCAATCGTCTGATTAAAGTCCGTGTACCTAATACATGTATTTAATCGGACCGTTGCACGTATCAATATACGGCATCTACATCATTTCGCCTAAACCGGGAAAACCCTTTGTGTGGGACTCTAAAGACTTGACAATACGTTGGCAGTAAGTTACTAGATAAATCTATAATCACAAGCACGTCAGCGGCACTAACTGTACGTAACAGCTACTTAGGTATGTGTCAAATGGAAGGTCGACAAGCAAGCTCGTCCGTATCCCTACTGAGCCTATAAGTGATCATCTCCGTACAATCCAGTCTCTTCGTCTGAGAGTATCGCATACCGAGTTTAGGGGTGGAAAACGTCTGACCCCTAATAACCCGATAAGTCATGCCGATGTGGCTCAATACTATCCCGAGAAACTATTGATCTCACTATTGGTAAATCTCATCTGTCTTGGCCAAGGTCTTATGGTGTTGGCCAACCGTACACAGCACGACATCGACTCCTTATATCGGAAGAGATGAATCCTTTCCGATCGCTCACTGCCTCTATGTGGCTCGAGACTGTACTTAACTAAAACCTGTTTGAACAATTCTTTAAAGCCGTGGTAGGTTATTAATCTAAGTACAGTGGAAACTCACACGAGACAAATGACGATCTCAGGTCTAAAAACTACCATGTACTTATGTCATTAGAGAACTGCTATCTGATGATAGATATAATACCATTTAGGAGTTCTCGGTGAGTCCATCCAGTGTAACCCATTCTCTAATGAGCACATGTATACAATCTTTGGTGTCGTACACCAATGGCAGTGGGATCAACTATCGCCACTCGTCGAGATTAAGAAACATATACACTAGTCTACTCTGAAATATCGATACCCAGTCTCGATACTCTCACGACTAAGGACATTTAAGGATGTGCTTATGGACTACCCAGCCCCCATAAGTATGATCGCCATCATAATGCTGGTAGTCAAGTAAGAATCCTACGGGTTTTATTAACATGTATTAGCGATACGTAATAACCAGTAAAACATATACGCATGTTTACATAAAGACAAACCAAATGACATACTATCATATCGAGCAAGACTGTCTGGTACATACATACCCTAGCTTTTAATACAATAATGGTCTTTAGGGCATACATATCCAACACCCTGCAGTGGCCTGACCCAGGTCATTGTGAGCCTTAGTTTTTTTTTATGATATATTAACCCCTAGGGTCCGCAGTGGCCTAGGTCAGACCACTATAGGCCGGCGTTTACAATGTCACTGCAGGCCCTCTTCCTCATAAATCAATTGGTCCTCTTGATAAATACAATTCACTAAATTATGTAATTGTTAATTCTTTTATTAACAATTTAAAATGGTTATTATTAAATAACACTGATGATGGGGACGCTAGGGCTACGGTCTGATTAGGGCTAGGAAAGAGATGGGGACAGAGGTGCAGGAGGATGGAGGAGGGACCGAGTTGAGTTTACGTACTTAGCAGTGGGAGGATGGAGGAAGGACCGAGTACTTAGCGGTGGGAGGATGGAGGAAGGACCGAGTTGAGTTTACGTACTTAGCAGTGGGAGGATGGAGGAGGGACCGAGTTGAGTTGAGTTTATGTACTTAGGGTTGGTTTTTGGTTTTGGGTATGTTAGGGAGGAAAAAGGAGGGTGACAGTCGAATTGGAGAGGGCAGCGGTGCCGTCGGAGGGTGGACAAGGTGTAGGGTCACGATTATAGAAGAAGAGGAGTATTTTTATTTTTATTTTTTTGTATTTTTATTGCAATCTTTTATATTTATATATATCCCTTTCTAATATTTGTGTTTATGCATGTACCTTTCTCAAATCTTATATGTTGTTTCGAAAAACCCTTCTCAAATCTTTTATATTTTCTGTATTTGTATCGAAGAAACTATGTAAAGTTTATCACTGCAACTCGAAAAAGCATAGTTTTGAGCAAACATCGATGAAAGGTGTTTTTTTAGTAGCAATCTGGAGATTTCTAGGGGGTATATAATAATAAAATAATTAGAAGATGGTGTATGTAAATATAGAAGAACATGTGTATACAAAAAACCGAATTTATTTTGAAGCTGGGGCTGTTTTGATCTTGTGACGAAGTGCTAGAATGATAATAACATAAATTTTGATGCCCCATTGCACCTGTGCCTGCAACACACAATTAAAGCAGATAAACAGTGTTCAAAGTTGTAATAATCAGGTGGAGTTGGGGATGAATACCATCTATCCCGTGAGAAATGAGGTGTTATCCGGTATCGAGGTGGGGATGTAATTGATACGGATACACACGGAGATCCATTATAGAATAATGGGGAGTATCGAATTCCATTCCGAAAGAGAACACGATCAGAACTATAAATGAAATGATACCACTCCTATAATACGAAGGTGTTTTTTGGATGAATCGGATTCAAACTCCGTAGTTAAGCGTGCTCGAACTAGGGAAATTCTGGGATGGGTGACCTCCTGAGAAGTATAGCCCCATTCTTGAGTCCAGTTCATTCTAAGGGCAAAACCGTGTGATGACCTTTTAGGAAGTAGCCTCTTCTTGAGTCCAGTTCATTTTTCGAGCAAAACCGTGTGGTTTCCGTCTTTCTTGACTCCGGTTTATCAAGGGACAAAACCGTATGGTTTCCGCCAGAGTGGACAATGCCGTCTAGGCTTTGACAGAAATTGCTCGTAAGATCGTGCACAATTGTATACTGCTTCTGACATTTTATAGTATCTCAATTATTATTGGGCAAAGATAAAAGGGTCATTTAATTTTGAAATTGATTGGTGATGTGGTGTCTTATATTTCTAAAAAATCAAACAAAAAATCACTAATGATTTATGTGCATTGCAATAATTATATTATATAAGGTCATTATTATTAGATGCACATAATTAAATTGCAATGCCATTATTATTTTACAAACATCCATTATTATTTTACAAACATGACGTACATAATTAAATTAATAAAAAAATTATCATAAAAATCTCTAATGTTATACATGCAATGCGACGTACGTGCCAAAAACGCTAGTTCCTAATAGGCTAAATAGCAGGAAATACCTCTGCCTAAATAGAAGGAAATACTCCTAGCTTTTATTAAAATTATCGTTTTGGCCCCATCTATTTTAATTTGATTTCTAAAATACTCTTAATTTAAACATTTAATTAAAAAATATATCTTTCTTTCTTTCTTATCTAATTTAAATATTAGGTTTTTTACTTTTAGCCCCTATAAACTATACTATTTACCCGGTTGCCCCTTCGACACTATTTACGTATTGCCTCCCTTAAACCTTTAAGTTGCTCCTTTAGATCTTCAGACTAAAATCGGCTTTTAAAAAAAATTCCTTATGAAAGTAGATAATAAAACAAAATTTAGGGATTTATATTTATTAAAGAAAATATGAATGATCTGAGAAAGATTATTAAATATAGAATTTGAAAAAATAAAGAAAAATGATTAGCTTTTGATGGTAGAAAGTGAGAGATTGAAGATGGAATTTTGGGATTTAGGTTACAAAGATAGAAAATAAGAGAACTGAAGAATATTGGTTAGATCTAAAGATTTTTGAATGTGCAATTGAAAAATCGAAGCTAAAATTTGAAAGTTTTAAGGGTTTTGAAGATAGAAAATCATGATTTTGAATTTGAAATTTTTTGTTGAGTTTTAGGATCTGGGATGATCAATTGTTAAAAGAAAATGAAGTAAATAATGTTGATGGGTTTCAATGGTTTCGATGCGGAAGATAACAAATTTGAAGAATTTGTTGGTTTCCATGGGTTTTGGTAGACCAAGAGGAATAATTGAAAATAGAACTCGAAGGATTTTATCGGTTTAATGTTTTTTAATGTGAATGATGGTAGAATATTGTTTGGATTTAGGGTTTTGAATGCTAAATCAGAATTTGTGCATATAAGGTTTTGAATGCAGAACATAAAATTCAAAGAGGTTTTAGGTTATGAATATGGAATTTAAGAAACTAAAACTAAAATTTTTGTGTTTGGGAGGTTGAAAATGAAGTTATGATAAAATTGTGGATTTTAATAGGGTTTTTAAATATTTAATATTGTTTTAATTGATGAAAAACGTTTAGAGGGTTAAAAGCATAGTCACATAATTCACGAATTATTCGGCGAATTCGCGAATTATGTGACTGCCGATTAAATCTGTGAATTATTCACCATCACCGAACGCGCAGAATTATTGCCGAATTATTCGCGAATAATTCCCGAATTATTCGAGAATTATTCAAAAAAAAACGAATTATTCAAAAAACAGCAAATAATTCACGCAATCAAAATCTAGCGTCTTATATATTAATTTTATATTAATTTTTTGCTCGAAATCCTTCCCGAACACTTACCGAATCTTTCCCGAATACCTGTTGATTTTTTCCGAATAGTTCTCCGAATCCGAATTTTCGACCTCGCCGAATTATTGCCGAATCACGAATTTGTGACTATGGTTAAAAGAGTGAATAAAGAATCCTTGAATATTTAAGGGAAGGGTGTTTTGAGAATCAATCGAAATTGAAGGGGCAAACTGCTGGTTTTACAAGATGAGAGGTATTGTTTGCTATTAGGTCAAAAGTTAGGGATATTCATTTAGCCATCCTCCTTCTTACTCACTCATCTTTCTTCAAATGGCAATTGATTTCTCAACAGGTAGTTTTGTATTTCCTCTGTTAACAACACAAGCATTTTCCACCTGTGATGCATGCTATATATATTAAGTGTAATTGAAAAAAAATTGCATGGAGTTAGTTACTGAGAGAGATTTATGAAGTTATATATATATATATATATATATATATATATGCACGCTTTGGTTGTTTTCTTCTAGTTTTAAGTTTTCTTTGATCTATACCAGTTTCGTTAAACTCCTTTTAATGAATCGAGTGCGTGGGCATTTGCTTTATAATTAAAACGAAAGCAAATGCCCACGCACTCGATTCATTAAAAGGAGTTTAACGAAACTGGTATAGATCAAAGAAAACTTAAAACTAGAAGAAAACAACCAAAGCGTGCATATATATATATATATATATATATATATATATATATATATAAAACGAAAGCAAAAGCCCACGCACTCGATTCATTAAAAGGAGTTTAACGAAACTGGTATAGATCAAAGAAAACTTAAAAGAAGAAGAAAACAACCGAAGCACATCTAAGTCCATCTCGTGAAGAAGAATGCTAGCCGATCAGCACGAAGATGGAAAGTCGGCCACGATTACTCATCCTGCATCCAATGTGTGTCCTCCTCCTCTTCCTCGCCGTGGAAACGCTCCTGGTTGTTCTCTTTATTTCCTTGTCCGGCCGACCACCAAATAAGGCTAGCTCTGGTCTTTAAAATTCCATCAACATTAATTGCGTCCCTTTTGGCTACTTTTCCTCTCCATATCACACTCGACCCTTTGTTTATTCTCCGTTACCTCGGAGACCTCTATAACATACTCAAAGTTTCTAGCCTGGCCCACGATTTCCTCTGTCAAATAAGAATCAAATTACAAATTACAATATGTAAAATCGGGCTGGCTAGCTAGAACTTCAACCTACGTTTTAATTAGTCCATGCACCAACTTCTCAAATCCAAAGGATCGAGCGATTGCTTGCTTTTAAAACAATAGAGTTTTGGTTAATAGATGTCTACTGTGCCAGGGCGGAGTGAGGGGAGGCCTAGGACTTACCAAGAAAGAGGTCACACATAATATATAAATCAATATTATATTTAAAACATCTAAGACGACTTAGCTCGTGCAATAAAAAATTTCTTTTTGGAACGAGAGAAAGAGTCAATCGCATCCAAAAAACCCGAAAATGAATATTATAATTAAAGCACCATAAGAGCATGGTTTATTGGCACCACCAAAAACCACATACGTCTTTTGTTATCCGACACTTTCACTCTTATAGCTGTTTCCCAAGCCATCTAAAGTAATTGTTATGTCCACCACAATTTTTTAATATCGTATCTTTTTTTAGTAACCTAAATAGTTATTATCATAATTGAAGGTTCTTTTGTGTTTCTTTCTCAGTCTTATTATTCCCGCATTATATAAGTTAGGAAGATTTTTTGTTTGTGATTGGGTTAAACTTAAATAATTTTCATACCAATTAAGTGAAATTATGATTTATAATCTTTGAACTCTTTAATTATCAAATTTAAACTTTAATCACGACTTAAAATAGTTTTTTTTTAAAAAACATAATAGTCCATTATGGCTTGTAATTTTTAGAAAATCACGAGTTCTAACTGAAACAATGCTTCATTTTTCCACTAAAAAGAAAGGGATAGAATAAAGGACCATTGCATCTTATTTAAATAAATTTTCTGGACCAACAATTTTCCTATTTATTTAGTTAATCTCGCTCATCCTCAGCTATCAACACTCCTAAGCTATGATAAATTATTCCCTATGCGGGATGGACGGGAAAGAGAGAGAATTTTGGATAGTCTTGAACAAATTATAGGATCCACACTTCCATTTATTCTATTTCTTGCACAGATGTATACCATCGGAATAGGAAATAATTTTTCCTAAATGGTATATCCACATAGATACGGGTCTCGTTCGCCCCTCTCCATGCCTGTCTTGAGACCCAACCAATGCCTGCCATGTGTGATGAACCTGCATGAGATCCCTCAAGTACTCTTAGGCTAAAAAATTGTAGGCGTTTCCAGGTCGGAAGCATCAGTTATATATATAATAAATTATCAAAAAAATAATAAAAATATCAGTCATTATAAACAAAAAAATCCAACTCATTTGTGAAGGATCGATCTTAATCCTCTCCAGCTCATTAGAAAGAGATGCATTGGCCGAAAATAGAATGACACCATGCATGCATGACCTCTCTCTCTATCTCTCTCTCCCTCACCATTTAATTTACGAGCACTTGCATGCCTGGTCCGTGACCATGACACTAGTAGAAAGAGGGCTTGTCCCTACGGTTCAGAAAAACCGTAGGGGCAATTTTAGGTTGTCCCTACGGTTGTGACCGTGAGGGCAATGTTTGCTCCTACAGTTGTGATTGTATGGAGATTTATACAAAAAAAATTGCAAACATAGGCTGTCCCTGCGGTCCTAGCAGAGAAACTAGTAGCAGGGACGACATCGGAATTTTTTTTAAAAAAAAGAAACCAAAATTCCTTACACAATTCTCGTACCGGCTCATTTTCCTCCCAAAAAAACCTAGCCTTTCTGCCGCCGCCGCCGCCTCTCTCTTTCGCATCTTGCCGCCGCCGCATCCTCGTCTCTCTTCCGCAGTAGCCTCACTCAGCAAACCGCCTCCCTCTCTCTTTGTTGTGGCCTTGAGCTCGAGCTCCCGCCGCCTCTTCATCTCCTCCGTCGACATTGAGTTCGCCACCTCGATTTCGCCTTCCTCAAGCTCGCCGCCGCCATCTCCTCTCTCCTCCACGTCTCGCGCCGCCGCCTCTCTCGACCACATATGGCCGCCTCCCTCTAGATCTCTCCATTGCCGCCTCGAACTTGAGCTCAACACAGAAGTACTCGTCGAGGGACGTCGCCTCTCACACCATGCTCAAGCCCAAGTTCGATTCTCTCAAAACCCTAACCCTAAACTAATTTTTGGTCTAATATTCAAGGAATTAGCTGTTAAATTTGTTGAATTTGATCTCGAATCGATGTATTTGGGAGATGGGATGTGAAACCTAACCTTAGCGCTAACCCTAATTGTATATGCAATACAGTTGTTTTGTTCATTAAAATTAGAACTTGAGATCCTAATTATACTTTTTTCTTCAATAGTAGAACTTATGGTTTAAGTTTATCAAAATTTGAGCTTATATTTGTGTATTGGGGATTGATTGGAAGGTGGAATGAGGGATGAAAAATTATAATCCTAAAATTCGATTTGATTCAGGATCTGATTCAAGATCGTAAGGGTTTCTATTCGCATTTTAATCTAAACGGAATGGGGGGATTTTTTTGGTTGGTGGAAAGAAGGCATCAAAGCCCTATGCTTAGATATTGTTCCCGCAGAAAAAATTTCGTCTAGAGCTTATTGTTCCCTTATAAAATTAAAGAGAAACCTCTACGTGTTAAACACGCACCCACCCACATGCAAAGCATGTGAGTGTCGCTTCAGATAGGATCAAATTCTATATTGGTTCTCACGTGTTAAACACGTGAGCGTCTCACATGATATTCACGTGAGCATGCATGCAATCTCTTGACGGTGCCTCACGTGATATCCACATGAGCGCATATGCCAGTCTTGAAACAATGTCTTAGCACCTCTACTAGGTTTCAATGAGTACTAAGTATGCAATTTTAAAAATTTAGAGGTCTAAGTATACTAAATAAGAATCGAACTAGAGAATTAGAGTTTCAAAGTTAGCAAAATATGTTCTAAACTAAGTAAAGAGAGTCTACAAGTTTTGTAGTTTAGTCCTTCATTTTTAAAACTCCAAGTAGTAGTCCTTAGAATTCTTCTTTGATTCCACTTGATGAATAGAATGAGCTTGCTTATAATCTTCATCGTCGAAAATGATCCACCTTGAGACAACTCTCACTTAAGTTCACACTTCACTAATCAAAGTATTAGTGAAGATAATAACCTATACTAATAGGCTAGAGTAGTGTAGATTGACGAAATAGGAATTTTGCTCACAAAATTATTTCTTTTCTTTTCTTTTCTTTTTCTCAACCCTAGAAAAAATCTAGTGAGGAGATGAAGAAGGAAGATGAACTTGAACTTGGATGAGTGTGAACCATTTGGATCAAGAGATAAGATGAGATGAGAATGGGAATGATAAATATTTTAGAATAAAACAAGAATTGAAGATGAGCCATGGCTTCTCCAAGCATCCAAAGCCATGGCTCATTCTTCTTTTCTGTTTCTTATTCTTTAAATAAAAATTATTATCTTCTCATATTCAACTCTTGTGTGATTCTCATACAACCATATTTCTTGTATCACCAACCATGATACAATATATATATATATATATATATATATATATATATATATATATATATATAAAGAGAAGAAAATCTTAAGTAAGCTTAATATTAGTTAATATATGTATATATCAAATATATAAATATATATCAAATTATTAAACCAACACTTGATTCAATAATCTGGTTCCTTGGCCAAACCCACAGCTCCATTGTTATCACAATACAAAGGTATTAGATTCTCAATGGATGGAACCACACCAAGTTTAATAATGAACTTCTTCATCCAGACAACCTCTTTGGCAGCATCGTTGGCAGCGATGTATTAAGCCTTCATCGTTGAATTTTCAGCGGTATCTTACTTAGAACTCTTCCAACATATCGTCCTTCCATTGAGGGTGAAGACAAAGCCCGAGACAGACTTGATGTCGTCCTTATCATTCTGGAAGCTCGAATCGGTAAAGAACTCCACTTGGAGTTATCCGTTACCATACACCAAGAGCATCTTTTTAGTTCTTCTCAAGTACTTAAAAATGTTCTTCACAGCTATCCAATGCTTCTCCCCTGGGTCTGATTGATACCTACTTACTACACTAAATGCGTAAGTTACATCCGGTCTGGTGCATAATATCGCGTACATGATAGACCCAACTGCAGAAGTATAGGGTATCATGTTCATGCAAGCCCTCTCCAAATCATTCTTGGGAGATATCTTTTTGGAGAGAGTGATTCCTGAACAAGCGGGTAAATTACTACGCTTAGAATCTTCCATACTAAACCTTTTTAGTATGGTGTCTATATACCTGGATTGGGACAATCCCAACATTATTTTTGATCTATCTCTATAGATATTTATCCCCAGGATGTAAGAGGTATCACCCAGATCTTTCATGGAGAACTTTTGTGATAGGAAGAGTTTGACCGAGTGCAGCATAGGAATATCATTTCCTATAATGTGTATGTCATTCACGTACAATACGAGAAATACGACCTTACTCTCTACAAACTTTTTATATATACATGGTTCATCTACGTTTTTGATGAAGTCAAACTCTTTAACTGCTACATCAAAACAGATATTCCAGCTCAGCGACGCCTGCTTTAATCCGTAGATTGATTCAAGCAGCCTGCACACCTTTCCGCTGCTCCCACTGTCTGTGAAGCCCTATGTCCGTGTCATATACACGCTCTCTTCTAAATCACCATTTAGAAAAGCGGTCTTAATATCCGTCTGCCAAATTTCATAGTCATGGTATGAAGCAATGGCAAGTAGGATTCTAATGGACTTAAGTATAGCTACTGGAGAAAAGGTCTCAACATAGTCGACACCTGATCGTTGATGAAAACCTTTTGCTATAAGTCTAGTTTTGAAGCTCTCAACCTTTCTATCTACACCAATTTTCTTCTTGAAAATCCACTTGTTCTCAATGGGGTTTATCCTTTTAGGAGCAACTTCTAAAGTCCATATTTTGTTGGTTTATATGGATTCCATCTCAGATCGCATAGTATCCATCCATTTCACAAAGTCCTACATGATGCAATCTTCACTCTCACCATCTAGAAGAAAACCGTAGTATCTCTCAGCTGGGTGAGAAACCCTACTAGATCTGCGGAGTGGCTGAGATTCTTCAGGGATTATTGAATCTTTCGATTCTACCAAATCTTCAGTTGTAGTTTGTGTATCTGGAACTTCTTCCAGCTCTACCTCATTATCACTAATTTATTTTACAAGAAATTCATTTTATAAAAAGGTGGTATGTTGAGCAACAAACACCTTTTGTTCTTCAGTATGGTAGAATAGATTTCCATGTGAATTCTTTGAATATCTGTCACGCCCCGCTTCCCAAAATACGGAAAACGAGGGATGACTAGTCCAGCCGTTCTCCTACGGTCAGAGAATAATCCCGCCGTAGTCACACTTCGGCTTCTAGCATTACATGGTAATCAGTAAACAAAGCACAGAAGTAAAGGAAATACATCACTAAAATATTACATCAAAGTTCATTGTTCACAATTTACAAATAAACAAGAAAGAACTACTAACCGAGTTCGAATACAAGATCTCTTTAGGGAAAGCAGAAAAGAAGAAAAAGGTACTCCAGACTAAATCTCCGCTAGCTTGAAGGGTAAGTCCGACTCCTGCGCTGGTTCTTCCTTGAGGTCTGAGCATGCATACTCAGGTCGTCAGAGCGACGTAATAGCAATAATATAATAATGACATGAAACAGATAAATAAGGTAATAACAGTGAAAGTAAAATGCGGATAATCATTATGTCACTAAATGATGCAAAGTATGATCTGTGTCTCTATCAATCTCTAAATCATGTTTGAAATCGAATTGTGGAAAGGAGGATCATGTTTAACGAGGGTCTCGTACATACCCGATACAACGGCCCACACGCCCGGGATATAACTCTGTCAGCCGGATCGCTAGATCCTACCTAATAGTATATAAGAGTCGCTGTTCGAATAATCATCCTCTAAATCACGGTCCTCGCTAAATAAGATGCTCTTTCCACTTCGATTTCCCCCTTTTCCCCAGGTTTACACTATTGACGAGTATGGTCTAGTCGTGTACAAGTATGCACCAATAACACGGTTTTGTCACCGTTCACTTAAATTGCAGTTTAAATAGTAAACGATGATAAAAGGGGTGAAATCACTTGCGTTATTTAGCTAACAGTTTCATCTTCAATAAAGTGTAGGGTTTCGCAATATACAAGTTCGGGCAGCAAAGTAGTAAGCATTACGAGGTAGAAATCAACAGCCAGAGCTGCTCTGGACTGCAGTCCAGAGCCGCTCTCCGAACCAGTTCTCGTCATATTTTCAGTACAGAAACAATTAAAAACTTATATAGGTTTCTAAGTCGTTGAGTCGGCTTCGATTTGAGCCCTCGAACGCATCATTTCAATGTGTACACAATTAATTATGATTTTAACAAGTTTCAGATGTGGGAAATATTCAGTTTTAATGGGCGTAATTGGGGGTGAGTGTTCAAGCCAGTAACGATCAAATTTTCCAGTCAAATTTCACCACAATGTTCATTGCCACACGGGCCAGTAATTGTAATCAAGTTCCGTCAGTTTAATGGAAGGGTTTCGTTCGGGTTTTGCATCAAGCACTTGTGTCATATAGGTTTTCACGAATCGTAAACATGGAATTAATAGTATTTTGAATTGTAACGGAAATAATCTAGCATGTAGTAAGTGGGATACTTGCCTGGAGACGTTTTGGTGACGCACGGCAGCAGCAACGGCACAAACGCGCGACGAACGACACGGTTTGGATTCACGGCCTCGGCTCGCGTTCGGGTTCGTCGTCGGAGTTGCTCAGGGATGTCTCGCGATCACTGGAAGCGGAGTGGGGTGCTGTGAAATTCATGGGGACGTGCTGGGGTCGGTGGTGGTCGCTCCGGCGATGGTCACAGCCAGGAGTTTGGTGTGGGTTTAGAGCTTGGTGGTTTGGAGAGAGAGAAGGAGCAGTGGGGGCTCGGGTTTGGAGGAGGTGGCTGCAGTGGTAGTGGTGTTGGTAGGAGAGAAACGAGGGAGGAAAGATGAGGTGATTGTCGTGGTCGTCCTCATTGTCGTTGTCGGTGCAGGGATGAAGGAAGATGAAGGAGAGAGGAGGTAAGTTGGAGAGAGATCGAGAGTGAGCAGGGAGGGAGTTGGAGAGACGAGGAGGGGTTTGAGGAGCTCGAGGGGTCGTGGTCGTGGTCGCGAGGAGCGGGAACGTGGGAGACGAAGGCAACGTGGGCGCGCGATGTGGGGAGTGCAGGAATGAAGAAGAGCGGGAAAGGAATTCTAATGGGGAAGAAGATGCAACGGCTCGGGTCGGGTTTGCTGGGTGTGGGTGTTTGGGCTCGGAAGCTTAAGCAGGGCCGGGGGAAAATTAATTCATTTATTTCTCGTTTGGGCTTTGGGGGATTTTATATTAATCTGATTTTTATTTTTATTTTGGTTTGGGCCGGGGATTTATATATAGTTTTGGTTTTAGGCTTTGATTCTAAAAAGGGTTAGAAAAAATAAATACTAAGTCTTAAGCAACCAATTACCTACAAATATACGAGGAAAAATAGGACATTCGGGGACTTGGGAAAAATAGAAAAATTCTATAGATAGGAACGGGGATTTACAATATCCTACAAACTTACAAAGAACTGATCGTGCTTCGAGTTTGTCTAGAATTTGTTTTTTAACATAGACAGTACAACCCCATATCTTAACTCTTTTAAAATATGGTCTCTTTCCACTCCATATCTCATATGGTATTTTAGGCACAGATTTTGATGAAACTTGATTCAATAGGTATGCAACTGTCTCAAGTGCATAACTTTAAAAGAAAATAGGTAACTTAGCAACACTCATCATAGAGCGCACTGTATCTAATAGGGTGCTATTTCTCCGCTCCGATACATCTTCTCGATCAGATCGAAGGATTTTACTACTTTTACCCATCCGGTTCTCTACTTCGCTCTTATATTCCTTGAATTTCTCAAAAACTTCAGATTTGTGTTTCAATAGGAACACATGTCCGAATCTTGAGAGATCATCGGTGAATATAATGAAATACGAGGAACCATTCCTGGCATGTGTAGATATAGAACCGCATACATCACTATATATCAGTCCCAAGAGTTCAGTAGCTCTTTCTTTGTGTCCCGTAAATGGAGTTTTGGTCATTTTATCTTTAAGACATGACTGACAAGTTTCATAAGATATAAATTCGAATGGATTCAAATATCCATCTTTATGTAATTTAGCTAGTCTGGTCGCATTGATATGACCAAGTCTACAATGCCACAAGAAGATTTCGTTCATTTCTGAACTTTTTCTCTTGTGTGTATTCTGTATATTTAGAACTGTATTTTGTTTTATAATGGATAAACCATTACATAACGTACCAAACCCAATCAACACTTGATTTAGGAAAATGTTCATAACATTTTTTTCTAATGCAAAATTATATCCTTCTTTATCTAATATAGAAATGGATATGATATTGCACATCATAGATGGTACGAAATAACAGTCGTTCAAAATCAATGTATTACCATTTAGCAATACTAGGTGATATTCGACGATAGCTTCGAAAGCAACAATTACTCCATTCCCTATTTTGAGAAACATATCACCCTTTCCTAGTGTAGGGAGTTTTTTGTCACCCTGTTGAGATAGGAATACGCGTCGCTTGTCATGCGTACTACAGATTCCCTCTGTCTAGGGTAGGCTGGGGTTTATGATTGTGGGGATCCGAATCTCCGGCAGCCGCAGACTAAGCTGCCGTTAATTAACCCTTTCCTTTGGAGCGAAGGAGCCTTCGATTGACGGGTCAAACTGGTCATGCGAACTCAATATGCAGTGTGCGTGTGTTGTGTTTTAAGGGGCCTTGGGTATATCGGGGACAGTGTTGTGGAATATATATATATATAAGGGGGAAATAGCGTCCAAAGGACATGTGGGCGCCAGCGCCTCATGTGCCCGGCGTGCGGGCGCGGGGCGCCCACAGGAAAAGGGGTTTAGCCCCCTATACCAGGAGTTGTACTCCCAATTGACTTTTGGAGTTAAACTCCTATAAAAAGGGACAAAGGGGCTTAGCCCCTGCACTAGGAGTTGTACTCCCAATTGACTTTTGGAGTTAAACTCCTAAAAAGAAAGACTTTTTTTTTGTTCGGAGTTAAACACCCAAGATATTTTCAGAGATGATAAAAGGGGACTCTTTTCTTCTCCCTTGAGCTATGGATCTTCTCTTGAGCCTTGGATCTTCCCAAAGTGGGGTTTTTGGAGATAGATCTTCTTCTTCCTCCTCTCTATTGGCTGGATCTTGGAGTAAAAGGGGGTGAGATTTAAAAATCACCCATTTTGGGGATTTGATGGGAGATCTGAGCTCCCTTTCAAGGGTTTTATAGTGAAAAACTATTTCTTTTTGGAAAAAGAAGAGTTAAACTCTTGATTTAATTCAAATAAAAAAAGAAAGAATGTTTAGAATCTTGAGGAAGGAGAAGGAGACACAAAAACCCTAATTTTTTTTAGAGAGAAAAAGTTGTTTTTGATTTTTTCATCAAGTTGTCTTTATAGGCTACACATTTTACATATAACCCATAGGGCTTTGCCAAATGGCACTTGTGCCATCCCATGCCTTATGTGTTTATTTCTTTTTGCACATAAGCCATGGGGTTTACAAAATTTTGGCTTTCTGTCCATTTTACATACATTTATTTCTAAAAATTACATTTAGATTAATTTATTGCATCCTTTTTGGTATGGAGCCGGATTCTTCCATTCTTGGTCTTGACTTGGGTTTGGGCCCAATTAGCTTGGGCTCGGACCCACTTGACTTGGGGTTGACCTTGGTTTTGATTTGGTCGATCGGGGTGAAACTTTTGACCCCAACAAAGTGCCCCGCATCAATACATGCACACCACACATATGGCTCGTGTGCATGAAATTGATGGATCTTCTTTCGCATGGTTGACTTGATTTGCCTCCCGTTTTGACGACGTGGAGGTCGGTGCTGCCCTTTTTGCGACTTGGATGGTCGGTGTTGCCTTTTTTGCGACTTGGACGGTCGGTGCTGCCCTTTTTGCGACTTGGATGGTCGGTGCTGCCTTTAGCGACTTGGACGGTCGGTGCTACCCTTTTTATGACTTGGACAGTCGGTGCTGCCCTTTTAGCGACTTGGACGGTCGGTGTTGTCCTTTTAGCGACTTGGACGGTCGGTGCTGCCCTTTTTGCGACTTGGGCGGTCGGTGCTGCCCTTTTAGCGACTTGGACGGTCGGTGCTTGATTTGACTTGCTCCGTTTCTTGCGGTGTCAGGATTAATTTGTTTTTGAGGCGGAGCTTGATTCCACCGATGAGGTGATTGGTTGACTTGTTTTGGGAGTTTCCTACCAGTCCAGCGAAACTTTTGAGCTTAGAAGTGCTGTCGGGTGGGATGTTGATTTGATATGTTTGATTTCTGCCTTATTTAGCGGGACTTTTGAATGTTAGAGGAATTTGGAATTTGGATTTTGTTTAGCATTAGTATTGCTGCACTGGAATAATGTCAGGAGCAACTCATCATTTGCCGTTGCCCGTTGGGGAACGATGGTTCAGAAGACAGGTTTAGATCCCTATCACCTAAAACTTTTCAATTTTATGAGCCGTGAGGGTCTCATTAAAGAATTTTCTCCCTACGAGTCGAGAGGATCCCATAGGTGCATTTTCTCCTTAGGAGTTGTGAGGACCCCCAAGTGTATTTTGCCCTTATGAGTCGTAAGGATCCCACAAAGGTATTTTCTTACGAGTCGAGATGATCTCGTAAGCTCTGTTCTCCCTATGTATCATGAGGATACATGAGTGGGTCCTAAGTGGAACATAATTCCGATGGCGGAGACTGGCAGCGGGGCTGGTGATTGCCATGGGACATGGGTGCGATTTAGTTTGTTTATGCCCGTGGATTGTATACAGTAGTCCAGTTGGACTGGCCGTAGGGCTAAGAGAATTTAGGGGATTTGGATTTTTGTTGGCGTCTGCATCGCTGCACCGGAATATGGTACCAGGAGTGACTCATAATTCGCCGTTTGGAAATCTTGGGGTTTTAGTTTTGGTTGGTATCTGCATCGCTGCACTGAAATATGGTACCGGAAGCGACTCATCATTCGCCGTTTGAGAATTTGGGGTTGAGTTTTAGGTCAGCATCAGCACCGCTAACACTGAAGCAATGACAGGAGCGACTCATCATCTGCCTTAGGAAGACTTGGGATTTGGGATTTTGGTCGACATCAATATCGCTAACATTGAAGCAATACCAGGAGTGACTCATCATTTGCCCTAGGAAGACTTGGGATTTGGGTTTTTGGTCGGCATCAGCACCGCTAACACTGAAGCAATGCTAGGAGAGACTCATCATTTGCCGTTTCCCGTTGGGGAGCGATGGCTCAGGAGACAGGTTTAGATCCATATCACCTAAGGCTTTTCAATTTTATAAGCCGTAAGGGTCTTATAAAAGTATTTTCTCCATACGAGTCGAGAGGATCTCACAGGTGTATTTTCTTCCAAGGAATCGTGGGGATTCCTAAGTGTGTTGCTCCTTTGTGAGTCATAAGGATCTCACGCTGGGATTTTCTCTTCACAAGCTCGAAAGGACTTTGCGAGTGTATTTTACCTCTTTTCACGAGTTTGCGCCCTTTCGAGTTATCACAAACTCGCCGGCAGCCCTGTTGTTTTTACTCATGGAGCCCTTTCGTGTTTTCATCCATGCCCGTTTTGCTTTTGGACATACCCTTTTTTCATCGCCGGTGGGACTTTAAATGTAGTCCCGCCAGTAGGATTTTGGGAGAGATAGGGGTCGTTTACGCCAGTGGATTGTATACGGTTTTACATCCAGACCGTAGGGCAGGTGTGCTCAATTCGTCTGCGACTTGGTGTATTCACGCATAGTATTTCTTGAGATATCGGCCATTGAGGGTGGCATGGGCCTTTCTCCCTCGGCGCTTATTAGTTGGTAGGATCCTCCGTCGAACACTTTCTCGATGACGTATGGACCTTCCCAATTTGGCTTGAATTTTCTCTTGGCATGTCGATTGGGGATGATCGGCTTTTTAAGGACCAACACCAGTTTGTCTTTCTTGAAAGCGCGGAGACGAGTCATCTTGTCATAGGCCCGTGACATTTGGGCTCGGTACAGCTCAGGATTTTGCTGTACTGCGAGTCTCTTTTCTTCGAGGGCGTTAAGTTCTTCGAGCCGAAGGAGGACGTTTTCTTCCTCCATCAAACCGTGCTGTACAACCATTCTTAAGCTTGGAACTTCGATTTCGAGGCGGAGAATTGCCTCCACTCTGAAGAGTAATGAGTATGGAGTGGACTGAATTGGAGTACGGTGTGTGGTACGATATGCCCACAACACCTCATAAAGTTTGAAATTCCAGTCTCTCTTATTGGATGAAACATTCTTTTCTCAGGAGCTTGCATAAAGTTTTATTGAAGGCTTCGGCCAGCCCATTGGCTCTTGGATTATAAATGGAGGAATATCTTGTAGGGTTAGCTTAGCACCTTGTGAAGGTTTTGGCAAGCATCAATCATGCTACTATAAAATTTTTGGGGTACTAAACAAACCCTAACCAAGATCTTAACTAGAGACTTAGGGTTAAACAAGATATGTAAACACTTTATATCTAAGTGAACAAGGAATACAACCTTTGTAGACCGGTCCTTCACTTCAATAGCTCCGTGTAGTAGTCCCTTCGCTGCGATCACGAACTTCCAAACTCTAGAGAGGCTCCTATGAAGAAACGAACAAGCTTGCTTCGAAGTCTTCGAGGCCGAAGATGATCTACGTCGAGGAGACACTAGCTCATGCTATCTCTTCACTAATTGTGTAGATTAGTGAAGCAAACACACTCTACTAAATGGAAAGTAGTAGAGAATGATGAAGTAGGAAGTTTGCTCACTTTAGAAATCATTTTCTCACATTTTATCTCATACCTCCATTGAAGCTAGAAAGCTTTTCATGGAGCTTGATGAAGAAGAAGAAGAACTCATGAATAATTTATCCAAATGAATTATTGCACCCATGGTTGAGTTAAAGCTATCATGCTTAACTCATGTAGAGAATTAACTCATGGCTATGGTTAATAGTTGGGTCAAGTAAAATATCTTAAGGAATGACAAAAGAGTGGACTTTGTCAAAGTTCTACAAGCTTCTCCAAGCTTAAAACTTTGACCAAGTCTTTTGCTCTTTTGTAATAACTTAAGAACTAATCAAAACCCTAATTTAACCCTAGCATAGTATAAGTCTCAACACCCATTTTGTATGTATCATCAAACATGACACAATACATGTACACAAATATACATATCACATATATATACAATGTGCACATCAAGTGAGAAAAGAAATCATTAGTGAGCTAAATATTAGTTAATGTAATATAATATATCAGATATATAATTATATATTAAATTATTAAATCAACTCTTGATTTAATAATCCGGCTATAATACATGTAACCGACCGATATCACAAATCGCGAGATTAGAATGCGGTATCACATACTCGCATTAATTTCGGTCCCGCACATATCACATATGTGCTCCTACTCCATTTCGCATGAACCAGGAAACCTCTATGTAGGACTCTAAAGACTCGTCAATACGCCGGCAGTAGGTGATGATCATATCAAACACCCACAAGCCGCAAGCGGTCTGCTAAACGTAACGGTCACCCGGGTATTGAGCGATTAGAAGATCAACAAGCAAGCCTGCTATAACTCCGGCGAATCCAATCAGTAACACTACCGTATAGTCCGGTCTCTTCATCTGATATGTCGCATATCACAGTCTGGGGGGTGGTTTAACGTCAGACCCTAATAGCCCGATAAGTCATGCCGATGCAAGGTCCATAACGGTTCAAGAAATTACTAGTAACACTTACCAATAAATCTCAGCAACCCTGACCAGGGATTTCCTGTTATGGCCAATCGAGCACAACGCAACATCAACCCCCAACACCGGGAGAGACGAAACCCCTCTTATCGCTCATTGCCTCCATATGATTCGGGACTGTACCCAAAAGCCACCGTTTTGCATGATCTCTTGACCATGTAATGGTGGAAATCAAAGCATAGTGGGAATCATATAAGACTCTATGACGATCTCGGGTCTACAGGCTAACCTGTACTAGTGTCACCAGAGAACTGCTATCCGACGATAGGTATAATACCATCTAGGAGTTCTCGGCAAGTCCGTCCAATGTACCCAGTCTCTACTGAGCACCCGTATGCCTTCTCTGATGTCAAAAACCAATGGATATGGGATCATCCATCGCCCATCATATGGGTCAAGAAGCCCATACGTTAGTCTACTCTGGAGTACCGATGCCCTGTCTCGATACTCCCACGACTAGGAACATTTGAAGGATGTACTTATCGACTACCATGTCCCCACTAGTATGATCTGCATCATAATCCTGGTAGTCAAGTAATCATCCTAAGGGTTTTATCAATATGCGATTGCAAAACAGTATTTGTTTTTATGTTAAGATAAAGTGCAACCAGATAGTATACTATCATGTCGAGCAAGAAAGTCCTTCCTATATATGTCCAAGCATCCACTACAATATATATCGCATGTACAGTAATGGCCTCTAGGGCATACATATAACTAACAATCTCCCACTTGCACTAAGTCCATTTGTTGTAGTATCCAATACCCAAAAATATAGCAGAGGTTTTAGTATCCCATACTCAACCATTGTAGAGAAGTCTCTCTAGGGGTAAGGCCTTTGTGAGTGGATCTGCTGTGTCAACCTTCTGGTCCACTCTCCTAATCTCGATCCCTTGGAGATCAACCATCTCCTTGATCAGGTGATACTTGCCTCAGAATATGTCTGGAACGCTGATGGGACTCTTCCAACATACCGTCCCTCGACTGAGGGTAAAGACAATGCCTGTGACTGACTCTCAGTCAACTTATCACTCTGGAAGCTGGAACCAAGAACTTTCTTTTAGTGCTTCTCAAGTACTTAAGAATGTCCTCCACAGCTGTCCAGTGATTCTCTCCAAGATCCGATTGATTCCTGATCACTACACCTAATGAGTCATCTACATCTAGTCTGGTACATAACATCGCACACTCTAATAGAGCCTACTGCCGAAGCATAGGATATCCTTTGCACGCGAACTCTTTCCAAATCAGTATTGGAGAGAGTGATCCATGAGTAAGTGGGCGAACCACCATGCTTAGAATCATCTATACTAAACACCTTTAGTATAGTGTTTATGTACCTGGATTTAGGACACTCCCAACATCCTCATAGATCTATCACCATAGATCATAATCTACAAGATGTAGTAGGTATCATCCAGATCTTATATTGAGAATCTCCGTGATAAGAGGAGCTTGGCCGAGTGTAGCATAGGAAACCATTTCCTATCAGGAGTATGTCATCTACGTATAATACGTGAAAGACAACCTTACTCTCTAAAGCTTTCTTGTATATACAAGGTTCATCTACCATTTTGATGAAGTCAAACTCTTTGACTATCACATCAAAACAGACGTTCCAGCTTCCTGAACCCGGTTGGGCCATCATCTCATGATGCAATCCTCGCTCCCACTGTCACCGAGAAGATCGTAGTATCTCTCGAGTGGATGAGGAAACCTACCAGATTTGCGGAGAGCCTGAGATTCGTCGGAAACTATTGAATTCTTTGGTTTTACCAAATCATCAGCTGTTAGTTTGTCTAGCTGGAACTGCTTCCAGTTCTACCTCATGACCACTTAATTTCTTCACAAGAAATTCCTTTTCTAAAAAGGTGGCATACTGAGAAACAAAACACCTTTTGCTCCTTAGTTAGGTAGAAGATATTCCTAAACTAATGTTTGGGATATCCCGACAAACTCTCACAACTGACCTTGCCTTGAGCTTGTCCGGATTTTGCTTTTCAACATAGGTCGGACAACCCCATATCTTAACTCGTTTAAGACATGGTCTCTTCCCATACCATATCTCATATGTAGTGGTAGGCCCTGATTTGGATGGAATCCTATTCAATAGGTATGCAGCTTCTCAAGTGCATAACACCCAAAAGAAAACATGTAACTCAACAGTACTCATCATAGAGCGCACCATATCTCATAGGGTCGATACCTCCGCCCCGATATACCGTTGTGCTGTGGTGTATACGAAGGAGTAAGCTGAGAGACAATCACATTCTCCTTTTAGAAACTCCAGGAACTTTATGCGCAAGTATTCTCCTCCTCGATAACATCGTAGTACTTTAATACTTTTACCCGTTTGGTTCTCAAAAGAACCAACCTTGGCATTTGTAGACATGGGACCATATACATCATTATGTATCTGTCCCAAGAGTTCAATAACTCTTTCTCTGTTTCCAGTAAACGGAGTATTTGTCATTTTATCTTTGAGACAAGACTAGCAAGTAGTATAAGATGAAAATTCGGATAGATTCTCATATTCATCCTTATGTAACTTAGCTGGTCGTGTAGCATTGATATGACCTAGTCTACAATACCTCAAGAAGGATTCGCTCATTCCTGAACTGCTCTTCTTGTCTGTGTTCTATATATTTTGAACCGTGGTTTGATTTAGAACATATATGTTATTATATAATGTGCCTGATCGAATCAACTCTTGATTCAAAAAAAAAAAATGTTCACAACATTATCCTCCAATACAGAATTATATCCTTCTTTAACTCAGTAAAGAACATGATGTAATGTTGTATATCAGGTTCGGTATGTAATAACATTTGTTCAGAATCAATGTATTAATACAAGGTGATATCTGCCAACTGATTTGGCTGCAACAATTGCACCATTCTCTAACACTTAGAGACATATCACCCATTCTCAGTTCTCTACCTTTCTGTAGCCTATGTAACATATTACATATGCGGGATCCTGATCTGGTATCACATACCCAGGACCTAGAAGATACAAAAAAAAAACAATTCTCGGTAATAAGGACACCCGAAGAATATGCATTAACATGCACTTTCTTTGAATTGGGTGGCATGGGAATCCGGATATTCCCCTATTTCCTGTTCAGTCTTATAATAATTATTAGAAAGAACGGAACCAACGTTTCCTAGCCCGGTATAATAAGTAGGTTCGGTCAATACATCCATATTATTATTTTGATTAAGGCGTGACATTTTTGCAACTTGGAGAGAGAGAGAGAGAAGAAAACACTCTGCGTGTGTTTTTGCAAGATTAGATTTGGTTATCATTTTATCTAATCAGGATGGCTCCCACTGTTTTAGTCAAATCTTCTTTCAAACCCTAAAAGGTAAGACTAGCCGGGATTAATTACACCGTATAAGTTTGCCAATCTTTCGGCTAGGCCAGTGTCGGCACTTTGAGGGAGGTTCCCCGTGCTTTTGCACGGACCTAATTAAAAAACACCTTGTTTTCCCACCGGCGTAACCCCGTTAACACCTTTCTAGACACCTACTTTGATCGGCTAATTGTAATGTGTAATACTCTCCCAGGTGCAACTCTTACTCGCAGTGGGTATCGAGATCCAACTATCTCATAGAAGGTATGCAATCTCATTGCAAATTTCAACACTTGAAATTCCCGATAATACTTTTTACCCCTAGTACCTATGATCTTGGTTATGGTCAACATATCATAAGCACTAGTCAAGTTCTATCCGTCATTTCATGGTTAATTAGACCCACCCACATGACCCTCGGCTATGGTCGACATAATCATGTGACTATCCTAACTAATCGCATCATATGCTGTATAGGAAAAACATCACTTAGCTACCGTACACTACGCCTCGGCTATGGTCGACATACGCAGCACGAATACTAAGTACTCTATTTCCTAAAATGACGGAGGGCTACGCAGGTTTTTAAGAAAACCATGAGCGTAATGAACTTGATATCGTTGTAGAATCAAGTGAATTTTAAAAGAAGTGTTTTTGAGGCTTTTTTAGTTTCGCTAAAGAGGTCACTCCCGGTGAAGGGATCTCGACTCTTTCCTTATCAAATAAGGTGCAGGATATTTCACAAATACCACTATGCAAAGAAAAAACTATAGAAGAAATCAAAAGACAAACCGTGTTTGTAGCATCTGCTAGTTTCGCTAAAGAGGTCACTCCCGGTGAAGGGATCTCGGCTCTTTCCTTATTGAATAAGGTGCTGGATATTCTACAAGGAATACCGCTATGTAAAGCAAGAACTAGAGCTACCAGTTTTTAAACAAGTTTCTATAACATCTTTAGGTTTCTTTTTCTTTCATTAATTTCATTAATGAAGTCCCATTTATTTATACTTCCTAAGCATCACAGAAGAAACGAAAGCAACAATATTAATTATATCTCATATATATAATATATATGCATTCGTCTCAGGCAGTAATATGATCTCATCACACAACATTGCAGCAGAAGAATCACATATGAAATATTAGATATACTAGGAATTCCGTGTTTTAAGTTAAGCCAGTATAAAACACAGATTCCACGGTCGCGATGAATAGCCAAACCCACATCCCTAGACCCCTACGAGAGCGGCAAGCAACTCTACCAATTCTAGAGTTAGGAGACCCGGTCTCGACTTCTCGAGATGGTCTCCCACTGTACCCTAGAACCCGGTTACTTGTGCTCCCCGCCTTGGGTCTATCCTAATGCGGAAAAATAAATAATATACAATGGTGACATCATCCTCAATCCAGAAGTGCCCCAATAAAAGAATATTACATACAAAGAATTTACATGAATGAAAATGAAAAACTCTCATCTCACATAAAAATCCCGGCTATTCAAAACACGACGATCCAATATAACATATTACAGCAACACATAACATCATATATTATCAACGTAAGTAAATATGCGTATCCCAGTTGTCGTTGACATATAGCACCGAAATCAGCGATACACCACATATTACACTTACGGTCGCAGAAAAGAAAATGAAAAACTACAACATTTGGAATCCATAATCACTTTAGATATCTTAAATCCAAAATATCACATACTTCGCATTTCATGCCTAACTATATGAATTCCACATATTGTATCACATTCCGGATAAATAGACAATGTTAAACTTTCCGATCGAATAAACAAACACTCAAGATTTCCCAAATAGCTCAACACTTGAGCGGAGTTCAAAAAGTTCCAGAACATGTCACAACCACTATGAACCAGCCGTAGAAGGGTCAAACCAACGCCTCACATGTGGCAACGCTAAACTACCACAAACCATATGGTTCAGTGGCGGTTTTGACGGTCACATAATCGAGTTAAGGTTACGTTCTTCTAGAGGGTCCACATATTCGCTTACATGATTTTCTGAAAGTTTTAAACTCAGGAAAAAATCCAACATTTGAAAGTTTTCCGACAGGGGAAGAAGTGAGTTATGGATATCCGTTCGAACCTTTTAACACGTTCTAAATTACCCGGAAAACCTTAAACGAAGTTAAACTTTCCGATCGAATTAACGAGTTCCCAATATTTCCCTGAAAGCTCAACACTTGAGTAGAATTAAAAAATTCCCAGAAGCATGAAAAAATACCCAAGAATAAAGCCCTGAAGTATTAGCTCCTAACTTCTAAAGTTGGCCGCGGAACCGCCGCCATGGTTTGGCCACGGTTCGGCGGTCCCTTGAGCGAGTTATGGCTTCGTATTTCACAGTAATTCTTAGAATTCCCTGCATGATTTTTTGAGTATTTTTAATATGAAAAATTTCAACTTTTGAAAAAATTTCCAAAAAGTGGGATTTTTCGGGGTTTCGGAGTTCGATCGGACTTTAAACTTCGCCTACACAATGCCTAATGCTCTAGCTTGGCTCTGATACAACTGTAGGATTAGCTTATCACCTTGTGAAAGTTTTGGCAAGTATCAATCATGCTACTTTAAAATTTTTGGGGTGCTAAACATGTTAGTTATCTGTATGCCCTAGAGGCCATTACTATACATAGGATGTATATTGTAGTGGATGCTAGGACATATATAGGGAGGACTTTCTTGCTCGACATGATAGTATGCTATCTGGTTGCTCTTTACCTTAACGTGTACACTGATTGTCTCTCTGTTACATGTTGGTAAAGCCCTTAGGATGTGTACTTGACTACCTGGACTATGATGCGGATCATACTAGTGGGGACATGGTAGTCCGTAAGTACATCCATTAAAGTCCCTAGTCGTGGGTGTATCGAGACGGGGCATCGATATACCAGAGTAGACTAGCGTATACCTTCTCGACCCATACAGATGGGCGATGGATGATCCCATATCCATTGGTGTTTGACATCATAGATGATATACGGGTTCTCAGTAGAGACTGGGTACACTGGACGGACTCGCCGAGAACTCCCATATGGTATTATACCTTACGTCAGATGGCAGTTCTCTGGTGACACTGGTACAGAGTAGTCTGTTGACCCGAGATCGTCATAGAGTCTTGTGTGGTTCCCACTGTGCTTTGATTTCCATCTTACCACGTCCAAGAGGGCGTGCAAAACGGTGGTTTTTGGGTACAGTCCCGAGTCACATGGAGGCAATGAGCGATAGGAGGGGATTCGTCTCTCCCGGTATAGGGGGTTGATGTTGCGCTGTGTTCGATTGGCTATAACAGGAAATCCCTGGCCAGGGTTGCTGAGATTTACTGGTAAGTGTTACCAGTAGTTTCTCGAATTGTTATAGATCTCATATCGACACGACTTATCGAGCTATTGGGGTCTGACGTTTACCACCCCTAGGCGAGATATGCGACATATCAGACGATCAGACCGGACTGTACGGAAGTGTTACTGGTTGGATTCACAGGAGTGTGAGCGGGCTTGCTCGTCGATCTTCTGATCGCTCAATACCCGGGTGGCCGTTACGTTTAGCAGACCGCTTGCGGCTTGTGGGTGCTTGATATGATCATCATCTGCTGCCGGCGTATTGACGAGTCTTTAGAGTCCTACACAGAGGTTTCCTGGTTCAAGCGAAACGAAATAGGAGCGCATATGAGATATGTGCGGGACCGAGAATAATGCGTGTATGTGATACCGTATTCCATTCTCGCGATGAATGTATCGATTAGGTTATATGCGATATACCCTAGTTATCGAATCAAGGATTGATTCGATAAACCGATACATTGGATTCTAGTCGGTTATATATGATATGACCGGATCGTTAAATCAAGTGTTGATTTAATGATTTAATGTATAATTATATATTTGATATATTACTTTGCATTAACTAGTATCGGTTCACTTTAAATGGATATTCTCACTCGGGTGTGCGCATTGCATATGCGATATGATTTTGTGCACATGATTGTATCATGTTTGATGATACATGCTTTTTGGTTAAGTGTAAAGTATTAAACTATGGTTAAGTGGATGATTAGGGTTTTTACTTATTCATTTATTTGTTTATTTATTCATTTTTGGCAAAAGGAAAATGGTGGCTAATTTGGATATATGTTGAAACTTCATGAAGCTTTGACTTAGTCACCATTTTTGTCTTCATACCTAACCTAACCATTCACTTAACTTGAGTTTAGTCTCTACACTTAACCATGGTTGATTATGATAAGTATTCATTTATTTTCTATTTTCTAAATTAACTTATCATAACAATTTCTATCTTCTTCTTCATCTTGACACATGAAGAAACCTTCACTTCATCAATGGTGGATTGATGAAATGAGTGAGAAATCCAATTCTAAAGTCTACCCACTTCCTATTTCTTCATCCTCTACCTCTTGCCAAGTAGTAGAGTGTGTTTCCTTCACAAGTTTTCATGGCTTGGTGAAGGTGGAGCTTGATCTAGCGATGCCTCGACGTAGATCATCTTCGGCATGGACATCGACGACCTAGCTCACCATTTCTCCGACGAAGCCGACGCTAGAGCCCGGGAATTCATTTGGACAGCGAGGGGACTTCGTTGCGGAGCTATGGAGGTGGAGCACCGGATCTACAAAGGTTGTATTTCCGTATTCTTTATAGTTAAGTTGTTAACTAGTTTCTAGTTTCGCCTAAACTTTAGCCAACGATCCGTATTAGGGTTTCTCGGCACCTAGATTTTTTGAAATTGGCATGGTTGATACCTTGTGAGACCTCATTAGGGTGCCTAGGAACCCTACAGTAGTATCAGAGCCTAGCTAGAGCCTTAGGCGAAGTTTAGATGGAGTTTGAAGTCCGATCGAACCGAAAAACTAACCCGGAAATTGCTCTCTGTACTTTTTCTAAAATCGGGGATTTTTCCACATTAAAAATATGCAGAGAAACAAGCAGGATAATCTAAGAGTTACTGTGAATTTCGATGGACTAATTCCATCAATGAGCCGCGGATCCGCGGCACGAGCATGGCTCGTGCGACGGTTCCGCGGCCGTTTTGTCGTTTTGTGTATTTTGTTTTTCACAGTAATTCTCAGATTTCTGTGTTGGATTTTCTGGGAATTTTTAATATTTATTCAAGAGTTGAATTTTCTGGGATTGTTTTGGGGATTCGGAGTTTCGATCGGAGTATCAGATTTTGTCTATGTGGCTTTCCGGATAAATTTTAGAATATGTTAAAAAGTTCGACCGGATATAAATACCCAATTTTTCCCCTGTCGGGAAATTTCCAAGTGTTGGATTTTTCCGTAGTTTAACGACGTTCTAAGTAGTGCAAGTAGCGCGATGGACCCTCTAGAAGACAACAAACCTTAACTCGATTATGTGACCGTCTTGAACTGCCCTTTGAACCTTCGGGTTTGGGGCAGTACGGCATGCCACATGTGAGGCGTTGGCTTGACCCTTCTACGGCTGGACCGTTGGTACTGAGACACGAACTGAATGTTTTTAGACTTGTTTCATGTGTTGATCTGTATCGGGAAAACTTGGGTGTTCGATTGTTCGATCGGAAAGTTTGACATTTTCCATTTATCCGGAATGGGATACAATAATTGGAATTCACAAGAAGTTATGAGATAACTGAATGAATGTTATAAACATAGCAGTTTAGTCTCACTTGATCGGTTGCCACGGAATTTTGATGTGATCAAAGTCCGTCGCAATCACGTAGCGTACGCGGATACTCGCCGGGTAAACTTAATAGACAGCCTCACTCCATAGCCCCGACCAAATGACTGTAGGAGAACCCCGTCGCCGAAAGCATCCGTTCGGGTGCTCACGGCAGCGGTGTTCCGCCTTGGTGCACTTCGTCGACGGTATCGGGGGTGCAGCCGTCTACTGAAGTTTGCGACGAGCATTCGATCAAATTGTCGGGAATCCTGTTGAATTGCCCGACTTGGCATTGAAAAGTGTTTTCGATTTTGAGACTAAAATGCGGGGTTTATAATTGTTAGGCATGCGATGTCTGAAGAATTCATTTGGTCAGGCATGCGATGTCTGAGGTGGTTGCGGATTCCAACTGTTGTAGTTTTACACTTTCTTTTCTGTGACCGTAAGTGTAATATGTGATATCGCCGGTTTCGTTGCTATATGTCAACGACAATTGGGATATGCATATTTACTTACGTTGATGACATGTGATGTTATGTGTTGCTGGATATGTTATATTGGATCGTCGTGTTTGAATAGCCGGGGGTTTTTATGTGAGATGAGTGTTTTTCATTTTCATTCATGTAAAAACTTGTATGTAATATTCTTTTATTGGGGCACTTCCAGGTTGCGGAAGATGTCACCCTTTGTATATTATTTACTTTTCCGCACTAGGATTGACTCAAGGAGGGGAGCACAAGTAACCGGGTTCTGGAGTCCAGTGGGAGACTAACTCGAGGAGTCGAGTCCGGGTCTCCTAACTCCAGAATTGGTAGGGTTGCTTGCCGCTCTCGTAGGGGTCTAGGGGTGTGGGTTTTGCTATTCATCACGACCGTGGAATCGTGTTTTATACTGGCTCGTATTGAAAACACGGACGTCCTAGTATATCCAATATTTCATATGTTTCTTCTGCTGCGATATCTGTGATGTGATCATGTGATGTTCTGTGATAGATACAATATATAGTATATATGATATATTATATAGGCGTTATGTTTTACACCCGTGCTAGCCCTGCACCGCTCTGCCGTTAGTTACCTAACCTAACGGTGCACGAGGGGACATCGAGGCGAATGCGGATGGCATAAGTGTACGTCGTATTTATCTGTGATGTTTAGGTATATAAATGATGGGACTTCATTAATGTGATTAATGAAATAAAAGAAACCTAAGATGTTGTAGAATCGAATTTCAAAATAAAACAGGTAGCTACAGTTCTTGCTTTGCACAGCGGTATATGCGATATATCCTGCACCTTATTCGATAAGGAAAGGACCGAGATCTCTTCACCGGGAGTGACTCCTTTAGCAATAACTGGCAGATGCTACACACTCGGTTTGTCTTTTGATTGCTTTTAAGTGTTTTTGCTTTGCACAGTGATATATATGATATATCCCGCACCTCATTCGACGAGGAAAGGACCGACGATCCCTTCACCGGGAGTGACTCCTTTAGCAAAACTAGAAAAGCCTCAAAAGCACTCCATTTTAAAATCATTTGATTCTACAACGATATCAAGTTCATTACGTAATAGGTTTTCAGAAAAACCTGTCGTAGCCCTCCGTCATTTCAGATAAGTCCTGTTTAGTATTCGTGCTGCGTTTGTTGACCTTGTCAAGGCGCAGTGTGCGGTAGCTAACCAGTATTTATCTGCTTATGCATATGATGCAGATTGGGTTAGGGTAGTCGTACGACCTTGTTGACCTTGTCAAGGGTCGTGCGGGTGGGTTTGATTCAATCAAGAAATGACGGGTTGAACTTGACTTGCGGTCTATGGTTTGTTGACCTTGTTAAGGTCATAGACCGTTTGGGGCAAAATATTATCGGGAATTTCAAGTGTTGAAATTTGCAATGAGATTGCATACCTTCTATGAGATAGTTGGATCCCGATACCCGCTGCGAGTAAGAGTTACTCCTGGGAGAGTTTTATACATTACAATTAGCCGATCAAGTAGGTGTCTAGAAAGGTGTCAACGGGGTTACGCCTCTGGGAAAACGAGGTTTACATTAATTAGGTTCGTGCGAAAGCACGGGGGACCTCCCTCAAAGTACCGACACTGGCCTGGCTGAAAGATTGGCGAACTTGTAATGTGTAATTAATCCCGGCTAGTCTTTCCTTTTAGGGTTTGAAGGAAGATTTAATAAAAAGCAGTGGGAGCCATCCTGATTAGATAAAATAATAACCAATCTATTCTTGCAAGAGCGCACGCTGAGTGTTTTCTTCTCTCTCTCTCCAGGTAGCGACCATATCACGCCTTAATCAAGATAATAATACGGATTATTGACCGAACCCGCTTGTTATACTGAGCTGGGGAACGTTGGTCCCGCTCCAACTTATAATTGTTATAAGACAGAGCAGGAAATTGGGGATTACCAGAATTCCCTTGCCGCCCAAACGAAGAGAGTGCATGCTGATGCATCATTTTCGGGTGTGTGTTCTTTATGGAGAACTGTTTTCTCAGTATCCTTTACGTCCTGGGTATGTGATACCGGATCAGGATCCCGCATATGTAATATGTTACATGGGCTACAGATAGGTAAAGAACTGAGAACGGGTGATAAGTTTCATGAGACAGAAAACGGGGCAAGTGTTGCAGCCAAGTCTGTTGGTCACTGTCACCCTGTATTACAAATACATTGATTCTGAACGAATGCTGTTAGATACCGAACCTGATATACAAAATCATATCAGTCTCTTTATTAGTAAAGAAATGATAAAATTTTGTATTGTTGGATAATGTTTTGAACATTTCCTATATCAAAAGTTGATCGGTTCAGGCACGTTATCTAAAAGCATTGCTGTTCTAAATCAAACTACAGTTCTTAGTATACAGAACACACACAAGAGGAAGAGTTCAGAACTGAACGAATTCTTCTTGAGGCATTGTAGACTAGGTCAGATCAATGTGACCCGACCAGCTAGAGTTACATATAGATGCATATTTAAATCAGTTTGAATTTACATCTTGTGAAACTCGCCAGTCATGTCATAAAGATAAGATGACCATAGCTCCGTTTACTGGAAACAGAGAAAGTGTTAGTGAACTCTTGGGATGATACATGTTGATGTATGTAGGTCCCCTGTCTACACTAGCCAAGACCGGTTCTTTATACTTCATTACATTCTCTGATAATCTCTCAAGATTCAGACATATGTTCCTGCTGAAACACAAGTCCGAACCTTTTGAGATATTCATAGAATATAAGTTAGAAGTAGAGAACCAATAAGGGTATAAGTATTATGTCCTTTGATGTGATCGAGGAGGAGAATACTTGAGCACGGAAATCCTGGACTTTTCTAAAGGAGAATGAGATTCTCTCTCAGCATTACTCCTCCGTATACACCATAGCACGATGGTATATCGGGGCGAAGCAATCACACCCTATATGATATGGTGTGCTCTATGATGAGTATTACTGAGTTACCTATTTCCTTCTTGGGGGTTATGCACTTATGAAGTTGCATACCTATTGAATAGGGTTCCAATCAAATCAGTTGCCTACCATTTCATATGTGATATGGAAAGGGAAGCGCCCATATCTTAAGTTAGTTAAGATTTGGAGTTGTCCGGCCTATGTCTAAAAGCAAAATCCGGACAAGCTCGAGGCAAGATCTGTTATGTATAACTGGAAATGTTCCAGCTATACAAAATGCAGCTGATGATTTGAAAGAACCAAAGGATTTGATAGTTACCAACGAACCTCAGCCTCTCCGCCGATCTAGTAGGGTTCCTCACCCACCTGAGAGATACTTCGGTTTCTCTATGACAGTGGGAGCGAGGATTGCATCATGAGATGATGACCCAACTAGTTTCGAGCAGCCCATCGAGAGTGACGACTCTGTAAGAATGGCTGGATGCTTAGTGATCTGAGATGGAATCCTTATACACCAACAAAGTATGGACTTTGGTTGCTATATCTGAAGGGTTAAATCCCCATCAGGAGCAAGTATATCTTGAGAAGATTACTTGGTGTACATGGAAAAGTTGAGACTTTCAAAACTAGACTTGTTAAAGGTTTGCATCATTGACCAGGTATGGATCATGACGAAACCTTTTCTAAGGAGCTATGCTTAAGTCCATCCAGATCCTACTTGTCACGGCTACATACCATGACTGCGATATCTGGTGATTGGGTGTCTTGACTGCTTTTCTAAATGATGATTTAGAAGAGAGCGTCTATAAGTACACAGCCAGAGGGCTTCGTAGACAGTGGGAGCAGCGAAAACGTGTGCAAGATGCTTTATTTGATAAAGCAGGCATCGCGGAGTTAGAACATCTATTTTGATGAATTAGTCAAAGAAGTTGACATCATCAAAATGGTAGATGAACCTTGTATAAACAAAAAGGTAGTAGGGAGTATGGTGGTGATCCTCGTAGAGTACGTGGATGACATACTCTTGATAAGAAAGGAGTTTCTTATGCTACGCTCGATCAATCTCCGTTTATCACAAAGATTCTCCATAAAGGATCAAAGTGATACCTACTAAATCCTGGGTTTTGGACCTATGAGATAGATCTAAATGGATGTTAGGATTCTCACTAGTTGCAGTGAGATGGTATCAACCGATCTTGGGGAGAATCACTGGAAGGGTTCCAGAGTGATAAGAACGACTGAATGTCAGTCACAGGCATTGTCTTTACCCTAAGCAAAGGGACGGTATGTTGGAAGAGTTCCAAGCTAGATACTGTGACATACTAGACGATAAAGGCAGGATACATCGCTACTTAAGATGCTACCAAAGAGGCTGTTTGGGTGTATATTGGTTCATGAGATGAACTATGTTCCTCCCATTGTGTGACAATGGAGTTGTGGCTTATGCCAAGGAACGTCCGTCCCATCAGTGATCCAGACATATTCTAAGGCAGTATCACCTGATCATGGAGATGGTTGATCTCCAAGGAGATCGAGGTTAGGAGAGTAGACTCAGAGGACAACACAGCGGATCCACTCACAAAGGCCTGTTCCCAGAGAGAGATTTTTATGGGATGGTTGAGTATGAGATACTACAACCACTGCTATCAGATGGCCCTAGTGCAAGTGGGAGATTGTTAGTTATATGTATGCCCTAGAGGCCATTACTATACATAGGATGTATATTGTAGTGGATGCTAGGACATATATAGGGAGGACTTTCTTGCTCGACATGATAGTATGCTATCTGGTTGCTCTTTACCTTAACATGTACACTGATTGTCTCTCTGTTACATGTTGGTAAAGCCCTTAGGATGTGTACTTGACTACCTGGACTATGATGCGGATCATACTAGTGGGAACATGGTAGTCCGTAAGTACATCCTTCAAAGTCCCTAGTCGTGGGTGTATCGAGACGGGGCATCGATATACCAGAGTGGACTAGCGTATACCTTCTCGACCCATACAGATGGGCGATGGATGATCCCATATCCATTGGTGTTTGACATCAGAGATGATATACCGGTGCTCAGTAGAGACTGGGTACACTGGACGGACTCGCCGAGAACTCCCAGATGGTATTATACCTTACGTCAGATGGCAGTTCTCTGGTGACACTGGTACAGAGTAGTCTGTTGACCCGAGATCGTCATAGAGTCTTGTGTGGTTCCCACTGTACTTTGATTTCCATCTTACCACGTCCAAGAGGGCGTGCAAAACGGTGGTTTTTGGGTACAGTCCCGAGTCACATGGAGGCAATGAGCGATAGGAGGGGATTCGTCTCTCCCGGTATAGGGGGTTGATGTTGCGCTGTGTTCGATTGGCTATAACAGGAAATCCCTGGCCAGGGTTGCTGAGATTTACTGGTAAGTGTTACCAGTAGTTTCTCGAATTGTTATAGACCTCATATCGACACGACTTATCGAGCTATTGGGGTCTGACGTTTACCACCCCTAGGCGAGATATGCGACATATCAGACGATCAGACCGGACTGTACGGAAGTGTTACTGGTTGGATTCACAGGAGTGTGAGCGGGCTTGCTCGTCGATCTTCTGATCGCTCAATACCCGGGTGGCCGTTACGTTTAGCAGACCGCTTGCGGCTTGTGGGTGCTTGATATGATCATCATCTGCTGCCGGCGTATTGACGAGTCTTTAGAGTCCTACACAGAGGTTTCCTGGTTCAAGCGAAACGAAATAGGAGCGCATATGAGATATGTGCGAGACCGAGAATAATGCGTGTATGTGATACCGTATTCCATTCTCGCGATGAATGTATCGATTAGGTTATATGCGATATACCCTAGTTATCGAATCAAGGATTGATTCGATAAACCGATACATTGGATTCTAGTCGGTTATATGTGATATGACCGGATCGTTAAATCAAGTGTTGATTTAATGATTTAATGTATAATTATATATTTGATATATTACTTTGCATTAACTAGTATCGGTTCACTTTAAATGGATATTCTCACTCGGGTGTGCGCATTGCATATGCGATATGATTTTGTGCACATGATTGTATCATGTTTGATGATACATGCTTTTTGGTTAAGTGTAAAGTATTAAACTATGGTTAAGTGGATGATTAGGGTTTTTACTTATTCATTTATTTGTTTATTTATTCATTTTTGGCAAAAGGAAAATGGTGGCTAATTTGGATATATGTTGAAGCTTCATGAAGCTTTGACTTAGTCACCATTTTTGTCTTCATACCTAACCTAACCATTCACTTAACTTGAGTTTAGTCTCTACACTTAACCATGGTTGATTATGATAAGTATTCATTTATTTTCTATTTTCTAAATTAACTTATCATAACAATTTCTATCTTCTTCTTCATCTTGACACATGAAGAAACCTTCACTTCATCAATGGTGGATTGATGAAATGAGTGAGAAATCCAATTCTAAAGTCTACCCACTTCCTATTTCTTCATCCTCTACCTCTTGCCAAGTAGTAGAGTGTGTTTCCTTCACAAGTTTTCATGGCTTGGTGAAGGTGGAGCTTGATCTAGCGATGCCTCGACGTAGATCATCTTCGGCATGGACATCGACGACCTAGCTCACCATTTCTCCGACGAAGCCGACGCTAGAGCCCGGGAATTCATTTGGACAGCGAGGGGACTTCGTTGCGGAGCTATGGAGGTGGAGCACCGGATCTACAAAGGTTGTATTTCCGTATTCTTTATAGTTAAGTTGTTAACTAGTTTCTAGTTTCGCCTAAACTTTAGCCAACGATCCGTATTAGGGTTTCTCGGCACCTAGATTTTTTGAAATTGGCATGGTTGATGCCTTGTGAGACCTCATTAGGGTGCCTAGGAACCCTACAAAACAAACCCTAACCAAGATCTTAACTAGAGACTTAGGGTTAAACAAGATATGTAAACACTTTATATCTAAGTGAACAAGGAATACAACCTTTGTAAACCGGTCCTTCACTTCAATAACTCTGTGTAGTAGTCCCTTCGCTGCGATCATGAACTTCCGGACTCTAGAGAGGCTCCCATGAAGAAACGAACAAGCTTGCTTCGAAGTCTTCGAGGCCGAAGATGATCTACGTCGAGGAGACACTAGCTCATGCTATCTCTTCACTAATTGTGTAGATTAGTGAAGCAAACACACTCTACTAAATGACAAGTAGCAGAGGATGATGAAGTAGGAAGTTTGCTCACTTTAGAAATCATTTTCTCACATTTTATCTCATACCTCCATTGAAGCTAAAAAGATTTTCATGGAGCTTGATGAAGAAGAAGAACTCATGAACAATTCATCCAAATGAATTATTGTACCCATGGCTGAGTTAAAGCTATCATGCTTAACTCATGGCTATGGTTAAGGGTTGGGTCAAGTAAAATATCCTAAGGAATGACAAAAGAGTGGACTTTGTCAAAGTTCTACAAGCTTCTCCAAGCTTAAAACTTTGACCAAGTCTTTTGCTCTTTTGTAATAACTTAAGAAATAATCAAAACCCTAATTTAAACCTAGCATGGTATAAGTCCCATACACTCATCTTGTATGTATCATCAAATATGATACAATACATGTACACAAATATACATATCACATATATATACAATGTGCACATCAAGTGAGAAAAGAAATCATTAGTGAGCTAAATATTAGTAATATAATATATCAAATATATAATTATATATTAAATTATTAAATCAACTCTTGATTTAATAATCCGGCTATAATACATATAACCGACCGATATCACAAATCGCGAGATTAGAATGCGGTATCACATACTCGCATTAATCTCGGTCCCGCACATATCACATATGCGCTCCTACTCCGTTTCGTATGAACCAGGAAACCTCTATGTAGGACTCTAAAGACTCGTCAATACGTCGGCAGTAGGTGATGATCATATCAAACACCCACCAGCCGTAAGCGGTCTGCTAAACGTAACGGCCACCCGGGTATTGAGCGATCAGAAGATCAACAAGCAAGCCTGCTATAACTACTGCGAATCCAATCAGTAACACTACCGTACAGTCCGGTCTCTTCGTCTGATATGTCGCATATCACAGCCTGGGGGGTAGTTTAACGTCAGACCCTAATAGCCCGATAAGTCATGCCGATGCAAGGTCCATAACGGTTCAAGAAATTACTGGTACCACTTACCAATAAATCTCAGTAACCCAGGCCAGGGATTTCCTGTTATGGCTAATCGAGCACAACGCAACATCAACCCCAATACCGGGAGAGACGAAACCCCTCCTATCGCTCATTGCCTCCATGTGATTCGGGACTGTACCCAAAAACTACCGTTTTGCACTATCTCTTGACCGTGGTATGGTGGAAATCAAAGCACAGTGGGAATCATACAAGACTCTATGACGATCTCGGGTCTACAGACTAACCTGTACCAGTGTCACCAGATAACTGCTATCCAACGATAGGCATAATACCATCTAGGAGTTCTCGGCAAGTCCGTCCAGTGTACCCAGTCTTTACTGAGCACCCGTATGCATTCTTTGATGTCAAACACCAATGGATATGGGATCATCTATCGCCCATCATATGGGTCAAGAAGCGCATATGCTAGTTTACTCTGGAGTACCGATGCCCTGTCTCGATACTCCCACGACTAGGAACATTTGAAGGATGTACTTATCGACTACCCTATCCCCACTAGTAGGATCTGCATCATAATCCTGGTAGTCAAGTATATAAGAGATATGTATGCCCTAGAGGCCATTACTGTACATGCGATGTATATTGTAGTGGATGCTTGGACATATATATGGAGGACTTTCCTTCTCGATATGATAGTATGCTATCTGGTTGCACGTTATCTTAACATGTACTCTGATAGTCTCTATGTTACATGTTGATAAAGCCCTTAGGATGAGTACTTGACTACCAGGACTATGATGCAGATCATACTAGTGGGGACAGTGTAGTCGCTAAGTACATCCTACAAATGTTCCTAGTCGCAGGTGTATCGAGACAGGGCATCGATATACCAGAGTAGACTAGCGTATGCTTCTTGACCCATATAGATGGGCGATGGATGATCCCATATCCATTGATGTTTGACATCAAAGATAGTATACGGGTGCTCAGTGGAGACTGGGTACACTGGACGGTCTCGCCGAGAACTCCCAGATGGTATTATACCTCACGTCAGATGGCAGTTCTCTGGTGACATTGGTATAGGTTAGTCTGTAGACCCGAGATCATCATAGAGTCTTGTATGATTCCCACTGTGCTTTGATTTCCATAATACCACGTCCAAGAGGGCATGCAAAACGGTGGCTTTTGGGTACAGTCCCGAATCACATGGAGGCAATGAGCGATAAGAGGGGTTTCGTCTCTCCCGGTATAGGGAGTTGATATTGCGCTGTGTTCGATTGGCTATAACTGGAAATCCCTGGCGAGGGTTGCTGAGATTTACTGGTAAGTGTTATCAGTAGTTTCTCGAACTGTTATGGACCTCATATCGACATGACTTATCGGTTATTGGGGTCTGACCACCCCTAGACTGAATATGCGACATATCAGACGAAGAGACCGGACTGTACGGGAGTGTTACTGATTGGATTCGCAGGAGAATGTACAGGCTTGCTTGTTGATCTTCTGATTGATCAATACCTGGATGGCTGTTACGTTTAGCTGACCGCTTGCAGCTTGTGGGTGTTTGATATGATCATCACCTACTGCGGGCGTATTGACGATTCTTTAGAGTCTTACACAGAGGTTTTCTTGCTCAGGCAAAATGGAGTAGGAGCACATATGTGATGTGTGCGGGACCAAGAATAATACGATATGAGATATCGTATTCTATTCTCGCGATATATGATATCGGCCGGGTATATGTGATATAGCCGGGTCATCGGATCATGTGTTGATTCGATGAAATGGTACATGTTATATTAGTCGGTTATATGCAATATTGCCGGATTGTCGGATCAAGTGTTGATTCGATAATTTAATGTATAATTATATATGTGATATATTACATTACGTTAACTAATATAAGCTCGCTTTATTGATTCATTTTCTCACCGGATAATACATTGATATATATGCGATATATGTTAATTGTATTATTTTCTTTTGTTGCAAAATATATTATATATGTGATATATAATATTGTAACAAGTTATGATTACAAATACAACATGATTTGTGGAGATTAAACATGTTAGGGTTTGGTTTGGGTTAGCATTTGGGTTAGCTTTTTCTTGAAGCTTCTAGAAGCTTTATTTTGTTTTAAGCTTGGATATTTTGTTTGGATATTTTGTTATGATATTTCTTAACCCAACCCAAACCCTTTATCCTAGTTAAATCTCTACAAGGGTTAAACCTTCATTCTTAACCCATGGTTGATTTGTAACCATCACAATGATTTTCATTTTTCATCACAAAAGCTTTCTTCTTCTTCCTCCTCCTTGAAAAACTTTCTAGCTTTTTGACTTGTGATGTTTAAAGTGATAAATTAAAACAAAAAAGAGCAAAATTCCTACTTCATCATCCTCATCTATTCTAGTCACTTAGATTAGAGTGTTCACTTCACTAATACTTGATTCGAGAAGTAAAAACTTGATCTTGAGATTCTTCAAGGTAGATCATCTTCGAAAAGGATGATTTCAAGCAAGAATGGATCATTCGACTTATGGAGCCTCTCTTGAGTCCGAAAGATCATGGATCGTGGCAAAGGGACTACTACTCGAAGCTTATGAAGCGAAGGAATGGACTACAAAAGTTGTAATCCCCCTCTCTTAGATGTAAAGTTGTTTACATGAATGTTAAACCTAATTCTCTAGTTAAGATCTTGGTTAGGGTTTGTTTAGCACCCCAAAAATTTCAATATGGCATGAGTGATGCCTTCCTAAACCTTGCTAAGGTGCTATACTAACCCTACAGTAGTGTTGGGGTAAAAATTTACACCCCGGTTGACCAAGTCAAAATCCAAGTCAACCCCAAGCCAAGTGGGCCCAAGCCCAGACCCAGTGGGGCCCATGTCCGGGTCGAGCCCGAACATGAAGCGGCCGGCCTTCCCCACGCCAAGATAAAATTTTTGTAATAAATAATTTTGTTGTATTTCTTTTATTTTATTTTATGGATAAATGTAAGAAAAATAGGCATAAAGCCAAATTTTTGTAAAGCCCATGGCTTATGTGCAAAAAGAAATGGCACATGAGCCATGGGATAGGCAAAATGCCATTTTGTGAAGCCCAAGGGGCTATGTGTAAAGTGTGTAGCCTATAAAGACAAGGATAATGAAATATCCCAACAACTTTTTCTCTCTCTAAAAAAAAACTTTCCAGATCTGAGATCTTTCTTCTTCTTCAAGGTTCCAAAACCTTCTTCTTTCTCTTGAATTAAATCAAGAGTTTTAATCTTCTTTTTATAAAACAAATTAGTTTTTCACCACAAAACCCACAAAGGGGAACTTGGTTCTGTCATCAGATCTCAAAAAGGAGAGATTTTGAGATTTCACATCTCTTGATCTTCAAGATCCAGCAAGCAACAGGAGGAAGAAAAAGAACCCCTTCCATTAACCCCAAAACACATTCAGGAGTCCAACTCCTCTCTGATTTCTCTTTTGAGAAATCCCTTTTTAGGCTAAAAGCCCTCTTTTCCTCACCAGCGCGCTAGCGCTCGAGCAATTTGCGCCCACGTGCCAACACGTGGCGCGCGCGCTTGCGCTGTGCAAGGCGTCCACGTGCCGACACGTGGCGCGCGCGCTTGCGCTGCGCAAGGCGCCCACGTGCCGACACGTGGCGCGCGCGCTTGCGCTGCGCAAGGCGCCCACGTGCCGACACGTGGCGCGCGCGCGCCTAGACGTTGGTCCCATGCATTCTTTGGATGTCTTTTTTCCCCTTTATTCATATATATATGCATATATATGTATATATATACATTTGTATACAAATGTACACACACATACTCCGCAACATTCTCCCCCTCCAAAAAAATTTTCGGGCCGGGGCGCTGCCCCGAACCCCGCAAGGGAGCTGCTAGCCCCCTTGACCCCCAGCCTGCTATCCGGGTAGAGGGACCCCCGTAAAAACTCTGCATGGCTCCCGATATATCCAAAACCCCCCTTTTTTCAAAACAAAACACATGTACACTGCACATTGAGTTCGCATGACCAGTTTAACCCGTCAATCGGTAGTTCCCTCGCTCCAAAGGCGAGGGGTAATTAACGGCAGCTTAGTCCGCGGCTGCCGGAGATTCGGATCCCCACAATCATTAAACCCCGGCCTACCCTAGGCAGGGGGAATCTGTAGTACGCCTGACAAGCGCGCGCGTATTCCCATCTCACTGGGGTGACGAAAAACACCCTACAGATTCTGGCACGCCCGGTGGGACATATCTCTCCTCCCATATTTCGGGTTAAACGTTCATGCGAACTCAATCAATATACATACCTGTATTTATACTAAAAATAATGCTTTTTCATGCAGATTTTCAAGCAATCAACCTCCGACGACAATGTCTCCCCAGAAGAATTCAGCTTCCAACGTGACCCCGATTCCGTACGTGGTCAAGATCAACGCTCGTGTGGTTCTCCCCGCAAGCCTCAGTCGACAGTGGGAGGAACCGCCCCGCCAGTTTGGCTCCGTCATCATCTACCCTTCCGGAAGCGCTCATCTAGCAGAGATCCCGGTGGAACAGGTGGCCAAGCCGGTCTCAAGGGGTAAGAGGCCAAATGTCGTGATCGCCAAGGCACCACAACTGAAGCTTAAGACGGTGTCTGAACGATTCTCTGGTGCTCCAGCAGGGGGCAAGAACTCCGGTACAAAGGGCAACATCAAATGTTGCGGACGAGCTCAGGCAATGACTCCAATAAATGCACAATTGAGCGTATCTCCGAGGCCCTCCATCGCCCGGTCTGCGGCGTCTTCCCAAAGAGCCGAAGTTTGCCAGGTGCTTAGAACAGAAAAGTTAAGGTAGAAGCGGCTCAGGTATCGAGCCAACAAGAGGGCCAAGGCTTCGGCCAAATGGAATCGTGTGAAGTTCCAAGTGCAGGGTTGCCCCGCGATGACGACTGAGTCGGACGTAAGAATCAGCAATTCCTTCGAGCCTCTGAAGTGGGTTCAGAAAAACGTCATGACCGCCAGAATCAAGAAGACAGCGGTCCGAACAGTGCCACAAAGAGACGTGTCCCAGCCCCAACAGAAAAAGTATGACACTGTCCCTTCAAGAGTCTATCAAGCACTCTGTGTCGCACGAAAGCAGCGGGGCAAACCCAGAAAAGAAGCGCCAGCACCATTCAAGAACCTGGTTAGGCCAGCCGCCTTCAATCGACTACCAGCTACCGAAGCAAGGGGGTCAAGACAACGAGCCATGAAATCAGCCGCCAATGACAGAAAGACAGCCAAATATATCATCCATACGGTCTATATGGCGGGCGGGCGCCCCAGCGACAACCTTCGCAGCAAAAGCAAGGATGGGGCCACCACATCCCAGGCCCAATTTAGCCTGAATGTGGTTGCCGCTGCCCAAGAACAGCCGCCCCCGCTGGATGAAGAAAACCCTCTCGATGAGGATGATAGGCAGAAAGACCCCTCGGTTGATGCAGAGTCAAGCTCGGACAGCGAGGAAGAGCCGACTTTCCTCCCCAGGACTGCGGAGCAAGAGCTGCTTCAAGAGCTTCGAAAACAGCTCAGGAGCAAAGATAAAGAGATGGCCAAGCTCTATTCGAAGATTGACGACTTAACGAACGTGGTGATGCATCTTACGGTTCAAATTGCTCGAGCGCCTCCCAATCAAGCACAAGCCGCTGGTAATCAGCCGGGTGATGACAATCCGAGGCAGCCAATGCCTGTTCCTTCGGGTCCAAGACTGGTCGAGCCACATGAAAGCCGGCCACACTCCGCTTCTGGGGACGCCTTGGCCCCAGATAGCACTATCCCGCTAACACAGGATCGGATAATGGATTTGGTCACCAGCAAGGTTAAAACATTGGTGGCCGAAGCTGAAGCTCAGAAAGAAATCGGTAGTAGTGGGCGGCCATACCCCGCGCAGTACGATCTGATTGAGTTCCCAAGCGGCTACGTCATTCCTAAGTTCGGAAGATTTGATGGAACGGGGAATGCAAATCAGCACGTCGCCCACTTCAAAGCATCGTGCGGAAATACAGGGGGAAATGACGCGCTCCTTCTTCGTCAGTTTGTCAACAGCCTGACCGGCGTCGCCTTCGACTGGTATGCGAGTATACCGGACGGGTCCGTCATTACCTTTGCCCAAATGGAGTCCCTGTTTCGGCAAAGGTTCATGAGTGTCAGTGATAAGATCTCCATTGCCGACCTTGTGAGGACCAAGCCGGGGAAGAATGAAAGCAACACCGACTTTATTGCCCGATGGCGTAATCTCACGGTCAAGTGCGAACCGCCGCTGGAGCAGGACCAGTCCGTCAGCCTTCTCATTGGGAACCTCAGCAATTGGATGGTCCCATTCTTGTGTACAGCAGGCCTCAAGACGTTTCAAGAGCTAACCAAGAAAGTCCAAATACTGGAACGCTCAAAGCAAGAGTCCCCACCGGACTCTCAGAGAGACAAAACTTGGAAAAGCAAGCGGGACGACAGCCGTAGAAGCGGGAGTTCCAGCAGTACCAATGTCTTCAATGCGTCCGACAATGAATAAAAGCGAAGGGCGGGTGAATCCAAAACTAACCGGTCTCGAAAGCCATTGCTGGGAGGAGATGGGCCTTCCCTAGAGGAGAAGAAGAACAAGGTTTAATCTTTCAGAAGGGACAAGGTCCGTAAGATATTTAAAGATGCCTTGAACAACGGCCTACAATTGCCGGAGTCGAAAAGACCCCAAGAAGCAAAAATGACCGACAATCCCCTGTATTGCCCGTACCACCGAGTAGTGAGCCATGCGATCGAGGATTGCTATATCTTCAAAGACTGGGTCGAGAAGCAGTACGAGGCTGGAGAGATCGAGCTGTCCAAAAGCGTATTGGTGAACAATCAAGTTGCAACCGCCAACTTTATACAGACAGAAGTTGAAGCCTTCTGGGAGCAGACAGCTGAACCTGCTGCCCTGACAAACAACGAAACTGACTCATCGCGGCCTCCGTGGAGTACGCACATATCTAATAAGACGAAGAAGATGCTAAAGCTACTTCAGAAAGAGCCCAGGATGGAATGGGAAGGACAGAAGAAGCCTACCAGTCCAGCTGCCAATGCAGCTCCATCAGGCTCAAAATCCAAGAAGCTCAAGAAGAAGAAAAGTGCAGCTCGGCGTGGAAAAGTGTCTGCAGGGAAATCGACCATTCAAAAATATATCGATTCCCTCGAAGAATATGAACAAAAGGAAAGAACATTGATTCAATTGAAGGAGTTCTTCCATGTACAAGCGGCTGAAATTCTGGAGGAGTTAGAAGAAGACCCCAATGAAGAGATCCCAGTAGTGACCTACTACGCCATCCATCTTGGCAGCGACTCGGAAGAGGATCTCTGTTTTCCCGAAGAGGACGAAGAGCTCGCCACAACGGCCAATCAAATCCAGCTCAGAAGCGGCAGGGCTCTACCGCCAAATCAGGGCAACGCCCCAAAAGGGAAGGAAAAACAAGTCGCTAATGAAGAAGATGGCAGAGAACCGGCCGATGAAAACATAAGTCCTTCCTCGGTGGACTATAATGTCTTGGCACATCTCCGGAAGCTTCCGTCTCTCCTGAGCATCTACGACGCCTTGGTCCTATCTAAAGAGCTTAGAGATGTTCTCATCCATGCTCTACAAAACCCCGAGCGGTATCAGGCCCACTTTGCGAAAATTAATATGAAAGAAGCCCAGCACGCTTTGCATGCCGCCGCAGTCACATTTAAGGATGAAGACTTGCTACTGGGAACGGCTGAGCATAATCGGCCGCTTTACGTGACCGGGTACAGCGACGGAGATCGAATTAATCGCATATTGATTGATCCGGGGTCCTCAGTGAACATCATGAACTTGCGAACTCTGAAGAGTTTATCAATGGAGGTCCGACACCTGTCAAGGGAAAGGATTGTCATTCAAGGCTTCAACCAAAATTGCCAGCAAGTTCTGGGGTCCATAGCTCTGCCAATCAAATTCGGGGATCTGCAAACTGAAGCTAAGATATACGTGATCGACGCCGACACGTCTTATAAGATTCTCTTGGGGCGGCCGTGGCTCCACGATTACGGCATCATTCCGTCAACTCTCCATACATGCATGAAGTATACTAAAAATGGCGAAGAAAGACGCATTGACGGAGATATCCAACCGTTCGGCGTGCATGAAGTCCGATATGAAGATTCTCGGTACTTTATGAACCACCAAAATGCTAAGCCACAACTGACTGAGGATAGACCAGCCCCAAGGCTCAAAAGCAAATCTGCGCCGGCTGTCACTTTCAAAAGCAAAAATGCCCAAGTGCGCCCGCATTTCGGTAGCGACACTGATGAGTCCGACGCTGGAAGCCCGTCCTTCCATAAAACTCGCCCTCGTTTCGGCAGCGATACGGATGAATCCGTCACTGAAGCCCCATCTAGCAGTAAAGTCCGCCCTCATCTTGGCAGCGACACTGAAGAGTCAGAGGAGGAGGACCTGTCGTGCAACAGCGGTGCAGATTGGACCCCTACGCAACAAGAGAAACTACGAGAGACCTTCGAAGTTGCAGAAGGGTCCCTAGCCGTTACAAGGGTACCAGAGCAAATGTGCAAAGAGCTCGATGCATTATCAATCTCCACCGTGGACCAGCTGAAAACTTTCTACGTTCCCGGGAGGAAAAGTGGACAGAAGGGCATCTTGTTTTATGGGTCAAACCCCGTTGCGCACCCGGACGATTTGTCTGTCGCATGCCTTCCATATGAGAGAGGCATAAGAGCCGTCCTCAATCCCAGATACTATGCGCCCGAGATGCGGGAATACTTTAAGAAGTGCGGATGCCGGTTATATCAAACGGAGTTCGAAGCAAAGTTTTACGAAGGGCTATGGCATCCGCCCCAGGTCCGAGCACTCATCGATGGATGAATTCCAGATAGACGGGGCATAGGCTACATTTAACCTAATTCCAAAGCGTGCTACATGATCCATGTTGGTGAGGCCAGCGAAAGATCAAATGATGACGACGAGATAGCCGAGCCAGAAGAAGCTCCTCAAGAGCTCGAAGATGGCGGACAAGCAACCTTTGACGAGCTAACCGAGATCGACTTTGGAACGCCCGATAATCCAAGGCCGACCTATATTAGCTCGCTCTTGTCAGAGGAAATGAAAGCGCAGATAATTGCCCTGCTGCATGAGTTCGTCGACTGCTTCGCGTGGACATACAAAGAAATGCCTGGCCTTTCCCCTGAAGTGGCCGTACATAAGTTGGCTATATCTCCTGATGCTAAGCCAGTCAAACAAGCTCCTCGAAGAATGAGAAGGGAGTTGGAAGAAAAGGTCATCGAGGAAACCAAGAAACTCATCGATGTCGGCTTCATCAGGGAAGAGAAATATGCAGACTGGATCGCATGCATAGTCCCAGTGAAGAAGAAAAATGGACAGATCCGAGTTTGTGTCGATTTCAGGGACCTCAATAAGGCATGTCCTAAAGACGACTTCCCGCTACCGGTCATGGAAATGATGGTCGATGACACCTCAAATTATGAACTGTTCACCTTTATGGATGGCTCGTCTGGATATAATCAGATCAAGATGTCGCCTGAGGATGAGAAGCACACAGCATTTCGAACCCCGATCGGAATATATTGCTACAAGGTAATGCCATTCGGACTAAAGAACGCAGGTGCTACATATCAAAGGGCAATGACTAATATCTTTGATGACCTAATCCATAAAGTCGTCGAATGTTATGTTGATGATCTGGTCGTCAAGACTAAAGCCAAGGCTGATCATATCCAAGATCTCAGGACCGTTCTCACCAGACTGAGAGAATACGATCTGAAGATGAATCCTCTGAAGTGCGCTTTTGGAGTGTCATCGGGAAAATTCCTGGGTTTTATAGTCCGGCATCGAGGGATCGAAGTTGACCCATCAAAGATAAAGGCCATCATGGAGATGCCCCCTCCGAAAAGTCTGACGCAGCTAAGATCTTTTCAAGGCAAGCTTGCTTATATACGGAGGTTTATCTCAAATTTATCGGGGAGATGTAGGCCCTTCTCAAAGCTCATGAAGAAAGGAGCTCCTTTTATCTGGGATGCCGAATGTCAAGCAGCGTTCGAAAGCATCAAACAATACTTGTTGCACCCTCCAGTGCCGGCCTCTCCCATTCCAAATAAACCGCTGATTCTCTACACTGCCGTGCTAGATGAGTCACTCGGTGCGCTCCTTGCCCAGAATAATGAGGAGGGAAAAGAAAATGCCCTCTACTACCTCAGTCGAACTCTAGTCGGGGCGGAACACAACTATTCCCCAATTGAGAAGCAATGCCTGGCTCTGATATTTGCTGTGAAGAAGCTGAGGCACTATCTGCTTGCTCATCGGGTTATGCTGATCTCCAAGGTCGACCCGCTCAAACACTTGATTACCAGAGCGAGCCTAGCCGGCAGAATGGCAAGATGGGCTGTTATGCTACTCGAGTTTGACATAGTTTATACTCCTCAGAAAGCAGTAAAAGGGCAAGCTCTAGCAGACTTTCTCGCTGCTCATCCCATGCCAGAAGGGTCGCTGCTAAATTGTGAGTTACCCGACGAACAAGTGCTGCATCTCGAGGAAGATGAGCCATGTTGGGAGCTCTACTTCGATGGAGCCTCGTCAATAAGGACCTCCAGTAAATCAAGCATCCCGGAGATAAGAGCGGGGATAGGATTGGTATTCATCACGCCATCAATGGGAACCCTACGGCGTTCTTTCGCTCTCACCGAGCCTCGAACGAACAACGAAGCTGAGTATGAAGCTCTGATAGCTAGTTTGGAGCTCGCCATAGAAATGGAAATCCTTCGGCTACGGGTTTACGGTGACTCCCATCTTGTCGTCAACCAAGTAAGCGGCGACTATAAGATATACAAACCCGAGTTAGCTCGGTACAGAGGTCGAGTGGTGGAACTCATGAAACGGTTCACTCATGTTGAACTAACGAGAGTCCCTAGAGCGTTGAACGGAAAGGCTGATGTACTCGCTCGCTTGGCCAAGGAGCTGGCTGATCCTGACATGGACGAAATTCTGATCACAGTCAGGAGCCGGCAAATTCTACCCCCAGTCTCTCTACGAGAAGAGGAAAGCATGGAACAGAAGAGCAGTCCTGCGGAAGAAGCTTCGGTCATCCAAGACGAGCCCGATTGGAGAGAACCCTTCATAGAGTACCTCCGATACGACAAGCTGCCCGAAGAAAAATCTGCGAGAATTCAGCTGAAGAAAAGAGCTCTCCGATACGTGTTTGTAAATGACACGTTATACCGCAGGTCATATGACCAACTCTGGCTCAGGTGCCTGTCATCGGCCGAAGCCCAAAAAGTCATGAAAGAAGTTCACTCAGGCGTTTGCGGTGCTCACCAATCTGGCCCCAAGATGCGACTGCAAATTAAACGGCTTGGGTATTACTGGCCCACCATGATACGGGATTGCGGAGAGCATGCAAAGAAATGTTATATCTGCCAAATTCACGGTGATTTTATTCATAAGCATCACAATCCATTGCATCCTACAGTGGCGTCGTGGCCCTTCGAAGTCTGGGGCACCGACATTGTTGGATCAATTGATCCTCCGTCATCTAAAGGCCACCGGTTCATACTGGCCGCGACAGACTACTTCTCCAGATGGGCTGAAGCTGTCCCGCTAAAAGAAGTCAAGACAAAAGATATTCTGACATTCTTCCAGCATAATATTCTATACCGCTTCGGTACACCAAGAAGAATCATTTCTGACAACGGGCCTTCTTTCAAGAGCTTCAATGTCTCAAGGTTCGCTACTCAGCACAAGATAGACTGGAGATATTCCTCCATCTATAATCCAAGAGCCAATGGGCTAGCAGAAGCCTTCAATAAGACTCTATGCAAGCTCCTGAGGAAAAATGCTTCAGCCAACAAGAGAGACTGGAATCTCAAACTTCACGAGGCGTTGTGGGCATATCGTACCACGCACCGTACTCCAACTCAGTCCACTCCATACTCATTGCTCTTCGGAGTGGAGGCGGTCCTCCCCCTCGAAGTCGAAGTTCCAAGCTTAAGAATGGCCATTCAGCATGAGTTGACGGAGGAGGAAAACATGCTCCTTCGACTTGAAGAACTCGATGCCCTCGAAGAAAAGAGGCTCGCGGTGCAGCAAAATCTGGAGCTATACCGAGCCCAAATGTCACGGGCCTATGACAAGATAACCCGTCTCCGCGCTTTCAAGAAAGGTGAATTGGTGTTGGTCCTCAAAAGACCGATCATCCCCAATCGACATGCCAAGGGAAAATTCGAACCAAACTGGGAAGGACCATACGTCATCGAGAAAGTGTTCGACGGAGGATCCTACCAACTAATAAGTGCCGAGGGAGAAAGGCCCATGCCACCCATCAATGGCCGATATCTCAAGAAATACTACACGTGAATGCTCCAAGTCGCAGGCGAATTGAGCACATCAGCCCTACGGTCTGGATCAGACATCTTGCAAAACCGTATACAATCCACGGGCGTAAATGACCCCTATTTCTCCCAAATCCTGCCGGTGAGACTACTTTTAAAGTCCCACCAGCGGCAAAAAAAAAGAAAAAAGAAAGAAAAAGAAAAAAAGAAGAAGAAATAAATGGTATGTCCACAAGCAAAACGGGCACGGATGAAAACCCGAAAGGGCTCCGTGAGTAAAAACAGCAGGACTACCGGCGAGTTTGTGAAAACCCGAAAGGGCGCAAACTCGTGAAAAGAGATGAAATACACTCGCAAAGTCCTCTCGACCTTGTGAGGAGAAAACCCCTGCGTGAGATCCTTACGACTCACAATGGAGCAACACACTTAGGAATCCTCACGATTCCTAAGGAGAAAATACCCCTGCGGGATCCTTACGACTCGTAGGGAGAAAATGCTTTATGGGACCCTCACGGCCCATAAAATTGAAAAGCCTTAGGTGATAGGGACCCAAACCTGTCTCCTAAGCCATCGTTCCCCAACGGGCAACGGCAAATGATGAGTCGCTCCTGGCATTTCGCTTCAGTGTTAGCGGTGCTGATGCCGACCAAAAACCCAAATCCCAAGTCCTCCCAAGGCAAATGATGAGTTGCTCCTGGCATTATTCCAGTGCAGCAATGCTGATGCCAAACAAGATCCAAATTCCAAGTCCCCAACCCCAAAGTGGCGAATGATGAGTCGCTCCTGGCATTATTCCAGTGTAGCGATGCAGACACCAACCAAATTCCAAATCCCATACCCCAACGGCGAATGATGAGTCACTCCTGGTACCACATTCCAGTCCAGCGATGCAGACGCCAACAAAGCCCTGAAATTTTTCCGGCCCTACGGTCTGGATCATACATCCTGCAAAACCGTATACAATCCACGGGCGTAAAACAATCCCAACCTCTTCCAAGTCCTACCGGTGAGTCCACATTCAAAGTCCCAAAAAAAAGAAATCCCAAATCCTCCCGGGGCAAATGATGAGTTGCTCCTGGTATTATACCAGTGCAGCAATGCAGATGCCAAACAAAAGCCAAAATCCCAAAATCCTCTAAATGACAGATGATGATTCGCTCATAGTACTATATTCCAGTATAGCGATGCTGATGTCAACCTAAATCAAAATCAACAAGTCAACTTTCACTCCGACACCGCAAAAAGCGGAGCAAGTCAGAATCCAATCTCGACACCGCAAGAAGCGGAGCAAGTCAAGTCTACCCCTGACACTGCAAGAAGCAGAGCAAGTCAAATCAAGCATCGACCGTCCACGTCGCAAAAAGGGCAGAACCGACCGTCCAAGTCGCTAAAAGGGCAGTACCGACCGTCCAAGTCGCTAAAAGGGCAGCATCGACCGTCCACGTCGCAAAAAGGGCAGAACCGACCGTCCCAGTCGCAAAAAGGGCAGAACCGACCGTCCAAGTCGCTAAAAGGGCAGCATCGACCGTCCAAGTCGTAAAAAGGGCAGCATCGACCGTCCACATCGCTAAAATGGCAGCACCGACCGTCGAAGTCGCAAAAAGGGCAGCATCGACCGTCCACGTCGCTAAAATGGCAGCACCGACCGTCCAAGTCGCAAAAAGGGCAAAACCGACCGTCCAAGTCGCAAAAAGGGCAGCATCGACCGTCCAAGTCGCTAAAATGGCAGCACCGACCGTCCAAGTCGCAAAAAGGGCATCACCGACCGTCCACGTCGCTAAAAGGGCAGTATCGACCGTCCACGTCGCTAAAATGGAAGCACCGACCGTCCAAGTCGCAAAAAGGGTAGAACCGACCGTCCACGTCGCTAAAAGGGCAGCATCGACCGTCCAAGTCGCTAAAATGGCAGCACCGACCGTCCAAGTCGCAAAAATGGCAGCATCGACCGTCCACGTCGCTAAAAGGGCAGCAACGACCGTCTAAGTCGCAAAAAGGGTAGCACCGACCGTCCACGTCGTAAAAAGGGCAGCACAGGATTCCTACAAAGCGGGAACCAGATCACTCCGGGCCAGGGAAACGTCTATCACGGACACTCCGTCTCGGAGACATGTCAAGCAACGACCGTCCATGTCGTAAAAAGGGCAGTGCCAGCTTCCCAAAAGGTGGGAACCAAATCAAGCCGCCTCCACGTGAAAGAAGATCCATCAATTTCATGCACACGACCCACAAAAGTGGTGTGCATTTATTGATGGGGGGCAATTTGTTGGGGTAAAAATTTACACCCCGGTTGACCAAGTCAAAATCCAAGTCAACCCCAAGCCAAGTGGGCCCAAGCCCAGACCCAGTGGGGCCCATGCCCGGGTCGAGCCCGAACATGAAGCGGCCGGCCTCCCCCACGCCAAGATAAAATTTTTGTAATAAATAATTTTGTTGTATTTCTTTTATTTTATTTTATGGATAAATGTAAGAAAAACAGGCATAAAGCCAAATTTTTGTAAAGCCCATGGCTTATGTGCAAAAAGAAATGGCACATGAGCCATGGGATAGGCAAAATGCCATTTTGTGAAGCCCAAGGGGCTATGTGTAAAGTGTGTAGCCTATAAAGGCAAGGATAATGAAATATCCCAACAACTTTTTCTCTCTCTAAAAAAAAACTTTCCAGATCTGAGATCTTTCTTCTTCTTCAAGGTTCCAAAACCTTCTTCTTTCTCTTGAATTAAATCAAGAGTTTTAATCTTCTTTTTATAAAACAAATTAGTTTTTCACCACAAAACCCACAAAGGGGAACTTGGTTCTGTCATCAGATCTCAAAAAGGAGAGATTTTGAGATTTCACATCTCTTGATCTTCAAGATCCAGCAAGCAACAGGAGGAAGAAGAAGAACCCCTTCCATTAACCCCAAAACATATTCAGGAGTCCAACTCCTCTCTGATTTCTCTTTTGAGAAATCCCCTTTTAGGCTAAAAGCCCTCTTTTCCTCACCAGCGCGCTAGCGCTCGAGCAATTTGCGCCCACGTGCCGACAAGTGGCGCGCGCGCTTGCGCTGCGCAAGGCGCCCTCGTGCCGACACATGGCGCGCGCGCTTGCGCTGCGCAAGGCGTCCACGTGCCGACACGTGGCGCGCGCGCTTGCGCTGCGCAAGGCGTCCACGTGCCGACACGTGGCGCGCGCGCTTGCGCTGCGCAAGGCGCCCACGTGCCGATACGTGGCGCGCGCGCTTGCGTTGCGCAAGGCGCCCATTTGCCGACACGTGGCGCGCGCGCGCCTAGACGTTGGCCCCACGCATCCTTTGGATGTCTTTTTCCCCCTTTATTCATATATATATGCATATATATGTATATATATACATTTGTATACAAATGTACACACACATACTCCGCAACATTCTCCCCCTCCAAAAAAATTTTCGGGCCGGGGCGCTGCCCCGAACCCCGCAAGGGGGCTGCTAGCCCCCTTGACCCCCAGCCCGCTATCCGGGTAGCGGGCCCCCCGTAAAAACTCTGCGTGGCTCCCGATATATCCAAAACCCCCTTTTTTCAAAACAAAACACATGTACACTGCACATTGAGTTCGCATGACCAGTTTAACCCGTCAATCGGAGGTTCCCTCGCTCCAAAGGCGAGGGGTAATTAACGGCAGCTTAGTCCGCGGCTGCCGGAGATTCGGATCCCCACAATCATTAAACCCCGGCCTACCCTAGGCAGGGGGAATCTGTAGTACGCCTGACAAGCGCGCGCGTATTCCCATCTCAATGGGGTGACGAAAAACACCCTACAAGTAGTATCAGAGCCAAGCTAGAGCTTTAGGCGTTGTTTAGACGAAGTTAGAAGTCCGATCGAACCCCGAAACCCCGAAACAACCCCTTCTCTGGAAATTTTTCAAAAAGTTAAAATTTTTCATATTAAAAATACTCAGAAAATCATGCAGGGAATTCTAAAATTACTGTGAAATACGAAGCCATAACTCCTTCATGGGACCGCGAAATTGCGGCCAAACCATGCGTTTGGCGGCGGTTCCGCTGCCAACTTTGGGAGTTAGGGGCTAATACTTCAAGGGTTTATTCTTGGATACTTTTTCATGCTTCTGGGAATTTTTAATTCTACTCAAGTGTTGAGCTTTCTGGGAAATATTGGGAATTCGTTGATTCGATCAGAAAGTTTAACATCGTTTAGTTTTTCGGATAATTTAGAACGCGTTAAAAGGTTCGAACGGATATCAATAACTCATTTTTTCAACTGGCGGAAAACTTTCAAGTGTTGGATTTTTCCTGAGTTTAAAACTTTCGGGAAATCATGCAAGCGTATCTGTGGACCCTCTAAAAGAACGTAACCTTAACTCGATTATGTGACCGTCAAAATCGCCACTGAACCCTAGGGTTTGTGGTAGTTTAGCGTTGCCATATGTAAGGCGTTGGTTTGACCCTTCTACGGCTGGTTCATTGGGGCCGTGACATGTTCTGGGATTTTTGAACCCCGCTCAAGTGTTGAGCTATTTGGGAAATCTTGGGTGTTTGATTATTCGATCGGAAAGTTTAACATTGTCTATTTATCTGGAATGTGATACAATATGTGGAATTCATATAATTAGGCATGAAATGCGAAGTATGTGATATTTCGGATTTAAGATGTCTAAAGTGATTGTGGATTCCAAATGTTGTAGTTTTACACTTTCTTTTCTATGACCGTAAGCGTAGTATGTGGGGTATTGCCGGCTTCGTTGCTATACATCAACGACAATCGGGATACGCATACTTGCTTACGTTGATGCTATGAGATATTATGTGTTGCTGTGATATGTTATATTGGATCGTCATGTTTTGAATAGCCGGGGTTTTTATGTGAGATGAGAGTTTTTCTTTTTCATTCATGTAAAATTCATTGTATGTAATATTCTTTTATTGGGGCACTTCTGGGTTGAGGATGATGTCACCATTGTATATTATTTATTTTCTCGCATTAAGATAGACCCAAGGCGGGGAGCATAAGTAACCGGGTTCTAGGGTCCAGTGGGAGACCATCTCGAGGAGTCGAGACTGGGTCTCCTAACTCTAGAACTGGCAGGGTTACTTGCCGCTCTCATAGGGGTCTAGGGATGTAGGTTTAGCTATTCATCACGACCGTGGAATCCGTGTTTTATACAGGCTCGAAATAAAACACGGACGTCCTAGTATATACAATATTTCATATGTTATCTTCTGCTGCAATGTTCTGTGATGAGATCATATTACTTCCTGAGACGAATGTTTATATTATATATATGAGATATATGTTATATTACTGATTTCGTTTCAAATGTGATGCTTGTGAAGCATAATAAAATGGGACTTCATTAATGAGATTAATGAAATAAAAGAAACCTAAAGATGTTGTAGAAACTTGTTTAAAAACTGGTAGCTCTAGTTCTTGCTTTGCATAGCGGTATTCCTTGTAGAATATCCAGCACCTTATTCGATAAGGAAAGAGCCGAGATCCCTTCACCGGAAGTGACCTCTTTAGTGAAAACTAGCAGATGCTACAAACACGGTTTGTTTTTTGATTGCTTTTATAGTTTTTGCTTTGCATAGTGGTATTTGTGAAATATCCTACACCTTATTCGATAAGGAAAGAGCCGACGATCCCTTCACCGGGAGTGACCTCTTTAGCAAAACTAGTAAAGGCCTCAAAAACACTCCATTTAAAATCACTCGATTCTACGACGATATCAAGTTCGTTACGCAAAAGGTTTTCTTAAAAACCCGTCGTAGCCCTCCGTCATTTCAGATAAGTAATAGTTGGTATTCGTGCTGCGTTTATTGGCCTTTGTCAAGGCGTAGTGTGCCGTAACTGATTACTGCTTATCTGTATAAGCATTTGATGCGATTGAGTTAGGGTAGTCGTACGACCTTGTTGGCCTTTGTCAAGAGTCGTGCGGGTGGGTTTAATTCAATCAGGAAATGACGGGTTGAACTTGACTAGCATCCTATGGTTTGTTGGCCTTTGTCAAGGTCATAGGAGGTTAGGGGTAAAATATTATCGGGAATTTCAAGTGTTGAAATTTGCAATTAGATTGCATACCTCCTATGAGATAGTTGGATCCCGATACCTACTGCGAGTAAGAGTTACTCCTGGGTGAGTTTTACACATTACAATTAGCCGATCAAGTAGGTGTCTAGAAACGTGTCAACGGGGTTAACCCTCTGGGAAAACGAGATTTACTTTAATTAGGTCCGTACGAAAGCACGGGGAACCTCCCTCAAAGTACCGACACTGGCCTGGCTGAAAAATTGGCGAACTTGTAGCGTGTAATTAATCCCGACTAGTTTTTCGTTTTAGGGTTTGAAGGAAGATTTGACTAAAACAGTGGGAGCTATCTTGATTAGATATATTAATAACCAATCTAATCTTGCAAGAGCATACACTGAGTTTTTTCTTCTCTCTCTCATGGTTGCGACTATGTCACGCCTTAATCAAGATAATAATATGGATGTATTGACCGAACCCGCTTGTTATACTGCGCTGGGGAACGTTGGTCCCGCTCCAACTTATAATTGTTATAAGACAGAGCAGGAAATATGGGATTACCAGAATTCCCGTGCCGCCCAAACGAAGAAAGTGCATGCTGATGCATCTTCTTCGGATGTGTTCATTACCGAGAACTGTTTCTCAGTATCCTTTACATCCTGGGTATGAGATACCGGATCAGGATCCCGCAAATGTGATCTGTTACATGGGCTACAAATAGGTAGAGAACTGAGAACGGGTGATAAGTTTCAAGAGTTGGAAACGGTGTAATTGTTGCAAGCCAAGCAGTTGGCAGTTATCACCCTGTATTACCAAAATACATTGATTCTGAACGAATGTTATTAGATACCGAACCTGATATACAACATCATATCAATATCTTTATTTAGTAAAGAAGGATATAATTTTGTATTGTTGGATAATGTTTTGAACATTTCCTATATCAAGAGTTGATCAGTTCAGGCACGTTATCTAAAAGCATAGACGTTCTAAATCAAACTACAGTTCTTAACGTACAAAACACAAAAAAGAGGAAGAGTTCAGAAATGAATGAATCTTTCTTAAGGTTTTGTAGACTAGGTCATATCAATGTGACCCGACTAGCTAAATTACATTTAGATGCATATTTAAATTAGTTTGAATTTATATCTTGTGAAACTTGCCAGTCATGTCACAAAGATAAGATGACCATAGCTCTGTTTATTGGAAACAGAGAAAGAGTTAGTGGACTCTTGGAATTGATACATGATGATGTATGAGGTCCCCTGTCTACACATGCCAGGACTGGTTCTTTGTACTTCAGAAGTAGAGAACCAAAACGGGTATAAGTATTATGTCCTTTGATGTGATCAGGGAGGAGAATACTTGAGCACGGGATTCCTGGACTATTCTAAAGGAGAATGAGATTCTCTCTCAGCATTACTCCTCCGAATACACCACAATATGTTGGTATATCGGGGTGGAGCAATCGCACCCTATGTAATAAGGTATGCTCTATGATGAGTACTACTGAGTTACCTATTTTCTTTTGGGGTTATGCACTTGAGAAGTTGCATACCTATTGAATAGGGTTCCAATCAAATCAGATGTCTACCACTCCATATGTGATATGGTATGGGAAGAGCCCATCTCTTAAGGATGTTAAGATTTGGGGTTATCCACAGCAAAATCCGGACAAACTTGAGGCAAGGTCAGTTATATAGAAGTTTGTTGGATATCCCAAGCATTCGCAAGGGAATATCTTCTACCAAACTAGGGAGCAAAAGGTGTTTTGTTTCTCAGCATGCCACCTTTTGGAAAGGGAATTTCTTGTGAAGAAATTAGTGGTCATGAGGTAGAACTGGATAAAGTTCCAGCTATACAAACTGCAGCTGATGATTTGGTAAATCCGAAGGATTCAATAGTTTCTAACGACCCTCAGCCTCTTCGCCGATCTAGTAGGGTTCCTCATCCACCTAAGAGATACTTCGGTTTCTCTATGACAGTGGGAGCGAGGATTGCATCATGAGATGATGACCCAATTTGTTTCGAGCAGGCCATCAAGAGTGGGGACTCTGTAAGAATGGTTGGATGCTAGTGATCTGAGATGGAATCCATATACACCAACAAAGTATGGGCTTTGGTTGCTTTATCTGAAGGGTTAAATCCCTATCAGAAGCAAGTATATCTTGAGAAGATTACTTGGTGTACATGGAAAAGTTAAGACTTTCAAAGCTATGCTTAAATCCATCCAGATCCTACTTGCCATTGCTGCATACCATAACTACGATATCTGGCGGTAGGGTGTCATGACTGCTTTTCTAAATAGTGATTTAGAAGAGAGCATCTATAAGTACACAGCCAGAGGGCTTCGCAGACAGTGAGAGCAGCGGAAACGTGTGCAAGCTGTTTTATGGGATAAAACAGGCATCGCGGAGTTGGAACGTCTGTTTTGATGTGGTAGTCAAAGAGTTTGACTCATCAAAATGGTAGATGAACCTTGTATATACAAAAAGATAGTAGAGAGTATGGTGGTGATCCTCGTATTGTACGTGGATGACATACTCTTGATAGGAAAGGAGTTTCCTATGCTACACTCGGTCAACCTCCTCTTATCACAAGGATTCTCTATATAGGATCAAGGTGATACCTCATATATCCTGGTTTTGGATCTATGAGATAGATCTAATTGGATGTTAGGATTCTCACTAGATGTAGTGAGATGGTATCAATCGATCCTGGGGAGAATCACTGGAAAACTTCCAGGGTGGTAAGGTCGACTGAATGTCAGTCACAGGCATTGTCTTTACCCTCAGTGGAGGGATGGTATGTTGGAAGAGTTCCACGCTAGATACCGTGACATACTAGACGATAAAGGCAGGATAAATCACTACCAAGCATGGTACCAAAGAAATAATCTGGATGTACACTAGTTCATGAGATGAACTTCGTTCCTACCATTGTGTGACAATGGAGTTTTGGCTTTTGCCAAGGAACCCCCGTCCCATCTGAGATCCAGACATATTCTTAGGCAGTATCACCTGATCATGGAGATGTTGATCTCCAGGGAGATCGAGATTAGGAGAGTAGACACAGAGGACATCAACGCGGATCCACTCACAAAGGCCTATTTCCCAGTAGAGACTTTTATGGGATGGTTGAGTATGAGATACTTCAACCACAGCTGATTGTTGGGCATGAGATACTACAACAGATGGCTCTAGTGCAAGTGGGAGATTGTAAGTGATATGTATGCCCTAGAGACTATTACTGTACATGCGATATATATTGTAGTGGATGCTTGGACATATATATGGAGGTCTTTCTTGCTCGACATGATAGTATGCTATCTGGTTGCACTTTATCTTAACATGTACTCTGATAGTCTCTATGTTACATGTTGATAAAGCCTTTAGGATGAGTACTTAACTACCAGGACTATGATGCAGATCATACTAGTGGGGATAGTGTAGTCGCTAAGTACATCCTACAAATGTTCCTAGTCATAGGTGTATCGAGACAGGGCATCGATATACCAGAGTAGACTAGCATATACTTCTTGACCCATGTAGATAGGCGATGGATGATTCCATATCCATTAATGTTTGACATCAGAGATAGTATATGGGTGTTCAGTGGAGACTGGGTACACTGGACGGACTCGCCGAGAACTCCCAGATGGTATTATACCTCACGTCAGATGGCTGTTCTCTGGTGACACTGGTATAGGTTAGTCTGTAGACCCGAGATCGTCATAAAGTCTTGTATGATTCCCACTGTTCTTTGATTTCCATCATACCACGTCTAAGAGGGCGTGCAAAACGGTGGCTTTTGGGTACAATCCCGAATCACATGGAAGTAATGAGCGATAGGAGGGGTTTCGTCTCTCCCGGTATAGGGAGTTGATGTTGCGCTGTGTTCGATTGGCTATAACTGGAAATCCCTGGCCAGGGTTGCTGAGATTTACTGGTAAGTGTTATCAGTAGTTTCTCGAACTGTTATGGACCTTATATCGACATGACTTATCGGTTACTGGGGTTTGACGTTTACCACCCCTAGACTGGATATGCGAATATCAGACGAAGAGACCGGACTGTACGGGAGTGTTACTGATTGGATTTGCAGGAGAATGTACAGGTTTGCTTGTTGATCTTCTTATTGCTCAATACCTGTGTGGCTGTTACGTTTAGCTGACCGCTTGCAGTTTGTGGGTGTTTGATATGATCATCACCTACTGCCGGCGTATTGACGATTCTTTAGAGTCTTACACAGAGGTTTCCTGGCTCAGGCAAAATGGAGTAGGAGCACATATGTGATGTGTGCGGGACCGAGAATAATACGATATGAGATACCGTATTCTATTCTCCCGATATATGATATCGGTGTTAGTTGTATGTATGCCCTAGAGGCCATTATTGTACATAAGATGTATATTACAGTGGATCCTGGGGCATATATAGGGATGACTTTTTTGCTCGACATGATAGTACGCTATCTGGTTGCTCTTCATCTTAACATGTGTTGTGTTGTGTTTCATATCTTTATATGCATGTTGATGAAGCCCTTATGATTATGCTTGACTACCAGGATTATGATGAGATCATACTAGTGGGGCCTAGACAGCCTATAAGCATATCCTTTAATGGTTCCTAGTCGAGGGTATATCGAGACAGGGCATCGGTATTACCAGATTAGACTAGTGTGTACGTTTCTTGACCCTGGGGGCGATGGTTGATTCCACAACCATTGGTGTTTGACATCAAAGATTGTACACAGGTGCTCATTTGAGAATGGGTACACCGAACAGGACTCGCCGAGAACTCCTAGATGGTATATATATACCTATTGTCAGATAGCAGTTCTCTGGTGACACATGTACAGGTTAGTCTGTAGACCCAAGATCGTCTTGGAGTCTTGTGTGGTTCCTACTGTACTTTGATTTCCACCCTACAACGGCTCTATCGAGTCGTGCAAACGGGTGGACTTTGGGTACAGTCCCGAATGACATGGAGACAGTGAGCGATAGGAGGGGTTTCGTCTCTCCCAGTATAGGGAGTTGATGTCACGCTATGTTTGATCGGCTATAACACCTAAATCCATGGCCAGGGTTCTCGAGCTTTACTGATAAGTGTTATCAGTAGTTCCTCGAACTGTTATGAGCCGTAAATCAGCATGACTTATAAAGTTACTGGGGTCTGACATTCACCACCCCTAGACTTCATATGCGACGTATCAGATGAAAAGACCGGACTGTACGGTAAGTGTTGCTTGCAGGCTCGTTGGGGTTGTGATGAGCTCGCTCGTCGGCCACCTTTTCGTCATGTACCTGGGTAGCCGTTACGCACAGCTAGTGCCGCTGACGTGCTTGTGGTTAAACCCACTGCCAGCGTAGTGTCGAGTCTTTAGAGTCCCACACAGAGGGTTCCCTCGTTCAGGCGAAAGATGTAGAGGCCGTAAGTTGTTACGGCAGCCGTAAGGTGTTGCGGCAGGGTTTTGATTATGTTCGTGTAATTGTTACAGGAATAATAATCGGAACGATAATACTGGTAGGCTTTGGTTTAAGCTGGATACCGGTATTATATTATTGGATTATTGGTATTCGTATTTTTCGGAATTCGGATACGGGTATACGGTATACGGGATACGGTATACGGAGGAGGGGTATTCTTGTAATTGTTACAAGAATACCTTCTAGAAGATGCCACCTCATAATACATTATTTATTTTATGAAAAATAAATACATGAGGTGGAAATTAGAAAGTCCAAGCATGGTTGAAAGAATGGGTTGTTTTATTTTATATTGTTTTGGAGTTACTATTGAAGCATGGTGCTAATTTTATAATGCATGCTTCAATTATTTCTTTTGAGCCATATCCTTCATCATGCTTGATTTTTTCTTCTTATTATCAAAAACACTTTCTCTTTCCTTCTTCTCGCCTCCTCCTTCATCCTAAGCTTTACCCTTCACATGTGATGTGAATCAAAAGCTTAGGGTAAAAGATAATTCAATACACTAATCTCTACATCATCCTAGTGATCTCTTCTAACAAACTTGACCTTTAGGTTTAACTCTTGTGATGAGTTTGTAGCTTGCATGATAGCTCTCGCGTGGATCATCTAGGTCTTGAGATGGCCGGAGATCGAGGACATCGGCAACATCCAAAGGAGCTAAGGAGTTCATCAAAAGAGAAGGCAAGGAGCAAAGGAGTTGCACCAAAGAGAAGACCCGAAGGACCGTATCATCAAGGTATAATCCCTAACATAGTAGATAAGATCTCTAGTTAGGGTTTTCTAGTTATGGTTTAGACAAGATCTTTGGAAAAGTGCATGTTGTATGCAAAGAAAATTTTCGTTTACCGCTTCCGCCGCCTCACAAGAGTTGTGGGAGCATGCAACATTCACTAACATGGTATCAGAGCCTAACTAAACCATAATTAGATTATTAGCCAAAAGTTAGAACTTCGATCGACGAATTTTTCCCGGAAAAACACATTTTCTGTCCCCGTTTTCTGTCAATTTTTAAATTGTTCAAAAAATCAATTCAGTGGCCTTAAAAATACAAGCAGGGTTTTCTGGGCACACTGTAGAAAAACGAGACTCTAACTCGCCAGGAACGCTGCGGATCCGCGGCCAAACTCATTGTTTGGCCGCCGATCTGCGACCGAGCCATGGCTGAGTTGACTCGTTTTTCAGTAGTTTGTTTAGAATAAGAAAATAGTATTTTCGGGATATCTGGAATTTTCACAAAGTTGTTTGTACTCTGGATTATGACAAGTGTTGGCATGGTTTAAAGTTATCGATCGAAATTCTAAAGTACTTGGCTAATTCGGTCTTCTTGGTTAATGATATGTGTGTTTGAAACATCGACTAATTGCTACAAGTCGATTAGTCGGGGTTGCACACTTCTGTAATGATATCATGAGATGGTATGTGTATATGAATATGTTGGATCGTCGTGATGAATGGCCGGGGGGATGTGAGAAGAGCGTTTTTCTTTTCTTTCATTCAATGTAATTTGTGAAATGCAATGTAATATTATTTTGCGGGGCACATCCGGGTTGAGGTTGTAGCCACCGTTGTATAATTTCTTTTTACTGTTTATGCTCCGAAGATAGACCCAAGGTGGGGTGCACAAACTACCGGGTTTTCGAAGTGCCGAGTGGCCTACTCACTTTGTTGAGGGAGATTGCTTCACTTCGGGAATTTGGCGGGTAGTTTGCCGCACCCGTAGGGGTCTAGGGTGGGGTTTTGGCTATTCATCACGACTATGGAACCCGTTTTTTATTAAGGCTTGAATGAAATGCGGAATTCCTAGTATATCCAATGTATTCATCCGTGATCTGTAATGGCTATATTTATATATAAGATATATAATAAACGTTGCTTATATTTTGCACCCGCGCTAGTCCAGCCTCCACTCTGCCGTTAGTTAAGTAACCTAACGGTGCATGACGGGCCCCGTGGCGAATGCGGATGGCATAAGCGTACGTTCTATTTTCGTTTCTTTTCTGTGATGTTTAGGAAACGTAAATGATGGGACAGCATTAATGTGGTTAAATGTTAAGAAAAAGAAACCTAAAGATATTGTAGAATCAATTTTTTAAAAAATGGGTAACTCTAGTTTTTTGCTTTGCATAGTGGTATTCTTGAATATCCTGCACCTCATTCGATGAGGAAAGGGCCGAGATCCCTTCACCGGGAGTGACCCCTTTAGCGAAACTACCAAATGTTACAAAGAACTCGATTTTTTTTATAATTGATCTAACTTTTGCCTTGCATCGTGGTATTCATGAATATCCTGCACCTCATTCGATGAGGAAAGAGCCGAGATCCCTTCACCGGGAGTGACCTCTTTAGCAAAATTAGAAAGATACTACAAAACCATTCGATTTTTAAACTGGAGCTTAAACCACTCCCTTCACTCGATTCTACAACGATATCAAGTTCAAAACGTCAAAGGTTTTCACACAAAAAAAACCATCCGTTGCCCTCCGCCATTTTAGGAAGAAGAGTACTTAGTATTCGTACCACGTTTGTTGACCATAGTTAAGGCGTGGTGTACGGTAGCTAAGTGATGTCTTCCTACAAAGCATTTGATGCGATCGATTAGGACACTCGCATGACTTTGTTGACCATAGTTAAGGGTCATGCGGGTGGGTCTAAATCAATCATGAAATGACGGGTAGAACTTGACTAGTGCTTATGATTTGTTGACCATAGTTAAGGTTATAAGTCACTAAGGGTAAAAACCATTATCGGGAGTTTCAAGTGTTGAAATTTGCAATGAGATTGCATACCTTCTATAAGATAATTGGATCCTGATACCCACTGCGAGTAATTGTTACTCCTGGGAGAGTTTTGCACTTTACAATTAGCCGATCAAGTAGGTGTCTAGAAAGGTGTCAACGGAGTTACGCCCCTGGGAAAACGAGGTTTATTTTAATAAGGTCCATGCAAAAGCACGGGGAACCTCCCTCAAAGTACCGGCAGTGGCCTGGCTGAAAGATTGGCGAACTTGTAGGGTGTAATTAATCCCGGCTTGTCTTTCCTTTTAAGGTTTGAAGGAAGATTTGATAAAAACAGTGGGAGCTATCCTGATTAGATAGAATACATAACCAATCTAATCTTGCAAGAGCGCACGCAGAGTGTTTTCTTATCTCTCTCTCCAGTTAGCGACCATGTCACGCCTTACTCAAGATAATAATATAGATGTATTGACCGAACCCACTTGTTATACTGTGCTGGGGAACGTTAGTCCCGCTCCAACTTATAATTGTTATAAGACCGAACAGGAAATTGGGGATTGCCAGGATTCCCGTGCCGCCCAAACGAAGAAAGTGTATGTTGATACATCTTCTTCGGGTGTGTTCATTACCGAGAACTGTTTTCATTGTCCTCTACGTCCTGGGTATGTGATATCGGATCAGAATCCCGTTATTGTAATCTGTTACATGGGCTATAGAAAGGAAGAAAACTGAGAACGGGTGATAAGTTTCAAAAGTTGGAAACGGTGCAATTGTTGCAAGCCAAGCAGCTGGCAGATATCACCTTGTATTACCAGAATACATTGATTCTGAACGAATGTTATTAGATACCGAACCTGATATACAACATCATATCAGTCTCTTTATTGAGATAAAGAAGGATATAATTTTGTATTGAACATTTCCTATATCAAAAGTTGATCGGTTCAGGCACGTTATCTAAAAGCATATACGTTCTAAATCAAATCACAGTTGTTAACGTATAGAACACACACAAGGGGAAGAGTTCAGAAATGAACGAATCCTTCTTGAGGCATTGTAGACTAGGTCATATTGATGCGACCCGACTAGCTAAGTTACATAAAGATGCATATTTAAATCGGTTTGAATTTACATCTTGTGAAACTTGCCAGTCATGTCACAAAGATAAGATGCCATAGCTCCGTTTATTGGAAACAGAGAAAGAGTTACTGAACTCTTGGGATTGTTACATGTTGATGTATGAATGTCCCCTGTCTACACATGCCAGGACTGGTTCTTTGTACTTCATTACATTTATTAATAGTCTCTCAAGATTCGCACATGTGTTCCTATTGAAACACAAGTCTGAAGCTTTTGAGAATTTCAAAAAATATAAGTTGGAAGTAGAGAACCAAAACGGGTATAAGTATTATGTCCTTTGATGTGATCAAGGAGGAGAATACTTGAGCATGGAATTCCTGGACTATTCTAAAGGAGAATGAGATTCTATCTCAGCATTACTTCTCCGTATTCACCACAGCACGTCGGTGTATCGGGGCGGAGCAATCACACCCTATTAGATATGGTGCGCTCTAGGATGAGTACTACTGAGTTTCATATTTTCTTTTGGGAGTTATGCACTTAAGAAGTTGCATTGGGTTCCAACCAAATCAGCTGCCTACCACTCCATATGTGATATGGTATGGGAAGAGCCCATCTCTTAGTAAGTTAAGATTTAGGGGTTGTCTGGCCTATGTCGAAAGCAAAATCCGGACAAGCTCGAGACAAGGTCAGATCTGTGAAAGTTTATTGGATATCCCAACCATTCGCAAGGGAATATCTTCTACCGTACCGAGGAACAAAAGATGTTTTCTCAGCATGCCATTTTTTTAGAAAAAGGATTTTTCTTGTGAAGAAATTAATGGTCATGAGGTAGAACTGGAAGGAGTTCTAGATATACAAACTACAGCTGATGATTTGGTAGAATCGCAGGATTCATTAGTTCCCGACGAACCTCAGCTTCTCCGCCGATCTGGTAGGGTTCCTCATCCGCCTGAGAGATATTTAGGTTCTCGATGATAGTGGGAGCGAGGATTGCATCATGGAGATGATGACCCAACTAGTATCAAGACGACCATCAAGAGTAAGGACTTTGTAAGAATGGCTGAATGCTTAGCGATCTGAGATGTAATCTATAAACACCAACAAAGTATGGACTTTGATTGCTATATCTGAAGGGTTAAATCCCCATCAGGAGCAAGTATATCTTGAGAAGATTACTTGGTGTAGATGGAAAAGTTGAGACTTTCAATGCTAGACTTGTTACAAAAGGTTCTCGTTATTGGCCAGGCATGGATAATGATGAAATCTTTTCTCCAGAGGCTATGCTTAAGTCCATCTGGATCCTACCTGCCATTGCTACATACCATGAGTATGATATCTGGTGGTTGGGTGTCATGATTCAGAAAAGAGCGTCTATAAGTACACAGCCAGAGGGTTTCATAGACAGTGGGAGTAGCGGAAACGTGTGCAAGTTGCTTTACAGGATAAAGCAGGCATCGTGGAGTTAGAACATCTGTTTTGATGTGATAGTCAAAGCGTTTGACTTCATCAAAATGGTAGATGAATTTCGTATATACAAAATGTTAGTGTATATGCCCTAGGGGCCATTATTGTATCATACTAGTTTGTATATTACTTAATGGAAGCTTGGGATATTTACAGTTATATAACAGTCTTGCTAAACATGGTAGTATGCTACTTGGTTTTATCTATCTTAATATGTATGTTCGTATTGATAGAGCCCTTAAGATCTTACTTGACTACCAGCGTTGTGATGGCAGTCACACTAGTGGGGGCTGGGTAGTCTACAAGCACATCCTTTTCCAGGTCCCTAGTCGTAGGATTATCGAGACAGGGCATCGATACTCCGGAGTAGACATGTGTGTACGCTTCTCATCCCAGTTGGGGAGATGGTCTGTCCCACAGCCATCAGTACGTCGTACTGGAGATAGTATACATGTGCTCGTTGGGTTACGGGTACACCGGACAGGACTCACAGGGAACTGTTGGTTGGTTTTATGCCAGTCGTCAGTTAACAGTTCCCAGGTGACATGAGTACAGCATAGTCCGCAGACTTGACACTGCTACCTCGCCTCGAGTGTGTCCCATTGTTCTTAGATTGCTACCCTACCACGGCTCAAAGGAGTCGTGCAAACAGGTAGCAGTTGGGTACAGTCCCGAGCACTTGGAGGCAGTGGTGGTTAGACAGGATTCGTCTCTCCCGGTATTGGGAGTTGATATCGCGCTGTGTCAGAGAGCCATTACGCAAAGTCCCTGGCCAGGGCAAGCGAGATTTACTGGTAGGTTCCAGTTGTTTCTCAGGGTGTAATGGGCTATGCTCCGACATGACTTATACCGCTATTAGGGGACTGACGCTTGCCGCGCCCCTAGGCCCGATATGCGATAGTCTTAGACGAACAGACCGGACTGTACGGACATTGTCACATCAGGCTCAGTAGGAGTTCGGATGGGTTTCCTCATCGGCCTTCTTATCGACATCTACCTGGGGACCGTTACGTACAGCTAGTGCCGCTTGCGGTCTGTGGTTAAACCCACTGCCAGCGTAGTATTCGAGTCTTTAGAGTCCCACACAGAGAGTTTCCCTGCTCCAGGCGAAACGATATAGAGGTCGTATGGTTTTACGACAAGGGTTCGGACGCATACGTGTGTTTACGCACGTACGACATTCGAACAGTTTTTACTAGCCGGCTTTGGTTTAAGCCAGATTCTAGTATCGGGTTATTGGATTTATACAGTCTAAAGTTTTTCCGTGTTTTCACGGATAGGAGGGGCGTTCTCGTAATTTCGCGAGAAGCTTCTAGAAGGATGGTGACTTGGGGGTTTAGGTGGCATAAGCATTAAATGAGATTAGTGACTCATTTGTGTGATTCATCCATGTCATTAATGCATCATAAATGGTTAATGACTCATATAGATGAATCACTCATATGAATTAAATGAAGCATGGTTGTTAAATCATTTATTTATTTATTTGATAAAACATAATGCTTCATATATATTCAAATGAGATCATTATCTCTTCTTATTCTCATGCTCACCTTCTCTCTCCTCAATCTCTCTCTCTTCAAACCTTTATCCTCCCCTCTCATGTGTTGAGATCAAGGATTAGATAGACTAATTAATCCATAACCTCACTCTATATCACATAGGTACCTTTGATTAGCAACTAAAGAAACCTAGTTACCTCAAGTTTAGAGGTGAAGTTTGGAATAGAAGCTCTCGGGTGGATCGTCTATTACGTAGAGGAGGCCGAGGAGGAGGTGGATAACGAGAAGAAGAAGGAAAAGGTTCACTAGGTATAATCTCTTTTCATAGTAGTTAAGAACTCCTATGCTTGTGTTAGTTATAGTTTAGCAAAGATTCTTCGGTTAGTCGATGTTAACTCAAAGAACAAGATTGTTTTTCATATTTCCGCCTCTCCGCAACTCGTGGGGTGTTGTACATCGACTTACAGTAGTATCAGAGCCTCGCTAAACAATAATTAACTCATTAGCAAAGTCGTAAGAATTTCGAACGCAAAACGAACCGGAAAATACATCGAAATCACATAGTTTCTGTCGATTTTAAAACAGGCTCTAAAAATTTTTCAGGGAGCTGCAGAATAACCTACAGAGAATTATAAGGTAACTGGAGAAAAATGGGTTCCTGAATCGGCCTTACAGCCGCGGAACCGCGGCCGATCCCACCGATCCGCCGTGGATCCGCGGCCTAGTTGAAGCCGATTCAACCCAGTTTCCTCCAGTAACTCTTCTGTGATATTTTTGTATTTTCTGGAATGTTTATTTTCTGCTCAAGTCTCAGGTGCACAGAGAAGTTTTGGAGTAGAATCTGATATGTTTGCTCGATCGAAATTATACGATGTTTGCTAATCAGATTATATCTGTGAACTGTTTAATGTGTTCGTAAACCTCCCCTAACTGCTAGTATGTGGGTTGGCAGGGGGTTGCACATTTCTGTAATAGATTTTACTGTTTGTGGTTATGAACTGTATTGGATTGTTGTGATGATTAGCCGGGGTTTGTGATGGGTTATTATATTAATTCATTCGATATAATTGTACTATGTTGTACTATTATTTTGCGGGGCGCATCTAGGTTGCGGTTGTAGCCACCGTTGTATTATTTCATTTTACTGTTTTTTCTCCTAGGATAGACCTAAGGTGGGGTGCGCAAACTACTGGGTACTTTGAAGTGTTTAGTGGCCTACTCACGTTTTTGAGGGAGACCGCTTCACTTCGGGTACTTGGCGGGTAGTTTGCCGTACCCGTAGGGGTCTAGGGTGGGGTAATGGCTATTCATCACAACTGTGTAATCCGTCTTTCCTTGTAGGCTCAAAAGAAACGCGGATTGCTTGCATATCCAATAATGTTCATCTGTGATCTGGAATGCCTATTATTGCATCTGACGAATGTACAATATCTATATATGATAGCTATTTAGACGTCACTTATGTTTTACACCCGCGCTAGCCCAGCCCCCACTCTGCCGTTAGTTAAGTAACCTAACGGGTGATGACGGGACCCAGTGGCGAATGCGGATGGCATAAGAGGATGTTGTATTTTCGTTGTTTTCTGCAATGATAGGTTAATGATGGGACACATTATTATTAATGCAAAGAAAATAAATCAAAGTTCAATCGTTGGAACAATTTAAAAGAAACCACTCGGTTATTTTTAAAATAGAAGATATTTTTAATTGCGGAGCTTTAACCACTCCTTTTAAAAAGGCTATCAGGTTCTTTCGGTTATATCAAGTTCACTACGTTCACGGTTTCGCCAAAACCATTCGTAGCCCTCCGTCATTTCATTTGGGTATTCAGTAGTATTCAAGCTATGTATTTTGGCCAAAGTCAAGGCATAGTGTTTGGTAGCTGCTGGGTATTCATTTGTTGCATAGATAGATGAGTTAGTTTGGGACAGTCGTATTATCATTTGACCAAAGTCAGGGGTATTTACGAATGGGTTTAAATTGACAAGATAATGACGGGTAGAACTTGACATGTGACTTATGACATTTTGACCAAAGCCAAGGTCATAAGAGCATGGGGCAAAAATTTATATCGGGAATTTCTAAAGAAACTGAAATTTGCAAAGAGATGCATACCATTTGGAGTTTGATGAATGTTGGTAAGATTCCTTCAACATTATCATACGATGATATTTGGATCCCGATCCTACTGTGAGTATATGCTACTCATCAGAAGATTCGTCTTTTAACGATCAATGCTATGAACCAAGTAGGTGTCGAGAAAGGTGTCAGCGGGGTTACGCCCCCAGAGAAAAGAGGTTATTTAATTAAGGAACTTCGCGAAAGCGTTGGAAAACCTCCCTCGAAGTATCGACACTGGTCTGGCTGAAAGGTTAAGCAAGTATTGTACGGTGAGAATAGTCTTGGCTAGTTCTTCCTTTTTGGTTTGAGGAGGGATTCGAGAAACAGTGGGAGCCATCCAGTTTAGATAAACTAAAAACCACTCTAAACTTGCAAGAGCATCATATTAAACTGTTCTTCTCTCTCTCCTATTTGCAGCGACCCTGAAAATGACTGGACTTAAGTTACTTTTAGAGAAAAATATACTGACAGGGCCAAACTATAAAGATTGGCTGCGGAATGTCAAAATGGCTTTGACATATGACAGATTGGGGTATGTCCTCACCACTAAGGCACCTGCAGTCCCAGGTCCCAAATCCAGTAATGCGGATAAGGAAATCCGCAAAACCTGGGAGTTAGATTGCGCGAAGGCCAAGTGCATCGTGCTTGCCTCGATGAACAATGAACATCAGAGGAGGCACGAGGATATGGATCTAGATGCCATATTTCTCCATACAAAGGAACTTTATGGAGAGCAATCTCGTATAGCAAGACACGAGACCTCAAAGAACTTGTTTCGAGCGAGGTTGGCCGTCGGATCATCGGTAGGAGAACATGTCTTAAAGATGATAGGCTATATAGAAGAGCTCGCAGATCTTGGGACGACTTTGGATAATGAGCTCTATACAGACTTAATTCTCCAGTCCCTTCCTTCCACCTACGCCCAGTTTATTCTGTATTTCAACATTCAAAGAAAAGAAGTTGAACTTCCAGAACTCCTTAACATGTTGAGGAGTGCAGAGGGCACCTTGCAGAAGGCAAGGGAAACACCCGCTATGTTTGTTAGCGGTGCTTCATCTTCCAGGTCCAAGGCTAGAGCCAAAGGAAAGAAGAAGAAGGCCGCCACCAAACCTAGAGGAGGAGTAAGGTGGGAGCAAAGGGAAAGAAAAAGTTTGCGGTACCAGTAGTGGCCCAGGATGAGTGCTTCCATTGTCATAGGAAAGGGCACTGGAAGAAAGACTGCAAGGCGTGGAACGCCAAGAACCAGGAACCGAAGCAAGCTGTAGCTTCGACTTCAGGTGTGTTTGTAATTAAGAATTGTCTGTCAATCAACTCTACTTCCTGGGTATTGGATATCGGATCAAGATCTCATATATGCAATTCATTGCAGGCACCGAGAAACCGTAGAGTGCTGAAGGATGGTGATATGACCCTGATGGTTGCTAACGGAGCTAGCGTGGGAGCTGTGTCCGTAGGGGATTATCACCTGGGATTGACGAGTGGACATATTTTGGTTTTACATAACTGTTTTTGTGTACCTAGTTTAACGTGTAATATTATATCAGTTTCCTTGTTATCAAATAAAGGTTATGATTTCACGTTTGTAAGCGATGTTGTTAACATCCACCTTAATCATAGTTTGATTGGGTCCGGTACACTGGATAACGGTATATATGTCTTAAACCAGCTCCAGATTTTCAATGTCTAGAACACATTAAAAAGAAAGTCTCCAGATTTAAATAAGGCTTTCTTATGGTATTGTAGACTAGGCCACATCAATGAGACAAGGTTAACTAAGTTACATAGAGAAGGATATTTGGACTCGTTCGAATATCAAACTTATGCCACTTGTCAATCATGTCTCAAAGGAAAGATGACAAAGGCTCCATTCACTAGACATGGAGTAAGAGCGAGCGAGCTCTTAGGACTCATACACAGCGATGTATGTGGTCCAATGTCTACACATGTAAGAGGTGGTTTTTCCTATTTCATTACTTTTACAGATGATTACTCAAGGTACGGATTCATTTATCTGATGAAACATAAATCCGAGGCTTTTGAGAAATTCTAAGAGTATAAGAATGAAGTGGAAAACCAAACCGGCAAAAGTATCAAGACACTAAGATCTGATCGAGGTGGTGAATACTTAAGTGCCGAGTTCCTAGGTTACCTAAAAGAGAAAGGAATTCTCTCTCAGCTTACTCCTCCATACACTCCACAGCATAACGGTGTATCGGAGAGACGGAATCGAACCCTATTGGATATGGTACGTTCCATGATGAGTAATGCTGAGTTATCGCGATCTTTCTGGGGTTATGCGCTAGAATCAGCGGCATATCTTCTGAACAGGGCTCCTACCAAGACTGTGCCTACCACGCCATATCAGATGTGGAGTAGGAAGAAACCCCATCTTCAGCATCTGAAGATATGGGGATGTCCAGCTTTTGTTAAAAGGCAGCATGCGGACAAGCTCGAGGCACGATCAGTACAGTGTAAGTTTGTAGGATATCCAAAGAACTCCAAGGGATATTATTTCTATTACGCAGAGGAACAAAAGGTTTTTGTTTCTCGTAATGCCCATTTTCTAGAACATCAGTTTTTAGAAAAGGAAATATGTGGGAGCGAAATAGAACTGGAAGAAATTCCAGAACCACAAACTACTACTGAAAGTTTGGTAGAACCAGTAGTTCATGAAGAACAGGACATTCCCGCACCCCTCCGCAAGAGTAGTAGGCCATCTCATCTTCCTGAGAGATACTACGGTTTTCTCATAGATGGGGATAGAGAGGATTGCGTTATTGATGATGATGAACCTACTAGCTTCCAGCAGGTCATCCAGAGCGGCGACTCGGTACTATGGCTAGCTGCAATGCGGACCGAGATGGAGTCCATGAACACCAACAAAGTATGGACTTTGGACTTTGATGGGTAAAACCCATAGGATGCAAATGGATCTTCAAGAAAAAGATTGGTGTAGATAGACAGGTGGAAACCTATAAGGCTAGACTTGTTGCAAAGGGTTTTCGTCAAAGACCTGGTTTGGACTATGACGAAACTTTTTCTCCAGTGGCTATGCTCAAATCCATTCGGGTCCTTCTTGCTATTGCTGCCTTTCATGATTATGAAATCTGGCAGATGGACGTAAAGACGGCCTTTCTAAATGGTAATTTAGAAGAGCGCGTCTATATGGATCAGCCAGAAGGTTTCAATCAGAGTGGGAGCAGCGGGAAAGTATGCAAGTTGCTTAAGTCTATTTATGGACTAAATCAGGCATCGCGGAGTTGGAACATCTGTTTTGATGAAACAGTCAAATAATATGACTTTATCAAAAATCCAGATGAACCATGTATATATAGTAAAGTTGTAGCACGAAGTGTCGTGTTCCTCGTCTTGTACGTGGATGACATTTTATTGATAGGAAATGACATTCCTATGCTACAATCTGTCAAGGGATTCTTGTCACACAGGTTCTCCATGAAAGACCTGGGTGATGCCTCTTACATTCTGAGGATCCGGATCTATCGTGATAGATCCAAGAGGATGTTGGGACTTTCGCAGTCCAGGTATATCAACACTATACTGAAAAGATTTAGTATGGAAGATTCTAAGCGCGGTAATCTACCGGCTTGTCATGGAATCACCGTATCCAAAAAGATGTCTCCCAAGACTGATTTGGAAAGGGATCGCATGTCAATTATACCCTACGCTTCTGCGGTAGGCTCTATAATGTATGCGATGTTGTGCACCAGACCAGATGTAGCTTACGCACTCAGCGTGGTAAGTCGGTATCAGTCAGACCTAGGGGAGAATCACTGTTTAGCGGTAAAGAACATTCTCAAGTACCTGAGAAGGACTAAGGAGATGTTATTGGTTTACGGCGGAAAAGACCTCAAGATGGAGGCCTTTGCTGATTCCGGCTTCCAGAGTGATAAGGACGATTCCAAGTCCATGTCTGGTTATGTCTTTACCCTCAATGGAGGGGCGGTGTGTTGGAACAATTCCAAGCAGGACACCGTTGCTGACTCGACTATGGAAGCGGAGTATATTGCTGCTTGCGATGCCACAAAAGAAGCGGTCTGGATGAAGAAGTTCCTAACAGAACTTCAGGTGGTTCCTACCATAGTTGATCCAATACCTCTGTATTGCAACAACAACGGAGCTATAGCTTTAGCGAAGGAACCAAGGTCCCATCAGAAGTCCAGACACATCTTAAGGCGGTATCACCTGATCAGGGAGATCATAGATCGCCGGGAGATCGAGGTCCGGAGAGTTGCTACTGAAGAGAACATTGCTGATCCATTCACAAAGGCCCTACCTCAGATTCAGTTCGAGAGGCTACTAGAGATCATCGGTCTTCGATATACCAGTACATGGCCCTAGTGCAAGTGGGAGATTATTAGTGTATATGCCCTAGGGGCCATTATTGTATCATACTAGTTTGTATATTACTTAATGGAAGCTTGGGATATTCACAGTTATATAATAGTCTTGCTAAACATAGTAGTATGCTACTTGGTTTTATCTATCTTAATATGTATGTTCGTATTGATAGAGCCCTTAGGATCTTGCTTGACTACCAGCGTTGTGATGGCAGTCACACTAGTGGGGGCTGGGTAGTCTACAAGCACATCCTTTTCCAAGTCCCTAGTCGTAGGATTATCGAGACAGGGCATCGATACTCCGTAGTAGACTAGTGTGTACGCTTCTCATCCCAGTTGGGGAGATGGTCTGTCCCACAGCCATCAGTACGTCCTACTGGAGATAGTATACAGGTGTTCGTTGGGTTACGGGTACACCGGACAGGACTCACAGGGAACTGTTGGTTGGTTTTATACCAGTCGTCAGTTAACAGTTCCCAGGTGACATGAGTACAGCATAGTCCCCAGACTTGACACTGTTACTTCGCCTCGAGTGTGTCCCACTGTTCTTAGATTGCTATCCTACTACGGCTCAAAGGAGTCGTGCAAACAGGTAGCAGTTGGGTGCAGTCCCGAGCACTTGGAGGCAGTGGTGGTTAGACAGGATTCGTCTCTCCCGGTATTGGGAGTTGATATCGCGCTGTGTCCGAGAGCCATTACGCAAAGTCCTTGGCCAGGGCAAGCGAGATTTACTGGTAGGTTCCAGTTGTTTTTCAGGGTGTAATAGGCTACGCTCCGACACGACTTATACCGCTATTAGGGGACCGACGCTTGCCGCCCCTAGGCCCGATATGCGATAGTCTTAGACGAACAGACCGGACTGTACGGAGATTGTCACATCAGGTTCAGTAGGAGTTCGGATGGGTTTTCTCATCGTCCTTCTTATCGACATCTACCTGGGGACCGTTACGTACAGCTAGTGTCGCTTGCGGTCTGTGGTTAAACCCACTGCCAGCGTAGTAGTCGAGTCTTTAGAGTCCGACACAGAGAGTTTCCCTGCTCCAGGCGAAACGATATAGAGGTCGTATGGTTTTACGACAAGGGTTCGGACGCATACGTGTGTTTACGCACGTTCGACATTCGGACAGTTTTTACTAGCCGGCTTTGGTTTAAGCCAGATTCTAGTATCGGGTTATTGGATTTATACAGTTTAAAGTTTTTCCGTGTTTTCACGGATAGGAGGGGCGTTCTCGTAATTTCGCGAGAAGCTTCTAGAAGGATGGTGACTTGGGGGTTTAGGTGGCATAAGCATTAAATGAGATTAGTGACTCATTTGTGTGATTCATCCGTGTCATTAATGCATCATAAATGGTTAATGACTCATATAGATGAATCACTCATATGAATTAAATGAAGCATGGTTGTTAAATCATTTATTTATTTATTTGATAAAACATAATGCTTCATATATATTCAAATGAGATCATTATCTCTTCTTATTCTCATGCTCACCTTCTCTCTCCTCAAGCTCTCTCTCTTCAAACCCTAATCCTCCCCTCTCATATGTTGAGATCAAGGATTAGATAGACTAATTAATCCATAACCTCACTCTATATCACCTAGGTACGTTTGATTAGCAACTAAAGAAACCTAGTTACCTCAAGTTTAGAGGGGAAGCTTGGAATAGAAGCTCTCGGGTGGATCGTCTATTACGTAGAGGAGGTCGAGGAGGAGGTGGATAACGAAAAGAAGAAGGACAAGGTTCACTAGGTATAATCTCTTTTCATAGTAGTTAAGAACTCCTATGCTTGTGTTAGTTATAGTTTAGCAAAGATTCTTCGGTTAGTCGATGTTAACTCAAAGAACAAGATCGTTTTTCATATTTTCGCATCCCCGCAACTCGTGGGGTGTTGTACATCGACTTACACAAAAGAGGTAGTAGAGAGTAAGGTGGTCTTCCTCGTATTATATGTGGATGCCATACTCTTGATAGGAAAGGAGTTTCCTATGCTATGCTCGGTCAATCTCCTCTTATCACATTGATTCTCCATATAGGATCTAGGTGATACCTCCTAAATCCTGGTTTCTGGATCTATGAGATAGATCTATATGGATGTAGGGATTCTCACTAGGTGTAGTAAGAGGGTATCAATCGATCCTGGGGAGAATCACTGGATAGCTTCCAGGGTGGTAAGGATGACTGAATGTCAGTTACAGGCATTGTCTTTACCCTCAGTGGAGGGACGGTATGTTCCAAGCTAGATACCATGACAAACTAGACGATAAAGGATGGATACATTGCTACCAATGATGCTACCAAAGAGGAAGTCTAGGTGTATATTTGTTCATGAGATGAACAAGGTTCCTACCATTGTGTGACAATGGAGGTGTGACTTTTGGCCTAGGAACCCCGGTCCCATCAGTGACCCAGACATATTCTAAGGTACTATCACCTGATCATGGAGATGGTTGATCTCTAAGAGATCGAGGTTAAGAGAGCAGACTCAGAGGTTAACACGGCGGATCCACTCACTGAGGCCTTTCCTGCGAGAGACTTTTATAGGGTGTTGGGTATGCTATACTACAACAAATGACCTTAGTGCAAGTGGGAGATTGTTAGTTGTATGTATGCCCTAGAGGCCATTATTGTACATAAGATGTATGTTACAGTGGATCCTGGGGCATATATAGGGAGGAATTTCTTGCTCGATATGATAGTACGCTATCTGGTTGCTCTTCATCTTAACATGTGTTGTGTTATGTTTCATATCTTTATATGCATGTTGATGTAGCCCTTAGGATCATGCTTGACTACCAGGATTATGATGAGATCATACTAGTGGGGCCTAGACAGTCTATAAGCATACCCTTTAATGGTTCCTAGTCGAGGGTATATTGAGACAGGGTATCGGTATTACCATATTAGACTAGTGTGTACGTTTCTTGACCCTGGGGGCGATGGTTGATTCCACAACCATTGGTGTTTGACATCAAAGATTGTATACAGGTGCTCATTGGAGAATGGGTACACCAAACAGGACTCGCCGAGAACTCCTAGATGGTATATATATACCTATTGTCAGATAGCAGTACTCTGGTGACACTTGTATAGGTTAGTCTGTAGACCCGAGATCGTCATGGAGTCTTGTGTGGTTCCCACTGTACTTTGATTTCCACCCTACCACGGCTCTATTGAGTCATGCAAACAGGTGGTCTTTGGGTACAGTCCCAAATCATATGGAGACAGTGAGCGATAGGAGGGGTTTCGTCTCTCCCGGTATAGGGAGTTGATGTCGCGCTATGTTTGATCAGCTATAACACCTAAATCCCTGGCCAAGGTTCTCGAGCTTTACTGATAAGTGTTATCAGTAGTTCCTCGAACTGTTATGAGCCGTAAATCAGCATGACTTATAAAGTTACTGGGGTCTGACATTCACCACCCCTAGACTTCATATCAGACGAAGAGACCGGACTATACGGTAAGTGTTGCTTGCAGGCTCGTTGGGGTTGTGATGAGCTCGCTCGTCGGCCACCTTTTCGTCATGTACCTGGGTAGCCGTTATGCAAAGCTAGTGCCGCTGACGTGCTTGTGGTTAAACCCACTGCCAGCGTACTGTCGAGTCTTTAGAGTCCCACACAGAAGGTTCTCTCGTTCAGGCGAAAGATGTAGAGGCCGTAAGTTGTTACGGCAGCCGTAAGGTGTTGCGGCAGGGTTTCGATTATGTTCGTGTAATTATTACAGGAATAATAATCGGAACGATAATACTGGTAGGCTTTGGTTTAAGCCGGATACTGGTATTATATTATTGGATTATTGGTATTCGTATTTTTCGGAATTCGGATACGGGTATACGGTATACGGGATACGGTATACGGAGGAGTGGTATTCTTGTAATTGTTACAAGAATACCTTCTAGAAGATGCCACCTCATAATACATTATTTATTTTATGAAAAATAAATAAATGAGGTGGAAATTAGAAACTCCAAGCATGGTTGAAAGAATGGGTTGTTTTATTTTATATTGTTTTGGAGTTACTATTGAAGCATGGTGCTAATTTTATAATGCATGCTTCAATTATTTCTTTTGAGCCATATCCTTCATCATGCTTGATTTTTTCTTCTTATTATCAAAAACACTTTCTCTCTCCTTCTTCTCTCTTCCTCCTTCATCCTAAGCTTTACCCTTCACATGTGATGTGAATCAAAAGCTTAGGGTAAAAGATAATTCAATACACTAATCTCTATATCATCCTAGTGATCTCTTCTAACAAACTTGACCTTTAGGTTTAACTCTTGTGAAGAGTTTGTAGCTTGCATGATAGCTCTCGCGTAGATCATCTAGGTCTTGAGATGGCCGGAGATCGAGGACATCGGCAACATCCAAAGGAGCTAAGGAGTTCATCAAAAGAGAAGGCAAGGAGCAAAGGAGTTGCACCAAAGAGAAGACCCGAAGGACCGTATCATCAAGGTATAATCCCTAACATAGTAGATAAGATCTCTAGTTAGGGTTTTCTAGTTATGGTTTAGACAAGATCTTTGGAAAAGTGCGTGTTGTATGCAAAGAAAATTTTCGTTTACCGCTTCCGCCGCCTCACAAGAGTTATGGGAGCATGCAACATTCACTAACAATCGGCCGGGTATATGTGATATAGCCGGGTTATCGGATCAAGTGTTGATTCGATGAAATTGTACATGTTATATTAGTCAGTTATATGCAATATAGCCGGATTGTCGGATCAAGTGTTGATTCGATAATTTAATGTATAATTATATATGTGATATATTACATTACGTTAACAAATATAAGCTCGCTTTATTGATTCATTTTCTCACCGGATAATACATTGATATATATGCGATATATGTTAATTGTATTATTTTCTTTTGTTGCAAAATATATTATATATGTGATATATAATATTGTAACAAGTTATGATTACAAATACAACATGATTTGTGGAGATTAAACATGTTAGGGTTTGATTTGGGTTAGCTTTTTCTTGAAACTTCTAGAAGCTTTATTTTGTTTTAAGCTTAGATATTTTGTTATGATATTTTGTATAGATATTTCTTAACCCAACCCAAACCCTTTACCCTAGTTAAATCTCTACAAGGGTTAAGCCTTCATTCTTAACCCATGGTTGATTTGTAACCATCACAATGATTTTCATTATTCATCACAAAAGCTTTCTTCTTCTTCTTCCTCCTTGAAAAGCTTTCTAGCTTTTTGACTTGTGATGTTTTAAAGTGAGAAAATGAAAATAAAAGAGAGCAAAATTCCTACTTCATCATCCTCATCTATTCTATCCACTTAGATTAGGGTGTTCACTTTACTAATACTTGATCAGAGAAGTAAAAACTTGATCTTGAGATTCTTCAAGGTAGATCATCTTCGAAAAGGAAGACTTCAAGTAAGAATGGATCATTCGACTTGTGGAGCCTCTCTTGAGTCCGGGAGATCATGGATCGCGGCAAAGGTACTATTACTCGGAGCTTATGAAGCGAAGGAACGGACTACAATGGTTGTAATCCCTCTCTCTTTGATGTAAAGTTGTTTACATGAATGTTAAACCTAATTCTCTAGTTAATATGGCATGTGTGATGCCTTCCTAAACCTTGCTAAGGTGCTATACTAACCCTACAAAGTAATCATCAACATGCAATTACAAAACAATATTTGTTTACATGTTAAGATAAAGTGCAACCAGATAGCATACTATCATGTCGAGCAAGAAAGTCCTTCCTATATATGTCCAAGCATCCGCTACAATATACATCGCATGTACAGTAATGGCCTCTAGGGCATACATATAACTAACATATCTCCAGTCTATCTTGTGCCGAGTAGCGAACCTTGAGACTTTGAAGCTATTGAAAGAATGCCCATTGTCAGATATGAATCTTCTTAGTGTACCGAAACGGTGTAGAATATTATGCCGGAAGAATGTTAGAATATCTTCCATCTTGACTTCTTTTAGCGGGACAGTTTCAGCCTATCTGGAGAAGTAGTCAGTTGCGACCAATATGAACCGTTGACCTTTGGATGATGGAGGATCAATTGGGTCAACTATGTCGGTGCCCTAAACTTTAAAAGGCCACGACGCCACCGTAGGATGCAACAGATTGGGATGCTTGTGAATGAAATCACCGTGAATTTGGCAGAGATGACATTTCTTTGCATGCTCTTCGCAAATCCCTTATCATGGTGGGTCAATAATATCCAATCCATTTAATATGAAGACGCATTTTGGGGCCGGACTGGTGAGCTTCGAAGACGCCCGAGTGAACTTCTTTCATGACTTTTTGGGCTTCGGCCGATGACAGACACCTGAGCCAGAGTTGGTCATATGATCTGCGGTATAGCGTATTATTTACAAATACATATCGGAGAGCTCTCTTCTTCAGCTGAATCCTCACAGATTTTTTTCAGGGCAGCTTATTGTATCGGATGTACTTTATGAAGGGCTCTCTCCAATCGGGCTCGTCTTGAATGTTCAGAGCTTCTTCGACAGGATTGCTCTTTTTTTCTGCGCTTCCCTCTTCTCGTAAAGAGACTGGAGGCAGAATTTTCCGGCTCCTGACTGTTATCAAAATCTCATCCATATCGGGATCAGCCAGCTCATTGGCTAAGCGAATGAGTACGTCATCTTTTCCATTCAATGCCCTAGAAACACTAATCAGTTCAATGTGGACGAACTGTTTCATGAGCTCCACCACCTGGCTTCTATACCGAGCTAACTCGGGTTTGTATATTTTATAGTCGCCGCTTACTTTGTTGACGACAAGTTGGGAATCACCGTAAACCCGTAGCCGAAGGATTTCCATTTCTATGGCGAGCTCCAGACTAGCTATCAGAGCTTCGTACGCAGCCTCGTTGTTTGTACGAGGCTCGGTGAGCGCAAAAGAATGTCGTAGGGTTCCCATCAATGGCATGATGAACACCAATCCTATCCCTGCTTTTATCTACGGGATTCTTGATTTTCTGGGGGTCCTTATTGATGAGGCTCCATCGAAGTAAAGCTCCCAACATGTCTTGTTTGTCTGGTAATTCGCAATTGAGCGGTGACCCTTCTGGTATGGGATGAGCAGCAAGGAAGTCGGCAAGGGCTTGCCCTTTTACTGCTTTCTGAGGAGTATAGACTATGTCGAACTCTAGCAGTATGATAGTCCATTTTTCCATTCTGCCGGCTAGGCTTGCCTTGGTCATTAAGTGTTTAAGTGGGTCGACCTTGGAGATCAGCATAACTCGATGAACGAGCAGATAGTGCCCCTGCTTCTTCACAGCGAATATCAGAACCAGGCATTGCTTTTCTATCGAGGAATAGTTGTGTTCCGCCCCGACTAAAGTTTGACCGAGGTAGTAGAGGGCATTTTCTTTTTCCTCCTCATTGTTCTGGGCAAGGAGCGCACCGAGCGACTCATCTAGCACGACAGCATAGAGAATCAACGGCTTATTTGGAATTGGTGCGGCAAGCACTGGAGGGTGCAACATGTACTGTTTGATACTTTTGAATGCTTCTTGACATTCGATATCCTAGACAAAAGGAGCTCCCTTCTTCATGAGCTTTAAGAAAGGCCGACATATCTCTGATAGGTTCGAGATGAACCTTCGTATGTAAGCGAGTTTGACTTGAAAAGATCTTAGCTGCGTCAGGTTCTTCGAAGGAGGCATCTACATGATGGCATTTATCCTTGATGGGTCAACCTTGATCCCCCTACATCGGACTATGAAGCCTAAGAATTTTCCCGACGTCACGCCAAAAGCGCATTTCAGAGGATTCATCTTCATATCGTATTCCCTCAGTCGGGTGAAAATGGTCCTGAGATCTCGGATATGATCGGCCTTAGCTTTTTTCTTGACGACCAAATCATCAACATAAAATTCAACGACCTTATGGATTAAGTCATCAAAGATTTTGGTCATTGCTCTTTGATATGTGGCGCCTGCATTCTTCAGTCCGAACGGTATCACCTTGTAGCAGTATATTCCGATCGGGGTTAGAAATGCTGTGTGTTTCTCATCCTCAGGCGACATCTTGATCCGATTATATCCAGACGAGCCATCCATGAAGGTGAAAAGATCGTAATTTGAGGTGTCATCGACCATCATTTCCATGACCGGTAGCGGGAAGTCGTCTTTAGGGCATGCCTTGTTGAGGTCCCTGAAATCGAAGCAAACTCGGATCTGCCCATTTTTCTTCTTCACTGGGACGATGCATGCGATCCAGTCTACATATTTCTCTTCTCTGATGAAGCCAGCATCGATAAGTTTCTTAGTTTCCTCGATGACCTTTTCTTCTAGATCCCTTCTCATTCTTTGAGGGGCTTGTTTGACTGGCTTGGCATCAGGAGATATAGCCAGCTTATGCATGGCCACTTCAGGAGATAGGCCAAGCATTTCTTTGTAAGTCCACATGAGCAGTCAGCGAACTTATGCAGCAGGGCGATTATTTGTTCTTTCATTTTCTCTGATAAGAGTGAGCTGATATATGTCGGACTTGGATTATCAGGCGTTCATAAATCGATCTCGGTTAGCTCATCGAATGTTGCTTGTTCGCTACCTTCAAGCTCTTAAGGGGCTTCTTCTGGCTCGGCTAGCTCGTCTTCATCATTTGACTCTTCGCTGGCTTCATCAATATGGATCATGTTGCATACTTTGACATCAGGTTAGATGAAACCTATGCCCCGTCTATCTGGGATTCGTCCATCGATGAGTACTCGGACTTGAGGCGGATGCCATAGCCTTTCGTAAAACTTTGCTTCGGAGTACATTTGATATAGCCGACACCGGCACTTTTTAAAGTATCCCCGCATCTCAAGAGCATAATATCCGGGATTGAGGATGACTCTTATGCCTCTCTCATATGGAAGGCATGTCACAGAAAAATCTTCTGAGTGCGTGACAGGATTTGACCCATAAAACAGGATACCCTTCTGTCCATTTTTCCTTCCGGGAACATAGAAAGTTTTCAGCTGGTCCACGGTGGAGACTGACAATGCATAGAGCTCTTTACATATCTGCTCCGGCACCCTTGTGACAGCTAGGGACCCTTCTACAACTTCGAAAGTCTCTCGTAGCTTTTCTTTTTACATGAGGGCCAAATCTGCATAGCTGTTGCAAGGAGGGTCCTCTTCCTCTGACTTTTCAGTGTCGCTGCCGAAATGAAGGCGAATTCTGCTGCCGGATGGGCCTTCAGCATCAGACTCGTCCCTATCGCTACCAAAATGAGAGCGAGTTTTACGGTAGGATGGACTTCCAGCGTCGGATTTATCAGCACCATTGCCGAAAATCGGACGCACTTAGGGGTTTTTGCTTTTGAAAGCGACAGCCGGCTCAGATTTGATTTTGAGTTTCGGGGCCGCTCTGTCCTCGGTCAGTTGTGGCTTAGCATTTTGGGGGTTCATAAAGTATCTGGAATCTTCATATCGGACTTTATGCACACCGAATGGCTGGATGTCTTCGTCAATGCGTCTTTCTTTGCCATTTTTAGTATATTTCATGCATTGATGGAGAGTTGACGGAACAATGCCGTAATTATGGAGCAATGGCCTCCCCAAAAGAATTTTATAAGACGTGTCGGCGTCGATCACATATATTTTGGCTTCGGTTTGTAAGTCCCGGAAGCTGATTGGCAGAGTTATGGATCCCAGAACTTGCTGGCAATTTTGATTGAAGCCTTGAATGACAATCCTTTCCCTTGACAGGTGTCTGGCGTCCATTGACAAACTCTTCAGAGTCCGCAAGTTCGTGATGTTCACTGAAGATCCCAGATCAACCAATATGCGATTAATCCGATCTTTTTCGCTGTACCCGATCACGTAAAGCGGTCGGTTATGCTCAGTCGTTCCTAGTAGTAGGTCTTCATCTTTAAACGTGATTGCGGCGGCATGCAAAGCGTACTGGGCTTTTTTTGTATTAATTTCCGCAAAGCGAGCCCGGTACTGCTCGGGGTTTTGTAAAGCATGAATGAGAACATCTATAAGCTCCTTAGATATGACCAAGGCATCATAGATGCTCAGGAGAGACAGAAACTTTTGGAGATGAGCCAAGACATTATAGTCCACCGAGAAAGGACTCGAATTTTCATGAGCCGGCTCTCCGCCATCTTCTTCATTAGCGACTTGTTTTTCCTTCCCTTTTAGGGCGTTGCCTTGATTTGGCGATAGAACCTTGCTGCTTATGAGCTGGATTTGGTTGGCCTTCATGGCGAGCTCCTCGTCCTCATCGAGAAAACAGAGTTCTTCCTCAGAGTCGCTACCAAGGTGGACGACGTAGCAGATCAATATAGGGATATCTTTATCGGAGTCTTTTTCAAGCTCCTCTAGAATCTCAGCCGCTTCTACGGGGAAGAACTCCTTCAATTGAATTAGAGTTTTTTTTCTTTTGTTCATAGTCTTCCAGAGAATCGATATATTTTTGAATGTTCGATCTCCCTGCAGACACTTTTTCGCGTCAAGCCGCACTTTTCTTCTTCTTATGCTTTTTAGATTTTGAGCCTGTATGAGCTAAATTGGTAGCTGAAACGGTTGTCTCCTTCTGCCCTTCCCCTTCCGTTCTAGGCTCTTTCTGAAGTAGCTTTAGCATCTTCTTCATATTTGTAGACATGTGCATGCTCCATGGAGGTTGCGGCGAGTCAGTTTCATTCTTCAGAATAGCTGGTTCAGCTGTCTGCTCTCAGAAGGTTCAGCTTGTGTCTGTATGAAGTTGGTGGTTGCAGCTTGATTGTTCACCAACACACTCTTAGACAACTCGATCTCCCCAGTCTTATACTGCTTCTCGACCCAGTATTTGAAAATATAGCAATTCTCGATCGCGTGGCTCACTAGTCGGTGGTATGGGCAATATAGAGGATTGTCGGTCATTTTTACTTCGTGAGGTCTTTTCGACTCTGGAAATTGTAGGCCGTTGTTCAAGACATCTTTGAATATCTTGCGGACCTTGTCCCTTCTGAAAGAGTAAACCTTTTTTTCTCCTCTAGGGAAGGCCCTTCTCCTCCCAGCACTGGCTTTCGAGACCGGTTGGATTTGGATTCACCTGCCTTTCGCTTGTCTTCATTATCGGACGCATTGAAGACATTGGTATTGCTGGAATTTCCGCTTCTACGGTTGTCGTCCCTCTTGCTCTTCTAAGTCTTGTCTCTTTGAGAGTCTGGGGTAGACTCTTATTTCGAGCATTCCAACATTTGGACTTTCTTGGTCAGCTCCTGAAACGTCTTGAGGCATGCTGTATACAAGAATGGGACCATCCAATTGCTGAGGTTCCTAATGAGGAGGCTGACGGACCGGTCCTGCTCTAGCGGCGGTTCGCACTTGACAGTGAGGTTGCGCCATCGGGTAATAAAGTCTGTGTTGCTTTCATTTTTCCTCGGCTTGGTTCTTACGAGGTCGGCAATGGTTATCTTATCGCTGACACTCATAAACCTTTGCCAAAATAGAGATTCTATTTGGATGAAAGTTGTGACGGAGCCATTCGGTATGCTTGCATACCAGTCGAAAGCAACATCGATTAAGCTATTAACGAACTGGCGGAGGAGAAGCGCATCATTGCCCCCAGTATTCCCGCACGACGCTTTAAAGTAGGCGACGTGCTGATTTGAGTTTCCCATACCGTTAAATCTTTCGAACTTAGGAATGATGTAGCTGCTCGGGAACTCGGTCAGATCGTATTGTGCGGGATATGGCCGCCCACTACTGCTAATTTCTTTCTGAGCTTCGGTTTCGGCCACCAATATTTTAACCTTGCTGGTGACCAAATCCATTATCCGATCTTGTGTTAGTGGGATGGTGCTACCTGGGGCCAAGGCGTCCCCAGAAGCGGAATGTGGCCGGCTTTTGTGTGGCTCACCCAATCTTGGACCCAAGGAGACATGCATCGGTTGGTTCGGGTTATCATCACCCGGCTCATGAGTAAAGACTTGTGCTTGATTGGGAGGCGCCCGAGCAATTAGAGCCGTGAGCTGCATCACAATGTTCGTTAGGTCGTCAATTTTCGAATAGAGCTTGGCCATCTCTTTATCTTTGCTCTTGAGCTGTTTTCGAAGCTCTTGAAGTATCTCTTGCTCTGCGGACCTGGGGCGAAAAGTCGGCTCTTCCTCACTGTCTGAGCTTGACTCCACATGGACTGAGGGGTCCTTATGCCTCATCGAGAGGGTTTTCAACATCCAGTAGAGGCGGCTGATCTTGGGAAACTGCAACCACAGTCAAGACGGATTGGGCTTGGGATGTGATGGCTCCATCCTTGTTTTTGCTGCGCAAGTTGTCGCTGGGACGCGCGCCCGCCATATAGACCGTATGGATAACATATCCAGTCGCCTTTTCATTATCGGCAGCTGATTTTGTGGACTGAAGTCGTGGCCCTTCTTTTTCGGTAACGGGCAATCGACTGAAGGCGGCTGGCCTGACCGGGTTCTTGAATAGTGCTGGCGCTTCCTTTTTGGTTTTGTCCCACTGTTTTAGCGCGGCACAGAGCGCCTGATAGAATCTTGAAGTGACGGTGTCATGCTTTCTCTGTTGGCGCTGGGATACGTCTCTTTGTAGTATCATTCGGACAGCTGTCTTCCTGATTCTGGCGGTCATGGCGTTTTTCTGAACCCACTTCAGAGGTTCGAAGGAATTGTTGACTTTTACGACCGACTCAGCCGTCGTTGCGGGGTGACCCTGCTATTGGAACCTCACAAGATTCCATTTGGCCGAAATCTTGGCCCTCTTATTGGCTCGATACCTGAGCCGCTTCTGTCTCAACTTTTCTGTTTTGAGCACTTGGCTGGCTACGGCTCTTCGGAAAGCCGCCGTAGACCGGGCGATGGAGTGCTTTGGAGATAAGCCTGATTGTGTACTTGTTGGAGTCGTCGCCTGAGGTCGTCCGCAACGTTTGATATTGCCCTTTGTACCGAAAGTCTTGCCTCCAGCTGGAGCACCAGAGAGTCGTTCGGACACCGTATTAAGTTTAGGTTGTGGGGCCTTAGCGATCACAACATTCGGCCTCTTGCCCCTTGAGACCGGCTTGACTACCTGGTTTTCTGGGATTTTTGCCGAATGAGCGCTTCCGGCAGGATAGATGATGTCGGAACCGAATTGACGGGGCAGTTCCTCCCACTGCCGACTGAGGCTTGTGGGGAGGACCACGCGAGCATTGGTCTTGACCACGTACGGGATCGGGCTCACATCGGAAGCTGAATCCATCTTAGAAGACATTGTCGTTGAAAGTTGATTGCTGCACAGAAAAACATTATTTCAGTACAAACATCGGTATATATGTTAAATGAGTTTGCATGAACACTTGATCCGAGATATGGGAGGAGAGAAAGGTCCCACCGGGCGTGCCAGAATCTATAGGGTGTTTTTCGTCACCCCATTGAGATTGGAATACGCGTCGCTTGTCAGGCGTACTACAGATTCCCCCTGTATAGGGTAAGCTTGGGTTTATTGATTGTGGGGATCCGAATCTTCGGCAGCCGTGAACTACACTGTCGTTAATTACTCCTCATCTTTGGAGCGAAGGAACCTCCGATTGATGGGTCAAACTGGTCGTGCGAACTCAATGTGCAGTGTGTGTGTTGTGTTTTGAGGGGTCTTGCGTATATCGGGGGGCTCGCAGAGTTTACGGGGGTCCCGCTACCCGGATAGCAGGCTGGAGGTCAGGAGGCTAGCAGCCCTCTTACGGGGTGTGGGGAAGCGTCCCGTTAGAAATTTTTTCTAACGGGGATAATGTTCTAGAATGTGTATATATAAATAAATGGGAAATAGTATCTAAAGGACGTGTGGATGCCAGCGCCTTACGTGCCCAGCACGTGGGCGCTGGGCACCAGCGCCTCACGTGCTTGGCGCGTGGGCGCCAGCGCCTCATGTTGTGGGCCTTGGGCGCCAGTGCCTCACGTGCTTGGCATGTGGGCACTGGTCGCTAGCGCCTCACGCACCCGGCACGTGGGTGTTGGGCGCCCGCAAGAAAAGGGGCTTAGCCCCCTATACTGGGAGTTGTACTCCCAATTGACTTTTGGAGTTAAACTCCTAAAAAAAGGGAGAAAGGGTTTTAACTCCTCCAATGGAAGTTGTACTCCCAATTGACTTTTGGAGTTAAACTCCTAAAAAGAAAGACTTTTTTTTTGTTCAGAGGTAATCTTCCAAGAGATTTTCGGAGATGACGAAAACGAACCCTTTTCTTCTCTCTTGAGCCCTGGATTTTCTCTCGAGCCTTGGATCTTCCCAATGTGGGGTTTTTGAAGATGGGTTTCCTTCTTCCTCCTCTTTATTGGCTGGATCTTGGAGCAAAAAGGGTGAGACTTAAAAATCACCCTTTTTGGGGATTTGATGGGAGATCCGAGCTTCCCTTCAAAGGTTTTTTGGTGACAAACTGTTTCTTTTTGGAAAAAGAAGAGTTAAACTCTTGATTTAATTCAAAAAAAGGAAGAAGGTTTAGAACCTTAAGGAAGGAGAAGGAGGCATAGAAATCCTAATTTTTTTGAGAGAGAAAAAATTGTTTTTGATTTTTTCATCATGTTGCTTTTATAGGCCACACACTTTACATATATCCCCTTGGGCTTTACCAAATGGCACTTGTGCCACCCTATGCCTTATGTGCTTATTTCTTTTGCACATAAGTCATGGAATTTACAAAATTTTGGCTTTCTGCCCATTTTACATACATTTATTTCTAAAAATTACATTTAGACTAATTTATTGCATCCTTTTTAGCATGGAGCCGGCCTCTTCCATGCTAGGTCTTAGCTTGGGCTCGGGCCCACTTAGTTTGGGCTCGGACCCACTTGACTTGGGATTGACCTTGGTTTTGACTTGGTCGATCGGGGTGAAACTTTTGACCCCAACACCCAGTTCTCTACTTCTCTTTAACCCTTGTAACATATTACAAATGTGGGATCCTGAGCCGGTATCCAATATCCAGGACGTTGAGCAAACTGAGAAACAGTTCTCAATAACTAACACACCCGAAGAAGATGCATCAGAATACTCCTTCTTTATTACGGTTGCGTCAAAATCCTTGTATTTCCCTATCTCATGCCCTAATTTATGACAGTTGTCATAAGATAGAGTGGAACCAACGTTCCCCAGCCCAGTATAATAAGCGGGTTCGGTCAATACATCCATGTTATTATCTTGATTAAGGCGTGACATGATCACTACTTGGAGAAAGAGAAGAAAACACTTTAGCGTGCATTCTTGCAAGATTAGATTGGTTATTATCTTATCTAATTAGGATGGCTCCTACTGTTTTTATCAAATCTTCCTTCAAATCCTAAAAGGTAAGATTAGCCGGGATTAATTACACTTTACAAGTTCGCTAATCGGTCAGCCAGGCAGGTGTTAGTATTCCGAGGGAGTCTCCCCATGCTTTCGCATGGAACTAATTAAATAATCTCATTTCCGCAAGGGATTAATCCCGTTAACACTTTTCTTAGACACCTATTGGATTAGCTAATTGTAAAGTGGAAAACTCTCCAACACTTACTCGCAGTGGGTATCGGGATCCAACTATCACATAGAAGGTATGTAATCTCATTGCGAATTTCAACACTAGAAATTCTCGATAATTATTTTTACCCCATGCGGTTTATGACCTTGACAATTTCAACAAACCATAAAACGCATGTCAAGTTCAACCCGTAATTTTATGACTGAATTAGACCCACCCGCACGACCCTTGATAAGATCAACAAAGCCGTACGACTATCCTAACTAATCGCATCAGTATGCGGCAGAAAAACACTAGTTAGCTACCGAACACTACGCCTCAACAAGGTCGACAAACGCAACACGAATACTAATTAGTACCTATCTAAAATGAAGGAGGGCTACGACTGATTTTGAAGAAAACCTTTAATGTTATAAACTTAATATCGTTGTAGAATCTAGTGATTTGAAAATGAGTGGTTTAAACTCCACTTTAAAAATCGAGTAGTTTTCAAAACAAACCAAGTAGGTTGTAGCATATACTAGTTTTGCTAAAGAGGTCATTCTCGGTGAAGGGATCTAGGCTCTTTCTTCATCGAATGAGGTGCTGGATATTCATAATTGAATACCACTATGCAAAGCAAGAACTAGAGCTACCTTTTTGAAAAATTTGATTCTACAATATCTTTTAAGTTTCTTTTCTTTTCATTAATCTTATTAATGAATTCCCATCAATTATGTTTCCTAAACATCACAGAAGAAACAAAAATAAAATACACATATATGCCATCCACATTCGCCACAGGGACCCGGGTCTTCACTGTAAGGTTACTTAACTTACGGCGGGGTGGGGTTAGGACTTGCTTGGATGGAAAACATATATAGTGTCTATTAATATATTATATATATAAGTAGTATTCGTCTCACGTAGTTATATGATCACATCATATCATATTACAGAACAGCAGAAGCAGATATATGAAACATAGGATATATTAGAAGGTCCGTATTTTAGATTAAGCCAGTAACAAAGAACACGGATTCTATGGTCATGATGAATAGCCAAGCCCACACCCCTAGACCCCTACGAGTGCGGTAAGCAACCCTTCCAATTTTAGAGTTAGGCGACCGGCCTCGACTCCTCGAGATCCTAATTATACTTTTTGCTTCAATAGTAGAACTTATGGTTTAAGTTCATCAAAATTTGAGCTTATATTTTTGTATTGGGGATTGATTGGATGGTGGAATGAGGGATGAAAAATTATAATCCTAAAATTAAATTAGATTCAGGATCGTAAGGGTTTCTATTCGCATTTTAATTTGAATGGAATCGGGGGATTTTTTTTGTTGGTGGAAAGAGGGCATCAAAGCCCCATGCTTAGATATTGTTCCCACCAAAAAATTTTCACCCAGTGCTTATTGTTCCCTTATAAAATTAAAGAGAAATCCCCACTTGGTAAACACGCACCTACCCACATACAAAGCATGTGAGTGTCTCTTCAGATAGGATAAAAAACTATATTGGTTCTCACGTGTTAAACACATGAGCATCTCACGTGTTAAACACGTGAGCGCGCATGCAGTCTCTTGACAGTGCCTCACATGATATCCACGTGAGCGCATATGCCAGTCTTGAAAGTATGTCTTAGCACCTCTACTAGGTTTCAATGCGTATCAAATATGCAATTTTAAAAATTTAGAGGTCTAAGTATACTGAACAAGAATCGAACTAGAGAATTAAGATTTCAAAGTTAGCAAAATATGTTTTAAACTAAGTGAAAAGAGTCTACAACCTTTGTAGTCTAGTCCTTCACTAGTAAAACTCCAAGTAGTAGTCCCTAGAACTCTTCTTTGAGTCCACTTGATGAATAGAACGAGCTTGCTTATAGTCTTCTTCGTCGAAGATGATCCATCTTAAGGCAACTTTCACTCAAGCTCACACTTTACTAATCAAGATATTAGTGAAGATAACAACCAATACTAATGGGTTAGAGTAGTGTAGGTTGATAAAGTAGGAATTTTGCTCCTAAAATTATTTCTTTTCTTTTCTTTTTCTCAACCCTAGAAAAAATCTAGTGAGGAGATGAAGAAGTAAGATGAACTTGAACTTGGATGAGTGTGAACCATTTGGATTAAGAGATAAGATGAGCTGAGAATGGAAATGATAAATATCTTAGAATAAAACAAGAATTGAAGGTGAGTCGGGGCTTCTCCAAGCATCCAAAGCCATGACTGATTCTTCTTTTCTTTTTCTTATTCTTTAAATACAATTCATTATCTTCTCATATTCAACTCTTGTGTGATTTTCATACATCCATGTTCCTTGTATCATCAACCATGATATATATATATATATATATATATATATATATAAAGAGAAGAAAATCTTAAGTAAGATTAATATTAGTTAATATATGTATATATCAAATATATAACAAATTATTAAACCAACACTTGATTCAATAATCCGGTTATATCATACATAACTAGCTAATATCATATATATATATATGTATATCAAATTATTAAATCAACATTTAATTCAATAATCCGGTTATATCACATATAATCGACTAATATTCAATATTAGTTAATATATATATATATCAAATTATTAAATCAACACTTGGTTCAATAATCCGGTTATATCATATATAACCTGGCTAATATCAAATATATTAACATATATATAAATCAAATTATTGAATCAACACTTGATTCAATAATCCGGTTATATCACATATAACTCGGCTGATATCAAATATCGCTAGATTAGAATACAGTATCATATACTCGTATTTAATCAAGCTCCCGCACATATCTCCATACGTGCCCTACTTCGTTTCACTTGAGCTATGAAATATTGGATATACTAGGAGGTCCGTATTTTAAATTAAGCCAGTAATGAAAAACAGGGATTCCACGGTTGTGATGAATAGCCAAACCCATATCCCAAGACTCCTACAAGAGAGGCAAGCAACACTGCCAATTCTAGAGTTAGGAGACCCGGTCTCGACTCCTCGAGATGGTCTCACACTGGACTCTAGAACCCGGTTACATATGCTCCTCACCATGAGTCTATCCTAATGCGGAAAAGTAAATAATATACATCAATGGTGACATCATCCTCAACCCGGAAGTGTCCCAATAAAAGAATATTAAATACAATTTTACATGAATGAAAATTGTAAAACCCATGAATGAAAATTGTAAAACTCTCATCTCATGCAAAACCCCCCGGCTATTCAATTACGACGATCCAATATAACATATTACAACAACACATAAACATCACATGTTATCAACGTAAGTAAATATGTGTATCTTGAATATCGTTGACATATAGCAATGAGATCGGGGATACCCCACATATTACACTTACGGCCGCAGAAAAAAATGAAAACTACAATAATTAGAATCTGCATTAATCTTAGACATCATAAACCCGGAATATCTCATATTCCGAATTTCATGCCTAACCCTATAAACCTTGCATTTTAGTCTCAAATCGAAAACACTTTTCAATAACTTAATCGGGTAATTCAACAAGATTCCCGACTACCTGATCGAATGCTCATCAGGAATTTTAGTAGATGGCCGCACTCCCAATGCCGTCGACGAAGTGCACTTACGCGGAACACCGTGGCCGTGAGCACCCGAGTGGATGCTTTTGGCAACGGGGCTCTCCTATAGTCACTTGGTCGGGGCTATGAAGCATGGCTATCTAGTAGTGTTACCCGGCGAGTGTTCGCGTACTATACGAGATTGCGATAGAGTTTTGATCCGAATCGAAAATCCATGGAAATCGATGAACCGAGACTAAAAAACTAGATTTACCAATTACAAACTATCTTTCACAAAACTAATTTAATGTGGATTCCAACTATTATATCACATATCAAACATAAACCCGAAACGATATTAAAATTGCGACTACGAAACACTCCGAATTGCCCTAATAGAAAGATAACGTCACATGTAATCTGGGCAAAATCAAACATTACCTGAAACCCCAAAACTAAGCTACTGGATCACCAAACAAATTCGAAGCCCAAACTACATTTTGGGGCCGGCCAGGCCGGGAAAAATTAAGATGTGGCCGGCCAAATGTTATCATTTGGGTCTCGTTTTTCTTTGGTGTTCTAGTTACATCACATTTAACATTCTGCAACTGGTTAAAAAAAATTCAGAGGACTTTAAAAAATCGACAGAAACTAGAGTTTCGGATTCCAGTTTTCGGAGTTGTTTCGGTTTCGTAATTCTAACACATCGTATAATGCTCTAGCTTGACTCTGATACTACGAAAGTATTTCCTAGCACCCTCACAAAGTTTACACATGCATCAAGTATGCAATTTTAAAAATTCTTGGGTGCTAAGCTACACTAATCTAGAATCTAACTAGAGTATTATGATTTAAAGCATGATATAACAAGTTCTATACTAAATGAAAGAAACTACAACCTTTGTAGACCAAGTCCTTCTCTTCTAAAGCTCCGAGTAGTAGTCCCTGCGACTCCTCCTGGCTCCACTTGAAGAAGGATCGAGCTTGCTTCTTGATCTTCCAAGCCGAAGATGATCCACCTTGAAGCTTCTCTAGGTCAAGCTACCTCTTCACTAATCATGCATTAGTGAAGGCAACACCCTAATCCAAATAGCTAATCTAGGGTATGATGATGAAGTAGGTGTTATGGCTCACTTAGAATTCTCATAAGCCCTATAATTCAAAACTCATGTAAGGGTTAGGGCTTGGAGGAGGAAGAAGAAGATGATGGAGAAAGCTAGAGCAAATGAGCTAGCCAAAATGATCAAGTGAAGAATGGCTCTCAATTTTCTCTCACTTATTGAAGCATGGATTATCTCACAATAATAAAATCCTACCATGCTTCAATAGTGAATGCAAATGAATATAATAATGAACAAGCCATGCTTCACCCATTCCTCAAATATCTCCCCATTTTCCACCTCAATTTCTATTTTCTCAAAATAGAAAATCCAAATATATATATATATATATATATATATTATGAGAATATAAACTTTAAGTGAGCTTAATATTAGTTAATATATAATTATATCAAATATAAATATATATCAAATTATTAAATCAACACTTGATTTAATAATCCGGTTATATCATATATAACCGACTAATATCATTTATTTGTATATCACATTATCAAATCAACACTTGATTCAATAATTTGGTTATATCACATATAACCAAATCGATATCAAATGTCTCCAGATTAGAATACGGTGTCATATGCTTGTATTTAATCAGGCTCCTGCACATATCAACATATGTGCCCTACTTCGTTTCGCTTGAACTAGGAAACCTCTCTGTGGGACTCTAAAGACTCGTCAATACGCCAACAGTAGGTAATAATCACATCAGTTACCCGCAATCCGTCAGCGGTACTAGCTGGACGTAACAGCTACCCAGGTATTAAATGATTAGAAGATCAACAAGTAAGCTTGTCCAAACTCCCATAAAACCTATAAGTAACACTTATCGTACAGTCTGGTTATGTCGCATATCCAGTCTAGAGGTGGAATCGTCAGACCCCAGTAACTTGATAAGTCATGTCGATGTGTGGCTCATAACGGTTCGAGAAACTACTGATAACGCTTACCAATAAATCTCATCAACCCTGGCCAAGGACTTACTGTTATAGCCAATCGAGTATAGCGCAACATCAACTCCCTATACTGGGAGAGACGAAACCCCTCCTATCGCTCACTGCCTCCATGTGACTCGGGACTGTACCCAAAATCCACCTGTTTTCATGACTCTTTTGTGTCGTGGTAGGGAGGAAATCAAAGCATAGTGAGAACCATATAAGACACTATGACGATCTTGGGTCTACAGACCAACCTGTACCAGTGTCACCAGAGAACTGCTAACTGACGATAGGTATGTTACTGTTAGATATGTATGCCCTAGAGGCCTGTATTGTATAGGATGCTAGGCATATATATGTACAGAAATAATCTTTGCTCGAAATGGTAGTATGCTATCTGGTTTATCTTCATCTTAACGTGTGATGTGTTTTATTTCATATCTTTATATACATGTTGATGAAGCCCTTAGAATTATGCTTGATTGCCAGGATTATTATGTAAGGCTATGCTAGCATCCCGTCCGTCAATCCGAGGCCAAACGCAGAACAAAAACATTTAAAACTGGCGCTAACATAACCGTAAATCTCGGATCGTGCCATTAACCCTATACTAGTTATACTGTAAAGAGTTTAGAGAGGTTATACCGATCGATCTGTGTCCTTCGGTCTTCAACCTCTGTCCAAGCTCGTCGTGGCTGCCCCGATGTTGTTCGATCTTCGGTCTCCCTTCGTCGAAGAAGATCCACGTCGAGGGTTCTTTATACGGGCTCCTGCTTTAAAAACTGAAGCAACTCGCGCAACTAGTTTGCTAGCCTAGGTGTCCAAGATGAAGTAGAGATAGTGTGTGATCATTTTGTCTCAAGACATCCATGGATTCTCAACACATGAGATGGTATGGATGGAGGTTGAAGAAGAAGCCATTGGAGGAAGAAGTTGTGAGCTTAAGTTTTAGCTAGTCAAGAAAATGGCTTTTTTATTGTGTGAGATATATTGTGAGCATATATAAAACAACTCAAGAAAAATCCCAAGACCATGAAGTGGCTGCCCTCTCACTCCACAAAATATCCCACACAATAAATCAATAAAGAATTAGACATGGCACAAGTAAACACACCATGAGTCACCAAAAATGCACATGCCAAATCAATGCTCTAGGTCAAAACTTGCACTCACAATTTCCACATAATTAAACATTAAACTAAATGTTTAATCAAAAAGCGAATGGCAACTTCTAAAGTAAACTCATAACGGATCACAAGAATACCCTTCATCTGTATATACATACCTGCATCCGTATTCCAACTGAATACGAATACAACGAGACGAAAACAATCCAACAATCTAATACTAGGATCCGGCTTAAACCAAAGCCCAGTAGTATGATCCGTCCAATCATGATCCGTGCACAAGTGCACGTATATGATCGAACCCTGCCATAAAACCATACGGCCTCTACAACGTTTCGCTCGAACCAGGGAAACCTTTTGTGTGGGACTCTAAAGACCCGTTAATACGCTGGCAATGGGTTTAACCACAAGCACGTCAGTGGCACTAGCTGTATGTAACGGCTGCCCAGGTATTGAGCGAAAGGGAGGCCGACGAGCGAACTCATCCTGAAACCCTACTAAGCCTGACAGTGACAATATCCATACAGTCCGGTCCGTTCGTCTATGAGTATCGCATATCGGGTATAGGGGGTGGTAAATGTCAGACCCCTAATAGCGGTATAAGTCATGTCGGAGTGTAGCTCAGAACACCTTGAGAAACTACTAGAATACCTACCAGTAAATCTCACTTGCCCTGGCCAGGGACTTTGTGTAATGGCTCTCCAAACACAGCGCGATATCATCCCCTAATACCGGGAGAGACGAATCACCTGACGATCCGCTCACTGTCTCCATGTGGCTCGGGACCGTACCCAACTAAAACTTGTTTGCACAACTCTTTTGAGCCGTGGTAGGGCAGTAATCAAAGCACAGTGGGAACTCACACGAGACAAATGACGATCTCAGGTCGATAGACTAACCTATACACATGTCACCAGGGAACTGCTATTTGACGATATGTATAATACCAACTAGTATGTTCCCGGCAAGTACTCATAACCCAATGAGCACCTGTATACTATCTTAGGTGAACCAACTAACATTAATGGCTTGTGAGAACGGCCATCGCCCCTTGTCGGGATCTCGATCCGTATACACTAGTCTACTCTTAGAGCATCGATGCCTAGTCTCGAAACTCCCATGACTAGGGACACTTTAAAGATGTGCTTATAGACTACCCAACTCTCACGTATATGATCGCCATCATACAGCTGGTAGTCAAGTAAGAATACTATGGGTTCTATCAACATGTAATAGTGAATTGTAATGTCACCTGAAGCATGTACACGATGATAAAGAAAAACCATATAGCATACTATCATCTCGAGTAAGACTGTTCTACCGGTCTAGGTCCTCCCTCAATCATTGCAATCACGTGCCTGCGATCCAATAATTGACTTGAAGGCACTATAGCCAACATATTATGTAGATCATACTAGTGGGGCCTGGGCAGTCTATAAGCATATCCTTTAATTGTTCCTAGTCGAGGGTATATCGAGACAGGGCATCGATATTACCAGGGTAGACTAGTGTGTACGTTTCTTGACCCTGAGGGCGATGGTTGATCCCATAACCATTGGTGTTTGACATTAAAGATTGTACACAGGTGCTCATTGGAGAATGAGTACACCGAACAGGACTCGCCGAGAACTGCTAGATGGTATATATACCTATTATCAGATAGTAGTTCTATGGTGACACCTGTACAGGTTAGTTTGTAAACCCGAGATCGTCATAGTGACTTGTGTTATTCCCACCGTGCTTTGATTTCCTCCCTACCACGGCTCTACTGAGTCAAGCAAACAAGGGGATTTTGGGTACAATCCCGAATCATATGGAGGCAGTGAGCGATAGGAGGGGTTTCGTCTCTCCCGGTATAGGGAGTTGATGTCGCGCTATGCTTGATCGGCCATAACAGCAAATCCGTGGCCAGGGTTGTCGAGATTTACTGATAAAAGTTATCAGTAATTTTTCGAACGGTTATGGCCGCATAAATCAGCATGACTTATAAAGTTATTGGGGTCTGATATTTACCACCTCTAAAATTCATATGCGACGTATCAGACGAAGAGACCGAACTGTACGGTAAGTGTTGCTTATAGGCTCGTTAGGATTAGGATGTGTTCGCTCGTCGGCCACCTTTTCGTCACGTACCTGGGTAGCCGTTATGCACAGCTAGTGCCGCCGACATGCTTGTGGTTAAACCGACTGCCAGCGTACTGTCGAGTCTTTAGAGTCCCATACAGAGGGTTCCCTGGTTCAGGAAAAAGATGTAGAGGCCGTAAGTTGTTACGGTAAGGTTTCGATCATGTTTGTGTAATGGTTACAAGAATAATAATCGGAAGGATAATACTGGTTGACTTTGGTTTAAGCCGGATACCGGTATTATATTATTGGATTATTTGTATTCGTATTTTTCGGAATTCGGATACGAGTATACTTATACGGTATACGGTGAGGGGTATTCTTGTAATTGTACAAGAATACCTTCTAGAAGGGGACACCTCATAAATGGTTTTCATTTTGTGAAAATGGAAATTATGAGGTGGAATTTGGAGAGAGTCAAAGCATGGATGAAGAAATGACTTATATCATTTTATATTCATTTGGAGTTACTATTGAAGCATGGTGCATTATTTTGGAGAAAAATATTGCATACTTCAATTATTTTCATTTGAGCCATATCATTTTTCCATGCTTGATTTTTTCATTCATCACTCTCATCTTCTCTCTCCTCATTTTCTCCTTCTTCCCCCTCTTAGCTTTATCCTTCACATGTGTTGTGAATCAAAAGCCCAAGAGACATATTAATCCACTACATGATCTCTACATCATCTAAGTGATCATTTCTACCACACTTGATCTCTTAGTTAACTCTTGAGAAGAGTTTGAAGCTTGTTCCATAGCTCTCGGGTGGATCATCTACATCTTGAGGTGGCCGGAAATTGAGGACATTGCAAGTATCCAAAGAGCCTAGGAGTTGCATCTAAAAAGAAGACCCGAAGGACCGGTTCATTAGGTATAACCCTTTCATATTAGTTAAGAACTCTAGATGGGATTTGCCAGTTAAGATTTAAGCACATGATCTTAGTTTTATGTGGGTGTTGCATGCAAGAAATTTTTCGTTTCCCACTTCCGCCTCCTCACAAGTGTTGTGAGGGTGTGCAGTATTCACTAACATGGTATCAGAGCCTCTCTTTAACCTTAAATAGCTTGTAGCGATGTTAGAAATCCGTCGTTTTTTGTCACGCAAAAACTGCCAAAAAAACAGTTTCCGAAATTGATGTTTTGAGTTGTTTGCACACCCCGTTGGCTCATGCTTTGAACTGAGAAGCCGCGGGGTGGAGCGTGCGCTCCCCAGGAGGGACCAGAGACCGGACCCACACCCTAAGACCACCACAAGGTGGCCTTGGGGGTAGGTGACCCGAGAGCACCCCATATGGGTGCTCTTGGGTCTGCCTTCCCCTAGGGGCCACCTCGAGGTGGCCCCTGGGGGTAGGTACCCCTCCCCCCCGAGGCTCCCCATTCGATCGTAAATTTGTGGGTCTTCGCCTTCGCGATGATTCGGGCGGGTTTCGAGTTCGTTTCGACTCCCGGATTGGCTTAAAACGATCGGCTTTGGAACTTTAGCTCACTGAATTTTTTCAAGTGTTTGAAAATTGGTTTAATTTGATAATTGCATGTGGAATTCTAATGTCGTGGTTACTTTACAAGATTTGTGATGTGCATGTGTGTTTGGAAATGTCGACTAATTGCTATACATCGATTAGTCTGGGTTGCACACATCTGTAATGATATCATGTGATGGTATGTGTATATGAATATGTTGGATCGTCGTGGATGAATAGCCGGGGGATATGAGAAGAGCGTTTTTCATTTCTTTCATTCATGTAATTTGTATAAAGCGATATAATATTATTTTGCGGGGCACATCTTGGTTGAGGTTGTAGCCACCGTTGTATAATTTCTTTTTACTGTTTTTGCTCCTAGGATAGACCCAAGGTGGGGTGCACAAACTACCGGGTTCTCGAAGTGCCGAGTGGCCTACTAACTTTGTTGGGGGAGGTTGCTTCACTTCGGGAATTTGGCGGGTAGTTTGCTGCACCTGTAGGGGTCTAGGGTGGGGTTTGGCTATTCATCACGACCGTGGAACCCGTCTTTCATTAAGGGATTGAATGAAATATAGAATTCCTAGTATATCCGATGTGTTTCTCTGTGATCTGGAATGTTTATAAATGCGTATGATGCATGGCTATTTATATATGATATATATAATAAACGTTGCTTATGTTGTGCACCCGTGCGTTCTATTTTTATTTCTTTTCTGTGATATTTAGGAAACGTAAATGATGGGACAACATTAATGTGATTAATGTTAAGAAAAATGTTGTAGAATCAAACTTTTTAAAATAGATAACTCTAGTTTTTGCTTTGCATAGTGGTATTCCTTGATGAATATCCAGCACCTCATTCGATGAGGAAAGGGCTGAGATCCCTTCACCGGGAGTGACCCCTTTAGCGAACTAGCAAATATTACAAAGAACTCGATTGTTTTTTTTATAGTTGATCTAATTTTTTTCTTTGCATCGTGGTATTCATGAATATCCAGCACCTTATTCGATAAGAAAAGAGCCGAGATCTCTTCACCGGTAGTGACCTCTTTAGCAAAATTAGAAATATACTATAAAACCATTTGATTTTTTAACTGGAGCTTAAACCACTCCTTTCACTAGATTCTACAACGATATCAAGTTCAAAACGTTAAGGGTTTTCATAAAAAACCATCCGTTGCCCTCCGCCATTTTAGGAAGCAGAGTACTTAGTATTCGTGCCACGTTTGTTGACTATAGTTAAGGCGTGGTGTATGGTAGCTAAGCGATGTCTTCCTACAAAGCATTTGATGCGGTCGATTAGGACATTCGTATGACTTTGTTGACCATAGTTAAGGATCATGCGGGTTGGTCTAAATCAATCACGAAATGGTGGGTAGAACTTGACTAGTGCTTATGATTTGTTGAGCATAGTTAAGGTCATAAGACACTAGGGGTAAAAACCATATCGTGAATTTCAAGAGTTGAAATTTGCAATGGGATTGCATACCTTCTATTTGATAGTTGGATCCCGATCCTACTGTGAGTAAAAGTTACTTTCGTGAGAGTTTTGCACTTTACAATTAGCTAATCCAGTAGGTGTCAAGAAAGGTGTCAACAGAGTTACGCCTCTAGGAAAGCGATGTTTATTTTAATTAGGCCCATGCGAATGCACGGGGATCACCCTCGGAGTCCCGACACTGGCCTGGCAGACCGGTTAGCAAACTTGTAGATTGCAATTAATCCTGGCTAATTTTCTTTTTATGGTTTGAAGGAAAATTTGATAAAAAGCAGTGGGAGACATCGATTAGATAAGGTTAATAACCAATCTAATTATGCAAGAGCAATCGCTGAGTGTCTTCTTTTCTCTCCCCTAATGGTAGATAGCTATGACGGGACTTAAGCTTTTATTAGACAAGAATAGACTCACGGGACTGAATTACAAAGATTAGCCGAGGAACGTAAATATTGCCCTGACCTATGATAAGGTCGGATACGTCCTGACTACTCCAGCCCCTCTTAGCCCAGGCCCTGATTCTTCAGTTGCGGATAAAGAAATCCGCAAGACATGGGATATAGACTGTGCAACAGCCAAGTACCTCGCGCTTACTTCTATGAACAATGAACATCAGAAGTATCATGAGAAGATGGATTTACAATCCATCTTTCTCCATACAAAGGAGTTGTATGGAGAGCAATCTCGCACTCTCCGATATGAGGCATCTTGAAAGTTGTTTCAGATGCGGATGGTTGCTGGCACGTCTATAAGTGACCATGTATTGAAGATGATTGGACTTATCGAAGAACTAGAGGACCTGGGTTGGACCATAGAGAACGAACATCATGTTGATATTGTTCTACAGTCCCTTTCCCTTGCCTTTGCTTAGTTCATTGTAAACTTCAATATGTACAACATGGAGAAGTCACTACCTGAACTCCTCAATATGTTGAGGAGTGCATAGAGCACGGTAAAGGTAGCGAAAACTCCCGCTCTAATTGCTGGGCCATCTTCCTCTTTCGTCCCGAAAACCAAGGCCAAGGGAAAGAAGAAGAAGAATCCCATCAAGCCGAGAGGAGGAGTGAAAAAGGCACCGGGAAATGACAGGATAGGGGCTGCTGCAATAGGAAGAGGGGAATGCTTCCACTGCCACCAGACTGGGCACTGGAAGAGAAACCGCGTTGGATACCTGGCCGGCCTCAAGAAGATGAAGTATGGTGATTCTTCCACTTCAGGTGTGTTTATAACAGAAAACTGATTTTCAGTTAACTCTGCTTTCTGGATATTAGATACCGGGTTAGGATCTCACATCTGCAATTATGTGCAGGGGATAAGAAATAACAGATTTTTGAAGAAAGGTGATCACATTCTCCGAGTTGGGAATGGTTCCTTTGTACATGTTGCAGTAGTGTGAGAGTATCACCTTGGGTTGCCGTCGGGTTGTATAATGGTTTTGAACCCATGTTATTTTATACTTTCGATGTTATGTAATATTATATCAATATCGTTGTTGGATAATGAAGGATATAATTTTGTATTACAATATAATGTTATGAACATTAACCTTAATCAAGAGTTGATTGGGTCTGGTATATTAAATAACGGGATATACGTCCTAAATCAACATACAGTTTTCAATATATAACACACAAACAAAAGGAAGATTTCAGCATTAAATGAAACTTTCATTTGGTATTGTATACTTGGTCATATTAATGAAACAAGACTAACCAAGTTACATAAAAGTGGATATTTAAACTCTTTTGAATATAAATCTTATGCGACTTGCCAGTCTTGTATCAAAAGTAAAATGACCCAAATTCCGTTTAGTGGAAACTGAGAGAGAGCTACTGAACTCTTAGGCCTCATACATAGTGATGTATGTGGACCAATGTCTACACATGCGAGAGGTGGTTTTTTGTACTTTATAACTTTTACTGATAATTTCTCGAGATTCGGACACGTGTTCTTGTTGAAACATAAGTCCGAAGCCTTTGAAAAGTTTAAGGAGTATAAATCTGAAGTAGAAAAACAAACAGGTTTGAGTATTAAGAAACTTCGATCGGATCGAGAAGGTGAGTATCTAAGCTCAGAGTTTCTAGATTTCCTAAACGAGAATGGGATTCTCTCTCAGCTCACTCCTCCGTACACATAACAGCACAACGGTGTGTCGGAATGGAGGAATCGTACCCTATTAAAAATGGTACGAGGAATGACGAGTGATGCTGAGTTACTACTTTCATTATGGGGGTACGCATTAGAGATTGCGATATATTTATTGAATAGGTTTCCGACCAAAACCGTGTTTACCACTCTATATGAGATATGGTATGGGAGGAGACTATCTCTTAAACGAGTTAGGATATGGGGTTGTCCGGCTTATGTGAAAAAGCAGAATCTGGACAAACTCGTGACACGATCGATTTTGTGTAAATTTGTAGGATATCCAAAACACTCGTATGGATATCTTTTCTACCACAAGGAGGAAAAAGGGGTATTTGTTTCTCAGTATGCCACATTTCTAGAAAATGAATTTTTTACAAATGATACTGTTGGCAATGTGGTAGAAGTGGAAGAAATTCCAGATCCACAAACAATTACCGATGATTTGGTTGAACCTGAGGTTTCAATAGAACCTGACGAGCCTCAACCACTCCGTAGATCTAGTAGGACTTCTCGCCCATCTGATAGATACTACGATTTTCTAATTGATGGTGATAGAGAAGATTGCATCATGGATGATGATGATCCTAATAGTTTTCAGCAAACTATCACGAGTGGTGACTCAATGAAGTGGCTAGATGCCATGACATCCGAAATGGAATCCATGCACACTAACAAAGTATGTACTTTGGAGGTTGCACCTTCTAGAGTAAAACCCATAGGGTGCAAATGGATTTTTAAGAGAAAGATCGGTGTGGATGGTTAGGTGGAGATGTATAAAGTTAGGCTGATAGCAAAAGGATTTCGTCAAAGACCAGACTTGGACTATGATGAAACCTTTTCACCAGTCGCGATGCTTAAATCCATTCGGATCCTGCTTGCTATAGCGCGCTAGCGCTCGCTCCGTTGTTTGGTCATTAGGTTAATGCTCATTTGGTGATTAGCTCACTTGTAAAATCCAATTAGAAAGTCATCCCAGAATCCAGTAAGAAGGGAAAGAAAGAGAAAAAAACCTAATAGGAACTTGCAGGAACTCAAGACCCAATCCGCTCGCTTCCTCCTTCTCCTGCTGCCGTTTGAATTGTGTTCTTCTCTGCGCTCTATGAAATCTGGCAGATGGATGTTAAAACGACATTTCTAAATGGTGATTTTGAAGAATGCGTTTTTATGGATCAACCAGAAGGCTTCATTGATAGTGGGAGTAGCGGAAAAGCATGCGAGTTGCTTAAATACATCTATGGATTAAAGCAGGCATCATGGAGTTATAACATCTGCTTTGATGATACAATCAAAGAGTTTGGTTTTATCAAAAATATAGATGAACCATGTATTTATAAAAGGATTGTAGAGAGTACTATTACATTTCTCGTATTGTATGTGGACGACATTCTCTTGATAGAAAATGATGTTCCTATGCTACAATCGGTCAAACTATTCTTATCGCAGAGGTTCTCCATGAAAGACTTGAGTGCTGCCTCGTACATTCTGGGAATTAAGATCTATAGAGATAGATCTAAGAAATTATTGGGATTGTCCCAATTGAGATACATTGACACCATACTAAAGAGGTTTAGTATGGAAGATTCCAAGCAAGGTAATTTACCCGCTTATTACGGAATCACCCTCTCTAAAGAGATGTCTCCAAAGACTGATGAGGAGAGGGCTTGCATGAGCATTATACCCTACGCTTCGGTGGTATGATCTATAATGTATGCGATGTTGTGTACTTGCCCAGATGTAGCTTATGCACTAAGTGCAGTAAGCAGTTATCAATCCAATCCAGAGGAGAAACACTGGACTGCTGTGAAGAACATTCTGAAGTACTTGCGAAGGACTAAAGAAATGTTCTTGGTGTATGGTAACGGAGATCTCCAAATGGAGGGCTTTACCGACTCCATCTCAGGGTTTGTATTTACCCTAAATGGTGGGGCGGTATGTTGGAAGAGTTCCAAACAAGATACCGTCGCTGACTCCATGATGGAAGCTGAGTATATTGCTGCTAATGATGCTGCAAACGAGGCAGTCTGGATGAGAAAGTTCATTTCTGAACTTCAGGTGGTTCCATCCATTGCTAATCGAATACTTCTGTATTGCGATAACAATAAAGCCATGGCTTTGGCAAAGGAACCGTGGTCTCATCAGAAATCTAGACATATTTTGAGGCGGTATCACTTCATCAGGGAGATAGTGGATCTCCAGGACATCAAGGTACAGAGAATAGACACGAAAGACAACACAGCAGATCCATTCACCAAGGCCATCCCTCAAGTCCAGTTTGAAAAACTGTTCAAGATGTTGGGCATGCGGTATGCCGGCAACTGGTTCTAGTGTAGACAGTGTGTAATTATTGCACCAACTATAGGCCTTAGTGCAAGTGGGAGATTGTTAGATATGTATGCCCCAGAGGCCTGCATTGTATAGGATGCTAGGCATGTATATGTATAGAAACAATCTTTGCTCGAAATGATAGTATGCTATCTGGTTTATCTTCATCTTAACGTGTGATGTCTTGTATTTCATATCTTTATATACATGTTGATGAAGCCCTTACGATTATGCTTGACTGCTAGGATTATGATGTAGATCATACTAGTGGGACCTGGGCAGTCTATAAGCATATCCTTTAATTGTTCCTAGTCGAGAGTATATCGAGACAGGGCATCGATATTATCAGAGTAGACTAGTGTGTACGTTTCTTAACCCTGGGGGCGATGGTCGATCCCACAACCATTGGTGTTTGACATCAAAGATTGTACACAGGTGCTCATTGGAGAATGGGTACACCGAACAGGACTCGCCGAGAACTCTTAGATGGTATATATACCTATTGTCAGATAGCAGTTCCCTGATGACACTTATATATGTTAGTCTATAGACCCGAGATTGTCATAATATCTTGTTTGATTCCCACTGTGCTTTGATTTCCTCCCTACCACGGCTCTACTTAGTCATGCAAACAGGTGGATTTTGGGTACAGTCCCGAATCACATGGAAGCAGTGAGCGATAGGAGGGGTTTCGTCTCTCCCGGTATAGGGAGTTGATGTCGTGCTATGCTTGATCGGCCATAACAGCAAATCCCTGGCCAGGGTTGTCGAGATTTACTGATAAGAGTTATCAGTAGTTTCTCGAATGGTTATGGGCTGCATAAATCAGCATGACTTATAAAGTTACCGGGGTCTGACATTTACCACCCCTAGACTTCATATGCGACGTATCAGACGAAGAGACCGGACTGTACGGTAAATGTTGCTTACAGGCTCGTTAGGGTTGGGATGAGTTCGCTCGTCGGCCACCTTTCCGTCACGTACCTGGGTAGCCGTTACGCACAGATAGTGCCGCTGACCTGCTTGTGGTTAAACCCACTGCCAGCGTACCGTCGAGTCTTTAGAGTCCCACACAGAGGGTTCCCTGGTTCAGGCAAAAGATGCAGAGGCCGTAAGTTGTTACGGTAGGGTTTCGATCATGTTCGTGTAATAGTTATAGGAATAATGATCGGAAAGATAATACTGGTTGGCTTTGGTTTAAGCCGGAAACCAGTATTTTATTATTGGATTATTTGTATTCGTATTTTTCGGATACGGGTAAACTTATACGGTATACGGTGAGGGGTATTCTTGTAATTGTACAAGAATACCTTCTAGAAGGGGACACCTCATAAATGGTTTTCATTTTGTGAAAATGGAAATTATGAGGTGGAATTTGGAGAGAGTCAAAGCATGGATGAAGGAATGGCTTATATCATTTTATATTCATTTGGAGTTACTATTGAAGTATAGTGCATTATTTTGGAGAAAAATTTTGCATGCTTCAATTATTTTCATTTGAGCCATATCATTTTTCCATGCTTGATTTTTTTATTCATCACTCTCATATTCTCTCTCCTCATTTTCTCTTTCTTCCTCCTCTTAGCTTTATCCTTCACATGTGTTGTGAATCAAAAGCTCAAGAGACATATTAATCCACTACATTATCTCTACATCATCTAATTGATCATTTCTAGCACACTTGATCTCTTAGTTAACTCTTGAAAAGAGTTTGAAGCTTGTTCCATAGCTCTCGGGTGGATTATCTATGTCTTGAGATGGCCGGAGATCGAGGACATCGCAAGCATCCAAAGAGCCTAGGAGTTGCATCCAAAAAGAAGACCCGAAGGACCGGTTCATTAGGTATAACCCTTTCATAGTAGTTAAGAACTCTAGATAGGGTTTGCTAGTTAAGGTTTAAACACATGATCTTGGTTTTATGTGGGTGTTGTATGCAAGAAATTTTTCATTTGCCACTTCCGCCGCCTCACAAGTGTTGTGAGGGTGTGCAACATCCACTAACAATTACCATCTAGGAGTTCTCGGCGAGTCCTGTTCGGTGTACCCATTCTCTAATGACCATCTGTGTACAATCTTTGATGTCAAACACTAATGGTTATGGGATCAACTATCGCCCCCTACCGGGTCAAGAAATGTACACACTAGTCTACTCTGGAATATCGATGCCTTGTCTCGATACTCTCTCGACTAAGAACAGTTAAAGGATATGCTTGTGGACTATACAAGTCCCAGTAGTATGATCCGCATCATAGTCCTGGTAGTTATGCAAACATTCTAAGGGCTTTATCAACATGTATCGGAGAGATAGTGTAATAATATAAGTGTACATGTTAAGATAAAGAGCAACCAGATAACATACTATCATGTCTAGCAAGAAAGTCCTCAATATATATATATATAAGCATCCATTATATCATACAATAATGGCTTCTAGGGCATACATATTCCTAACAATACTATTATGTCGAATAAGAAAGTCCTCTATATATATGTCCGTGCATCCACTATAATATACAGTAATGGCCTCTAAGGCATACATATTCCTAACAAGTCTCTTGGCAGCGTCTCACGTGATATCTACGTGAGCGTTTTAGGCCAACGTTTTACGTGCAATACACGTGAGTGTTCTTTTTTATAGAATTAAATTTTGTGTAGAATGAAATTCTCTGTGGGAAATATTTCCCTGATCTTTCTTAAGCTAGAAAGATCTTCTCCGTTAAAAATAGGACTCTTGGATCAAAAATCCAACGGTGATTATAAAATCACCATTCGATTATCTGATAGAATTAAATTCTATCTTAGGAAAATATTTTTCTAATCTTGTTAAACAAATAAGAATGATCTTCTCTGTTAAACAGAGAGACTTTGGATTAAAAATCTAACGGTTAATAAAATTCACTAGTTGATCTTTAATATCATTTGGATTGATTATGAAATCAATCATGATCTCTCAATGAGAGATTTCCTCCACCAAGATTGATTTTTCTTTTCTTCTATAAATAGGAGCAAAGAGATTAAATCTCAAAAGGAAGAGACCCCCATAAATTTCTATAAAAATACAGAAAGTTCTCCAAAATCTCCCACAAAACAACAACGAATTTAATTCTCAAAAAGGAAGAAGATCTTCCTCCTCTCAAACCCTAAGTAAAGAAAAAAGTAGAGATAAAAACATCTCCTTTACCTATCATATCATATCTAAGGGTTTAATCCTTTAAAAAAACTTAGTTTTTTCTCTGGATCTGAGATCCATAAGACAAGTCTTCCACAAGTTGAGAATTTAATTCTCATTGGAAAGATCTTATTCTTGAGAACCAAATATTTAGGGGAGAACATGGATGAAAGGACATGAAAAAGATAGGGTTTGTAATCCAGAAACTTAGTTCCTTCATAAACAAGAACTTATTTCTTAAAGAACTTTATTCCAGATCTTCAAAATAGTGATCTTGGTGATTATTAAAGGTCAAAATACCATTAACAGAAGCTAAACTTCTCTGAAATTTAAAAAGATAAACAAAGATTAAATATCTAAGGAAGAAACGCCATACGTGATATCCACGTGAGCGCTAAAGGGAAAATCAAACGAAAGTGGCTCATGTGAAAGGCACGTGAGCACCCAAAATAGCAGCTCACGTGAAAGATACGCGAGCACTTAAAAGAAACCAAGAAAACAACACCTCACATGATATCAATGTGAGAGCTTAAAAGAAGCAAATGACAGCGTCCCACATGATATCCGATAAGTGCATAGAAGCTCAGAGACTCACCGTCTCACATGCCATACACGTGAGTGCCCAGGGCCCATGAAGACAGCACCTCACGTTCCATACACATGAGCGCCCATAAGCAAGGACTCAGCACCTCACGTGATATATACGTGAGCACTAGAAAAATGCCAGAGACTCAGCGCCTCACGTGATATTCACGTGAGAGCTGTGTGACTGAGTGCTTAGCACTGCTAGGTGCTAGGAATATGTATGCCCTAGAGACGATTATTGTATATTATAGTGGATGTTTTGACATATATATAGAGAGGACTTTCTTGCTCAACATGATAGTATGCTATCTGGTTACTCTTTATCTTAACATGTACATTTGCTTTAGTTTACTATTTCACTGATACATGTTGATAAGCCCTTAGGATATTTTGCTTGAATAATAAGAATGTGATGTAGATCATACTAGTGGGGCTTATGTAGTCCACAAGCACATCCTTGAAGTGTTCCTAGTCGATGGAGTATAGAAACAGGGCATCGATATTCCCGAGTAGACCAGTGTGTACGTTTCTTGAACCTGTATGGGGCGATGGCTGATCCTACAGCCATTGGTGTTTGACGTCAAAGATTGTACATAGATGCACATTGGAGAATGAGTACACTGAATGGACTCGCTTGTAATTCGATGTCGCACACCCCACGCTGTTTGTGGGGAGGCAGAATTTATAACAACGATTTTATGACTTGCATCATCGACCTATCATACAGGATCTTTTCGGAAACCCTAACTAGCTAAACACTTAGACGTTTTTAACCACTCCGAAAGAGTTTATACCTCCAATTTACAAGTCCTTCAGGTCTTCTTCTCCTTATCTTGAGCTTCTCGAAGGTGCAGATCTAGTTCGGTCGTCGGCTTCCTCGTGTCGAAGACGATCCACCAGAGAGTCTATGGTTCAAGCTCTAACCACAAAACCGAGGTAACTAAAGTACCTAGTTCACTAATCTAGGTTGCTTAGGAGATGTAGAAAGTTAATTGAAGTATTTTATCTCAAACGACCCTAGGATTCACAACACATGTGAGGGTTACGGTTTCAGGAAGAAGGAGGAGAACAATGGAAAGAGAATGAAATAATGCAAATGAACAACTGATGAAGGCTAGTGAAGAATGGCTCATTCTTTTCTCACATGAAGCATGCATTATTTTCAATAGAAAATTGTAACCATGCTTAAATAGTAAGTGCAAACCAATAAACTAAAAAATTAGCCATGTTTCACCCATAGCACAAATATCTCCATTTTCCACCTCATTAATATATTTTACAAAAATAGATTAAACCAAAATTAGGTGTCCCCTTCTAGAAGCATCTCTTGTAATACAAGAATGCCCTCACCGTATATACATACCCGTATTCGTACTCCAAAAATATGAATATAAAGAGATAAAAATAATCCAATAATATAATACTAGAATCCGGCTTAATCCAAAACCCACTAGTATTATCCATCTAAACAACATCCGTGTGACTAGTACACGTATATGATTAAAACCCCGCACGTAAAATTATACAACCTCTACATCGTTTCTCCTGAACCAGGGAAACCTTCTGTATGGGACTTTAAAGACTCGACAGTACGCTAGGTATGGGTTTAATCACAAGTATGTCAGCGGCACTAGCTGTACGTAACGGCTACCTAGGTACCTGTAGAAAAGAAGGCCGACGAGCGAACTCATCCGAACCCCTACTGAGTCTATCCGTGACAATCTCTATACAGTCCGGTCTGTTCGTCTAAGAGTATCGCATATCGCGCCTAGGGGGTGGTAAACATCAGACCCCTAACAGCGCAATAAGTCATGCCGGTGTAGAGCCCAATACACCCTGAGAAACTACTGGTGTACCTACCAGTAAATCTCACTTGGCCTGGCCAGGGACTTTGTGTATTTGCTAACCGAACATAGAGCGATATCAACTCCCAATACCGAGAGAGACGAATTCCTTTTAACCCCTACTGCCTCCAAGTGCTTCAGGACTGTACCCAACTACTACCTGTTTTCATGACTCATTTGACCCGTAGTAGGGTAGTAATCTAAGTACAGTAAGAACACACTCGAGACGAATAGTGATGTCAATTCAACGGACTAACCTGTACCCTTGTCACATGGGAACTGCTAACTGACGATAGGTATAATACCAACCAGCAGTTCCCAGTGAGTCCGTCCAGTGTAACTCATAATCCGATGAGCACCTGTATACTATCTCTGGTACCGTATACCAATGGCTGCGGGACAGGCCACCTCCCCTGACAGGGATAAGAAGCATATACACTAGTCTACTCTGGAGTATCGATACCCTGTCTCGATAATCTTACAACTAGGGACAAGTTTAAGGATGTGCTTATAGACTACCCATCCCCCACTAGTGTGACTGCCATCACAACGCTGGTAGTCAAGCAAAGATCCTAAGGGCTCTATCAATATGTATTGGTGATATGCTAAAAAAAACATATTCACATATTAAGATAGAACCAAACCAGATAGCATAATATCATATTGAGCAAGACTGTTATTATATCTTTGTATATCCAAAGCTTCCAAAATGTAATACACAATCCAGTACTATACAATAATGACCTCTAGGGTATATATCACTAACATCACCGAGAACTCCTAGATGGTACCATACCTATCGTCAGATAGCAGTTTTCCGGTGACACTTATACATGTTAGTCTGTAGACCTGAGATCGTCATAGTGTCTTGTGTGGTTCCCATTGTGCTTTGATTTCCTCCCTACCATGGCTCTACTGAGTCATGCAAACATGTGGTTTTAGGTACAGTTCCGAGTCACATGGAGGCAGTGAGTTATAGGAAGGGTTTCGTCTCTCCCGGTATTGGGAGTTGATGTTGTGCTATACTCGATTGGCTATAATAACAAGTCCCTAGCCAGGGCTGATGAGATTTACTGATAAATGTTATCAGTAGTTTCTTGATTCATTATAGGCTACACATCGGTATGACTTATCGAGTTATTGGGGTTTGACGATTCCACCCCCAGACTCGATATGCGACATATCAGACAAAGAGGCTCTACGGGAGTTTGGACAAGTTTACTTGTTGATCTTCTATTCGTTCAATATCTGGATAGCCGTTACGTCCAGTTAGTACCGCTGACGGCTTGTAGATCTTTGATGTGATCATTTCTTACTGCTAGCGTATTGGTGAGTCTTTAGAGTCCCTCATAGAGGTTTTCTAGCTCAAGCGAAATGAAATAGGGTATGTATAGAGATATGTGCGGGAGCTTGATTAAATATGAGTATATGATATCGTATTCTAATCTAGCGTTAATTGATATTAGCCAGGTTATATATGATATAACCGGATTATTGAATCAAATGTTGATTTAATAATTATATATATATATATATATATATATATAAACTAATATTATGCTCACTTAAGATTTTCTTCTCTTTATATATATATATATATATATTGTATCATGGTTGTTGATACAAAGAAGATGGATGTATGAGAATTACATAGGATTGAAGATAAGAAAATAATGGTATCTTATTTGAATTAAAGAAAAGAAGAATGAGTCATTTAGTTGAGAACATCCTAGCAGCCATGAATCATTCTCTTTTCTTTATAATCCATATAACTTAATTATTTTTCAATCTTATCTCAACACTTGCTCATTCTCATCATCTTCTTCATTTCTTCTCTTGTGTTACTATTCACTCAAGAGAAAAATATAAAGAAAAGATTTTTAGTGAGCAAAAACCCTACATTATCAACCTAATTTATTCTAGCATACTAGTTTAGGTTGTTCTCTTCACTAATATTTTGATTAATAAAGTATGAGCTTGAGTGTGAGTTGCCTCAAGGTGGATCATCTTCGGCAAAGAGGATTTCGAGAAAGCTCATTCCTTTCTTCAAGTGGAGCCCTAGAAGGAGTTCAAGGGACTACTACAAGAAGCTATTGAAGTGAAAGACTCGGCTACAAAGGTTGTAGCTTCTTTTCACTTTGTTTAGAATTTTAGTTTGCTAACTTTCTAACCCTAATCCTTCAGTGTGATCTTGTAAGTAGAATTAGCCATCTAGAAATTTTTAAATTGCATACTTGATGTTCTTAGAACACTAGCAGAGGTGCTAGCATCTACATTCACTGGGTGGTATAAAAACCCAATTTTAGCCCAAATTGGCTAAGTCTATGAAGCTTAAGGTTCTTCTATGATTTCAAATCAACTAAGCCCATATGCTCATGATATTGAAGTTGATCTTAGACTCATATACGACTAATGATTATTCATTGATGATATCCAAGCTGATCTTAGTCTCATATACTACTAATGATTTTCATCCCATATCTTCTAAGTTAATCATAGTCCGATATACGACTAACGATCTTTAAATCCACTGTGTTCTCTTTCCTCATATACAGAATTTGGTTCAAAAGTATATCCTTCCACATCTCTTATATACGGTGTTGTAATTTCTCAATATTTTCAGAGAAGTGACGGGTCACAACAACCAACTTATCCTCTCAACTTGATGAAAGATAAGAAATTTCATCAAGACAGCGAATGTCTTAATCTTCTTATTGATACATTCCATATTTATGCACTTCCATATTGATGTGCACACCTCATATTGACACGCATCCTATATAAATGCGAATCTCATATTGAGCTCCAGCTTTATACATATATGTATATGTATATCGTTAAGGGAAATATAAATGCCTTCAAATTGGATCGCACCCCAATATTGGGCGCATTCCATGTTACCATCGTTCACTTCGCCACGTAAAATATACACGTGCGTGCAAGATGAAAGATGGACCGTGATGTCCTTAAACTAATATATTTGAGCACATACACTCATTATTCTTAAGTTGATCTTAGTCTTAAATATGACCAACGATCTTTAGATTAAACCCAAATATCCCATGAACTAATGGACCACATTTATATGAGATTTACGTCCTAAGCTCAATACCCTAAATCTAATATATACGGATTTGGAGTAATCCGCGCCCTGCAGGCACGACATAAATTAGTCTCCGTATATAATCCAAGGGCAAGCTCATAATAAATAAATATAACACGACATGAATTGATCTGCCTGAAGCAGGTGAAAGTTGTTATCGCAACGCGATAACGTAATTAACTGTAGGGGCTTGCGCCTGCAGGGAAGAGTGTCCCCACAATCAAAAGCCCTTACAAATGAGGGGGAATTTGATAAGTTTACTATGTCGGTCGCATCTATCCAAACCTCCGATATACGGTCCAGTCTTCAAATAGCATATGCCCGGTGGGACCTTTTCATCTTTCCTCAACGCCGAAGGAGGAAGACTAGAAGACGTCTGTCTTCTATAGGCTGGCTCCTCAAGCTTCAGCCATGCCGACAGCATTGGTATTCATGCAATTGGCACCTGCTAAAGTCCAACGTTAACACATGCGGCAGAATTGTCAAGATCTCAAAGAAAATATGGGGCAAGCTCAGCAAATAAGACAAGCTGGGGGCAGTTCTCCGTCCGTGTTGACTCCACCTGCTTCAACTCCAATGGCGAATCCTGTTGTTCCAAACTGGAAGAACTTTGAACTGCTGCGAAGGGTCAGACAAAATTCCCCTATCGTAGAATAGAAAAAGTCTCTGCATCCTACGGAGATTCAAGGAGAGTAGAAACCAGTTCACTTCCTAAAAGAACTTTCATCATCCATATATAAGGTGTGGAAGAAGGTGAAGGACTCAGGAGTCGTCCGCGGATCTTCCCATAAGCATCAGCCAAACTCTAACAACCCCCCTTCCAAATAAAAGGGGACCCATCCTAAAGCATTTTCTAATACGATGGTTGCTCCCAAAGCAGCTTCTCACAAAATAGAGAGGCCAAAAAAAACTCAAGCGCCCGAGGCAGACTCCAAACACCCCAACCCTGGGAGCATAGTAGTTCACACAGTCTATATGGTGATCTCCAAAAATGAAGGTCGAGCCTTTACTAGTCACATACCGCATACTCGGTGTCCGACAAAAGCTCAGCAGCAACATGAAAAGCTGCAGGAGATACTTGCTTAGGCGGCAGCACTTACGAGTCCACTGCTTAAGGCAAACCCCGAAGACACACCCAAAGAAAGGACAGTGTAGGATTCAGATATTGATTTCCTGAATCAAGCTCTCAAAAAGAGAGATGAAGAAGCGACAACGATGTCCGCTAAAAGGAACTAGATGGCCCTTTTGATCTAGAATATGGCTGGAATTATGGTCTAATTAGAACCACTGGCGGATGAATCGCCGGTAGTCACTCTTAATGACAAGGGTAATACTTTAAATCTTCCGCAAGCCCCAGCAATGGTTAAGGAGAAAATGATCCCAAAAGCAAAACTGGACGAATATATCGCTCAGCAAATAAAAACTCACTATGCCAGTGAAGCTGCAAATAGGTCGATCAAGACTGGTCGACCGTATCTGGCACACTATGATCAAGTACAGTATCCACCAGAATACATACTTCCGACGTTCCCAATATACAAAGAAACCGGGAATCTTTGCCAGCACATCGCGCGTTTTAAATCCATGTGCGGCAACATTAGAGGAAATGATATACTGCTCCTCCGACAGTTCGTCAGCAGTATGGAGGACATTGCACTCGATTGGTATGCGGAACTCTCAAATGACTCCATGAATACTTTCGACGAGATGGAGATGCTCTTCTATCAGAGATTCGCCAGTGCGAATAAACGCACTACCGTGACCATATTGGTCAATGAAAGGGTTAGACCAAATGAGACTTGGGTTCAATATATTACCCGATAGTGAAATGTTTGGTCTAAAAGCGAGCAACGCATAGACGAAGCCCCGGCCGTGGGAATGTTCATAGCCACCCTTGATCCAAATTCAAAGGTATTCCCATATATGGCCCTCTTCAAGCCAACGACCTTCCAAGAGCTCATAAATAAAATGGATTGATTGGATCAAATGGGTCAAGACCCATCCTCTTCCGAAGAAGATATATGAAAAGTAGAGGAACAACGACGTTTGTCGCCAACGCTCACTAACAAAATATAAGTGGCTTTGAAGCAACTTGTACTCAAAATAGCGACAGTGTGGGTCCTACCCTTAAAAAGATAGGGACGCGAATACTCGTTCTGCGAAATATGCACAGAGGGCATCTTGCTCGCTGGCAGAGGAACCTTTATGTGAGGTGGTCCTTTCTTCAAAGAACAAAAATGATATTAAGGGACCTACAAGCGGGTCCTGCAATCAAGTAGAATAGCCCGCTTGAAACAGAAATCATAGAAGGGATGTAGAAGCTATGTCCACTCCTAAAATGGATGATGAGGAGAAAACCCCCCAAGTCAATTTCATTCTTCTAAGGAGGAAGAAGACTCAGAAGAAAGAGTGACATGATGTCTCGTTCCTTTGTATATGAAGAAGATACTCCGTCAGCATCAGGTGCCATGTAAAATGCCCGGTATTTCCTGCAAAAACATTCCGATTGGTACGATGATAAATGAAGAAGTCCAAGAGGGTGAAGATAGTATAAGGCGTGAAGTGGCCCCTCATACAAAGGACAAACGGCAGTACCTCGGCAGGCAAGCGTTGGAAGGAATAAGTTATGCAACTCCCCGACCAAATGATAAACTATGGACCAAAACGTCCTTAAACTAGCATAATTCACTCCGAACATGGAGATGTTAGACCGAGACGTCCCTAAACTAGCATTCCGCTCCGAACTCGGAGATGTTGGACCGAGACGTCCCTAAACTAGCATTTCGCTCCGAACACGGAGATGTTGGACCGAAACGTCCTTAAACTAGCATATTCGTCCAAAACACAAGAATGTTAGAATGAAATTTCCTTAAACTAATATCCGTCCCAAACTTGGGAATAATGGACCGAAATGTCCCTAAAACTAATATCCGCCTTGAGATCTATATTGCAACTGAAGTCCCACCAACGAAGATTGCAACTCAAGTTCCCACCGACTATACTACTACTCCAGTAATGAAGTCATCCCTTATGTCCCACCGGCAAACAGATGGGTCACCTGCGGCGAAACTATTTTCGAGAGTTTCCCCGAAAAAAGGTATGACCATGAGTAAATGGGTGCGGATGAAAACCCGAAAGGGCACTATGAGTAAAAACAGCAGGACAAAAAGCGAGTTTGTGAAAACCCGAAAAAACGCAAACCCGTTAAATAAAAAATGTGTGCACTTGCAAGGTCCTCTCGATCTTATGAATGAAAAATATTTGCGTGAGATCCTTACGACTCACAAAGGATCAACATACTTAGGAGTCTATATGATTCCTATGGAGAAATTACACTTGCGAGATCCTTATGACTCGTAAGGAGAATTCCCCCTATGAGACCCTCATGTCTTATGGGATTCAAAAGCCTTAAGTTATAGGAAACCGAATCTGTTCTTAAACCATCATATCCCCCAAGTTGCCCTAAAAGTAGTTTAATACTGACGCTTGTATATGATCTACGGACACGAACAAAATATGATCCCACAAAGGTCCACCAATGATAAATAAAAAAAGATCCCTATATGGTGAACGATGTTAGTGTATATGCCCTAGAGGCCATTACTGTATCATACTAGTTTGTATATTACTTGATGGAAGATTGGGATATTCACAGTTGTATAGACAATCTTGCTCGAAATGGTAGTATGCTACTTGGTTTGTTTCTACTTTAATGTGTGCATGTGTTTCTTTTAGCATATCGCCTATACACATTAGTGGAGCGCTTAGGATCTTTGCTTGATTACCAGCGTTGTGATAGCAGTCAGACTAGTGGGGGCTGGGTAATCTACAAGCACATCCTTATACAGGTCCCTAGTCGTTGGATTATCGATACGGGACATCGATACTCCAGAGTAGACTAGCGCATGCGCTTCTCATCCCAGCAGGGGAGATGGTCTGTGATTATGTCTCAAAAACTATTCTATTAACCGCAATCAAGAACGGCGTCGCATGAAACTAGCTGGTGAGTACGGGTCGGTCCACAGGGATGTCCACAGGGATGTTGTGAATCTCCTAGTCGCGCTAACGAGTTAATTCCGAAAGGTGTTCGGATTGGTTATTAAATCTAAAAACCTAAATTATTCTATCTACGATTATCTAGATCTAGCCTTGCTAGGGTTAGGTTTAGGGATGGTTTGGAAATGCAGGTAAATCTCAACGCTTTCTATACCCGAATGAAGATCTATGAGGAGTTATGGTAATTATCAATAAAGGGGATTAGATCCATTCGGGAAGGTGTTCCTTCCTCTAGGTTCTTGTCATTCCTTTAGAAATCCTTACCCTAACCTCCATGGAAAACGCGCGCAACCAGGCTTTTATACTACGATATCACCGCTACCTCGAGGGATAGGATACCGTAGGGCGCGGTGTGTGCGTGTATGCATGGAGTCCTATTGAAAATATATTACGGGCAAGAAAGGGATGAGAGATCTCATCTCTCAAAATCCTTCCCCAAAGCTAACTCTAAACAATTTATCTACGGCGAGAATTTAAATCTACCTAGGGCAAATAATTGAAATCTAAACTAGAGCAAGGAATTAAATCTACTTACAGATGCATTTCTCCAATCATCAACGCAGGTTTGTCAGATCTGAATTCATGAATTGAAAAGAGGCACCGATGCTCTCCATAAAGAATTAGAAAAATGATGCTCTTCAATTCTCAAAAGATCTGAATTTTTATTAATTGAAAAGAGGCATGAGGGAGGCATAGGAAATTAAAATGATTAGAGTTCCTATTTATAGAGAATAGGAAACCCTAGGGTTACAATGACTCGCATGTCTACAATTAAAAAAATAGCCCTATAAAGACCAGTTAACGCCGCCACAAAAATATGATAAAAAGATTTTCTCTTGAATGCACTACCCTGCCACGGAACCGCGGCAATGGCAGGCTTGGGCCGCGGTTCCGCGGCCCATTGGTGAGATCACCTCATGAATTTTCCTGGGCTGCTTCATGGTTCTTTGGCTTCTGGTTCTTGGGTTTATTTTATTAATTGGGCTTCTCCATTGGTTCCAGATCTTCAGTGAAAATTTTGCAATGGATCTTTTAACCGTTTGCCTTATTATTTTGGACCTTGCCTTGCCTTGTTGATTGTGAACTATTCTGTCACGACCCGAATATTTCGACTCGTGACCGGCACTTAACCACGCTACGTCTACAGGCGTAACGCGACTAAGTAAGCCGAACCCAGAAATCCAAACCATTTAAACATAGTGAGTGTTGAAAACATTTAGTTAAAACATTTATAAAATCTTAATTAGTTCAATAAGTTCTTTTAAAGTTACTTAATCATTTAAATAATTTTGGCGGCATTTCCTTTGTAAAAGTAGCCCCGAGACCGGGTATAAAAGAGGATATGAGAAAAAATGAGATATAATGAAACAAAACATTCCCAAACGGGAGCAATCACGCCCAACGGCGGAAACCATCATCACAAGAGTAATATACGACGCCGTAGCGAAGAATGAGCAATAAGTAAACATCACAGAATATAAACTGCATATAAAAACAGTCGGCTCCCACGAGCTCGACACCAGAATACAAAATATACATCATCGTCCTCACACAGTATCTAAGTCCAGTACATAAATGGTAGATGGAGAGTACTAGATACAAAAAGGGATACAATAAAAGTAATCAGATACCACAACCCACCTAAATGCAAAACAGCTCTCGCTGCAACTGTAGTGGTATCTGTAGCCAAAAGATGCAAAAGACAGCCTGCCGCGACTATACTGAGGGCAACCTGCAAATACCGTGGCACAACGGGGGTGAGTTGCCAACTCATGAATAGAGATAACATATAAAGGTAATCGCGAGCATGCACGTATTGCGCTACTCTAACAAATGCCAGCAGATGATATCAATGCGTGATAAGCAGTGTATGCAATAATCATGCAGATGCTCTGTCGGTAAAATAACTACAGGATGAGATATATGGTAATCAATGCTGAGCATGGGATAAACAACATCTACACGGAATATCAACGTGGAAAACAATCGGTGCCCACAACTGCACCCAAATCCCAAATAACTCAGGCGCCGGCACACCCATCGGCCCTCAAATCCTGTAAATCTCTGAGAAATCATGAGTGCCCAACATCGGCACCCAAAATATCATAAAATACTCGTGTCCAGCATCGACACGCAAATCCTCATATATCGGGCTCCGTCAGTTCGGATCAGCCCACGGGCTCCGTCTGCGGTATCGGCCCTCGGCCCCAGCAGTACGGATCATCCCGCATCCATCTCTCGACTCTGGTCAGTATCCTCCGGATAACCGCTAGGTCCAACCAATCACCGGTAGGTACTCGCCACCCTGCCAGGCTCATCGTCTACTCCACGAAAAACATTTCTCGCCCCGGGGAACCATACCGGGTCCACCACGAACCCGCAAACGGATCATCCATCTCCTCGAATCGGGTTTCAAGCACACGTCTCAGCACCGAGAAAACGCGTGGTGGACGCACCAAAATATCATATCACGAGGAACCGGGTTTTCAAATAGTGCATCTTTCTTAAAAATCCCACGGTCCTCAAAACCAGAAATCACATAAAAATCCAACACCAAGAAGTAAATCCAATGCGACGTGCTATGTACATCAATCCATGATATAGGTATAGGGGAAAACCGCTTTTAAAATTAGTTTCCGTTTTTAAAGATATCATGCGGCTCCTAATTTCCATGAAAGTCATATCGAATCATATATGAAATGAACTACAGCAATATAATCATGGCAGTTCTACAGTGAGTGTGTCATGGCAATTACTAACGGTGTGTGTGTAGCATGCAGATTAGTGCTCATGCAACATGAACTGTTAGTAATAGTGCGGTATTCTATCAATTCTAAGCATACATACAGCAGGGAATGCAATATGCAATGACAGTCCATGAGGTGAATGCAACATATAATAATAATAAGGTCCTATCAGCCCTGACGCATAACGCCATGCGGGCGATATCCCCGTAGATATTAAATCTACTCACCGAAGTCTCACGCTAAGTGTAGCCGACGACTTGCTTGCCCTTCTTCGCAGCGTCCGTCTCACTTGCCTGCGAACCTAGAATCACATAACATATATCACACATAAGCTCAATTTCACAAAAACGTGATATTATGGTCCAACTAGACACCCGTGTCGTAGCCCAATCGCGCGTGTGCACGATACGCTAAAACGTGTGATCACGCGCTTGAAACTACCCTGACGCGTCGCGATACGCAGAAACCCCAAACCCACACACGTATCACGCGTGTCGCGAAGGTTTTAGAAATACGGAAAACTGGTATTTTAGTCCCAGATTTTTATACAGAACTTAATTTACAAAAATATGTATATCACAAAACTCCACATAGCAGCAGACACCCATAGGACCAAACCCCAACCCAAACCCTCCCCATCTGGCCGCAAATTGCGGCCATATCGAATTTTTCGGCGGCCACTGTACGGAATTTGGGGGTCGGGTTGTACCTGGGGGATCGGCACCTAACCAACATACTGCAGTCTTCTCAAAATTATTCTGAACTCACCGGGTCGATAGCAGTTTTCAGAAACTCAAATTTTGCTTAAAAACGATGAATTTGCATCAAATAGGGATCTGGTGGTATTTTAGTACAATTGGGGTTTATGCTGGGTTAAAATGGCCTTAACAGCACTCTATCAACCCACTGAAACCAAAACACACATCACTTGGCCAAGGTTTTCACTAAACACCTCATATCGCACTAAATCGCATCAATAACCACTAATCGAAGCAAAACTACACTAAACAAGCAAACTAGGGAGTAAGTTTATGAAATATACCCCACACTCGACCCTAGGGAGCTGGAGGAAGAAGAAGAAGTGGAGGGAAGGAGCTGCAGTCGAAGTTGTGCTGTTGCTGCTGCTCACTGATGCTGTTGCTGCTCACTGGTGCTGCTGCTGCTGCTGGTTTCTGTTGCTGCTGTTGCTACTCTCTGTTGCTGCTGTTGCTGCTTCTGGCTGCTGTTGTGCTTGCTTCAGCTGCTGAGATGGTTGCTGCTGCTGCTGCTGTGGAGGTAAGTGTGTGTGTGTGTGTGTGTGTGTGTGAGTGAGGTTTGAAAGAAGAACAAAAAAAAGAAATGAGAGGAAAAATCATCAGCCCAATGTCAACCCCTCCTCTCTCTCTCCTCATTAATTGCAAGCATGGCTTTTGCCATGATGCCCTCCCTCTCTCTCACCCTCACCAAGTCAACCCCCAAAGGAATTCAAATTAAAGCAACCATTAATTAACTAATTAAACTTAATTAAAACCCAAAAGACTTAATCCCCATGATTAACCCGCCATGGTTACTAATCATGGTAATACCTCATTTAAAAACCCTAGTTTACATGCACATGTGTGTGCAAGCCTAGGAAAATTCTAGAAAAATATTTATTAAATTAGGAAAATTACTTGAAACAAAATTTGGTAAACTTTTTATTAAAAACCCTTTATTTAAATATAATAGTCACAAAACACATCCTAAGGTGTTACAATCTCTCCCCCTTAAAGAAATTCGTCCCCGAATTTCAAACTCTAACTACACGTACCTTCGAAAAGATGGGGATACTTCTTCTTCATCTCGCTCTCGGTCTCCCAAGTGACCTCCTCATGGCCCTGACCACGCCAAAGTACCTTGACTGATGGAATGTCCTTTGATCTCAATTTCTTCACTTGTCGATCCAAGATCATCACCGTCTGCTCTGCATAGGAAAGGTCGCGCTCAAGCTGGATCGTCGGGTGCTGAATCGCATGCGAAGGATCATGAAGATATCGGCGGAGCATCGAAACATGAAATACGGGGTGCACATCAGGAAAACTGGGCGGAAGGGCTAACCGGTACGCAACTGCACCAACACGCTCGAGGATCTCGAAGGGGCCCACATATCTGGGACTGAGCTTCCCCTTCTTCCCAAACCTCATCACACCTTTCATAGGGGAGACCCTCAAGAAAACATGATCACCAACCGAAAACTCAAGTCTGCATCGCCGACGGTCCGCATAAGATCTCTGCCTACTCTGGGCTGCTCTCATCCTATCACGAATCAACTGGATCTTCGCGGTCGTTTCCTCAACGATCTGTGGCCCTAAGATACTGCTCTCATTGAGTTCTGTCCAACAGGTGGGCGATCTGCATCTCCTCCCATAAAGAGCCTCAAATGGTGCCATCTGAATGGTCTCCTGGTAGCTGTTATTGTAGGAGAACTCTACTAAGGGTAAGTGATGATCCCAGCTACCTCCGAAATCTAATACACAAGCTCTGGGCATGTCCTCGAGAGTCTGAATAGTCCGCTCTGACTGTCCGTCGGTCTGCGGATGAAATGCTGTGCTGAAACTCAAGCGAGTGCCCAAAGCCTCCTGAAGCCTCTGCCATAGTCGACTGGTAAACTGGGTGCCTCTGTCGGACACGATACATGTCGGGACTCCGTGCAGTCGTACTATCTCGTCAATGTAAATCTGGGCGTACTGAGCAAATCCGAAAGTCGTCTTCACTGGAAGGAAGTGAGCCGCTTTCGTCAAACGATCTACGATCACCCAAATGGAGTCATACCCTCGCCTAGTCCTGGGTAGACCCACAATGAAATCCATCGAAATCTGCTCCCGTTTCCACTCCGGAATGGGTAACGGCTGTAGCTCTCCCGCGGGCCTCTGGTGCTCAGCCTTGACTTGCTGACAAGTCAGGCATCTCGACACAAAATCTGCGAAGTCAGGCATCTCGACACAAAATCTGCGATGTCTCTCTTCATTCCGTCCCACCAGTAAACATCTCTCATATCATGATACATCTTGGTCGAACCGGGACGAACACTATATATCGATCGATGCGCCTCCTCGAGAATCTCGCGCCGCAGTCCCTCAGCATCTGGTACGCACAGTCTAGTCCTAAATCGTAGTATCCCCTGATCATCGATCACGAACTCGGAAAATCTGCCCTGTCCAGTCTGTGCCATGATCTCTGAACATCGGTCATCACTGCGCTGTGCCTCATGTATACGGTCGATCGACTGTGGGCGTGCGCGGACATGCGCTATCTGTCCTCCAATCGGCGTGAATTCGAACTGTACTCGGCTGTCGCATAATATCTGCCAATCTGCCGACGACTGCCCCTGTACTGCGCTCAAACAAGATAGAATACCCCCGGGCCTCCTGCTCAAAGCATCCGCCACCACATTTGCCTTGCCCGGGTGATACAAGATCTCGCAGTCGTAATCCTTCACTAACTCCATCCATCGGCGCTGTCTAAGGTTCAGGTCCCGCTGCTAAAATATATATTTTAGACTCTTGTGATCCGTGAATATCTGACACGACTCGCCGTATAGGTAATATCGCCAGATCTTAAGTGCAAAGACCACTGCAGCCATCTCCAAGTCATGAGTGGAGTAGTTCTGTTCATGTTTCTTCAATTGTCGTGAAGCATACGCGATCACCCTGTCATGCTGCATCAAAACGCACCCTAGCCCCACTCGAGAGGCATCACAATAGACCACAAACCCGCCTGAGCCTGAAGGTAATGATAATACCGGTGCTGTCGTCAGCCGAGTCCGTAGCTGCTGAAAACTGTGCTCGCACTCCTCCGTCCAATCGAAAGGGATTCCCTTCCGGGTCAACCCGGTCAAAGGTGTAGCAATACTGGAGAAGTCCTGCACAAATCGCCTGTAGTAACCGGCCAACCCCAAAAAGCTGCGAATCTCCATAACCGATGTGGGTCTGGGCCAACGCTGCACGGCCTCGATCTTCCTCGGGTCCACACATATACCGTCTCGTGAAATCACATGCCCCAAGAAGTCTACGCTGTCCAGCCAGAAAGCACACTTGGAGAATTTCGCATAAAGCTGGTGCTCCCTCAAAGTCTGCAGTGTAATCCGCAGGTGCTGCTCGTGCTCCTCACTACTCCGGGAATACACCAAGATATCGTCAATGAACACTATAATGAACAGATCCAAATATGGCCGGAAAATACGGTTCATCAAGTCCATGAGTGCTGCTAGCGCATTGGTGAGTCCGAACGACATCACTAAAAACTCATAATGGCCGTAGCGCGTACGGAAAGCTGTCCTGGGAATGTCCTCCTGTCGAACCCGCAGCTGATGATAGCCCGATCGTAAATCGATCCTCGAAAAGTACCCTGCCCCCTGAAGCTGGTCGAATAAATCGTCGATGTGCGACAAAGGATACCTGTTACGCACTGTCACCCTGTTCAGCTGGCGGTAGTCGATACACATACGAAAACTGCCGTCCTTCTTCTTGACGAACAGGACTGGAGCACCCCTAGGAGAAACACTGGGTCGAATAAGTCCCTTATCTAGCAAATCTTGCAACTGACCCTTCAATTCTCTAAGTTCCGCCGGGGCCATCCGATAAGGCGGTATGGAAATAGGCCCCGTGCCAGGAACCAAATCAATACAGAAAGAAATGTCGCGCTCGGGCGGTAGCCCAGGAAGCTCGTCAGGGAACACATCAGGGAACTCGCTAACAACCGGAACCTGATTTAATGGAACCTGTGTAGCACTAGCATCGCAAACATAAGCGAGAAATCCCTGCCATCCCTTCCTCAAAAGCTGTCCAGCGCGAAAAGAAGAAATCACACTGTGAGGGGCGGCACCACGATCCCCCAACACAACAAAAATCGACTCGCCGGGGAAACAAAATCTAACTGTCTTCTCACGGCAGTCCACAGAAGCATAGCACGTGGCTAACCAATCCATGCCTAAAAGAACGTCGAAGTCCAACATCTCGAGAAGGATCAAGTCGACAGGCAACTCTCTCTCGCCAATACAGACGGTGCAGGACCGGAATACGTGCCTAGCAACAAACGACTCTCCCACAGGAGTGGTCACAACAAGCGGCTGATCAAGCAAACCGGACGCTCTACCCAAACTCGGTACAAAGTGTGTGGATACGTACGAGTGCGTGGATCCGGGATCGAAAAAAATGTGTGCATCAACTGAACATACTGGAAGGATACCTGAAACCACCGCATTAGACGCCTGCGCGTCCTGATGCGTCAAAGCAAAAACCCACGCCTGTCCACCACCTGCGACTGACTGCCCTTTGCCTCGGTCATCCCGTCCTCTCTGAGCAACTCCTCCACGCCCACGACCTCTCTGCGTATGAGTCTGGCGCGGAGCAACGGTAGGTACAACAGGCAATGCCCCCTGAGGTGGTGAAGATGGTAAGGTAACATGCGGTGCTGCCGCCTCCCTCCGGTGTATCTCAGGACAATCTCTAACGAGGTGAAGTAGACTGCCGCATCTAAAGCAATCCCGCGGCGACTGCTGACTTTCCTGGGGATACAAACTAAACATCTGGCCTCGTCCCGAATCTCTGCTACTCCTCGTACCAGAACGATACCTGTCGCGGCGTCTGAATGACTGCCTCCGTGCGGATATACTTGTACGAACTCTCTTCGGCTCTGGAACTACCGAAGTCTCAGCAAGGCGCTCCTCAACTAATAGGGCTGCGTCTACAGCTGCTGCATAGGTCTCGTAGTGCTGCGCGCTGATCGCAATGAATAGTGGTGTAAGCAAGCCTCGAACAAATCTCTTGACTCGCAACTCCTCGGTAGCCACTAAATACGGGGCATAAGCTGCTAGCTCTGTAAACAACATGTCATATTCTGCCACTGTCATCCCTGGCGTCTGGTGCAAGGACTCAAATCTGCATGCTCGGGCATCCCTAACACTCTGGGGAAGGAAACGGGCTAGAAATACTATCACGAACTCCGTCCAGGTCATAGGAGGAAGACCTGCTGCTCTGCCCTTCTCAACTGAATCACACCACTTCTGCGAAAGACCTTCCAGGCGAAAGCTCGCGAACTCAACCCATCTCGTATCTGCACATCTGAGGGAACGGCATATCCGGGCCATCCTGTCGATGAAAGACTGTGGGTCCTCGGCTGTATCGGTGCCTGTGAAGACCGGAGGCTTCAGCCTCATGAACTCTGACAGCGATATTGTAATCACCTCCGTGGCTGCAGAAGCAACTGGCTGTGCGGTAGGTACCATCGCGGTCTCTGGAACCGGTGGAGCTACCTCTGGTCGCTGTGCTCGAAGCGTCTCGACTAGTGATCCTATCATCTGGCGCATCTCCTGCATGCTGGATCCCACCGTCTGGCGTATCTCCTGCACACCAGCCCCTAGCGTGGCGATCTGATCTGTCACAGGAGGAACAGTCTGCTCGGGCACAACCGGTGTACTGCCCGGATCAGTCCTCGTCTCGGACGAGTCAACTCGAATCTCGGCCCTCGCGGCCGCTCTCTGCGCCCTCGTAGTCTTTGGCGGCATAATGGCTGAAAGGAAATTAGGATCCGATAAGAATACGGAAATCGAATCACAAGAATATATATATACTCAAGAAGGAATTTAAATCAATAAGTCCTAAGGTCGCCTTGGCGGAGTACCGTGTCGTGAGTATGCCGCGGAACATACGCACGCTACGCCACTCTGCTTCAGCTACCTACTCCATCATACCAAGGTCATCCTACACTCCGAAAGGTAAAACCTATGCTCTGATACCAATTTTGTCACGACCCGAATATTTCGACTCGTGACCGGCACATAACCACGCTACGTCTACAGGCGTAACGCGACTAAGTAAGCCGAACCCAGAAATCAGAACCATTTAAACATAGTGAGTGTTGAAAACATTTAGTTAAAACATTTATAAAATCTTAATTAGTTCAATAAGTTCTTTTAAAGTTACTTAATCATTTAAATAATTTTGGCAGCACTTCCTTTGTAAAAGTAGCCCCGAGACCGGGTATAAAAGAGGATATGAGAAAAAATGAGATATAATGAAACAAAACATTCCCAAACGGGAGCAATCACGCCCAACGGCGGAAACCATCATCACAAGAGTAATATACGATGCCGTAGCGAAGAATGAGCAATAAGTAAACATCACAGAATATAAACTGCATATAAAAACAGTCGGCTCCTACGAGCTCGACACCAGAATACAAAATATACATCATCGTCCTCACACAGTATCTAAGTCCAGTACATAAATGGTAGATGGAGAGTACTAGATACAAAAAGGGATACAATAAAATTAATCAGATACCACAACCCACCTAAATGCAAAAAAGCTCTCGCCGCAACTGTAGTGGTATCTGTAGCCAAAAGATGCAAAAGACAGCCTGCCCGACTATGCTGAGGGCAACCTGCAAATACCGTGGCACAACGGGGGTGAGTTTCCAACTCGTGAATAGAGATAACATATAAAGGTAATCGCGAGTATGCACGTATTGCGCTACTCTAACAAATGCCAGCAGATGATATCAATGCGTGATAAGCAGTGTGTGCAATAATCATGCAGATGCTCTGTCGGTAAAATAACTACAGGATGAGATATATGGTAATCAATGCTGAGCATGAGATAAACAACATCTATACGGAATATCAACGTGGAAAACAATCGGTGCCCACAACTGCACCCAAATCCCAAATAACTCAGGCGCCGGCACACCCATCGGCCCTCAAATCCTGTAAATCTCTGAGAAATCACGAGTGCCCAACATCGGCACCCAAAATATCATAAAATACTCGTGTCCAGCATCGACACGCAAATCCTCATATATCGGGCTCCGTCAGTCCGGATCAGCCCACGGGCTCCGTCTGCGGTATCGGCCCTCGGCCCCGGCAGTACGGATCATCCCGCATCCATCTCTCGACTCTGGTCAGTATCCTCCGGATAACCGCCAGGTCCAACCAATCACCGGTAGGTACTCGCCACCCTGCCAGGCTCATCGTCTACTCCACGAAAAACATTTCTCGCCCCGGGAAACCATACCGGGTCCACCATGAACCCGCAAACGGATCATCCATCTCCTCGAATCGGGTTTCAAGCACACGTCTCAGCACCGAGAAAACGCGTGGTGGACGCACCAAAATATCATATCACGAGGAACCGGGTTTTCAAATAGTGCATCTTTTCTTAAAAATCCCACGGTCCTCAAAACCAGAAATCACATGAAAATCCAACACCAAGAAGTAAATCCAATGCGACGTGCTATGTACATCAATCCATGATATAGGTATAGGGGAAAACCGCTTTTAAAATTAGTTTCCGTTTTTAAAGATATCATGCGACTCCAAATTTCCATGAAAGTCATATCGAATCATATATGAAATGAACTACAGCAATATAATCATGGCAGTTCTACAGTGAGTGTGTCATGGCAATTACTAACGGTGTGTGTGTAGCATGCAGATTAGTGCTCGTGCAACATGAACCGTTAGTAATAGTGCGGTATTCTATCAATTCTAAGCATACATACAGCAGGGAATGCAATATGCAATGACAGTCCATGAGGTGAATGCAACATATAATAATAATAAGGTCCTATCAGCCCTGACGCATAACGCCATGCGGGCGATATCCCCGTAGATATTAAATCTACTCACCGAAGTCTCGCGCTAAGTGTAGCCGACGACTTGCTTGCCCTTCTTCGCAGCGTCCGTCTCACTTGCCTGCGAACCTAGAATCACATAACATATATCACACATAAGCTCAATTTCACAAAAACGTGATATTACGGTCCAACTAGACACCCGTGTCATAGCCCAATCGCGCGTGTGCGCAATACTCTAAAACGTGTGATCACGCGCCCGAAACTACCCTGACGCGTCGCGATACGCAGAAACCCCAAAACCCACACACGTATCACGCGTGTCGCGAAGGTTTTAGAAATACGGAAAACTGGTATTTTAGTCCCAGATTTTTATACAGAACTTAATTTACAAAAATATGTATATCACAAAACTCCACATAGCAGCAGACACCCATAGGACCAAACCCCAACCCAAACCCTCCCCATCTGGCCGCAAATTGCGGCCAGATCGAATTTTTCGGCGGCCACTGTACGGAATTTGGGGGTCGGGTTCTACCTGGGGGATCGGCACCTAACCAACATACTGCAGTCTTCTCAAAATTATTCTGAACTCACCGGGTCGATAGCATTTTTCAGAAACTCAAATTTTGCTTAAAAACGATGAATTTGCATCAAATAGGGATCTGGTGGTATTTTAGTGCAATTGGGGTTTAAGCTGGGTTAAAATGGCCTTAACAGCACTCTATCAACCTACTGAAACCAAAACACACATCACTTGGCCAAGGTTCTCACTAAACACCTCATATCGCACTAAATCGCATCAATAACCACTAATCGAAGCAAAACTACACTAAACAAGCAAACTAGGGAGTAAGTTTACGAAATATACCCCGCACTCGACCCTAGGGAGCTGGAGGAAGAAGAAGAAGTGGAGGGAAGGAGCTGCAGTCGAAGTTGTGCTGTTGCTGCTGCTCACTGATGCTGTTGCTGCTCACTGTTGCTGCTGCTGCTGCTCTCTGTTGCTGCTGTTGCTGCTCTCTGTTGCTACTGTTGCTGCTTCTGGCTGCTGCTGTGCTTGCTTCAACTGCTGAGATGGTTGCTGCTGCTACTGTGGAGGTAAGTGTGTGTATGTGTTGGTGTGTGTGTGTGAGTGAGGTTTGAGAGAAGAACAAAAAAAAAGAAATGAGAGGAAAAATCATCACCCCAATGTCAACCCCTCCTCTCTCTCTCCTCATTAATTGCAACCATGGCTTTTGCCATGATGCCCTCCCTCTCTCTCACCCTCACCAAGTCAACCCCCAAAGGAATTCAAATTAAAGCAACCATTAATTAACTAATTAAACTTAATTAAAACCCAAAAGACTTAATCCCCATGATTAACCCACCATGGTTACTTATCATGGGAATACCTCATTTAAAAACCCTAGTTTACATGCACATGTGTGTGCAAGCCTAGGAAAATTCTAGAAAAATATTTATTAAATTAGGAAAATTACTTGAAACAAAATTTGGTAAACTTTTTATTAAAAACCCTTTATTTAAATATAATAGTCACAAAACACATCCTAAGGTGTTACATGTTCTTTGATGTAGGCTTGATCAAGGGTCCTCTGTTTGTTGGTCAAAAGTCCATGTTTTCATTGTCTTTACATCGTTTTCACTGTTTCCTGTCTAAGAACCTGCAACCTAACATGTAGCAGACATGCGTCAAAAGTACCTATTTATTTATAAAAAGAATAAGAATGGGGAATATAATAATGCAATATTATGGTGTGAACAAATACCCCCAAACTTATCTTTTGCTCGTCCTCGAGCAAACTTATTTTTATTCACTAAAATCCTAACCTAACCGCACTTTCGCAGGGAGACGCGATTGCACTGAGCTCGTGCAACAAGCCGTTAAATCTCTAGGTGTCCCTAGTAGGAGGAGTGTTGTCTCCTGAGGGTTTCCAGCGGATACTACCCACAAAATCCTATCAATTCGGCGCATTAACTTTTGTTCTCCAATTAGGTTTTCTAACAAGGAATTCTATTATCGTCGACTTGTAAATTATCCACCCATATTCTTCACGCTTCCTCATCATTTAACTTAAGATTATATATGTTCTATAGATTTACTTAGCTTTCGGCATTTCTTAAGTTTTCCTTCTAGGGTTCCATCTCCACTTAGGAATTTCTATCAACTCTACTAAAAATACAAGTTCTATTCTTCACTCCTTTCTCTCATCTAAACTCCAATCATATATCCCCACGTGTGTGTATAAATTACCCCTACACTTGGAAATTCAAATCAAGCAATCATACTCTCGTCCGTTGTCCAAAGCACTTATTAGTAGGTGAATTTTCAATTGAATTTTTGCTTACACATCCTTCATGCGACTGTTAATACTTCTTGAGGTACCAACAACCGATTACAAGATGCATTAGCACTTTAAAGCGTACTTCCTAGTTTTGCAACACCCAAGGCTTTAGCAGTGACTCCCAAACCAGTTGGTCTAAGGTACTAGGTGATGAAGCACCTTCGCTAAATATTTTTCTATTTTTGCAGCCTTAAGTAATCACAAAAACCAGTGTCCATTTTTTTATTCTTTATTCACACTTTTTTTTCTTTTATTTTCTTCGTACTAAGGACTTTAGACAGGAGCATTTCAAGGTCTCTTCTACTATTCTAAATTTCAAGGTGCGTGATTGTGCAAATTGTAGGGTATACGTTTTCAGAATCTAGACTTAAGCTAGGAACTATTTTTCAAACTTATACTCTAATAAGAACATCAATACTCTTCCCTTGTTTCAACTTAGCCCAAAAAGTGAACCCAAAATTTGCATATTTCTAAATAAACTACAAAGACATATACTCTCTACCGTTTAACTTTAAGGAAGGTTATTTTTAGGATTTTAAATTTACTAAGTCTAAGATCTAGTTATTCCTAACCAGTTAACCTATTTGTCAAACTCAAGTCAATTAGACCAAAATTGAATACAATAATTTTTATAATTTTTGAAATTTTTTTCAATTTTTATGGGTTTTCAAATAAGTATGCAAATGCAAAAATATGTACAAATGAATGCGAAGGAAGAAGACGTACCGAGCATACCCCCAAACTTGAACTTGACAGTGTCCTCACTGTCATGCTAAACCAAGAGGGTCAAAATACCGATACTCCCCTGTTTATTTATTTACAATTTATTTAATTTTTTTTTTGTTTTGAATTTTTTTTTATTTTTTTATAGAAAAAGAAAACAAAAATATATATACATATATACAACAAGGCTCCCCCCAAACTTAAGCTTGGCCTTACACAAGCCAAAGGTCAGCACCAACCATTCAAAAATCTTATCGTGGTAATGGTACAGTTGGTGCAAGAATGGGGTGGAAAGAAAAGAAATGAGAAACACGCGAGACCGTGTGGAAAGAAGAATGGAAGATGGTCTCGGCGGAGGAGAAGAATGGCGGAAAGAAGAAAGAAGTAGAGTACGATCTTGAGGGTGTAACTTGAGTGAATAAATTAGCGCAACATGTGATGACCGATATGTTAAAAGCGATTGTGCTAACCTATCAACCCGTCGAGAAATGGGGTCAAATCCCTCAAGATTCGCAAGAAAACATGGGTACGCCGAACTTGGTATTTGAGATAAAAGCGTAACGGTCTCTTATACGGTCGGAATGATAGGAATGACGACAGGGAGTGAAGTAGGGATAGTCTCATTCTCACCGTAATAAACTGTCTCGAACTGGAAAGATTCCAATAATGGTTCGAAACTACTGTAATCAACCGAGTCCGATGGTTCAACTAACTCATCTGAAAATGTAAAGAACTCAAACTCGGGCGGTGAGTCATCAACATCGTCCGAAAAAGTGAAACACTCGTAAGTGTTATCGTCTGTGAGGACTGTGTCAGATTCAAAGGAAAAATTTTCAAGTTCACAGTCTTCAAGCATGGTCGGAACGATGGAAAGGAAGGGGGGTGATTTAGTTAAACGTTCAGGAGGATGAATTGGGAAATCAGACACGTCGAATAAAAATGGTTCAACCTCAATATGGTCCTCAAAACTCTCCTCAATACTATCCATATAATTCTCCTCAAAATTTTCCTCATCCATGCCATTATCATCAAAATCCAGACGCATATGAAGTTCGGGAGAAACATCTAATAACTCGGGATGATGATTTGGACATAAAATTTCAATCAAATCGACAGGTTCATCATCCGAAATATTCCCGGCGTCTATATCCTCAATCAAGTGAAAATCGATTTTCTTAGACACCTCATCAAAAGCATGGATATCTATCGATTTAGGTTCTAGATGGGAGGTGTAAAGTTCGAAAGGATTATGTGCGGTTTCACTCGAAAGGGGTTCCTCATAATCTGGCAAATCAAACACTACAAAATCACACAACTCATCATTTTGGGCACATGTTTGAAAATTGGAGTTGTTGGATTCAATTGGGTATGGGTAGGTTTGATTTGGAAATCCTCTCTCATTCTCACTCTGTCCAACCACCTCCTTACACATTGAAAAATTTGAAGCTAGCGGAAAACTAGCTACCGGTTCACTAGGTTTCATAAGGGCGGCTACGGACGCTTCCACATTCTTAGTCATTTTATTTGTTGCTGCGATATACGCCTCCAACGACTCTTCCAAACTAGACTTAGGTGGTAAGGGGGTTTCCGTAAAAGATTCGAAATCATGTGGATAAGCAAAACTCCCTAATGGCTGTATAGAAGCAGTGTCTAGTGAAGGTGGGAAGGTCGGGTAGGACTGGTAGGAAGTGGGTAGTTGGGCAGGGATAGGGTCAATATGTGGATAAAAAGGTGAATAATCGTGCGGATCCCTAGAACTAGATGAGTGGAGAGAGTTGAAAGATCGGCTGCGAGATTGAGCAATATGCTCAGCAATGGACATCGGTTTAGGAGTTACAGCAGGACTTGAAAAAGTGGTGTCAACATACGAAGGTGGTGAAGGTTGACTTGGTTGACACAAAGTGGGTTGAAAAGTCAAACTGTTTCTCCTAAATGCCTCTATTTGATCTTTCAAAGATTTTTTAGGCAAGGAAGGATCGTCTTTAAATTGACCGAACAAATTGACGTACGACGCAAAATTAGGTTCGGGATACCAAAGTTCGGCAAGTGATTTATGATGTGGGGTACCCATGATAGAAGAAGGGGTGAAAAGAAAGAAAGTTTGTGGTGCAAGGATCTATTTGCGGCCAAAATTTTTGCAAGTTTCTATAAAATATTTGTCCTTTTTATTTTTATTCTTTTTCTCTTTATTTGGAAAAATTTGTTGCAAAAAGATTTTAGAGAAAAGATACGCAACAGCAAAATAATACATGCAATCTATTTTATTTCAAGCGGGGTCCAAAAGTCCTGCACAAGATCGTTATTCGGAAGGGAATATATTTTTAAAGTGCACAAAATCCTGGAGGTATTTTTCAGAAAATATATTTCAAAAATTATAGAGGAGGAACAGAAGATCTTACAGAAAATTTTTCAGAAGAAGATGCCACCAGATCACCGCCCTTCCGCGGCAATAGAGCTCTAACACCACGGTTCCGCGGTCTTCTTGATGGCTCAGATCCCCACAAATTTTTTGGTGCGACGAATCGACAAGACGACCGCGTTTCCGCGGCCTAAGGTGGGTTTTGGCTGCGGAAACGCGGCGTGGTGGGCGGTTCAAGAGTCCAAAATTTTTCTGCTGTTCTGTTGTTTAAAATCCCTTCTGTTCCGATACCCCGTTTTCCGTTTTGCTTTCTGGAAATTTCCAGATCCGAATTTGTATATCCTGCAAAAATTCAAACAACAAAGTATCCCTTCCAAAAATAACAGATTATATATATTTTTTGATTTTTTGATTTTTCTGATTTTTATGATTTTTTAAAATTTTGATTAACCCGAAATTGCGAAAAGGAAAGTTCTACGCCATCCCCGGCAACGGCGCCATTTGATTATGTCTCAAAAACTATTCTATTAACCGCAATCAAAAACGGCGTCACATGAAGCTAGCCGGTGAGTACGGGTCGGTCCACAGGTATGTTGTGAATCTCCTAGTCGCGCTGACGAGTTAATTCCGAAAGGTGTTCGGATTGGTTATTAAATCTAAAAACCTAAATTATTCTATCTACGATTATCTAGATCTAGCCTTGCTAGGGTTAGGTTTAGGGATGGTTTGGAAATGCAGGTAAATCTCAACGCTTTCTATACCCGAATGAAGATCTATGAGGAGTTATGGTAATTATCAATAAAGGGGATTAGATCCATTCGGGAAGGTGTTCCTTCCTCTAGGTTCTTGTCCTTCCTTTAGAGATCCTTACCCTAACCTCCATGGAAAACACGTGCAATCGGGCTTTTATACTTCGGTATCACCGCTATCTCGAGGGATAGGGTGCCGTAGGGCGCGATGTGTGCGTGTATGCATGAAGTCCTATTGAAAATATATTATGGGCAAGAAAGGGATGAGAGATCTCATCTCTCAAAATCCTTCCCCAAAGCTAACTCTAAACAATTTATCTACGGCGAGAATTTAAATCTACCTAGGGCAAATAATTGAAATCTAAACTAGAGCAAGTAATTAAATCTACTTACAGATGCATCTCTCCAATCATCAACGCAGGTTTGTCAGATCTGAATTCATGAATTGAAAAGAGGCACCGATGCTCTCCATAAAGAATTAGAAAAATAATGCTCTTCAATCCTCAAAAGATTTGAATTTTTATTAATTGAAAAGAGGCATGAGGGAGGCATAGGAAATTACAATGATTAGAGTTCTTATTTATAGAGAATAGGAAACCCTAGGGTTACAATGACTCGCATGTTTACAATTACAAAAATAGCCCTATAAAGACCAGTCAACGCCGCCACAAAAATATGATAAAAAGATTTTCTCCTCAATGCACTACCCTGCCGCGGAACCGCGGCAATGGCAGGCTTGGGCCGCGGTTCCGCGGCCCATTGGTGAGATCACCTCATGAATTTTCCTGGGCTGCTTCATGGTTCTTTGGGCTTCTGGTTGTTGGGTTTATTTTATTAATTGGGCTTCTCCATTGGCTCCAGATCTTCAGTGAACATTTTGCAATGGATCTTTTAACCGTTTGCCTTATTACTTTGGACCTTGCCTTGCCTTGTTGATTGTGAACTGTTCTTTGATGTAGGCTTGATCAAGAGTCCTCTGTTTGTTGGTCAAAAGTGCATATTTTCATTGTCTTTACATCGTATTCACTATTTCCTGTCCAAGAACCTGCAACCTGTAACATATTGCAGACATGCGTCAAAAATACCTGTTTATTTATAAAAAGAATAAGAATGGGGAATATAATAATGCAATATTATAGTGTGAACAGTCTGTCCCACAGCCATTAGTATGTCGTACTTGAGATAGTATGCGGGTGCTCGTTAGGTTACGAGTACACTGGACAGGACTCATCGGGAACTGTTGGTTGGTACTATACTTATCGTCAGTTATCAGTTCCCAGGTGACTTGAGTACAGCTTAGTCCGCTGACTTGACACCGTCACTTCGCCTCGAGTGTGTTCCCACTGTTCTTTGATTACTACCCTACCACGGCTCAAAGGAGTCGTGCAAACAGGTAGTAGTTGGGTGCAGTCCCGAAGCACTTGGAGGCAGTGACGGTTAGACAGGATTCGTCTCTCCCGGTATTGGGGGTTGATATCGCGATGTGTCTAGGAGAGCTATTACACAAAGTCCCTGGCCAGGGCAAGCGAGATATACCGGTAGGTTTTCCAATGTTATCTCAGGGTGTTCTGGGCTACACTCCGACATGACTTGTACTGCTATTAGGGGACTGACGTTTACCGCCCCCTAGGCCCGCCATGCGATATTCTCAGACGAACAGACCGGACTGTACGGAGATTGTCACATTCAGGCTCTGTAGGAGTTCGGATGGGTTTACCTCATCGGCCATTTTTTCGACATCTACCTGGGGACCGTTACGTACAGCTAGTGCCGCTTGCGGTCTATGGTTAAACCCACTGGCAGCGTAGTGTCGAGTTTTTAGAGTCCCACACAGAGAGTTTCCCTGTACTGAGCGAAAGGTGTAGAGGCCGTATGGTTTTACGGCAAGGCTACGATCACTTACGTGCACTTATGTGCGTATGCTGTTCGGGCAGACAATGCTAGTGGGCATTGGTTTAAGCCGGATCCTAGTATTGTATGGATGGATTAGTTTTGTCTTCTGTGCATTCGCATTCTACGGAATGCGGATGCGGGTGTGTATGCACGGTTGTGAGGAGCGAAGAAGGAGGAGGTGCCTCATTAGGGTTTTGACTGTTGGTTCGGTCAAAACCATTATGAGACGGGGATATTATTTACTAATCCTTTTAATGATAATTATGTTATGGCTAATTGCTTTGACCATTTGACCATACTTGACTTTATTGACCATTTGACCAAAGTTGACTAGGATCTTTCATGTGAGATCTAGAGTCTTCTTTTGGTTTTGATTTTATTTTTGTGATGAAAATGGTCAAATCAAGGTAGCCATCAACTTTATCATGAAGAGATTAGTAATGATAATGTCTATGGTTCATTATTCTCTTCTAATTTCTCTCTCTTGAAATGAGAAGCTCCATGGTTGCTCCTTCTCCTTCCTCCTCTTGATTTTTCCTTTGCTCTCATATGTTGAGAAAATAAGAATCTAAATTGACAAACACATCCATCTTCTTCTTCTACACCACCTAGGACATCAAGCATAGCAATCTTGTTTCCCTAATTACCTCGGCTTGAGGTGGAGCTCGGAACACAAACTCTCGGGTGGATCGTCTTCGACTCTAGGAGGCCGCGGAGGTGACCAAGATCCAGATCGATCCTCGTAGCTTGGATGGACGAGGAGGACAGCGGAGAGAAGACCCGAAGGACCGGTTTCGAGAGGTATAATCTCTTTAGCATAGTAGATAGAACCTCATGTAGTTTGCTAGGTTTTTGTTTAGCAAAGATCCTCTTTTTAGTCCATGTTGCCTTGTGTCAAAAATTTGTTTTTTTACCGTTTCTGCCTTCCCGTAAGAACCGGGGTAGGCAACGTGGACTTACAGTGGTATCAGAGCCTAGCTAAACAACAACTAGCATGTTAGCAAAGTATTTAGAATTTTGATCCGAGAAAAAATCGCAAAATACGTCCGAAAACTTATCTTTCTGCCGATTTTTAAAACTGCTCCAAAAATAATTCCACATACCTTAAAAATCGGCTCAGGGTTTTCTAAGAACATGCAGCAAAAACGAGCCTCTGACTCGGTCAACTCACCGCAGAACCGCGGCGAAACCATGTGTTTCACCGCGGATTCGCGGCCGAGTTGACTCGGCCGCGACTCGTCTTTGCTGCAGTTTACTCAGTGTTCTGTTTTGGCATTTTTAAGATATTTTGTTTCTGCCCAGAATTTTCAGAGAACAAAGTTGTGTTTGGGGTAGTTACAAATCTTTATTTTTGATCGAAGTTCTGTAGACTTTAGCTAATGGGTTATATCTGTGATGTGATATATGCACTGAACGTCAACTAATCGCTATACGTCGATTAGTGGGGGTTGTGCATATCTGTGATCTGTAATATTGTTGGATTGTGTATATGAACTCGTTGGATTGTCACGGATGAATAGCCGTGGGTTGTGAGATGAGATTTTTCTTTATCTTTCATTTGATGTAATATGTAAATTGATGTAATATTATTTTATGGCCGCACATCCTGGATGAGGTTGTAGCCGCCATTGTATATTATTTCTTTTACTGTTTTTGCTCCTAGGATAGACCCAAGTTGGGGTTCACAAACTACCGGGTACCTCGAAGTGCCGAGTGGCCTACTCACGTTGTTGAGGGAGGTTGCTTCACTTCGGATACTTGGCGGGTAGTTTGCCGCACCCGTAGAGGTCTAGGGTGGGGTTTGGCTATTCATCACGACCGTGTAATCCATCTTTCGTTGCAGGATCGAACGAAACGTGGATTCCTAGCATATCCAATGTGTTCAACTGTGATCTGGAATGGCTATCATTGCATCTAACGAATGTATATATCTATATATGATATCTAGTAGGCGTTGCTTATGTTTTGCATCCGCGCTAGTCCAGCCCCCGCTCTGTCGTTAGTTAAGTAACCTAACGGGTGATGACGGGGCCCCGTGGCGAATGCAGATGGTATAAGCGTACGTCATATTTTCGTTGTTTTCTGCAATGGTAGGATTAAATGATGGGACACATTAAATTAATGCAAGAAAATAAACCAAAGTTAAGTCGATGGAACAATTTCAAAACCACTCGGTTTCTTTTCAAAACAGAAAACTTTTAAAAATGCGGAGCTTAACCCACTCCTTTTAAAAGCTATCAAGGTTCCTTCGATTATATTAAGTTCACTAAGTTCACGGTTTCGCCAAAACCATTCGTAGCCCTCCGTCGTTTGATATGAATATCCAACAGTATTCAAGCTATGTTTGTTGGCCTTAGTCAAGGCATAGTGATTGGTAGCTGGTGGGTATTCATATGTTGTATAGATAGATGCATTGGTTTGGGACAGTCGTATTACTTTGTTGGCCGTAGTCAAGGGTATATACGGGTGGGTTCAAATCAACCTGGACAATGACGGGTAGAACTTGACATGTGACTTATGATTTGTTGGCCTTAGTCAAGGTCATAAGAGCATGGGGCAAAAATCCACATCGGGAGTTTCTAAAGAAATTGAAACTTGCTAGCGCTGCATACCATTTTGAGTGTGATGATTCTGGTAGGATTCCTTCAGTTTTATCACACGATGATATTTGGATCCCGATCCTACTGTGAGTATATGCTACTCCTCGGGAACTTTCTCACTTAACGATCAATGCTATAAACCAAGTAGGTGTCTAGAAAGGTGTTAGCGAGGCTACGCCCAGAGGGAAAAGAGGTTATTTAATTAAGGAACTTCGCGAAAGCGTTGGAAAACCTCCCTCGAAGTACCAACACTGGCCTGGCTGAACGGTTAAGCAAGTATTGTACGGTGAGATTGATCCCGACTAATTCTTCCTTTTTGGTTTGAGGAAGGATTCGAGAAACAGTGGGAGCCATCCTGTTTAGATAAACTAAAAACCAATCTAAACTTGCAAGAGCATCATGCTGAGTGTTTTTTTCTCTCTCTCTTAATTGCAGCGACCCAGTGACCATACATAGGTTATATCTAGATAATAAAATGACTGAATCTGACTTTTATGACTGGCAAAGGTCTTTCCAGATGTCCATTGCCCATGACAAGCTGGGACACCTCTTAACTAATCAAACCCCTACCGTCTCAGGACCAGTTTCCCCTGTCACGGATATTGATATCCGTAAGACATCGGAAAAAGACTGTGCGAAAGCCAAGTGCCCCGTGTTGTCCTCAGTTGGTGGTGCATACCAGAGGCAGCACGAGAAGATGGATTAGTTTCTATCTTCCTCCATAACAAAGATTTATATGGAGAGCAATCTCGTATCGCAAGATATGAGACCTCGAACGAATTGCTTCAAGCGAGGTTGGCTATCGAGTCATCTGTAGGGGGCAATGTCCATACAGAGACTAGCTATTTTGATGAGCTCACGGACCTGAGGACCACGTTGAAGAACGGGTCAAATACTGACTTGATTCTACAGTCTCTGCCCTCTACTTATACCCTGAAGGAAACCAGGGAAGTAGAAGGGAAGGGAAGGGTAAAAGTTTCGGGACTGGATGTAGTAAAGGAAGGACGTTCCTATTGTTACGGGAATGAACATTGGCAGAAGGATTGCAGGGCTAGCAAAGCCAGTAGCCAGGATTCGAAGCATGTTGTGGTTTCGGCTTCGGGTGTGTTTGTAGTAAAAAACTGTATGTCAGTTAACCCTACTTCCTGGGTATTGGATATCAGATCAGGATCTCACATCTGTAATTCATTACAGGCTCTGAGAAACCGTATGGTTATCAGGATAGGTGATATGACTCTCAGGGTTGCCAACGGAATGAGCATGGATGCTGAATCCGTAGGGGAATATCATCTTGGACTGACAACTGGGCAGATATTGATTCTGCGTGACTGTTTGTATGTACCTAGTGCGACTTGTAATATCATATCTGTATCCTTACTTTCTCAGGAAGGATATGATTTTACTTTTGTAAGCGATGTGGTCCACATCCACCTAAATCAAGTTTTGATTGGGTCAGGTACATTAGAAAACGGAATATACGTACTGAATCAAGCTCAGGTTTTCAATGTCCAGAACACACTTAAAAGAAAGTCTCCAGAATTAAATCAGGCTTTCCTATGGTATTATAGACTGGGTCACATTAATGAGACACGATTAACAAAGTTACATAAAGAGGGATACTTGAATCCTTTCGAGTATCCGTCTTATACCACTTGTGAATCTTGTCTCACGGGAAAGATGACAAAGACTCCGTTCACTGGACACGGAGAAAGAGCAAGCGAGCTCTTGGGACTCATACACAGTTACGTGTGTGGTCCAATGTCTACACATGCGCGAAGTGGTTATTCATACTTAATTACTTTTACGGATGATTTCTTTACGTATGGACATGTCTTCCTGATGAAGCATAAATCCGAGGCCTTTGAGAAATTTCGGGAATACAAGAATGAAGTTGAAAAACAAACAGGCAAAAGTATCAAGACACTGAGATCTGATCGAGGTGGTGAATACTTGAGTGCCGAGTTTCTGGACTACTTAAAAGAGAATGGAATTCTCTCGCAACTTACTCCTTCATACACACCCCAACACAACGGTGTATCGGAAAGACGGAATCAAACTCTATTGGATATGGTTCGTTCTATGATGAGTAAGGCTGAATTACCGCGATTTTTCTAGGGTTATGCACAAGAAACAGCTGCATATCTTTTGAACCAAGTTCCTACTAAGTCAGTGCCTAACACACCATATCAGATGTGGAGTGGAAAGAAACCCTGTCTTAAACACTTTAAGACATGGGGATGTCCAGCTTTTATCAAAAAGCAGCATGCGGACAAGCTCGAGGCACGCTCAGTACAGTGTAAGTTTGTGGGATACCCAAAGAACTCCAAGGGGTATGTTTTCTATTATGCAGAGGAGCAAAAGGTCTTTGTTTCTCGTCATGCCCGCTTCTTGGAAACTGAGTTTTTAGAAAATCAGATAAGTGGGTGCGCAATAGAACTGGAAGAAATTCCAGAAACACAAGCTATTACTGAAACCTTGGTAGAACCAGAAGGTTCAGACGAACCGGACATCCCAGCGCCACTCCGCAGGAGTAGTAGGCAGTCTCATCCGCCGGAGAGATACTACGGTTTTCTCATAGACGGGGATAGAAAGGATTGCACCATTTATTATGATGAGCCTACTAGCTTCCAGCAAGCCATTCAGAGCGGTGACTCAGTAAAATGGCTGGATGCAATGCGGACCGAGATGGAGTCCATGTACACCAACAAAGTTTGGACTTTGGACTTTGCTCCAGAAGGGGTAAAACCCGTAGGCTGCAAATGGATCTTCAGAAAGAAGATTGGTGTAGATGGGCAGGTTAAAACCTATAAAGCTAGACTTGTTGCAAAGGGTTTTCGTCAAAGACGTGGTTTGGACTTTGACGAGACCTTTTCTCCAGTGGCTATGCTCAAATCCATTCAGATCCTTCTTGCCATTGCTGCCTTCCACGATTATGAGATCTGGCAGATGGACGTAAAGACGGCTTTCCTAAATGGAAATTTGGAAGAGTGCGTCTATATGGATCAGCCGGAGGGATTCATTCAGAGTGGGAGCAGCGGTAAAGTGTGCAAGTTGCTTAAGTCTATCTATGGACTGAAGTAGGCATCGCAGAGTTGGAACATCTGCTTTGATGATACTGTCAAAGAATTCGACTTTTAAAAAACCCAGATGAACCATGCATTTACAGTAAGATTGTAGGGAGAACTGTGGTATTCCTCGTCTTATACGTGGATGACATTCTCCTAATAGGAAATGATATTTCTATGCTACAGTCAGTCAAAGGATACTTGTCACAGAGGTTCTCCATGAAGGACCTGGGCGATGCTAACTACATTCTGGGGATCCAGATCTATCGTGATAGATCTAAGAGGATGTTGGGACTTTCGCAGTCCAGGTACATCGACACCATACTGAAACGATTCAGTATGGAAGATTCAAAGCGCGGTAATCTACCGGCTTGTCACGGAATCACCCTCTCCAAAGATATGTCTCCCAAGACTGATTTGGAAAGGGCTCGCATGTCATCTATACCCTATGCATCTGCGGTAGGCTCTATAATGTATGCGATGTTGTGTACCAGACCAGATATAGTATACGCATTGAGCGTTGTAAGCCGGTATCAGTCGGACCCAGGGGAGAAACACTGGATAGCAATAAAGAACATTCTCAAGTATCTGAGAAGAACTAAGGAGATGTTCTTGGTGTATGGCGGAAAAGACCTCCAGATCGAGGCCTTTGCTGACTCCAGCTTCCAGAGTGACAAGGATGACTCCAAGTCCATGTAGGGTTATGTCTTTACCCTCAATGGAGGGGCGGTTTGCTGGAAGAGCTCCAAGCAGGAAACCATTGCTGACTCAACTATGGAAGCGGAGTACATAGCTACTTGCGATGCCGCAAAGGAAGCTATCTGGATGAAGAAGTTCCTCAGGGAGCTTTAGGTGGTTCCTACCATTGTTGATCCAATACCGCTGTATTGTGACAACAACGACGCTATAGCTTTAGCGAAGGAACCCAGGTCTCATCAGAAGTCCATGCACATTTTGAGGCTGTACCACCTTATCAGGGAGATCGTAGATCGCCGGAAGATCGAGGTGAAGAGAGTAAATTCGGAGAATAACACTGCAGATCCATTCACGAAGGCCATACCCCAGACTCAGTTCGAGCGGCTGATCGAGATGATAGGTCTTCGATACGCCAGTACATGGCCTTAGTGCAAGTGGGAGATTGTTAGTGTATATGCCCTAGAGGCCATTACTGTATCATACTAATTTGTATATTACTTGATGGAAGCTTGGGATATTCACAGTTGTATAGACAATCTTGCTCGAAATGGTAGTATGCTACTTGGTTTGTTTCTACTTTAATGTGTGCATGTGTTTCTTTTAGCATATCGCTTATACACATTAGTGGAGCCCTTAGGATCTTTGCTTGATTACCAGCGTTGTGATGGAAGTCACACTAGTGGGGGATAGGTAATCTACAAGCACATCCTTTTACAAGTCCCTAGTTGTTGGATTATCGAGACGGGGCATCGATACTCCGGAGTAGACTAGCGCATGCGCTTCTCATCCCAGCAGGGGTGATGGTCTGTCCCACAGCCATTAGTACGTCGTACTTGAGATAGTATGCGGGTGCTCGTCAGGTTACGAGTACACTAGACAGGACTCGTCGTGAACTGTTGGTTGGTACTATACCTATCGTCAGTTATCAGTTCCCAGGTGACATGAGTATAGCTTAGTCCGCTGACTTGACACCGTCACTTCGCCTCGAGTATGTTCCCACTGTTTTTTGATTACTACCCTACCACGGCTCAAAGGAGTCGTGCAAACAGGTAGTAGTTGGGTGCAGTCCCGAAGCACTTGGAGGCAGTGACGGTTAGACATGATTCGTCTCTCCCGGTATTGGGGGTTGATATCACGCTGTGTCTAGGAGAGCCATTACACAAAGACCCTGGCCAGGGCAAGCGAGATATACTGGTAGGTTTTCCTGTGTTATCTCAGGGTGTTCTGGGCTACACTCCGACACGACTTGTACCGCTATTAGGGGACTGACGTTTACCGCCCCCCTAGGCCCGCCATGCAATATTCTCAGACGAACAGACCGGTCTGTACGGAGATTGTCACATTCAGTCTCAGTAGGAGTTCAGATAGGTTTACCTCATCGGCCTTCTTATCGACATCTACCTGGGGACCGTTATGTGCAGCTAGTGCCGCTTGCGGTATGTGGTTAAACCTACTGCCAGCGTAGTGTCGAGTCTTTAGAGTCCCACACAGAGAGTTTCCCTGCACTGAGCGAAAGGTGTAGAGGCTGTATGGTTTTACGGCAAGGCTACGATCACTTACGTGCACTTGTGTGCGTATGCTGTTCGGGCAGACAATACTAGTGGGCTTTGGTTTAAGCCGGATCCTAGTATTGTATGGATGTATTAGTTTTGTTTTCTGTGCATTCGTATTCTACGGAATGCGGATGCGGGTGTGTATACACGGTTGTGAGGAGCGAAGAAGGAGGAGGTGCCTCATTAGGGTTTTGACCATTGGTTCGGTCAAAACCATTATGAGGCGGGGACATTATTTACTAATCTTTTTAATGATAATTATGTTATGGCTAATTGCTTTGACCATTTGACTATACTTGACTTTGTTGACCATTTGACCAAAGTTGACTAGGATCTTTCATGTGAGATCTAGAGTCTTCTTTTGGTTTTGATTTTAGTTTTGTGATGAAAATGGTCAAATTAAGGTAGCCATCAACTTTATCATAAAGAGATTAGTAATGATAATGTCTATGGTTCATTATTCTCTTCTAATTTCTCTCTCTTGAAATGAGAAGCTCCATGGTTGCTCCTTCTCCTTCCTCCTCTTGATTTTTCCTTTGCTCTCATGTGTTGAGAAAATAAGGATCTAAATTGACAAACACATCCATCTTCTTCTTCTACACCACCTAGGACATCAAGCATAGCAACCTTGTTGCCCTAGTTACCTCGGCTTGAGGTGGAGCTCGGAACACAAACTCTCGGGTGGATCGTCTTTGACTCTAGGAGGCCGCGGAGGTGACCAAGATCCGTATCGATCCTCGGAGCTTGGATGGACGAGGAGGAAAGCGGAGAGAAGACCCGAAGGACCGGTTTCGTAAGGTATAATCTCTTTAGCATAGTAGATAGAACCTCATGTAGTTTTCTAGGTTTTTGTTTAGCAAAGATCCTCTTTTTAGTCCACGTTGCATTTTGTCAAAAAATTGTTTTTTTACCGTTTCCGCCTCTCCGTAAGAACCGGGGTGGGCAACGTGGACTTACAAACGAAACTTGTAAGTCCTTTCGATTTATAAAGAGAAAACTCTCTTGTAAGATCCTTACGACTTGCAAGGGAAAATACCACTTAGGAATCCCTACGATTCCTGAGGAGAAAACACACCAATGAGATCTTTACGACTCGTAAGGAAAAATACCTTTATAAGAACCTTACGGCTTATAAAGTCAAAATGCATTAGTTGACAGGATCCTAACCCTGTTTGCTAAGCCATCTTTGTTCAAATCGACAAAGAAAAATGATGATTCACTCTTGGCAATATCCCAGTTGTAGCGATGCTGATGCTTAAACAAGTATCAAACTCCAAATACTCTCACGGTAAATGATGATTCGTTCTTGAAAATATTCCAGTTGGAGCGATGCTGATGTCAAGATTGGTATCAGGACCCAAGTGCTCAACTCGTAAGAAAAATTAGCGAGCAAAAATATGCATATGAAACAGCCGAAATGTTTGGGCAATTCGCAATAAAAAACAATGAGTAAAAATAAAATAAATAGCCGAAATGATTGAGCACCGTGAAAAATAGTCGAAATGTTTGGGCAACTCGCAATAAAAAATAGCAAGTAAAAATAAAAAACGACATGGCTGAAATGATTGGGCACTGTAAATAAATATCCGAAATGTTTGGACAATTATGACTTTCACGATATGAAAAGCTGAAATGATAGAGCATCGCGGAAATAAAATAAAAAAAAGGAATTTTTTTCTGCCTTGCAAGTAGGTCTATACTGACTCTTGTATACAATCCACGGGCACAGATAAAAAAAGAGAACCATATTTTCACACTATATTTCGTCAAAAGAAGAACCGAGTCTTGATGACATATCTACAGCCTAGAGACTATTTGGATGCCCCTTACTCCAGCAAAGTACAGACGTGATGTCGACAAAACTCCAAAGAGCCAAAGCAAATGTGGAGTAATGGCAAAATCCTACCTCCAGCTCGACGTTCATTCTCGATGTAGACGCAATGTCAACAAGGACCCAAGGGTTAAATAAAAGTGGAGTGATGGCAAAAAACTAGTTACAGATCTCAATGGAAACATCTGCAGCCTGGAGATCATCCTATCATTCTTCTCATGCCGGCATGGTGCAGACGTAACATCAACAAAGACTAAAAGATCAAATATATAAAAGTAAAGCAATGGAAAAATCCTAGCTCCTAATCTCGATGGAACATCTATGACTTAGAGATCATCTCAACGTTCCTTCTCGGTACAAATGCAATGTCACCAAAGACTAAAGGGTCATAACAAAATAAAGTAATGGTAACATTCTAGCTCAAGCTCAACGTTTTGTTGGCTATAGTGCCCTCAAGTCAATTATTGGATCGCAGGCACGTGATTGCAATGATTGAGGGAGGACGTATACCGGTAAAACAGTCTTACTCGAGATGATAGTATGCTATCTGGTTTGTCTTTATTATCGTGTACATGCTTCAGGTGACATTACAGATCACTATTATATGTTGATAGAGCCTATAGGATTCTTGCTTGACTACCAGCAGTATGATGGCGATCATATACGTGGGAGTTGGGTGGTCTATAAGCACATCCTTAAAGTGTCCCTAGTCGTGCGAGTTTCGAGACTGGGTATCGATACTCTATGAGTAGACTAGTATATACGGATCGAGACCCCGACGAGGGGCAGTTGCCGGTCTCATAAGCCATTGGTGTCAGTTGGTTCACCTAAGATGTATACATGTGCTCATTGGTTTATGAGTACACCGGACGGACTCGCCGGGAATATACTAGTTGGTATTATACCTATTGTCAGATAGCAGTTCCCTGGTGACATGTGTACATGTTAGTCTATCAATCAGAGATCGCCATTTGTCTCGTGTGAGTTCCCACTGTGCTTTGATTACTACCCTACCATGGCTCAAAGGAGTCGTGCAAATAGGTTTTAGTTGGGTATAGTCCCGAGCCACATAGAGGCAGTGAGTGGATCGTCAGGGGATTCGTCTCTCTCGGTATTGGGGGTTGATATCGCGCTGTGTTTGGAGAGCCATTACACAAAGTCCCTGGACAGGGCAAGTGAGATTTATTGGTAGGTATTCCAATATTTTCTCAGGGTGTTCTGGGCTACACTCCGACATGACTTATACCACTATTAGGGGTCTGACATTTACCACCCCCTAGGCCTGATATGCGATACTCATAGACGAACGGACCGGACTGTACGGATTTTGTCACTGTCATGCTCAGTAGGGTTTCAGAATGAGTTTTCTCGCCGGCCTCCTTTTCGCTCAATACCTAGGTAGCCATTACGTACAGCTAGTGCCACTGACGTACTTGTGGTTAAACCCACTGCCAGCGTATTGACGAGTCTTTAGAGTCCCACACATAGGTTTTCTCTAGTTCGGACGAAACGTTGTAGAGGCCGTATGGTTTTATGCAGGGTTCGATTATATATGTGCACTTATGCATGGATCATGATCGGACGGATAATACTAGTGGGCTTTGGTTTAAGCCGGATCCTAGTATTATATTGTTGGATTACTTTCGTTTCGTTGTATTCGTATTCAGTCGGAATACGGATGCAGGTATATATATACGGATGAGGGGTATTCTTGTAATACGTTACAAGTTTACTTTAGGGTTGGCATTTATTTTCTTTGATTAAACATTAAGTTTTAATGTTTATTGTGTGGAATTTGTGAGGCTAAGTTTTGGCAATTGGCATTGATTGTGCATGTGCACATTGGTGACTCATGGTTTTGGGGCTAGCATTGTATTTGTTTTTGTTGAGATATTTTTGTGCAAGAGTGAGATCTTTATTGTGCAAGTGGCTTCTCATTTTGGAGCAAGGATTTTTCTTTAGTTGCCTCTCACAAACATTTCTCACAACGCTCTCAAAAACAACAGCAGGCTCATTTCCTCATAAGCCAAAAAAAAACTTGAGCTCACTTCTTCACCCATGGCAACACTTTCACCTCCACCCTATCCCTCTCATATGTTGAGAATCCTAGGATGTATTGAGACAAAGTATTCATACACTATCTCTACTTCATCTTGCGCATCTAGGCTAGCAAACTGGATGCTCAAGTTGCTTCGGTTTTTGAAGCGGGAGCCCGTATTACTAATTCTCGAAGTGGATCGTCTTCGACGAGGGAGACCGGAGAGAGAACTACATCGGGGCAGTCGCGAGGAGCTTGGACAGAGGTTGAAGATCGAAGGACACGGATCGATTGGTATAACCTCTTTAAAATCTTTACAGTTAATTAGTATAGGGTTAATGGCACGATCCGGGTTTTACGGTTCCGTTAACGCCAGTTTTAAAAGTTTTTGTTCCGCGTTTGGCCATGGATTGATGGCCCGGGCGCTGGCATGGCCTTACATGGTATCAGAGTCAACCCATTAACTGCATACTAGTTGGTTTAGACAATGTTATAGTATCAAAACCGAAACAACCCCAAACAATACCCGATGCATTCCAGTTTTTGTCAATTTTTTACGAGTCTTCAAAAATTATTTTAGTAACTACAGAAGACTACTAACCTGACCACTAGACCACAGAACAAATAAGAGCCAATTTCACCAAAAAAAAAACCCGGCCACAATGATTTAAAAACTGAGGAGGCCAGCCTCTTTAAGGAGTTTGGGTTTTGTATTTGGGTTCTGGTCTGGTCTCTGGAATATTGGTTCAGTGGTATTGCTAGTTTAGCCCAGTTTTGGTATGGTTTTATCTTGGTGTTTGAGGGTTATTCAGGGTTATTTCGAACTCGATATTTCTAACATTGTTTAAAGTTTACAGTACTTACATTACTATCTACGACCATGAATGTCATTCGAGCGGTACAACTTGTCTAATTGCTATAGTCCTTTTAGACGGGTTTGCGAACGTGACATTCACGTTGATGTTCTGTGTTGTGCTGTGTTGTTGCGGATTCGTCGTGGTGGATAGCTTGGTTGTAATGATAATACAGTTTAGTTTTATTTGTATATTTGATATTGCGGGGCGAGCGTCCGACATGTGGACTGCCGTCACTTCCTGTTTGTATATTATTTGTTTAGGGCATGACCGGGTTGAGGTCGATGTCACCATTGTACATATATTGTTTTCTGTACTAGGATTACCCCGCGATGGAGTGCATGGATAGCCGGGTTCTGGAGGGCAACGGATCCGCATCTCATGGCGTTGAGAAGGAGGGGGCCTCACTCTAGAATTGGCGGGCTATTCGCCATACTCGTAGGGGGTACAAGTTGACCAAAGGAGGAGTGCTCAAGTTATCGGATTCCGTGAAGTGTTGGGTGACCTATTCATTTTGCTAAAGGGGGATGCCTCGCTTCTGGTTTTGGCGGGTAACTTGCCGCGCTCGAAGGGGTCTAGGTTTTCATTGCACAGACTATCCACACGACCAAGGGAACGTCGGGTTTCACTTGCGGCTCAAAGGAAACCCGGGGCTCCGAGATTATCTGTATTGTTCTATGATACTTATTGCTTATCTGTGATGTTGCATTTATCATGCCTAGAGCGATTATTATATATTGCTATATATATATATTAGTAGATGTTATATATGTTTTACACCCGCGCTAGTCCAATCCCCGCTCTGTCGTTAGTTAAGTAACCTAACGGGTGATGACGGGACCCAGTGGCGAATGCGGATGGCATATACGTACATTATATTTTCATTCTTTTATTGTGTGATTAATTGATGGGATTGCATTGATTCAGATCAATGCAAGGAAAACAAACCTATTCGATATTGTTGGAACAATTTTCAAAAGCTGTTATTACAAAGACGTTTTTCTTTTATTTTACACAGTGGTATTCGGTTATGAATATCCAACACCTCATTCGACGAGGCAAGGGCCGGATCCCTTCATCAGGAGTGACCCCTTGGGTAGAAGTTTGTGTCAGGGTAATAAACTCACTATAGTCGATTACTTTTTGCTTTGCTTCATGGTATTCAGTGGGAATATCCTGCACCTCATTCTACGAGGAAAGAGCCGAGATCCCTTCACTGGGAGTGACCTTCTTAGCAAAGGTTTTCGCCTATATATTTCTGTAAAAAGCTATCCGGTTCCTTCAATGATATCAAGTTCATTACGTTAAAGATTTTTTGCCAAAAACCATCTGTAGCCCTCCGTCATTTCAGACGGGTAGCACTTAATATTCATGCTATGTTTGTTGACCTTCGTCAAGGCATAGTGTATGGTAGCTGTTTGTTACCTTTCTGTTTTATAGATAGATACGTTGGTTTAGGACAGTCGTACAGCCTTGTTGACCTTCGTCAAGGGCGAGTACGGGTGGGTTTAAATTAACCTGGACAATAACGGGTAGAACTTGACATGTGACTTGTGATTTGTTGACCTTCGTCAAGGTCATAAGAGCATGGGGTAAAAATCACATCGGGAGTTTCAAACATACAGGAAACTTTTCAGGCATGCGCATACCTTCTGGAGTGTGATAACTTGAGTGGATTCCATCAGGTTATCATGCGATGATAGTTGGATCCCGATTCCCACTGATGAGTTGGTTTACTCCTCGGGTGATTTTAGATGATCTCGACTAATTCTTTTTTCCGGTTTGGAGGAGAATTTGAGGAAACAGTGAGAGACATCCTGATTAGATAAAGTGATTAACCATTCTGATCTAGGTTAGAGTGCACGCTGAGTGTTTCTTTTCTCTCTCTTTGGCAGCGACCATGACCCGACCCTAGACTATAACTCAGTAACCAAGTTAACCGAACCTTCTTAAAACACTGGCTTTTGGATTGTCAGAGTTGCATACTTCATTGCCACTACTACTTTTACCCTTTGCATTTCTCCTGAACATTCCGTATCACCACGAAGTTCCAAGCTTATTGGATATGTCCATCGTATAGTTACATACGAACTCGAAGAAACTTGTTTCAGATTTGATGATGGTTTTCGGTTCTGGAGAAATTGAATAGGACTATTCAGTTGTATTTTCATTTTACCGTCTTTCAAGTTGTGAGGGCTCCTAGGATTAGAAGAGGGTACATCTATTACGCGTATTGGATAGTCTTCTTCCAAACCATAGGCAGGTACTGAAAGGTAGGGAACAAATAAAACCAATTAGCCTAAATATGGTGTACAGGAGGTAATAAGTAAAGACAAATAAAGGGATCAGAAAGAGGGCAAAGTAAATTGCTACTGCTATCATTCACGACAAAACCACGTATTTCATCGTCACTCCTACTTAACCTTTAAATTTCTCCAGAACACCCCGTATCACTACGAAAATCTACATTTATTGGATAATCCATCGTATGATTATATACGAACTCGAAGGAACTCGTTCTAGTTCGAGGATGGATTTTGGTTCAGGAGAAATATAATAAGGTTTATTCAGTTGTCTTTTATCTTTACCTTCTCTCAGATTGCGAGTGCTCCTTGGATAAGGAGGGTACACCTATTACGCTTATTGGATAGTCTTCTTCCAAACCATTGGCTGGTGCCGAACGGTAGGGAAGGAAGAAAACCATTTAGCCTAAAGATGGTGTACAGAAGATAATGAGTAAAGACAAATAAAGCGATTTGGAGATATGACAAAGAAATATACGATTACAGTCATGAATCTGGATAATGGAAAAGGCATTACTAGGAATACCCGGATACCCCTTCGAAATATTTTTATGTTTCAGTTTCTCCGTGCATTATTAATAGATAATTGATTTCCCAATTAGATCCTTGCTCTAGGGTATGTATTTACCAAGTTTGACTCTCACATCTGTATGGTTTTACAGATGATGAGTGGGAGTAAGTTATTGGGAATTAAGTGATCATCATCATTATATCGGGATTCGTTGTAATTGGTGATATTTGAGGAAATTGCCTAGGGTTTTGCCGGACGACAAATATTTGGTTTTGAATATCCGTTGTTATGCACCAATTTCAAATTGATATATCTGTACGTTTATTTAATAAAGTGAGATATAACTTTTTGAAATTATGTTTATGACATTTACCTATATCAGTTGATGGTTAGGTAAAGAGCATTAAACAGCGGTATAATTCTTCTTAATCATAAGTACAGTTTTCAACCTACGACGCACAGGGTTTGAGTTATTGAACTCTGGGGACTTATACAAAGTATTGTATGTTGTCCAGTGTCCATTAGGACAGAGGGGATGGTACTCATACTATATTCTGTTTACTTGTGACTTCTCCAGTTTTAGACAAGTATTTCGAAGAAATGCAGGGTCCAAGTTTTGAGAAGTTATAGGTATAAGAGTAAAGTAGAGAACCACGTGTTGCAAGTCATGATTCTTCAAAGTGATCGAAGATGTAGATACTTGTGTTTGGTATTCAGTTGAAAGTAATGGTTTTGAGAACTTGCTTCTCTTTCAGGTTACTCATATCTGGATGTACTCCTAAATTGAGTAATGCTGATCGGCCTCCTTCCATTTAGTTGACATGGACTGGAGACAGCTGCATGATTTGAATCTGGCTCCAATTAAATCAGTGCCTCTGTTTCTATATTGTATATAGAATGGTTCATATCTTAATGATATTAAGGTATATGGAGTTGTCCGGTTTATGCTTAAAACCAGACTCTGGATGACTCAAGGCACGTTTCTGTAATGGCAGTTTGTGGGTTATCCCAGGCTATGACGAGGGTTAACTTTCTACCATCTGGAAGATCAATAGTGATATTATTATTGACTCGCCACAGTTTTAGTAAAATGGACTTTTTCAGAAAACAGTAGTGGGAGTATGGTAGAACTGGAAGTGATTCCAGAACCACAGACGATTACTGAAAATTTAATAGGACCAAAAGATTCAATCAGGTTTGACATTCCATTAGCTACTCCACAGATATGGTGGGTAACCTCAAGCGCCCGAGAAGTACTTCGGTATTCTCAAAGACGGTGATAGGGAGGTTCTTGTTTACTCAGACTTGACACTACTGTTGTTCCAGACTATGAGACCCGGCAGGAGGATGAGTATAGCATCGTTCTAAACTAGCTATAGAAGTGCACGTTTATATGACTCCGCCAGAGGGTTGTTGTAGTCAGTGGGAGCAGCGGAAGTATAGTGAACAAGTAGCTTATGTATATTTATAGACTAAAGCAGATATAGTGGAGATAGATCATTTATTTTTGATGTGAAAGTCATAGACTTTGACTTCATCAGAATAGGAGATGGATATGTTAAGAAGTTAGTAGGGTGTGATGTCCTGGTAATTGGATGACATGCACTTATAGGAAGTGAAATTCCTATACTACGATCGGTTATACTGTGGTTGTCATACAATGGTTTCTCCACATAGAATATGGATATTATATTAAGCATTCTGGTTACTAGATCTATGGTTTTAGATCTAGATTTGGGTAGTTTCCCAATCTGGGTACTTAGACAGTATTCTAAAGGTTTTTTAGAATGGACGACTCCTGGTATGGTGGTGAACCTGCAGGTGATGGAGCCACCCTCTCTAAAGGTGTCTTACAGACTAAAGAGGAGAGGGATGTGCATGGATGGCATATCACTTGTTTAGGCAATTGAGTCAATCATTAGATGTCAAGTACCACACCAGATATTGCTTTTGCACTAGTTGCAATAAGTTTATATATTAATCCAATCCTGGAGAAACGTTCGGAAGCAGTTTTAGAACATAAGTGATTGTTCTAGGGATATGGTAACAACATCTTCCTTCGGGAGACGGTTATCGTTCCAGGCTCCTAAGGTGACCTGGATGACAGAGTGACTGTCAGAGTTATAGTTTTCTTTCTTCACGAGGGGCAGTAGTTTGGAAAGGTGGTCCAAGCGGATACTCAGGGAGGCATGACGCAGGATACTGATTAAATTCAGTGGATAATACAGTCTAAGAAGTTTTCTGGATTTGGAGTTCATTTGTGAACTGGGTCCCATCAGATATCCAGACATATTCTAAGACAGGTATTGCTCATTTCAGGAGATAGCTTTCTCCGCGAATTTGTGATAAAGAGAGACATAGAAAGAAACATTGGAGCAGATCCACTCGCTAAGGCTATTTCTCAAACGCAATAGTTTTACAAACGAGCTTTGTGAAACTGATTAGTAGAGGAATTGGGTGTTCGGTATCACACGGGCTGTGAGTATGCGACATCGTAATAACTAGCCTTAAGTGCAAGTGGGCGATTGTTAGCTATAGTGCCCTCAAGTAAATTATTAGATCGCAGGCACGTGATTGCAATGATTGAGGGAGGACCTATACCGGTAGAACAGTCTTACTCGAGATGATAGTATGCTATCTGGTTTGTCTTTATCATCGTGTGCATGCTTCAGGTTATATTAGAGATCACTATTACATGTTGATAGAGCCCATAGGATTCTTGCTTGATTACCGGCAGCATGATGGCGATCATATACGAGGGAGTTGGGTGGTCTATAAGCACATCCTTAAAGTGTCCCTAGTCGTGGGAGTTTCGAGACTGGGCATCGATACTCTATGAGTAGACTAGTGTATACCGATTGAGACCCCGATGAGGGGCGGTGGCCGGTCTCACAAGCCATTGGTGTCAGTTGGTTCACCTAAGATGTATACATGTGCTCATTGGGTTATGAGTACACCAAACGGACTCGCCGGGAACATGCTAGTAGATATTATACCTATTGTCAGATAGAAGTTCCCTGGTGACATTTGTATAGGTTAGTCTATCGACTTGAGATCGTCATTTGTCTCGTATAAGTTCCCACTATGGTTTGATTACTACCCTACCACGGCTCAAAGGAGTCGTCCAAACAGGTTTTAGTTGGGTACAGTCCCGAACCATATGGAGGCAGTGAGCAGATCGTCAGGGGATTCGTCTCTCCCGATATTAGGGGTTGATATCGCGCTGTGTTTGGAGAGCCATTACACAAAGTCTCTGGCCAGGGCAAGTGAGATTTACTGGTAGGTATTCCAGTTGTTTCTCAGGGTGTTTTGGGCTACACTCCGACATGACTTATACCGCTATTAGGGGTCTGACATTTACCACCCCCTAGGCCCGATATGCGATACTCATAGACGAACAGACCGGACTGTACGGATATTGTCACTGTCAGGCTCAGTAGGATTTCATGATGAGTTTGCTCGTCGGCCTCCCTTTCACTCAATACCTTGGTAGCCGTTACGTACAGCTGGTGCTACTGACATGCTTGTTGTTAAACCCATTGCCAGCGTATTGACGAGTCTTTAGAGTCCCACACAGAGGGTTTCCCTAGTTCGGGCGAAACGTTGTAGAGGCCGTATGGTTTTATGGCAGGGTTCGATCATATACGTACACTTGTGCACGGATCATGATTGGACGGATAATACTAGTAGGCTTTGGTTTAATCCGGATCCTAGTATTATATTGTTGGATTATTTTTGTCTCGTTGTATTCGTATTCAGTCAGAATATGGATGCAGGTATGTATATATGGATGAGAGGTATTCTTGTAATACGTTATAAGTTTACTTTAGGGTTGCCATTTATTTTCTTTGATTAAACATTAAGTTTTAATGTTTATTGTGTGGAATTTGTGAGGCTAAGTTTTGGCAATTGGCATTGATTGTGCATGTGCACATTAGTGACTCATGGTTTTGGGGCTTGCATTGTTTTTGTTTGTGTTGAGATATTTTTGTGCAAGAGTGAGATCTTTATTGTGCAACATTTTGGAGCAAGGATTTTTCTTTAGTTGTCTCTCACAAACATTTCTCACAACACTCTCAAAAACAACAGCAGGCTCATTTCCTCATAAGCCCAAAAATAGAAACTTGAGCTCACTTCTTCACCCATGGCAACTCTTTCACTTAGACCCTATCCCTCTCATATGTTGAGAATCCTAGGGTGTATTGAGATAAAGTATTCATACACTATCTCTACTTCATCTTGCCATCTAGGCTAGCAAACTGGATGCTCAAGTTTTTTTGGTTTTTGAAGCGGGAGCCCGTATTACTAATTCTCGACGTGGATCGTCTTCGACGAGTGAGACCGGAGAGCGAACTACATCGGGACAGTCGCGAGGAGCTTGGACAGAGGTTGAAGACCGTAGGACACGGATCGATCGGTATAACCTCTCTAAACTATTTACAGTTAAGTAGTATAGGGTTAATGGCACGATCCGGGTTTTAGGGTTCCGTTAGCGTCAGTTTTAAAAGTTTTTGTTTCGCGTTTGGCCACGGATTGATGGACGGGGCACTGGCGTAGCCTTACACGTTTCTTATTAGTGCAGACACGACGTCAACATGGACCAAAGGGTCAAATCAAAGACGGAGTAATGGCAAAATCCTAGCTCCAGCTCTCGATGGCAATGTATTCAGCTTAAAGACCAGTTCGACATCTCTCTTACTCCAGCAGAGTACAGACGTGGTGTCAGCAAAGCTTTAACGAGCCAAAACAAAAGTGGAGTGATGGCAAAATCCTAGCTCCGGATCTCGATGGCGATATATATAGCATAAAGGTTATATGGATGTATACCCCTTATCAGTGTAGGAGCGGCACGACATCATCATAACAAAAGCGAAGTGACGGCAAAATCCTAGCTCTGGATCTTGATGGCGATATGTACAGCATAGAGGTCATATGGATGTCTACCCCTCTTCAGTGAAGGAGCAGGACGACATCATCAAAGTAAAAGTGAAGTGACGGCATATTCCTAGCTTCGGATTTTGATGGCAAGACTAAAGACTATTGGATGTCATGCTAACCCAGAAGGGTACGGTTATAACTCATCTGGGCTCCAAATCAAGCCTAATTTTAAGTAAAGCGCCACGGCAATACCTAACGCCGGATCTTCAAATAGTAATGTGAATATTCCAATCTAAGAAGACTACTTAAAGTCGTCTTGTTCGCCTCAGAAGGGATCAGAGACACGACAAACGCGGGGCTACTCGAGCAGCAACCTAAAAGACTGCATGTCGAGAATATATCAGCCAATGCGACGGTACGATGTACTTAACCCGGTACCACAAACCTAACGGACTCCTATATCGAAAGGGGTTATCTATATTTCACGTTAGAATACACTTGCGAGATCTTCTCGACTTATAGGGAGAAACATATTTATGAGACCCTAACGGTTCATAAAGTTGAAAAGCCTTAGGCGATGAGGATATCAATCCGTTTCCTAAGCCATTGTTGCTCTACAAGAAGGTTAAGACTGACTCTTGTATACTATTTGTGGGCCACATTCAACAAAGTTGCATCCAATGAGGAGAAAAAGCCACTTATGGGTCCTCTCGACTCGTAAAGGGAAAATACTCTTGTGAGATCGTCACAACTCTTAAGAGAAAACACACTTAGGAGTCCTCACGACTTCTAAGGAGAAAATACACCTACAAGATCCTCTCGACTCGTAAGGAGAAATATTTTTATGAGACCCTCACGACTCATAAAATTGAAAAGCCTTAGGCGACAGATCTAAACTTGTTTGCTAAGCCATCGCTGCCCTACAAGGAGGTCAAGACTGACTCTTGTATACTATCCACGGGCCACATTCGTCAAAATTGCATGCCAAAGAAGTGAAGAAACCACTTACGGATCCTCATGACTCGTAAGGGAAAAATAGTCGAGTGAGATCCTTACAACTCACGAAGGTGAAAGACACTTAGGAATCCCCATGATTCCCATGGAGAATATACACCTTTGAGATCCACTTGACTCATAGAGAGAAAAACCTTCTTGAAACCGTTACGCTCATGAAGATGAAGAAGCCTTAGGCGATAGGGATCCTAAACCTGTCTCATAAGCCATCAATTCTATGGCGATGCATAACTTTGCACTACATAACCCACGTATATACTTACACGGGAAAAGTAGTGGGGGACATTTGTTCCCGCAAAAAATTTGTGGCCCAAAACTTATTGTTCCCTTATAAAAATAAAAGGAAGCCCCCACGTATTAAATACGCACGTACCTACATGCAAAGTATGTGAGTGTCGCTTCAGATAGGATCAAATTCTATATTAGTTCCCACGTGTTAAACACGTGAGCGTTTCACATGATATTTATGTGACTGCACATACAGTCTCTTGGCAGCGCCTCACGTGATATCCACGTGAGCGCACACGCCACACTTTTGGAAGTGCCTCACGTGATATCCACGTAAGCGCTATAGGCCAACACCTTATGTACAATACACGTGAGTGTTCTTTTTGATAGAATTAAATTCTGTGTAGGATTAAATTCTCTGTGGGAAATATTTCTTTGATCTTTCTTAAGCTATAAAAATATTCTTTGTTAAAAAAAGACATTTGGATCAAAAATCCAATAGTGATTATAAAAACACCAATTGATCATTTGATAGAATTAAATTCTATCTTAAGAAAATATTTTCCTAATCATATTAAACAAACTGGAATGATCTTCTCTGTTAAACAAAGAGCCTTTGGATTAAAAATCCAACGGTAAATAAAATCCAACGGTAAATAAAATTCACCAGTTGATCCTTAAGATCGTTTCAATTAATTATGAAATCAATCATGATCTCCCAATGAGAGATTTTCTCCAACAAGATTGATTTTTCTATTCTCGTATAAATAGGAGAAATGATATTAGATCTCAGAAGGAGGAGACCCTCCCATAAGCTTCTATAAAAAATACAAAAATTTATCCAAAAGATCCCACAAAACAACAGAGAATTTAATTCTCAAAAAAGAAGAAGATCTTCCTTCTCTTAAACCTTAGGTGAAGAAAAAAGCAGAGATCCAAACATTTCCTTTACCTTTCATATCATATCTGAGGGCTTAACCCTTTAAAAGAACTTCTCTATATCTGAGATCCACAAGACAAATCTCCCACAAGTTGAGAATTTAATTCTCATCGGGAAAATCTTGTTCTTAAGAATCAAAGATTCAGGAGAGAACATGGATGAAAGGATATGAAAAAGAGGAGGTTTATACTCCAGGAACTTATTTTTCTCATAAACAAGAACTTAGTTCTTAAAGGACCTGATCCCAGATCCTCAAAATAGTGATCTTGGTGATCGTTAATAGTTAAAATACTATTAACAGAATCTAGGCTTCTCTGAAATTTGAAAAGATGATCAAAAATTAAATATCTATGGAAGAAACGCCACACGTGATATCCACGTGAACGCTAAGGGGAAAATCAAACAAAAGCGCCTCACGTGAAAGGCACGTGCTCACGTGAAAGACACGTGAGCATTCAAAAGAAACCATGAAGACAACACCTCACAAGATATTAACGTGAGAGCTCTAAAAAAGCAGATGATAGCATCCCACGTGATATCCGCGTGAGCGCATAAAAGCTCAGAGACTCAGCGTCTTACGTGCCATACACATGAGCGCCCAAAGCCCATAAAGACAGCGCCTCACATGCCATACACGTGAGCTCCTATAAGCAAGGACTCAACGCATTATGTGCCATACACGTGAGCGCTAGAAAAACGCCAGGAACTCAGCGCCTCACGTGATATTCACGTGAGCGCTACGTGACCGAGTGTTTAGCACTGCTGGGTGGTATAGAAACCCAATCTTAGCCCAAATTGGCTAAGTCTGTGAAACTTAAGGTTCTTCTTTGATTTTAAATCAAGTGAGCCTATTTGCTCATGATATCCAAGTTGATCTTAATCCCATATACGACTAATGATCTTTCATCGATGATATCCAAGCTGATCTTCGTCTCATATATGACTAATGATCTTCATCCCATATTTTCTAAGTTAATCTTTGTCCGATATACGACTAACGATCCTTAGATCCACCATGTTCTCTTCCCTCACATACAAAGTTCGGTTCAAGGGTATATCCTTCCACAACCATGATATACGGAGTTGTAATTCCTTAACGTTTTAGAGAGGTGGTGGGTCCTAATAACCAACAACTTCTCGTCCCAACTTAATGAAAGATATGAAATTTCATCAAAATAGAGAATGTCCTAATCCTCGTATCGAGACACCCCATATTTATGCACTTCCATATTGACGTGTACACCTCATATTGACATGCATCCCATATAGATGCGAATCTCATATTAAGTTCCGGCTTTATGCATATATGTATACCTTTGAGGGAAATATAAATACCTTCAAATTGGATCGTACCCCAATATTGGGCGCATCCCATGTTACCATCGTTTACTTCACCACGTAAAATATACACATGCACGCAAGATGAAAGATAGACTGTAATGTCCTTAAATTAATATATGTGAGCCTATATTGTAAGTCTACGGTAGCGCCCCGGCCGTTTGTCCGAGGCCAAAATGCGGAAACAAAACTTTTTCAAACTAGAAATTGGCGCTATCGTATACTTTTTCCCAGATCGAACCATTAACCTACAACTAGCTATCTAGAGAGAGGGTTGGAAAGCTATACCGATCGATCCGTATCCTTCGGTCTTTGGCCACTATCCCAAGCTCCTCGCGGTATCTCCGGTCTCGATCTCCTTGTCGGAAAGGGCACCACATCATCAATTCTTCTTACGGGCTCCCGCTTCATCCGAAGCAACTTGGGCACGAAGTGTGCTAGCCGACGTGTCCAAGATGATGTAGAGAATATTTGTGATCACTTTGTCTCTTGCATCCATGAGATGGATGGAGGTTGAAGGTGTTGCCATTGATGGAGATTTTGAGCTAGAAGAGGAAGAAGAAGAAGCTTTCTTTTTCCTTTTGTGATGGAATGATAATAAGAGTGAGAGTGAATAATCAAAATACAAGAGCAAGCAACCATATCATGGCAGCCCCTCTCTCTACTTATCAATTCATCACTCAAATCCATCTCATAATGTGACACATGCACAAGAAAAGAGACCATGAGTCATCACTTGTGCATGTGTCACCATTAATGCTCTAAATGATGATTTCTAGCTCATAATTTCCATATGCAAACATTAATCCAAATGTTTGCAACAATAAAAAGATACGGAAACATCTAAAGTAAACTCGTGACGGATCACAAGGATACCCCTCACCTGTATATACATACCTACATTCGCATTCCGACTGAATGTGAATGCGATGAGACTAAAGTAATCCAACAAATCTAATACTAGGATCCGGCTTAAATCAAAGCCCATTAGTATGATCCGCCCGATCATGATCCGTGCACTACTGCACGTATATAATTGGACCCTGCCATATATCATACGGCCTCTATAACGTTTCACCCGAAACTTGAGAAACTGTCTGTGGGGGACTCTAAAGACTCGTCAATACTTTGGCTGTGGATTTAACCACTAGCTCGTCAGAGGTACTAGCCGTACGTAACAGACTGCCAGGTATTGACCAAAAGGGAGGTCGATGAGCGAACTCATCATGACACCCTACTGAGCCTGTCAGTGACAATATCTGTATAGTCCGGTCCGTTCGTCTATGAGCATCGCATGTCGGGCCTAGGGGGTTGGTAAAAGTCAGACCCCCAAAAGCGGTACAAGTCGTGTCGGAGTGTAGCCCAGAACACCCTGAGATACTACTGGAATACCTACCAGTAAATCTCCTGCCTTGGCCAAGGACTTCGTGTAATGGCTCTTCAAGACAGAGCGTGACCTCACCCCCAATACCGGGAGAGACGAAACCCCTGCCGATCCGCTCACTGTCTCCATGTGGCTCGGGACTATACCCAACTAAAATCTGTTTGTGCGACTCCTTTGAGCCATGGTAGGGTAGTAATCAAACCATAGTGGGAACTCACACGAGACAAATGACGATCTCAGGTCGATGAACTAACCTGTACACATGTCACAAGGGAACTGCTATCTGACGTCAGGTATAATACCAACTAGCATGTTCCCGGCGAGTCCTGTCCGGTGTACTCATAACCCGATGAGCACCTGTATACATCTTAGGTGAACCAACTGACACCAATGGCTTGTGAGACCGGCCACCGCCCCTCGTCGGGGTCTCGACTGTATACGCTAATCTACTAATGGAGTATCGATGCCCAGTCTCGAAACTCCCACGACTAGGGACCACTTTAAGGATGTGCTTATAGACTACCCAACTCTCACGTATATGATCGCCATCATACTGCTGGTAGTCAAGCAAGAATCCTAAGGGCTCTATCAACGTGTAATAGCGACCTTTAAGATCACCTAAAGCAGTACACGATGATAAAGACAAACCATGTAAGTACACTATTCTCTATCAACGTATAATAGTGAACTACAATGTCACCTAAAACATGTACACGATGATAAAGACAAAGCAGATAGTATACAAATCTCTCGAGTTATTGTCCTACCGGTATAGCTCCTCCCTCAATCATTTCAATCACGTGCCTGCGATCCAATAATTGACTCTGAGGGCACTATATCCAATACATATGCTCATTGTTCTTAAGTCAATCTTAGTCTCATATATGACTAACGATTTTTAGATCAAATCAAAATATCCCGTGAACTGATGGATCTCATTTATATAAGATTTACGTCTTAAGTTCAAAATCCCAAATCTAATATATACGGATTTGGACTAATCCGCGCCCTACGAGCACAACATAAATTAGTCTACGTATACAATCCAAAGCAACCTCATAATAAAATAACATAAAACGACACAAAGTGATCTGCCTGGAGCAGGTGAAAGTTGTTATCGCAACACGATAACGTAATTAACTGCAGGGATTTACGCCTGCAGGGAAGAGTGTCTCCACAATCAAAAACTCCTCACAAATGAGTGAGAATCTAATAAGTTTGTTATATCGGTTGCATCTAACCAAACCTTCGATATACGGAGCCATAAATCAACTTGGTATATTCAGAGAGGTGGGTGAATATGTTCAAATAGCATATTCCCCAAAATTCAGGTTAGACGTCTCCGCGTCTCGGTCCAGTTTCGGCGGTAAATGGATGTTATTTAAGAAGTTTTGATTTTGTAACCGGACATCAATGGTTTTTGTGAAAGACTTGGTTTAGCTTGTTGTGTTTGTAGATTTTTGTGTTTCATTGTTTTGTAATTCCAAAATTCCCGTGCTCGTAGGATGTTTGAATTCTAGCTGCTGGATTATCCCGATTGCTGTGTGTAAGAACACTACTTAGATAGCACTAATTACTCTTGTTTCGAATAATAATAGATCCATCCAAAAATCAAGAATTAGCATTCAAATATCCAATGAAATGACTATCTTTAGCAAGTACAAGCAAATTAACCTATTGGCCATAGCTTATTTGGTATAACAGAAATAGAAACTTAGATAATTTATCAAACAAAATTACGCGCCGCAGTCCCCGTCTATATATCGGTTAAACTACATTTAATACTCGTCGTGACATAAAATCATACGAACGTTGTTAAAAATCGGACGGTATTGTTTGGTGCTCATTTACTCCCTTTGTTTAATAGTTCGTGTCATGTATCAGTTTCAATGAATGGTTTAGTACATCCTTTATGGCTAAATGTAGTGAGAGTTGTATTCATATAGACTTTGTGCACATATTACTGGTCATTTACCTTGCACTGACATGTAGATTTTACAAGTCCGCTTATCTTAGTTGACTATGTTTCGTTAAGATAACAACATGATTAATATGATGCATATAAATATAGATAGAAAATATGGCCTTGTGTTGGAGTTCATCTGCATGGGTTTCGTTTGAGTATATGCCTTGTGTTTTAATTGAACATTTTTTTCTCGTCCATCAAGCACTTTAAGCCCCCTTCCTCCTCCATCGAGAAGGCTCCTCTATCCTATATGAAGCCTCAAGCCATCCCTGTTCAATGAATTCTTCATGGGTAAAATATGAGGCACGTATATTCATTTATAAGCAGCAATTTTATATCCAAAAGTATCACTACACTGTTTTAATATATACTTAGAAACTCTAACAACTAAAATAGCAACATCCAATTTTCTATTCTTGAAGGGATAAGCGGGGGAATGATCGAAGGACAAGCGGCTCAACATCATTCTAGGTAGAGTAGTAAACAATGAGTAACTCAAATAGTTATTCAGTTCTTCTTTTAGCATTATTAGTGTTTAAATTTTTTATAAAAACTGAAACTCAAATAGTTATCCACATGGATTTATTTTTTCTTATACTTGTTGCTTTTATTTATATAGAATTCCCTGGTTGTGATTTTTATTTTTGTTCATAATCTATGCATCTTTGAAATCCATGACAAGCATATAGACACTACTACAATATCCACATGCACCTACAGATTTAGCCGTAGGGACAACCAGTAGACCCTACAGATTTATCCGCAGAGACCTAAAATACCTCCGTAGGTCCAAAGATCACATGAGCGAGTTTTTATCCTGAACATACCCCTACGGAGTAAACATTGTCCCTACGGCTTAAATGGTAAGGGCATTTATCCCTATGGATGAATCCGTAGAGACAAAATCTTCTTTTAATTTTTCTGTTAAAAAAATAAAACAATTGTACTTACGGAGTTATGCGTAGGGGATTAAAAATAACCTTACGGTTTAATTCTTAAGGGCAAATTTTATCTTTATTACTTAATCTATAGGGACAAAATATGAGATATTCTGATATTTTGTCCCTATGGATTAATTCGTAGGGGGAATAATTTTCCCTACAGATTAAACCGTAAGGGCAACCAACAGTTGCCCCTATGGATTAATCCGTAGGGACAATAAATCAGGATTCTTTTAAAAACAAGGAGTTTCTTGGTTTTTTCCCATCCTGTGGACAGTTATATATATATATATATATATATATATATATATATATATATATATATATAAACAATATCGCACGCATAATATATAAAGAAATAAACAAACATGTTACGAAATCAATCTAAAATCATCGTAAATATCCAAAAAAACCACCGATATCATCCAAAACATATAATATGTATCAAATAAGTACATCCATCCTCAAAAATATAAATAAACCTATCATATCTCGGTACAGCTCCTCCACCTCTAATAAACACCGAAATCTGGCGCATCTGCTCCTTGGTACAGCCGTGGGATGACAAAAACTCGATTATGAAGGAGTGGTCTATGCAGGATTCTGAATGGTCTGTGCAGGAGTTTGAGTGGGATGTAGAGCCATAGGAGTAGCCTGCGCAGCCCCAGACGAGGTAGTGGCTTGTGGAGCCGCGGTCGGAATGGCATGTGGAGCAACAGCCAAAATAGCCTGCCGAATCTGTCTAACTTTGTGTTTATGTAATAAACGAGTAAGAACGGTTTAATGCATTTAGTCGAATTCGTATCAATATCGGATTATTGCATAACCGCAAATTTATATATGTTTTGTTAAGATTTTATAAGTTCTGTTGAAATTCTTATATTATGTATGAGAATTTATACATGTTGAAATTCTACACATTCAAGACTATGTTTTTTTCCTCTAATTTAAGAATACTTAAGACCTTAGGCCTAATTTGGGTGTCTAGTTTGGAAACCGCAGTTTATTTTAGGTGGAGGTAGAAATGATGCTTACTCTAACTTGTAAACCTGTATCTCTTCTTAATTGTTTAGCTTTGATGGGATACTTGGTTTTGTAGTTATCTAATTTCCAAAGCAATGCTTTGTTTTCAAGTTTTGAGTTTGGATAATCATTACTTTTAAACTCCAAAATGAAGAAAGATGTGACGTGGTTATGATTATAGAGTTCAGTTTAGATAGTTTTATGTAAGTCTGATTAATCAAATTTAAATCTAAAACTAAATAAGCTCAGACTATTAATATTGCATATAAATAATATCTATAATGTGATATAATATTTTTCTAATAAGTAATATACGTATCAACATCTCCTTTAACTTCTCGACGGTGGTCTTCAATGCGGCAACATCATGCTCCAGACGTCGCTCACGGGGGGTGAGAGAAGTAACCGCCAGAGTGGAGACCAACTTCATATTGTCCCTACTAGGAATAAGTCCCCGTCCTCTCTCCCAACCACCGTGGTTCCCACCTTGTGCGGCGTCTAGAAATGGGGTCAGAATGATCGGATCAGTCTGTCCACTAAAATCAAGCCCTGCTGCCTGCTCCACCACTAGCTCTTACGTCCACGTTAAGCATTAAAACATAAGTAAATTATCTAAATTTGAACTTATCAAAACAAAATTTTCATTCGAATTAGAATAAATATTAACACTTACTCAGTACTCCTGGGTATCAGTGTTAGGGAATCGAAGCTCCCCCGTAGAGTGAGCTGTCGAGGAGCCGTGGATGGACAGATACACGGCCAACACGCTTGGTGTACCACCCTGCGCCAGGGTCTGAGCTCTCTGCGATTCGCCAAAAATTTACATATATTATAAAATAACTTTTAATATTGCATTATATAAAAATAGATATATTGTAATTTACCGATACCTCCATAGCACGAGCAATGTTTCTCGAGCCACCTGTGTAAGTAGGACGACCCCTCTTCGTTGACTTCCGATTCTTCTTGTTTTGATCGGCCTGTTTCTGCATAACACAATAAGATTTAGTTTTCTAATTAAGCAGCAAAAAAAATTATATACCAAACAATGAATTACACTTAAATTACAAACATGTTTGCGCTCAGACTCATAATACCGAAACAAGAGAGGCCATGTATCTACATCGACTCTGGCAAAGGACCGAGACTGTAGGAGAGTCACTCTCTCCGGCTCGGGGGTCGCCACCATAACATGTAGCAATCGACCTTCAGCTTTTTGCTATTATATCGGACCTTAGATTGCATGTTCTTCATGAGGTCCAGGTAAAAAGCGTGAAAATCGAGCACTCTGTCAGAGTAATCAGGGTTGGGTACAGGCTGAAAGTCGTAATCCAACTGTAAATACAAGAAAATAATATCTTTAAATTATAAGTGTTAAATAATAGTAAATTTATTTGATAAGTCAAATGAAAATATATATTAATACCCGAGGTTGATCCCAGAAGAGGGCAAAGGAGTGTCGGTGCTGATCGTCCCACTCAACGTGAAGAGGATATTTCTTTTGGATGCGGCTCTAATCCCCCATATACCAGTCGAACCTCTTGGCATAATCGCCGGTGTAGCGATAATCGGGGGTAAAGAAGAGAGAGAATGGTGCTTTACCTAGCTCTATCGGGCCTTACTCTGTGGGACTAATTTGTCCATTGAGTCCCCCTCTCGGGGTGTGATTGCCCTGTATCTACAAGATAAATAGATATACAAGAAATATAAAAAACAGTATTTAGAATTCAAGAATTAACGAAAATTGAAGTGCGATATATACCTCCAGCGACAGCAGCACGAGCCTGAGCCTGGACAGCAGCAAGAGTGGGATTATAGTTTCTCCCGTGAGGAACAATCGGTGACCCAAACATGGATGCATCCCTTCAAACTAGAAAATAAACATTGATGATAAAATTACATGAAGTTCATGGTTATTCTTAGAGGATATGTAGAATGAGAATACAAATTTTCACAAAAATAAAGGTTGACTACATCCACCAAAAAGCTAAAACTAATTGAGAGCTTAAATCATTTGCATTGTAAAAATAGAGATATATGCAAACCCTAAATTCAAAGTGGTAGTTGTTGGTAAAATTTGCGCCCTTTGGATTGGCTATTGTGTCCAAGTCATCGTCTCTTTTGTGACAAAGATTTTATAGTTAAGAATACTAACCTGCAGACTGCACGGAGGGTACGGAAGTAGCAGGAGTGACCTCTGCGCCGGATGTTGAGGCACCACCTATAATTAGACGATCAAAAATTGATTATATAAGTAATTGCAAACAGAATGTGTGTATATCTATAATATAATATTCTAAATCAATATGCATGCAATATAGGATATATAAACATACCTGTAGGTGCGGGAGTGGCCTCTTCCCGGGATGTGGAGGCACCACCTACAATTTGACAATCAAAAAAGAATTATATAATTAAATGAAAAAAGAATATGTGTATATCTATAATATAACATTCTGAATCAATATGTATGCAATAGAGGATATATAAATATATCTGCAGGTGCGGGAGTGGTATCTGCCTCGGATGTGGATGCACCACCTACAATTAGACAATCAAAAATTGTTTATATAAGTAATTGCAAAAAGAATGTGTGTATATCTATAATATAACATTCTAAATCAATATGCATGCAATATAGAATATATAAACATATCTGCAGGTGCAGTAGTGGCCTCTGCCTCGAATGCGGAGGCACCACCTATAACCAGACAATTAAAAATTGACTATATAAGTAATTTTAAAATGAATATGCGTATATATCTATAATATTACATTTGAAATGAATATACGTGCAATATACCTGGAGGTGTGGCAAAATCCACATGGAAGGAGTCATCCGAGGGGATATGGATCGGGGTGCAAGACCGGGCCTCTTTAGCTCCCTTTGCCGCTCTCCCCGGCAGAAAAACCACTCTACCTCTGCCGCTGTCTCGGCTGGTGCTCCTGCCATCCCTCGCCGCTCCTGGCGTCGTCACCAGACTTAGATAAAAGTACAATCATTACATATGCATGTAATATATGTATAGATCATAGAAAATGTGAAGTAATAATATAACATTACTGATAATCTTTTTCATTTCGCAGACGCAATAGACGCCTTGGGAATATCTACTTGTATTTCATCATCGATATCATTCCTAACCAACGTAACTTCACGCTCAGCCGGAAAAAACCCGTCTTTGGAGACAGACGGTCGGAGCACTCCGAGTCTTCTTTCTTCTTCAACCTCATCGCTTTCCTCCATACGATCCTCAAATTCTGGGACAACGTAAACATCGCTAGATTTCCAACGGCATACGACACTCCATCCCGGATGTTTCAAACACTATCAGTAGTATACTTGAAACGCTTTTTGCGGAAAGATAAATGAATCGTCCTGACCGTAAAATCGAAGTATGTTTACACTAGTCAATCCATATTCATTTTTCTAAGTCTCGAGATTGTTTCTCCACTTATCCGTACTGGTTCATATATCATACCAAATAAACTAAAATATATAAAACGGTTCTGATCGTCCAGAATATTGGATACCAAGTATGCAATTTAAGTATCCATAATAAATCACACAATCAAATTTTACAGTCGCAATCCTATTATTCTTGGTGGTTCAAGATGTTTCTATGTCTTTAACTTCAAAATTGTATCCAAGGAAACCGAATCCTTTATAGTATGCAACCTCTATGCTAGGAAACTGAGCTAAACATCTTGAATCTCTTTCTAATGATGCAAACAAGTTCGGATCGTGGATATGAAAAAACAAATTTTGTGGCAAATACATAATGATATAAGTTTAGATTAAGACTGGTCATAATAACATATTATTCGAACAACTTACATGATCTGCAACCCAATCGTAAAAATTATTCTGATGATATTTTTCCAATCGTTCATCATTTCAATTAGGATGCCCTTCACGTACTTCATCAATATGAATTCTGTTCTCAACAATAAATTATGACATCAACATTATATCATTTTATACATACACACAAATATAAAAATTAATCCAAAAAACTTACTCTCTAATTTATTCAAGACATAGCTAATTAGGAAAATAAACCAATATATCTTGTTGATAAATATGGGGTTTACTCTTCTATAATCGGCTTTACCATATAACCCGTCCTGAATTTTCCGAGGCCGGTTAAGTTTCGTCTCAATGTTCTCGTCCAGATAGCGGGAACAAAATGTGATTATTTCATCTAGAAGATAAGCTTACATGATAGAACCCTCTGGTCAATTTCTATTATGTATATACTTTTTTAGAGTGTAAAGGTATCTAAAAAAATATTAAATAAATAAATACGGGCATATAAGACAACAATAATTTTATAAAATGCGTGAAACGAAAAATGCAACGTACCTTTCGACAGAATACATCTATTGATATTGTGCGGATGTGGCAAACTTAGCTTCGGTTGTAAGATGAACTATCAGGTGTATTATGATATCGAAGAACGACGGCGGGAAAATACGCTCAAGCTTGCACAGTATCAAAGAAATAGTTCTAGATTCTCCAGCATCACAACATCCAAGGTTTTAGCACACAATTCCCAAAAAAGTAACAATGGTCATTGATTAGTAGACCAACCGATTCGGGAAAGGAAGTCATGAAGGCTAATGGGAGAAATTTCTTCATAATAAAATGGTGATCATGACTTTTCAGTCCATTGATCTTGCCTTTCACAATTTTTATCTTCTTACTAAATGATGCACTGAACCTTTTATTCTTCGGTTGTGACATATGATACACAGCATTAGAAAGTACAAACTTGCCTAGTTTACCCGCTATTGATTTAGGATGCAATTCACTTCTAATTTTCCAGTCCTAAAGATCCATCCGAGCACGGAGATTGTCTTTCGATTTTCCTTCTTTACAAAGAAGTAAGTTAAGTACGTGCTCGGATACTCCCTTATCTATGTGCATGACGTTCAGAAAAAGACGCACTAATTTTGTTGACCAGTACGGAAACTCGTAGAAAATGCTAAATTTGTTCCGATAGGGTGGTTTGTCCTGTTTTGCTAGATCCATCCTGAAGCTCACGTTATTGTAACCATCACACCGAGAAATCACGTCCTCTCCAGACAATGAGGCTGGAGGCCCAAGAATCTCCTGATGACCATTAAAGTGAATATCGTCTAACCTATATGGATGGTCTAGTGGCAGGAAATACCGATAACCGTAATAACAAACCTTCCTGCTAAAATTCAACCATTTCGATATTGTATCTTGGTGGCAGTAAGGACAAACTTTGTGACCATGTACGGACCATCCTGATAGTATTCCATTTGCAGAAAAGTCATTAATTGTCAACATTAAAGCCGAACGTATCGTGAAAGTTGTATCTATGTTTGCATCGTAAGTCTTTACACTATCAATGAATAACGATTTTAACTTATCGATCAGAGGTCGGAGATAGACGTCGATATTGTTTCCCGGTGAGTTTGTTCCATCAATAAGAAGAGATATCATAAAGTAGAAATGATCAATAACCAACTAAGACGATAGATTATAAACAATCTTTACAACGGGTCATGTGCTGTGGTTTCCAGCCATATAGTTGAATGGGCAGAAGCCATCACTAGCTAGTCCGAACCTGACACTGCGAGAATCACTACTAAATGTTTGGTGCCTCCTATCGAAATCTTTTCATGTCGGTGAATCTCTTGGATAGCTCATTTTTCCATTTTCGCTTGGAGCAGTACGGTGATGCCAAACCATTGCCTCAGCTGTCTTCTTGCACCTGAATAGCCTTTGCAGCCTCTGTGTTATCAGAAAGCATCGTGCTATCTTGACAAGTATATCTTGCTTCTTATCAGATACTTTCGGCTTATACCCGGTCTCTCCGTATGTTGGACACTCTTTCAAATTTGAATTTTCTTTCCGGTACAATAAGCAATCTTTAGAACATGTAAGAAACTTCTCATAGTTCAGAGCCAAATCAGACATCATCTTATGGGCTTCGTACCAGCACTCAGGCACATTATTTCTTAGGGGCATAGAATCTTTCAAGAACTTCAGAAGTACCATGAATGACTTGTCGATCCATCCATTTAGGCACTTAATCTGGAAAAGTTGGACAAACCATGAGAATGTGGAATACTATGCATTATCATAAATTGGTCTTCTAATTTCATTCATGAACATTTTATACATTTTCGCACGCGGTCCTTGACTGGAAGAAATATCTTCTTCGGTAGGATTACTATCACCGAGGGCAGCCTCTACCATATCCTATATTTCCTCTCGTAGAAAGAAGTTATCGTCTTCTTCTTCTTCCACCGCATTACCGTCTTCTCTTTCTTCTTCCTCCACATTACCGTCTTCTTCTTCTTCTTCTTTTCCGTGATATAGCCAAGTTGTATAAAGTCTAGTAAAACCGTGTTTAATGATGTGAAGCTCTACGATTTCTACTTCCTGCCAGAACTTATTCCCACATCTATCGCACGGACAGAGAATCTTCTCTAACATGAACTTATTATGTGCGCGTGCAAATTCAATGAAAGCAACAACTCCTGCGATAAACTTAGATTGTATGCGTTGTTACCAATCCACATACATCCAGCCCTTAACTTTGATGTACTCATGGGCCATGTTAGACTGTATAACATATAAATTGTAAGTTATAGAAGTTGGTTTTTTATGGTGACCACATTGAGAAATCTAAGAACGAGATAGTTATTGACAAAGAAGAAAATAGGAAGGGCAAGTTTGTTGTTGAAAAAGTTATATTATCGATTAACAAATTTATGTTTGAAGATACCCAAGTATGAGTTGTATTCTGTGTATGTGTGTTTCAATATATAATTTCGCTTAGGTGTAGAGTTGTTAGTGTGTATGTGGTTTGTGTATGTGTATGTTGTCTATTCGTATTGTATGTGTGTGTTTCGGCTGTCAGGGTAAGCCTTTTATCCTATTAAGAATATATAGAGTAGACATCCATTCGCTTATTCTTTTATCTGTCTCGAGAAAATTTCAGTAGCACCTCCCTGCTGTTCTTTGAGTACACTGTAATAGAATAGATAATCATTTCAATGTTGTGAAACAACATTGAAATGGACATCTAATCTATCTTTGTATACGGAGAACTAGCGGAAAAGTACCGATGAAATAACTCAAAATGAGTGAAAACTCAAGTGAATGCAGGTGTTTGCTTTATACATTCCTAACTTGTCCAAACTGACAAATCGATCGGTTATCATACAATTAAATCTTCTCGTAATATAGAATACACGACGGTTGTTAGCACCGAACGATACCGTCCGATATTTAACAACTTTCGTATAGTTTTATGTCACGATGAACATCGAACGTATGTTAACCGATAGACGGGGACTAAGGCACGCTTTGATTTTCACATATAACTATTGATGAGAATATGAAAATTTCATATTATCATCGAGTATCATATATACACTTATTATAAGATTTAACTTGAATTAGTTTTACGTTTACGTTTCAATTTCAAGAGTTTGAAGTTTTTAATTTAAGGTAAAGTTTTATAAAGTTAAGGGTTTTCTTAATTAAGTTTAAGATTTTGGATTTGGTTCACGTGTTAAATTTAAGATTTTGGATTTAGTTCTAGTGTTAAGTTTAAAATTAGGGTTTAGCCTTGTTCGATATGAGAGATCATCATCATCATTATCACACACACACACACACACACACACACATCATCGTCAACATTATCACACACACACACATATCATCATCATTATCACAAACACACACGCGCGCGCACACAAACACTTATACTTACATTAACACTAAAATACCCTAACCATAACCCTCACCCTAATTACCTTAACCCTAACCCTAACTATATACCTAATTATCCCTAACTCCCTATAAATTTTTCACCGAACTACTCTTATCTATTGTTTTTTCATTAAATCCTAAACTTAACCCTGATCCTAACCTTAACCCTAAACCACCCCTAACCATTAGCCCTAACCCTAACCATAAACCAAACCAAACCAAATCCTAACCCACAACCAATCTTCTTTTTCTTCCCCTCACCACCACCTCCAATCTCATTTAAATTTACTTTTTCCGTCCCCTCACCCGACCTACCTGGCCCCGGTCGACCTTCCTCGACCCCTTTCCCCACCACCACAACCGCTACCTTCACCCACATCCCCAAACAACCTCAAATTAAAGATAAACCACCACCACCTACCACTACAGCCACCACAACCAATAATAGCCACCACCACAGCCGTCGCCGCCAACCACCGACCACCACCACTATCCAAAACCCCCAAATTAATATTAACACAGAAATTAAAGCCCTACCCACCAAATTCAATTTAGGAAAATAAAACTTTAAATTTAATACATTAACTAACTGGTTGAGGATTTTGACGGTGACGGGAAAGCCGGGGAGGAACTCGACGTTGATGAAGAGGGTGGCGATTGATGTTGACGAGGAGGGCGCGATCGAGACGACGATCGATCGAGACGACGTTGGAGGTCGGAGGAAATGATGAGGGGGGAGGCGATGATGGCGCTAGAGGTCGGAGGAGGTGACGAGGGAGGAGGCGACGAGGGAGGAAGAGGAGACTCTATTGGATATGTATGCCCAGAGGGCTGTATTGTATAGCATGCCAGGGATATGTATGTAGAGCACAATCTTACTCAGTTATATAGTATACTATTTGGGTTGTTGATTGATCTGTTTTGTGTGTTTGTAGTTAACCGCAATCAATAACGGTGTCGCGTGTAGTTAGACCGAGATGAGTACGGGTCGTCCTCAGGGAAATGTTGAATCTTTTAATCTTACTTTAGGCGTGTTGAGAAAGAAAGGAGGAAGAATAAAGAATGGCGAAGAATGGTTGTAGGTTCTAGATCTATGTCAAACACGGATACATAATATAGATCTAAATTAACTAGGGATGTAGGTTTTATAGTAGAAGGGGCTTGTAGGGTTCATTATGATTTAGTAGTCATGGATGATTAATTAAAGATTACTCCTTTTATCCTTTAATAGATTTAAAACTAGATCGACAGTGATGCATGTAGATTAGGCTTTCTGGAGGGAAAATGGTTCCCACTCTTAACCCCTATCTTGACATGGATCTCCGTTCATGTCTAGCCTTTACCAAAACAATTGTTAATCTAATCTCTAATCATGGTCGTGACTATCAATGAATTGATAGTGCGCCCAATTAGGATGTTAACCATTCTTTTGGTAAAATTTATAAACTTTATAGGATGTAAAAAGAGTTTAAGGATCTTTATCATCCATTAATCTACCCTAATCCTATGAACCCTAACAAGTAAAGAATTACTCGTGCATGTTGGGAAAAAAAAAGATAGAGAGGGAAATCATAAAAAAAAACTACAAAGAAATAAAATAAGAAAATAACTACCTTTGTTAATCAACAAGATCAATTACACTTTGTTCCTTTAGAAAATGATTACAAAATGCTAGTTTGCTTCTCGATCTCTTCTAAGGAGATAGATGAACTGTTGATGATAAACCAGAATTCCTGAGCCGTCGTGGACTTCGTGATCACGTCGGTGTGATGATCTTTCCAAGAGGCTCTCGGTCCTTATTTATAGTCACAAAGCCAAAACCCTAGTTTATTAATATCGAAACTAGTTGTAGGATCCCAACCATCAAAATCCTGAGCCCTAAATCCTTAGAAATGCGGTGGAACCGCGGCCATTGGATAGGTATGGCCGTGGATCCGCGGCCTTTTGGTGAGATCATGGCCTCTAATTTTTGTAGCTTCATATCTGTAACACTTGGTGATCTTTTGATTATCTAGACTTTGAAAATCTTCTCTATATTTCTGCCAGAATTAGTTTCTTCAATTTACTTGAATATCTTCGGCAGATTTGATCTTGCCAACTCGGATTTTCTTGATTTCAGTCATGATAGAATTCCTGCACAATTATCTTAATAAATGATGTTAGTAGAATTTGTTTTTATTGAGATATTATCTTTATCTATTTGTCATGATATTTTAGTTATAAGAGAATTGGTCAAAAGTATTTAATAAGGTAAGCATATTAAATGGGCCAAATGTTACATGGATATTATATACTTACTTTTTCCTTCATAATGTTAATTATAATATATAAACATATGAAAATAGTATTTTTACAGATAAACCCTCATATGTGTCATATATTATAATAAACACCTTTTTATATAGAAATAGTAGGAAAAATGTCATATGAAAAGTGCAGTTTTATCAACTGAACAAATACCCCAAACTTATTTTTGATCGTCCCGAGCAAACTAGTTATTCAAGAGAAGGAGAAAAAGTAAAAGAAAAAGAAAAAGAAAAGGCTAAGTAGCACACTTTCGTAGGCAACACGATTGCACTGAGCACGTGCAACAAGCCGTTAAACCTCTAGGTGTTCCTAGTAGGAGGAGTGTTGTCTCCTGAGTGTTTTCAGCTGATTACACCCACAAAATCCTATAATAAAAGAAAGATAGTGAAAATTACATACAAAGATAACAATTATGAAAGAAAGAACTTGAAAATAAGAGTTTTCAACTATACCAGTTTTTCGGTTGTCATGAGCCCTATCTTAATGGTCGTGAAAAAAATGTTAGAAATCACATCATCCCTCAATAAAACATCGCCTTTAGTCTTCCTCCCTATCTTTCTTTCAAACATTGATCATATACCCCTACGTGTGTATAATACATCCCTACACTTGGAGAATTCAATTCAAGCTATCATACTCTTGTCCATCTTCCAAAGTACTTTATAGTTGGTGAATATTTTCGATAAAATTTCTCACACATTCTTCATGCGACCGTCAATATTTCTTGAGATACTAACCGACCGATTACAAAATGTGCTTGTGTATTTAGACATAATTCCTTATTTCGCAACACCTAAGGCTTAGCAGTGGCTCCCAAACCAGTTGGTCTAAGGCACTAGGTGATAAAGCACCCTCGCTATATTTTTTTTATGCTGCCTTGGTAATTACAAAACCAGTGTTCGTTTTTTTTCTTCACCCTCGCTATATATTTTTTTATTTTCCTTCATACTAAGGCTTTTAGACAAGAGCATTTCAAGGTATCCTCTACTATCCTAAGTTTCAAGATGTGTGACAGTGCATATAGTAGGGTATCAACGTTCAAAAGTTTGGCCTCAAGAATAGAGATTATTTTTTAGACTTATTTTTATCCTCAGATTAGCAATTTCCTTCATCTTACTAACCCTTGGGACAACAGCTCATAACTATTTATTACTAGTTTTGTTTAAGAAAATATCTAACTTTCTTATTTTTCTTAAACTATTCCCATCTTTCAAATGTAATTTTTCACTTTCTAACTTCCATTATCAAAAAATTTTGTGCTTATATAAAGTATAATGCAAAATAATACGTAAATAAGCACAAACCTCCCCCAAATCTGTTTGCAGCAGTGTCCTCACTGTTGTCTCTTTTAAATCTCAAAATCTGTAGACTTAGGAGGAAAGGTTATTAACGGGGGCAACAGAAATTGAAAGTGAAAATCCTCCCCCAAACTTATTTTTGGCTCACAATTTTGAGGACAAATTTTGTTTTCAAGAGCCAAAAATATACCCCCCTCCCAAACTTGAGTTAAACAATATTAAGCATTTTAAGGGGGGTAAAGTTATTTGGTCAAAATAAGATTTTACAAAGACCAAAAGTTAATACCAACCATTCAAAGATTTTATCAATGTAACATATAGGTCAGTGGAAGGATATGTTATATAGAGCCAAGAAGAAGTGGGGAAGAGATAAGTGTTGGTATGGAAAGGGTTTGCGTGAACGTGAATGTGAAGAGATAAGAGGTGATGATAAATAAAAACGAGAATGTGAATGATCAGAAATGAGTGGAATATTGGCATTCTCGTATTTTATAAGAAGAAAGGGTGGTGATTCAACTTCTATAGGTGGAGGTTGATTAATCGCAAAATCCGTGTTGTTTAGGAATGTAAGTTCATCAGCAAAAAGTTCTTCAAAACTTTCGTCAATAGTGTAATTGAACATTTTGCTGTCAGTAAGTTTTGTGCCAGAATTTATCATACTTGATTTGTCAAAAATTATGGAGGTAGGAGACTCGAAAAACTCATATACCTCATTTTCAAAAGTATCCAAATCAAGTTGGCTTTCTGGAATTATCAAACTTGAATTATCGGATTGTAATTCATCAATACTTACTGAAATTATAGAAAGAATAGAAGAAAAACCTGAGAAAGTAGAAGGTGAAATGGGTAAACAAATTGGTGTGTCGAGTATCGCTGAACCAGATGTAGGAGATGAAGACTGAATTTCAGTCTGCTGTTCGGTTATACAATTATCATCAACTTCAAGACACATCTGGGGTTCAGGAAGAATAATTAAAGGCTCGAGATGATGACCACAAGGAAGTGAAAGGACCTGATGAATTGGTGGGACAAACTCATCCAAAATTTCAGGTTCATCAATCAATATATCCCCAACATCAATCTCCTCATTCAAGTGAAGGTTAGAATTCTCAAATACCTCATTAAAATTATGGTTTTCAATCAATTTTGGTTCAAGAGTGGAGGTGTAGAGATCACAAGGGTTGGGTATGGTTTCACTTGAAATGGACCTTTCACAATCGGGTAAATCAAACACTACAAAGTCACACAACTCATCAGACATTCTATCTTCAATTGGTAAATCATTTGGTGTACTTGATAGATCTGTGAAACTGGAGTTGTGGATTTCAATTTGGGATGGGGAGGTTTGATTTGGAAGGGTATACCGCTCTCTCTCACTACCCAAATTCTCAATTTGTCCTATGGCCGTATTATATACTGAAAAATTTTGGGCTGATTTGAAATTATTAGCTTGCATCCACTCTGTTGTTTCCTTTCTAATTTGGTGCGACATTTCCACATATTTTTCTGACGTCCGCTCAAGACTAGACTTGGGTTGATAAAGGGTTTCAGTGTAAGATTGAAATTCTTGTGGATAATTAAAACTCCCAAATGACTGATTAGAAGTATTGTCTAGAGAAGGTGTAAAAGTCGGATAGGATTGATAGGAATAGAGTGGTTGCGAACATTAGGCAGGAGTAGGATCAACATTATGATAAGAAGAATATTGATATTGGTTGGCTATTTTCAATAGACATCATATATGCCACAAACCGATTATGAAATTCTTCTTTAGAAAGTGGTGGTGATGGTTGATGTTGGTCTGGATTGAAACTTTGACCGTTAGCCCTCGCTATATGCTCAGCAATGGACATGCGTCTAGGTGTTCCTTCACTCGGAGTATCAACTGAAACAGATGTAGAATTAAGATACGGTTGATAAGACCTGGACTGAGGTAGCCAACTGTTTCTATCCGCTTGTTCTATCCGATCTCTTAAAGACATGGGAGAGTCGGATGGTATACCGAAACGATTACGAAGACAAGAAATATTTGGTTGTGGATAGCAAAGCTCGGCAAGAGTTCGTCTGTTTGGGTTACCCATTATAAGAAGGTGAAAAGAGGGAGGAGGGTGAAAAGATTTAAGCTCTATTTGGTCTGTTTTACTTTGAAAGTGGGACTTGAGGGTTGACTCAACAAATCACAAAATGCATAAGCAAACCCTTAGAACTAAGTTTACCTAGGTCAAGCACTAGACCGCTCCTAGACTTCCAAAGGACAAGCCGCAGGATCAATCCTCTACCACTTCTTTATAACTCTTATGGCCAGGTAAGTGCCAGGTAAGTGGAAGGTATCCACTATACGAATCACCAAAAAATAGCGGGCCTAATTAAGTAACCACTTGCCTTAGACACACTTTCCTAGACACCACAAAAGAAATGCAGATAAGCGATAGATTACCCACGACCTTCCTCTGTCCTACTTGAGCGCGACAGTCCTTAGGGTCTTGATCTAGATACTTTTTTTATTAATATAGGGTTATGCGGATGCTTGTTTTGTGATTTGTGGGGCCTAGGAAGGGTGATGAAATCCCCACCTAATTTGAATTGTGGTCTTGCCCCTTAAAGTCCGTATTAAAATATGCAAAAACAACCCGCAAAACAAAGAACGCAAAAAGATTTTTGAGCGGAGATATTTTGCAAAGAATCCTGCAGAAAATATATTATTTGATTTTTCAGAGGAGAGATAAAGAGTTGTAGAAGATACCAGAGAATTTTGAATCCAAGATCCACCAATTAGGCTGCGGTTCCGCCGCAATACTGGTGATTTGGCTGAGGTTCCGCCACGAGATGGGGGATCTTTTGACAATTTTTGTACAGTATCCTCCGCTTCTCTTCTGGGTCTTGATGAATGTCTCTGAATCTTTATCTCCTCGCTAAAGTGACTCCAGAATTCCTCGCAAGAATAACACACTAATCGTTAAATATGCAAGATGCTGTTTTGTTTTATGTTTATGATATAGATCGAAAAAGAATTCAACACGAATAGTAAGAAAAATAAATTACGCACGTATCCCCGGCAACGGCGCCATTTGATTGATCTGTTTTGTATGTTTGTAGTTAACCGCAATCAATAACGGTGTCGCGTGTAGCTAAACCGAGATGAGTACGGGTCGTCCTCAGGGAAACGTTGAATCTTTTAATCTTATTTTAGGCGTGTTGAGAAAGAAAGGAGGAAGAATAAAGAATGGCGAAGAATGGTTGTAGGTTCTAGATCTACGTCAAACACGGATGCAGAATATAGATCTAGATTAACTAGGGATGTAGGTTTTATAGTAGAAGGGGCTTGTATGGTTCATTAAGATTTAGTAGTCATGGATGATTAATTAAAGATTACTCCTTTTATCCTTTAATAGATTTAAAACTAGATCGACAGTGATGCATGTAGATTAGGGTTTCTGGAGGGAAAAGGGTTCCCACTCTTAACCCCTATCTTGACATTAATCTTCGTTCATGTCTAGCCTTTACCAAAGCAATTGTTAATCTAATTTCTAATCGTGGTCGTGATTATCAATGAATTGATAGCACGCCCAATTAGGATGTTAACTATTCTTTTGGTAAAGTTTATAAACTATATAAGATGTAAAAAGAGTTTAAGAATCTTCATCATCCATTAATTTACCCTAATCCTATAAACCCTGACAAGCAAAGAATTACTCGTGCATGTTGGGAAAAGAAAAGATAGAGAGGGAAATCATAAAAAAAACTACAAAGAAATAAAATAAGAAAACAACTAGCTTTATTAATCAACAAGATCAATTACAATTTGTTTCCTTAAAAAATAATTACAAAATGCTAGTTTGTTTCTCGATCTCTTCTAAGGAGGTAGATGAACTGTTGATGATCAATCAGGATTCTTGAGCCGTCGTGGACTTCGTGATCGTGTTGGTGTGATGATCTTTTCAAGAGGCTTTCGGTCCTTATTTATAGTCACAAAGCCAGAACTCTAGTTTCCTAATATGGAAACTAGTTGTTAGGATCCCAACCACCAAAATCCCAAGCCCTAAATCCTTAGAAGTGCGGCGGAACCGCGACCATTGGATAGGTTTGGCCGTGGATCCGCCGTCTTTTGGTGAGATCATGGCCTCTAATTTTTGTAGCTTCATATTGTTAGTGTATATGCCCTAGAGGCCATTACTGTATCATACTAGTTTGTATATTACTTGATGGAAGCTTGGGATATTCACCTTGTATAAACAATCTTGCTCAATATAGTAGTATGCTACTTGGTTTGTTTCTACTTCAATGTGTACTTGTGTTTATTTCAGTATATCACTTATACGCATTAGTGGAGCCCTTAGGATCTTTGCTTGATTACCAGCGTTGTGATGGCAGTCACACTAGTGGGGGCTGGGTAATCTATAAGCACATCCTTATACAGGTCCCTAGTCGCAGGACTATCGAGACAGGGCATCGATACTCCGGAGTAGACTAGCGTATGCGCTTCTCATCCCAGTGTGGGAGATGGTCTGTCCCACAGCCATCAGTACGTCGTACTGGAGATAGTATACGGGTGCTCGTTGGGTTACGAGTACACTGGACAGGACTCGTCGGGAACTGACAGGTTGGTATTATACCTATCGTCAGTTATCAGTTCCCAGGTGACATGAGTACAGCTTAGTCCGCTGACTTGACACTGGCACTTCGCCTCGAGTGTGTTCCCACTGCACTTTGATCACTACCCTACCACGGCTCAAAGGAGTCGTGCAAACAGGTGGTGGTTGGGTGCAGTCCCAAAGCACTTGGAGGCAGTGACGGTTAGACAGGATTCGTCTCTCCCGGTATTGGGGGTTGACATCATGCTGTGTCTAGGAGAGCCATTACACGAGTAGTCCCTGGCTAGGGCAAGCGAGATATACTGGTAGGCTTCCAGTGTTATCTCAGGGTGTTTTGGGCTTCACTCCGACACGACTTGTACCGCTATTAGGGGACTGACGTTTTACCGCCCCCTAGGCCCGACATGCGATGTATCAGACGAACAGACCGGACTGTACGGAGACTGTCACATTCAGACTCAGTAGGAGTTCAGATGGGGTTCACCTCGTCAGCCTTCTTGTCGGTATCTACCTGGGGACCGTTACGCACAGCTAGTGCCGCTTGCGGTCTGTGGTTAAACCCACTGCCAGTGTAGTGTGGAGTCTTTAGAGTCCCACACAGAGGGTATTCGCCTCTGGGCAAAACAGAGTAGAGGTCGCATGGTTTTGCGACAGGGTTCGTTCTCATCCGCGCACTTGTGCACGTTTGGAGTCCGGACGGATATTACTGGCTGGCTCTGGTTTGATTCAGATACTGGTATATGTTTTGGGGTTGCTTTTATCTCTCAGTATTCATGTTCCTCGGAACAAGGATGCAGGTGTGTATGCACAGTTATTTGAGGAAGAGGAAGATGACTTTCATTAGGGTTTCGGAACGGGTGCGTATGCACAGTTGACAGTCGTCTTTTTCCAAACCCTAATGGATTTATGTTATATCAATTAATAATATTAATAAAATGAAATTGTGTCATGGTTGGTTTTTATGTTGACTTGTTGACCATGGTTGACTTGTTGACCATGGTTGAAGTTTTGACCATCATCATTACAAAAGAAAGATGCTCTTTGATTCTAGCAAATTCATTTAATGTTTGAAATGATAATGGTCATTCCTAAACTTTCCATCAACCTTTTCATTTTCATTATTATTATTAATTTGATAATTCTTTTGCTTTTTGTTATGGTTGCAAAAAGAAAAGAGCTCATTCTATCATTTAGCTTCTCTCTCCTCACTTCATCTTCTTCTTCCTCTAGCAAAAGGAGAACCCTTCTCATGTGTTGAGAATCCCTCTCCTTAAAACAAAAGCACCCCTTAGACACTCTCTACTCACTCTAGGATCAAAGGATTAGCAAGCCGGAGATTCTAGTTCTCTCCAAGTTCGAGAAAGAGCCCGAAGGTTGAACCCTCAGGTGGATCCATCTTCGACGGAAGAAGGCGACGAGAAGAGAACCATCAACCTCTACTAGGTTTCAAGAAGAAGGAGTTCAAGTTAGGTATAACCACTTTGTCGAGTAGTTAACTCTCCTTTGCATGTTTGCTAGTTTAGTTTAGACACGATCCCGACCTTGTTTAGTCCATGTTGCCCCATGCGCCAAAACTTGATTTTTATACCGTTTCCGCCTCCCCGTAAGAACCGGAGGTCGCAACGTGGACTTACACATATCTGTAATACTTGGTGATCTTTTGAGTATTTAGTCTTTGAAAATCTTCTCTACGTTTCTGCTAGAATTAGTTTCTTCAATTTACTTGAATATCTTCGATAGATTTGATCTTGCCAACTCGGATTTTCTTGATTTCAGTCATGATATAATTCCTGCACAATTATCTCAATAAATGATATTAGTAGAATTGTTTTTATTAAGATATTATTTTTAATCATTTGTCATGATATTTTAGTTTTAAGAGAATTGGTCAAAAGTATTTAATAAGGTAAGCATATTAAATGGGCCAAATATTACATGGATATTATATACTTACCTTTTCCTTCATAATGTTAATTATAATATATAAACATATGAAAATAGTATTTTTACAGATAAACCCTCATATGTGTCATATATTATAATAAACACCTTTTTATATAGAAATAATAGGAAAATTATCATATGAAAAGTGCAGTTTTATCAACTGAACAGTTGTCTTTATATGAACATGTGTATTTTTTCTTGCTGCTTTGTATTGGTAATACATGTTGATAAAGACTCGATACAATAGTATACTGTTTTGGTTTATCTTTATCTTAATATGTGCATATGTTTTACTCGATATCACATATAGCGGATACATGTTGATAAAGCCCGTAGGATTTTACTTGACTACCTGCGTTATGATGGCGATCATACTTGTGTGGGATGGGTAGTCCATAAGCACATCTTTAAATGTCCCAAGTCACAGGAGTATCGAGACCGAGTATCGATATTCCATAGTAGACTTGTGTATACGTTTCTAGACCTCGACGAAGGACGGTGGTGTAACATTTGGAAACGTATAAATATTATTTATAATCTAAATATAATGTTATGATTTTTATGGAAATAATACTGAGTATGGTTTTGGGCTTTCGTAGATTGGTATAATTATATATACCTTTATTTTGGGATTAATTAGAAATAAAAGCGCATTATTAATTATGAGGACAATTATTTAAATGGGTTTTATTAAATTGGTTTAAAGTATTGATCTATACTGGTTACTACACTAAACCAAGTTTTATTTTGTTTAACAATGTTTAAGATGTCATGGCATGTTAATGATATGTTCACCTTTTCATTTGTGTTTAATGGTTGTTTTTATTTTATTTTTTTTTGAAAAAAGATAAAGGGAGACAAGGAGGGTATTTAAAATATTGAGAATGGAGAATGAGAGAGAGGGAGGGAGGGAGGGAGAGTTGTTGGCTATAGTGCCCTCAAGTCAATTATTGGATCGCAGGCACGCGATTGCGATGATTGAAGGAGGACCTATACCGGTTGCACTGTCTTACTCGAGATGATAGTATGCTATATGGTTTGTCTTTATCATTATGTATCTGCTTTAGGTGGCTTTACGGATCATTATTACATGTTGATAGAGCCCATAGGATTCTTGCTTGACTATCAGCATTATGATGGCGATCATATACGTGGGAGCTGGGTGGTCTATAGGCACATCCTTAAATGTCCGTAGTCGTGGAAGTTTTGAGACTGGGCATCGATACTCCAGAATAGACTAGTGTATACTGATCGAGACCCCGACGAAGGGCGGTGGCCGGTCTCACAAACCATTGGTGTTAGTTTGTTCACCTAAGATGTATACAAGTGCTCATTGGGTTATAAGTACACCGGACGGACTCGCCGAGAACATGCTAGTTGGTATTATACCTATTATCAGATAGCAGTTCCCTGGTGATATGTGTACAGGTTAGTCTATCGACCTGAGATCGTCATTTGTCTCGTGTGAGTTCCTACTGTGCTTTGATTACTACCCTACCACGGCTCAAAGGAGTCGTGTAAACAGGTTTTAGTAGGGTATAGTCCCGAGCCACATGGAGGCAGTGAGCGGATCGTCGGTGGATTCGTCTCTTCCGGTATTAGGGGTTGATGTCGCGGTTGTACACGGGTGGACATCACCAAAAATCCTTGTCCAAGATAGTCGAGAATTACTTATCTAGGATCAGTAGTTTCTCAAGTGGTGATGGGATTCATACCGACACTAAAAGTCTCGTTATTAGGGGTTTGACTTTATCCACCCCCTAGACTCGATATGCGATACTCATAGACGAACGAACCGGACTGTACTGATATTGTCACTGTTAGGCTCAGTAGGGGTTTCAGGATGGGTTTGCTCGTCGGCCTCCCATTCGCTCAATACCATGGTAGCCATTACGTACAGCTAGTACCGCTGACGTGCTTATGGTTAAACCCACTGCCAGTGTATTGACGAGTCTTTAGAGTCCTGCACAGAGGGTTTCCCTGCTTCGGGCGAAATGATATAGAGGCCGTATGGTTTTACGGAAGGGTTCGATCACATACGTGTATTTATGCACGGATGATATTCGGACGGATAATACTAGTGGGCTTTGGTTTAAGCCGGATCCTAGTATTATATTTGTTGGATTATTTTCATCTCTTTGTATTCGTATTATTCGGAATACGGATACGGGTATGTATATACGGTTGAGGGGTATTTTTGTAATTTATCACAAGATTACTTTTAGAAGATTACACCTCATTTTGGCTTAGACACTTTTGGATTAAAAGGTTATTGAGGTGTAGGATAAGGTGTTTATTGTATTTTTGTGGTATGGCTAATTAGTGACCCATGGTTACTATTCTAGCATACTTAGGGTTTTTTTTTTGTAGTGAGATTATGTTGACTTGAGATATTTTTTGTTGACTTAGATATTTTGGAGACATGGACGTTTATGTGATGGCTCCATTATTTCTTATCACACTCACACAATAAACAAAAACACAAGCCATTATTCATTTCTTTTTCTCTTTCTTGAGTTGCTCTCAACACCTCATTCTCATGGCATCTTCTTCTTCCTCTAGCTCTACCCAAACCCTCTCATGAGTTGAGAATTCTTGAGTGTCTTAAGACAAATTAATCCTTCATCACTCTCTACTTCATCTACGGTATCTAGAGTAGCGATCTAGGTGCTCTAGTTGCCTCGGATATGCGGTTTGAGCTCGTTGCATAGACTCTTAGGTGGATCATCTTCGATGGAGGGAGACCAGAGATCAAGCTTGATCAAGGAAGCCCCTAGGAGCTTGGGATGATTGTTGAAGGCCGAAGGATTCGGATCTATTTGGTATAACCATTCTAACTCCTTTGCATGTTTTGTTATCTAGGGCTTATGGGTAGATCCGGGTAATTGGTTGTGCTAGCGCCAAGTTTTATAAATTTTTGTATCGCATTTGGTCACGGATTGATGGCCGGGGCGCTGCTATAACCCAACATGGTATCAGAGCCACTCCATAAGCCTTAGTTAACTCTTTGCGACATTAGAAATCCGCCATTTTTGTTATGCAAAAACTGCCGACAAAAACAACTCCAAAAACCGAAAGTTTGAGATGTTTGCACACCCCGTGGGCTCACAGTTTGAACTGTGAAGCCGCGGGGTGGTGTATGGGCACCCTGAAGAATCCCCGAGGAGGACCGAACGGCTGGGCCTACTCTCCAAGACCACCACAAGGTGGTCTTGGCGGTGGGGACCCGAAACTGCCCCACCTTGGGCAGTTTCGGGTCTGCCTCACCCCATGGACACCTCATGGTGGCCTCGGGGGTAGGGTACCCCTTTAGGCCTCCCGACTCGAAGTTAATTTCGTGCTCTAATTCCCCGCGAAGGTTTAGACGCGTTTCTTTTTGATTCAGACTTCCGAATTGCCTTTAAACGGTCGGTTTTTTGAGCTTTAGCTCACTTTTTTTCTTCAAGGTTTTGGAAATTAGTTTAGTTTTCTAATTGCGTGCGGAATTCTAATGTCATAGTTTTCAATACATACATTACTATCTACGACCATGAATGTCATTAGAGCGGTATAACTCGTCTAACTACTATATGCTCTTTCAGACGGGTATGCGAACGTGACATTCACGCTAATATTCTGTATTGTGCTGTGGTTCTGGCAGGATTCGTGGTGGATAGCTTGTGTGCAATGGTAGTACAGTTTGGATTTATTTGTACATTTAATATTGCAGGACGAGCGTCCGACATGTGGACTGCCGTCACTACCAGTTTGTATATTATTTGTTTGGGGCACAACCGGGTTGAAGTCGTTGTCACCGTTGTACATATTCTTTTCTTTTCTGTACTAGGATTACCCCGCGGTGGAGTGCACAGTTAGCCGGGTTCTAGAAGGCAACGGGCCCGCATCTCATGGCGTTGAGATAGAGGGTCCTCACTCTAGAATTGGCAGGCTATTCGCCGCACTCGTATGGGGTACAGGTTGATCCAAGGAGGAGTGCTCATGTTACCGGATTCCGTGAAGTGCCGGATGGCCCATTAACGTTGTTGATTGGGGTTGCTTCACTTCTGGGATTGGAGGGTAACTTTCCGCGCTCGTAAGAGTCTAGGTTTTCACTGCACAGGCTATCCACATGACCAGGAGAACGTCGGGTTTCACTTACGGTTCAAAGGAAACCCGGGGTTCCCAGATTATCTGTATTGTTCTGTCATGCTTGTCGCTATTATGTGATGTTGCATATATCATGCCTGGAATGATTATTATATATTTATATATATACTAGTAGATATTGTATATGTTTTGCACCCGTGCTAGTCCAGCCCCCGCTCTATCGTTAGTTAAGTAACCTAATGGGTGATGACGGGGCCCAGTGGCGAATGCGGATGGCATATACGTACATAATATTTTCGTTCTTTTCTGATATGATTAATTGATGGGACTGCGTTGATTCTGATCAATGCAAGGAAAACAGACCTATATGATGTTGTTGGAACAATTTTAAAAAGCTGTTATTACAAAGAAGTTTTCTTTTGTTTTGCATAGCGGTATTCGGTTACGAATATCCAGCACCTCATTCGACGAGTCAAGAGCCAAGATCCCTTCACCGGGAGTGACCTCTTGGGCAGAAGTTTGCGTTAGGGTAATAACTACACTATAGTCGACTATAGTGTAGTTATTACCCTAACACAAACTTTTGCTAAAGAGTGCACGCTGAGTGTTTTTTCTCTCTCTCTCTTTGGCAACGGCCATGACCCGACCCTAGACTAGAACTCATGAACCAAGTTAACCAAATCTTCTTAAAACATGCTGGCTTTTGGATTGTCAGAGTTGCATACTTCATTGCCCCTCCTACTTTTACCCTTTGCTTTTCTCCGGAACATTCCGTATCACTACGAAGATCCACAGTTATTTGATATGACCATCATATAGTTACATACGATCTCGAAGAAACTTGTTTCAGATTCGAGGATGGTTTCCGATTCTGGAGAAATTGAATATGACTATTCAGTTGTCTTTTCCCTTTAACTTCTCTCAGGTTGCGAGAGCTCCTGGTATTTAGGAGAGTACACCTATTGCGCTTATTGGATAGTTTTCTTCCAATCCATAGGCAGATGCCGAAAGGTGGGGAAGGAAGAAAACCAATTATCCTAAGTGAGGTGTACAGAAGGTAATAATTAAAGACAAATAAAGGGATTAGAAAGAAAGCAAAATAAATTGCGACTGCTATCATTCACGACCAAACCGCGTATATTATCGCCACTCCTACTTCACCTTTGCATTTCTCCAGTACACCCCGTATCACTACGAAGATACACATTTATTGGATAATCTATCATATAGTTACATACGAACTCGAAGGAAGTTGTTCCAGTTCGAGAATGGATTCTGGTTTAGGAGAAATAGAATAAGGATTATTCAGTTGTCGTTTATCTTTACCTTCTCTCAGGTTGCGAGGGCTCCTAGAATTAGGAGAGTATACCTATTACGCTTATTGGATGACCTTCTTCCAAACCATAGGCTGGTGCCGAACGGTAGGGAAGGAAGAAAACCATTTAGCCTAAGTACGGTATAGAGAAGGTAATAAGTAAAGACAAATAAAGAGATTGGAGAGATGGTAAGGAAATATACGGTTACAGTTACGAATCTGGATAGTGAAAGAGGCATTACTAAGAATACCCGGATACCTCTTCGAAACATTTTCATGTTTCAGTTCTGTGAGTTGTTAATTGAAAACTGATTTCCCAATTAGATTCTTACTCCACGGTATGTATTTACCAGGTTTGATTCTCACATCTGTATGGTATTACAGATGATGAGTGGGAGTAAGATATCGGGAATTAGGTGATTATATCCTTATTATATCGAAATTCTTTATAATTGGTGATATTTGAAGGAATCACCTAGGTTTTTGTCTGACGGCAAATATTTGGTTTTGAATATCCGTTGTTATGCTCCAATTTCAAACCGATATATCTGTACGTTTATTTTATAAAGTGAGATATAAATTTTTGAAATTATGTTTATGACATTTACCTATATCAGTTGGTAATTGGGTAAGGAGCATTCAACAGCGGTGTAATTCTCCTTAACCATAGTACAGTTTTCAACCTATGACGCACAGGGTTTGAGTTATTAAACTCAGGGGAGTTCTACAAAGTATTGTATGTTGTCCAGTGTCCATTAGGACAAAGGGGTTGGTACTCGTACTATATTCTGTTTACTTGTGACTTCTTTAGTTTTTAGACAATTATTTCGTAGAAATATAAGGTCCAAGTTTTGAGAAGTTATAGATATAAGAATAAATTAGAGAACCATGTGTTGAAAGTATTGGGATCCTTCAAGGTGATCGAAAATGTAGATACTTGTGTTTGGTATTCAGTTGATAGTAATGGTTTTGAGAACTTGCTTCTCTTTCAGGTTATTCATATCTGGATGCACTCCTAGTTGAGTAATGCCGATCGGGCTCCTTCCATTTAGTTGACATGCACTGGAGACAGCTGCATGATTTGAATCTGATTCCAATTAAATTAGTGCCTCTGTTTCTATATTGTATATAGAATGGTTCATATCTTAACGATGTTAAAGTATATGGAGTTGTCCGGCTTATGCTTAAAACTAGACTCTGGACATATTCAAGGCACGTTTCGGTAATGGCAGTTTGTGGGTTATCCCGGGCTATGTTGAAGGATAACTTTCTACCATTTGGAAGATCAATAGTAATATTGTTCTTGACTCGCCACAGTTTTAGCAAAATAGAATTTTTTAAGAAAACAGTAGTGGGAGTATGGTAGAACTGGAAGTGATTCCAGAACCACAAACGATTACTGAAGATTTAATAGAACCTAAAGATTCAATTGGTTTTTGACATTCCATTAGCCACTCCGCAGATATGGTGGGTAATCTCAGGCGCCTGAGAGGTACTTCAGTATCCTCAAAGACGGTGATAGGGAAGTTCTTGTTTACCCAAACTTGCCATTACTGTTGTTCTAGACTATGAGAACCGGCAGGAAGATGAGTATAGCGTCGTTCTAAACTATCTTTAGAAGTGCATGTGTATATAACTCTGCCAGAGGGTTGCTATAGTCAGTGGGAGCAGCGAAAGTATATTGGACAAGTAGCTTGTGTCTATTTATAGACTGAAGCAGGCATAGTGGAGATAGATTATCTATTTTTGATGTGAATCATAGGCTTTGACTTTATCAGAATAGGAGATGGATCTGTTAAGAAGGTAGTAGGGTGTGATATCCTGATATTTGGATGACATGCACTTTATAGGAAGTGAAATTCCTATACTACGATTGGTTATACTGTAGTTGTCACACAGTGGTTTCTCCATATTGAACATGGATAATATATCGGGTATTCTGGTAACTAAATCTATGGTTTTATATCTAGATTTGGGTAGTTTCCTAATCTGGGCACTTTGACACTATTCTAAAGGTGTTTTAGAAAAGACGCCTCCTGGCATGGTGGTGTACCTGCAGGTGATGGAGTCACCCTCTCTAAAGGTGTCTTACAGACTAAAGGGGAGAGGGATGTGCAAGATTGGCATATCACTTGCTTAGGCAATTGAGTCAATCATGAGATATCAAGTACCACACCAGATATTGTTTTTGTAAGAGTTGCAATAAGTTTATATTGATCAAATCCTGGAGAAACGTTGGGAAGCAGTTTATGAACATAAGTGGATGTTCATGGGATATGGTAATACCAGCCTCCTTCGGGAGACGGCTATCATTCTAGGCTTCCAAGGTGACCTGGATGACAGAGCGACTGTCAGAGTTTTAGTTTTTTCTCTTTTGAGGGGCAGCAGTTTGGACAGATGGTTCAAGCGGATACTGAGAAAGGCATGGCGCAGGATACTGATTAAATTCAGTGGACGATACAGTCTAAGAAGTTTATTGGATTTGGAGTTCATTTGTGAACTGGGTCCCATCATATATCCAGACATATTCTAAGACGGGTATTGCTCATTTCGGGAGATGGTTTTCTCCACGAACTTGAGATAAAAAGAGATATAGAAAGAAACATTGGAGCGGATCCACTCACTGAGGCTATTTCTTGAACGCGATAGTTTCACAATAGAGCTTTGTGTAACTGATTAGTAGAGAAGTTGGGTGTTTGGTGTCATACGGGATGTGAGTATGCGACACCGTAATAATTAGCCTTAAGTGCAAGTGGGATATTGTTGGTTAAAGTGCCCTCAAGTCAATTATTAGATCGCAGGCACGCGATTACGATGATTGAAGGAGGACCTATACCGGTAGAACAGTCTTACTCGAGATGATAATAGGATATCTGGTTTGTCTTTATCATCATGTATCTTCTTTAGGTGGCTTTACCGATCACTATTACATGTTGATAAAGCTCATAGGATTCTTTCTTGACTACCAGCATTATGATGGTGATCATATACGTGGGAGCTGGATGGTCTATAGGCACATCCGTAAATGTCCCTAGTCGTGGGAGTTTCGAGACTGGGCATCGATACTCCACGAGTAGACTAGTGTATACTGATCGAGACCCCGACGAGGGGCAGTGGCCGGTCTCACAAGCCATTGGTGTTCGTTTGTTCACCTAAGATGTATATAGGTGCTCATTGGGTTATGAGTACACCGGACGGAATCACCGGGAACATGCTAGTTGGTATTATACCTAAGATGTATACAGGTGCTCATTTGTGAATATTTAAAATATGGTTTTCTCTTGATATGATGATTTGGCGTCCACCATGAGTTTTCTATGTTTTGATGATATAAGTATTATCCTAAAACGAGGAAGGGGCCGAGAGACTGATTACGGATACATGATGGACTCGGTATGACATCAAGGGACAGGAAGTCCGTAGGGAAGTACGGGGATCCTAATGAGGTGGATCGATACCAAAAATAGATTAGAGAACGATGGATATCCAGGAGATACCAACCGAGGATATTGATATTGAGAGAGTACCGGTCTGACGAGATGGTGCCTACGATATCGGGTTTTTACGTGTCGATTCTGGACATAACGGCCTATTTGGAATAGGAGTAGCAAGACATAACAAATTATTTGGACTGATTTGGCCCTTGAGTGCCGCTCTCGTGGTGTTAAGAATTCAAGAATTAACGAAAATTGAAGTGCGATATATACCTCCAGCGATAGCAGCACGAGCCTAAGCCTGGATAGCAGCACGAGCGGGATGATAGATCCTCCGGTGAGGAAAAACCGGTGACCCGGACATGGATGCATCCCTTCAAACTAGAAAATAAACATTGGTGATAAAATTACATGAAGTTCATGGTTATTCTTAGAGGATATGTAGAATGAAAATACTAATTTTCATAAAAATAAAGGTTGACTACAACCACCAAAAAGCTAAAACTAATTGAGAGCTTAAATCATTTGCATTGTGAAAATAGAGATATATACAAACCCTAAATTCAAAGTGGTAGTTGTTGGTAGAATTTGTGCCCTTTGGACAGGCTAGTGTGTCCAAGTCATCATCTCTTTTGTGACAAAGATTTTATAGTTAAGAATACTAACCTGCAGACTGCACGGAGGGTACGGAAGTAGCAGGAGTGACCTCTGCGCCGGATGTTGAGGCACCACCTACAATTAGACGATCAAAAATTGATTATATAAGTAATTATAAACAGAATGTGTGTATATTTATAATATAATATTCTAAATCAATATGCATGCAAGATAGGATATATAAACATACCTACAGGTGCGGGAGTGGCCTCTGCCCGGGATGTGGAGGCACCACCTACAGTTAGAAAATTAAAAATTGATTATATAGTTAAATGAAAAAAGAATGTGTGTATATCTATAATATAACATTCTGAATCAATATGTATGCAATACAAGATATATAAACATACCTGCAGGTGCGGGAGTGGCCTCTGCCTGGGATGTGGATGCACCACCTACAGTTAGACAATCAAAAATTGTTTATATAAGTAATTACGAAAAGAACGTGTGTATATCTATAATATAACATTCTAAATCAATATGCATGCAATATAGAATATATAAACATATCTGCAGGTGCAGTAGTGGCCTCTGCCTCGAATGTGGAGGCACCACCTACAACCAGACAATTAAAAATTGACTCTATAAGTAATTTTAAAATGAATATGCGTATGTATCTATAATATTATATTCGAAATGAATATACGTGCAATATACCTGGAGTTGTGGCAAAGTCCATATGGAAGGAGTCATCCGAAGGGATACGGATCGAGGAACAAGACCGGGCCTCTGGAACTCCCTTCGCCGCTCTCCCCGGTGGCAAACCGCTCCGCGTCTGCCGCTATCTCGGTTGGTGCTCCTGCCATCCCTCGCTGCTCCTGGCGTCTTCATCAGACTTAAATAAAATTACAATCATTACATATGCATGCAATATATGTATAGATCATAGAAAATGTGAAGTAATAATAATATAACATTACTGATAACCATTTTCATTTCGCAGACGAATTTGATGCCTTGGAAATATCTACTTGTATTTCATCATCGATATCATTCCTAACCCACATAACTTCACTCTTAGAAAAAAAAAGTCTTTGGAGACAGACGGTCGAAGCACTCTGAGTCTTCTCTCTTCAACCTCATCGCTTTCCTCCATACGATCCTCGAATTCTGGGACATCGTAAACATCTCTAGATTTCCAACGGCTTACAATACTCCATCCCGGATGCTTCAAACACTGTGAGTAGTATACTTGAAACGCTTTTTGCGGAAAGATAAATGGATCGCCCTGGTCGTAAAATCGAAGTGTGTTTACACTAGTAAATCCATATTCATTTTTCTAAGTCTTGAGATTGTTTCTCCACTTATCCGTATTGGTTCATATATCGTACCAAATAAACTGAAATATATAAAACAGTCCTGATCGTCCAGAATATTGGATACCAAGTATGCAATTTAAGTATCCAAAATAAATCACACCATCCGATTTTACAGTCGCAATCCAATTATTCTGGGTGTTCAAGACGTTTCTATGTCTTTAACTTCAAAATTGTATCCAAGGAAACCAAATCCTTTATAGTATGAAACCTCCATGCTAGGAAACTAAGCTGAACATCTTGAATCTCTCTCAAATGATGCAAACAAGTTCGGATCGTAGATATGAAAAAAAAATTGCGGCAAATACATAATGATATAAGTTTATATTAAGACTGGTCACAATAACATGTTATTCGAACAACTTATATGATCTGCAAACCAATCGTAAAAATTATTCTGATAATATTTTTCCAATCGTTCATCATTCCAATAAGGATGCCCCTCACGTACTTCATCAATATGAATTCTATTCTTAACAATAAATTATGACATCAACATTATATCATTTCATACACACACACACACACACAAATATAACAATTAATCCAAAAAAAATTATTCTCTAATTTCTTCAAGACATAGCTAATTAGGAAAATAAACCGAAATATCTTGTTGATAAATATATGGTTTACTCTTCTATAATCAGCTTTACCATATAACCCGTCCTGAATTTTCCGAGACCGGTTAAGTTTCGTCTCAATGTTCTCGTCCAGATAGCGGGAACAAAATATGATTGCTTCATCTAGAAGATAACCATACATGATAGAACCCTCTAGTCAATTTCTATTATGTATATATTTTTTTAGAGTGTAAAGGTATCTAAAGAAAAATATATTAAATAAATAAATACGGGCATATAAGACAACAATAATTTTACAAAATACGTGAAACGAAAAATTCAACATACCTTTCGACAGAATACATCCATCGATATTGTGCCGATGTGGCAAACTTAGACTCAGTTGTAAGATGAACTGTCAGGTGTACTAAGATATCGAAGAACGACGGCGGGAAAATACACTCAAGCTTGCACAGTATCAAAGAAATAGTTCTAGATTCTTGAACATCACAACATCCAAGGTTTTAACACAAAATTCCCAAAAAAGTAACAAAGGTCATTGAGTACTAGACCAACCGATTCGGGAAAGAAAGTCATGAAGGCGAATGGGAGAAAGTGCTTCATAATAAAATGGTGATCATGACTTTTCAGTCCATTGATCTTGCCTTTCATAATTTTTATCTTCTTACTAAATGATGCACTGAACTTTTTATTCTCTGGTTGTGACATATGATACGCGGCATTGGGAAGTACAAACTTTTCTAGTTTACCCGGTATCGATTTAGGATGCAATTCACTTCTAATTTCCCAGTCCTAAAGATCCATCCGAGCACAGAGGCTGTCTTTCGATTTTCCGTCTTTATAAAGAAGCAAGTTAAGTACGTGCTCGGATACTCCCTTTTTTTTATGTCCATGTCGTTCAGAAAAAGACGCACTAATATTGTTGATCGGTACGGAAACTTGTAGAAATTGCTAAACTTGTTCCAGTAGGGTGGTTTGTCCTGTTTTGCTAGATCCATCCTGAAGGTCACGTTATTATAACCATCACACCGAGCAATCACGTCCTCTCCGGAGAATGAAGCTGGAGACCCAAGAATCTTCTGATGACCATTAAAGTGAGTATCGTCTAACCTATATGGATGGTTTAGTGGCAGAAAATACCGATGACCGCAATAACAAACCTTCCTTCTAAAATTCAACCATTTCGATATTGTATCTTGGTGGCAGTAAAGGCAAACTTTGTGACCATGTAGGACCAATCAGATAGCATTCCATATGCAGAAAAGTCACTAATTATCAATATTAAAGCCGCAGGTATCGTGAAAGTTGTATCTGTGTTTGCATCGTAAGTCTCTACACTATCAATGAATAAAGATTTTAACTTATCGATCAGAGGTCGGAGATAGACGTCGATATTGTTTCCTGATGAGTTTATTCCATCAATAAGAAAAGGTATCATAAAGTAGAAATGATCAATAACCAACCAAGGCGATGTTAGTTATGTATATGCCCTAGAGGCCATTGTTGTACATATGATGTATATTATGATGGATGCTTGGATATATACAGAGAGGACTTTCTTGCTCGTCATGATAGTATGCTATTTGGTTTCACTTTATCTTAACATGTTGACTTGTATTGGTTTACTGTCTTTCTCTCACATGTTGATAAAGCCCTTAGGATCTGTACTCGATTACTGGGATTATGATGAGATCATACTGGTGGGGCCACGGTAGTCGATGAGTACATCCTATAAATGTTCCTAGTCGAGGGTATATCGAGACGGGACATCGATACACCAGAGTAGACTAGCATATACGCATCTTGACCCATATGACGGGCGATGGATGATCCCATATCCATTGGTGTTTGACAACAGAGATGGCGTACGGGTGCTCAGTGGAGACTGGGTACACTGGACGGACTCGCCCAGAACTCCCAGATGGTGATATACCACACGTCAGATGGCAGTTCTCCGGTGACACTAGTACAGAGTAGTCTGTAGACCCGAGATCGTCATAGAGTCTTGTGTGATTCCCACTGTGCTTTGATTTCCACCTTACCACGTCCAAGAGGGCATGCAAAACGGTGGCTTTTGGGTACAGTCCCGAATCACATGGAGGCAATGAGCGATAGGAGGGGATTCGTCTCTCCTGGTATAGGGAGTTGATGTTGTGCTGTATTCGATTGGCTATAACTGGAAGTCCCTGGCCAGGGCTGATATAAAGATATACTGCTAAGTGTTCCCAGTAGTTTCTCGACCTGTTATGAGCCTCACATCGACACGACTTATCGGTTACTGGGGTCTAACGTATACCACCCGTAGACTTGATATGCGACATATCAGAAGAACAGACCGGACTGTACAGGGGTGTTACTGATTGGATTCACAGGAGAACGGACAGGCTAGCTTGTTGATCTTCTGATCGCTCAATACCTGGGTGGCTGTTACGTTTAGCTGACCGCTTGCAGCTTGTGGGTGTTTGATATGATCATCACCTGCTACCGGCGTATTGACGATTCTTTAGAGTCCTACACAGAGGTTTCTTGGCTCAGGCAAAACGGAGTAGAGGCACATATGTGATATGTGCAGGACCGAGGATAATACGATATGTGATACCGTACTATATTCTCGATATTTAGATATGAACCGGGACATCGGATCAAGTGTTGATTCGATGAATCGATACATGATATATTAGTCGGTTATATTCGATATAGCCGGATCGTCGGATCAAGTGTTGATTCGATGATTTAATGTATAATGATATATATGATATATTGTATTACATTATATAATATTGGCTCGCTTTATTATTTCATTTTCTCACCGGATTAATACATTGATATATATGCGATATATGTTAATTGTATTATTTTCTTTTGTTGCAAATATATAATATATATGTGATATATATTATTGTGACATGATATGATTTATTATGAAACATGTTTAAGGATGATAAAAAGAGATTAGGGTTTGATTAGGGTTAGCTCCTTCTTGATTATTCTAGAAGGATTTTCTTTTTGTCTTGGTTAAGATATTATGGTTGATACTTATCCTTGACTCATACTTAACCTAACCAAACCCTAGCTCTAGTTTATTCTCTACAAAGGTTAAACCTATCATCCTTGACCATGGTTCCATATCAATCATATATTCTTATCTACTATTCATCAAAAAAAATATAATTCTCATTATTCTTCATCTTCTTCTCTCTTGAGTTTGAGAGAGAGCTCACTTGTGATTTCTTTTGTGATGAATTCTTGTGAGAAAATGATATAAAAAGAAAGCATAAACACTACTCCATCATCCTCATCTAATCTAGCCCATTAGATTAGGGTGTTCACCTCATTAGAGTGAGAGAGCTTGAGTTATTGCAACTTCAACGTAGATCATCGGAGAAAAGGAATACGACAAGCTTTCATGGATCGTTCGAGTCGTGGAGCCTCTCTTGAGTCCGGGAGATCATGAATCGCGGCGAAAGGACTTCTACTCGGAGCTTGTGAAGCGAAGGAGCGGACTACAAAGATTGTAATCCCTCACACTTAGTAGTAAAGATGTTATCTTGCATGTTAAACCCTAATAATCTAGCAAAGATCCCGGCTTTGGGTTGTTCGGCACGTCTAAAATTTTATTCGGGCATGTTTGATGCCTTATGAACCTACACAAGAGTGCCTAGGAACCCTACAGTGGTATCAGAGCCTAGCTAGAGCATTAGGCGACGTGTATACGAAGTTAAAACTCCGAAACTACGAAATGAACCCCTCTCTGGACTTTTTCTAAAAACTGTGATTTTTTAGAATTAAAAATTCTTAAAATTACCAGCAGGAAAATATAAGCATCTACCTGAAACACGTGTCAATGATCCGTACATTGAGCCGCGGAACCGCGGCAATACCTTGCTCCTGCCGCGGATCCGCGGCCGTACAGTCATGTTGTTGACTCGTTTTTCAATGGTTATAACCATAGGTGATTATGTATTTTTCTGGGTACTTCTAATCTGGCTCAAGTGTTGAGTGTTCTGGGGTTTATTCTGTAATCGTTGATTCGATCGGAAAATTTAATTTTGTGATTATTTCCGGATATTTAGAAACTGTTAAAATGTTCGAACGGATATCATTAACTCACTTTTTCCCGGCACGGCAAACTTTCAAGTGTTGAATTTTTTTCGGGTTTAAATCTTTCGGAAAAATGTGCAAGTAACACGGTGGACCCTCTAGAAGACAACAAACCTTAACTCGATTATGTGACCGTCTTGAACTGCCTTTTGAACCTTCGGGTTTGGGGCAGTACGGCGTGCCACATGTGAGGCGTTGGCTTGACCCTTCTACGGATGGATCACTGGTACTGTGACATATTCTGAGATTATTTGAACTCCGCTCAAGTGTTGAGCTATTTAGGAAATTTTGGGTATTTGATTATCTGTTCGAAAAGTTTAATACTGTCTATTTATCTGGAATGTGATACAATATGTGGAATTCATATAGTTAGGCTTGAAATGCGAAGTATGTGATATTTCAGATTTACGATGTCTAAAGTGATTGTGGATTCCAAATATTGTAGTTTTACAAATTTTTTTCTGTGACCGTAAGTGTAGTATGTAGTTTTATTGCCGGTTTTCGTTGCTATACGACAACGACGATCGGTGTATGCATACTTACTTACGTTCATGATATATGATATTATGTGTTGCTGTGATATGTTATATTGGATCGTCATGTTCTGAATAGCCGGGGGTTTTATGTGAGATGAGGGTTTTTATTTTCATTCATGTAAAATTCATTTGTATGTAATATTCTTTTATTGGGGCACTTCCGGGATGAGGTTGATGTCACCCTTGTATATTATTTACTTTTCCGCATTAGGTAGACCCAAGGAGGGGAGCACAAGTAACCGGGTTCTAGGGTCCAGTGGGAGGCCATCTCGAGGAGTCGACACCGGGTCTCCTAACCCTAGAATTGGCAGTGTTACTTGCCGCTCTCATAGGGGTCTAGGGATGTGGGTTTGGCTATTCATCGCAACCGTGGAATCCGTGTTTTATACCGGCTCATATTGAAAACACGGACGTCCTAGTATATCCAATATTTCATATATGTTCTTCTGCTGCAATGTTCTGTGATGAGATCATATTACTGCCTGAGAAGAATGCTTATACTATATATATATATATATATATATATATATATATATATGCTGATATATAAATATTACTGCTTTCGTTTCTTCTGTGATGCTTAGGAAGCATAAGCTGATGGGATTTTATTAATGAGATTAATAAAAGAAAAGAAACCTAAAAGATGTTGTAGAATCAAAACTTTATAAAAAGGGTAGCTACAGTTTTGCTTTGCATAGCGGTATATATGATATACCCTGCAACTTATTCGATAAGGAAAGAGCCGAGATCCCTTCACCGGGAGTGACCTCTTTAGCGAAACTGGCAGATGCTACAAAACTCTCGGTTTGTCTTTTGATTGCTTTTAGAGTTTTGCTTTGCATAGCGGTATATATGATATGCCCTGCACCTTATTCGATGGGGGAAAGAGCCGAGATCCTTTCACTGGGAGTGACCTCTTTAGCAAAACTAATGAAAGCCTAAAAAACACTCCATTTCAAAATTTCACATGATTCTACGACGATATCAAGTTCATTACGCTCATGGTTTTCTGAAAAACCTGCGTAGCCCTCCGTCATTTCAGATAGAGACTAGTTAGTATTCGTGCTGTGTTTGTTGACCTTAGCCAAGGCGTGGTGTACGGTAGCTAATTAGTATTTATCTGCTAAAACATGAGATGTGATTGAGTTAGGGTAGTCGTGCGACTTTGTTGACCTTAGCCAAGGGTCATACGGATGGGTTTAATTCAATCAAGAAATGACGGGTTGAACTTGACTAGCACTTATGATTTGTTGACCTTAGCCAAGGTCATAAATTGCTAGGGGTAAAAGCATTATCGGGAATTTCAAGTGTTGAAATTTGCAATGAGATTACATACCTCCTATGAGATAGTTGGATCCCGATACCCACTGCGAGTAAGAGTTACTCCTGGGAGAGTTTTACACAGGACAATTAGCCGATCAAGTAGGTGTCTAGAAAAGTGTTAACGGGGTTACGCCTCTGGGAAAACGAGGTTTACTTTAATTAGGTCCGTGCGAAAGCATGGGGAACCTCCCTCAAGTACCGACACTGATATGGCTGAAAAATTGACGAAATTGTAGGGTGTAATTAATCCCGGCTAATCTTACCTTTTAGGGTTTGAAGGTAGATTTGATAAAAACAGTGGGAGACATTCTGATTAGATAAGATAATAACCAATCTAATGTTGCAAGAGCATACGCTAAAGTGTTTTCTTCTCTTTCTCTCTCCAGGTAGCGACCATGTCAGGCCATAATCAAGATAATAATATGGATGTGTTGACTGAACCCGCTTATTATACTGAGCAGGGGAACGTTGGACCCGTTATTTCTTATAAGAGTTATAAGACTGAACAGGGAATAGGAGAATATCTGAATTCTCAAGCCGCCCAAAAGAACATGCATGTTGATGCATCTTCTTCAGGTGTGTTAGTTATTGAGAACTGTTTCTCAGTTCACCCTATGTCCTGGGTATTAGATACCGGATCAGGATCCCACATATGTAAATTGTTACATGGGCTACGTAAAGGTAGAGAACTGGGAAAAGGTGATCATTCCGTTCAAGTAGGGAACGGTGCAAGTATTGCAGCCAAAGCAGTTGGCGAATATCACCTAGTATTGCCAAGTCGTAATACACTGATTCTAAATGAGTGCTATTATATACCGAACATGATGTGCAACATTATATCAGTTTCTTTATTAAGTAAAGAAGGATATAATTTTATAGTAAAGGATAATGTTATGAACATATTCCTAGATCAAAAGTTGATTGCATCAGGCTCGTTACATAATGGCATATTCATTCTAAATCAGAATACAGTCCTCAATATACAAAACACACACAAGAGGAAAAGTTCAGAAATGAACGAATCCTTCTTGTGGCATTGTAGACTTGGTCATATCAATGAGACACGACTGGCTAAGTTACATAAGGATGGTTATTTGAATCCGTTCGAATTATCATCTTATGATACTTGCCATTCATGTCTCAAAGGAAAAATGACCAAAGCTCCGTTTAGTGGACACAGAGAAAGAGATACCGAACTCTTAGGACTGGTACATAGTGATGTATGCGGTCCCATGTCTACGCATGCCAGGAACGGTTCTTCCTACTTCATTACATTCACTGACGATCTCTCAAGATTCGGATATGTGTTCCTGATGAAACACATGTCTGAAGCTTTTGAGAAATTCAGAGAATATAAGCACGAAGTAGAGAATCAAACGGGCAAAAGTATTAAGATTCGTCGATCTGATCGAGGAGGTGAATACTTAAGCAATGAGTTCCTAGATTATCTAAAAGAGAATGTGATTCTCTCTCAGCTTACTCCTCCTTATATATCACAGCACAACGGTGTATCGGAGCGGAGGAATCGCACCCTATTAGATATGGTGCGCTATATGATGAGTACAGCTGAGTTACCTATTTCCTTCTGGGGGTATGCGCTGGAGACATCTATATACCTATTGAATAGAGTTCCAACTAAATCTGTGCCTACCACTCCATATGAGATATGGAATGGGAAGAGACCATCTCTTAAAAGAGTTAAGATATGGGGTTGTCCGGCTTATGTTAAAAAGCAAAATCCGGACAAACTCGAGGCACGATCAGTTCTTTGTAAGTTTGTAGGATATCCAAGCAATTCGTATGGATATCTATTCTACCACAGTGAACAACAAAAGATGTTTGTTGCTCAACATGCCACCTTTTTAGAAAAGGAATTTCTTACAAAAGAAATTAGTGGCGATGAGGTAGAGCTGGAAGAGGTTCCAACAACACAAACTACAACTGAAGATTTAGTGGAACCAGAGGATTCAGTAGTACCCGGCGAACCCCAGCCTCTCCGCCGATCTAGCAGGGTTTCTCATCCGCCTGAGAGATACTGCGGTTTTCTCATTGATGGTGGAAGCGAGGATTGCATCATGGATGATGATGACCCAACTAGTTTCGAGCAGGCCATCACGAGTGGTGACTCTGTGAAATGGCTGGATGCAATGCGATCTGAGATGGAATCCATGTACACCAATAAAGTATGGACTTTAGAAAATGCACCTGAAGGGGTAAAACCCATTAGGAGCAAGTGGATTTTTAAAATGAAATTTGGTGTAGATGGAAAAGTTGAGACTTTCAAAGCTAGACTTGTAGCAAAGGGTTTTCGTCAATGACCAGGTGTGGATTATGACAAAACCTTTTCTCCAGTGGCTATGCTTAAGTCCATCCGGATCTTACTTGCCATTGCTGCATACCATGACTACGAAATCTGGCAAATGGATGTTAAGACCGCCTTTCTAAACAGTGATTTAGAAGAGTGCGTGTACATGACTCAGCCAGAGGGCTTCGTAGATAGTGGGAGCAGCGGAAAGGTGTGCAAGCTGCTTAAATCCATTTATGGGTTGAAGCAAGCATCGCGGAGTTAGAACATCTGTTTTGATGTTGTAGTCAAAGAGTTTGACTTCATCAAAAATATAGATGAACCTTCTATCTATAAGAAGGTGGCAGAGAGTAAGGTTGTCTTCTTCATATTATACGTGGATGACATACTCTTGATAGGAAATGATATTCCTATGCTGCAATCAGTCAAGCTCTTCTTATCACAAAGATTCTCAATGAAAGATCTAGGTGATGCTTCCTGCATATTGGGGATTAGGATCTATAGAGATAGATCCAAAAGGATACTGGGATTGTCCCAATCCAGGTACATTGACACCATACTAAAGAGGTTTAGTATGGAAGAATCCAAGCGTGGGAACCAACCCACGATCTCTGGACTCACTCTCTCCAAAGAGATGTCTCCCAAGACTGATTTGGAGAGAGCTCGCATGCAAGGGATACCCTATGCTTCGGCAGTAGGCTCTATCATGTATGTGATGCTATATACCAGACCCGATGTAGCATACTCACTAAGTGTAGTGAGTCGGTATCAAGCAGATCCTGGAGAGAGTCACTGGACAGCTGTGAAGAACATTCTCAAGTACTTGCGAAGGACTAGAGACATGTTCTTGGTGTATGGTAACGGAGAACTTCGGGTGGAGTCCTTTACCGATTCCAGCTTCCAAAGTGATAAGGACGACTCTAAGTCGCACTCGGGATTTGTCTTTACCCCAATGGAGGGGCGGTATGTTGGAAGAGTTCTAAACAGGATACCGTTGCAGACTCGGCGATGGAGGCTGAATACATCGCTGCCAACGATGCTGCCAAAGAGGCTGTCTGGATGAAGAAGTTCATTAGTGAACTTGGTGTGGTTTCATCCATTGAGCATCCAATACCTCTGTATTGCGATAACAATGGAGCTGTGGTTTTGGCCAAGGAACCCAGGTCCCATTAGAAGTCCAGACATATTCTGAGGCGGTATCACCTGATCAGGGAGATAGTTGATCGCCGGGAGATCGAGGTCAGGAGAGTAGATACGAAGGATAACACTGCGGATCCACTCACGAAGGCCATTCCCCAGATACAGTTTGAGAGATTATTCGGGATGCTAGGTATGAGATACTACAGCAGCTGGCCTTAGTGCAAGTGGGAGATTGTTATTTATGTATATACCCTAGAGGCCATTGTTGTACATATGATGAATATTATGATGGTTGCTTGGATATATACAGAGAATACTTTCTTGCTCGTCATGATAGTATGCTATTTGGTTTCACTTTATCTTAACATATTGACTTATATTGGTTTACTGTCTTTCTCTCACATGTTGATAAAGCCCTTAGCATCTGTACTCGACTACTGGGATTATGATGAGATCATACTAGTGGGGCCACGGTAGTCGATGAGTACATCCTATAAATGTTCCTAGTCGAGGGTATATCGAGACGGGGCATCGATACACCAGAGTAGACTAGCGTATACGCATCTTGACCCATATGATGGGCGATGGATGATCCCATATCCATCGGTGTTTGACATCAGAGATGGTGTACGGGTGCTTAGTGGAGACTGGGTACACTGGATGGACTCGCCAAGAACTCCCAGATGGTGATATACCACACGTCAGATGGCAGTTCTCCGGTGACACTGGTACAGAGTAGTCTGTAGACCCGAGATCGTCATAGAGTCTTGTGTGATTCCCACTGTGCTTTGATTTCCACCTTACCATGTCCAAGAGGGCGTGCAAAACGGTGGCTTTTGGGTACAGTCCCGAATCACATGGAGGCAATGAGCGATAGGAGGGGATTCGTCTCTCCCGGTATAGGGAGTTGATGTTGTGCTGTGTTCGATTGGCTATAACTGGAAGTCCCTAGCCAGGGCTAATATAGAGATATACTGGTAAGTGTTACCAGTAGTTTCTCGACCTGTTATGAGCCTCACATCGACACGACTTATCGGTTACTGGGGTCTGACGTATACCACCCCTAGACTTGATATGCGACATATCAGACGAACAGACCGTACTGTACGGGAGTGTTACTGATTGGATTCACAGGAGAACGGACAGGCTAGCTTGTTGATCTTCTGATCGCTCAATACCTGGGTGGCTGTTATGTTTAGCTGACTGCTTGTAGCTTGTGGGTGTTTGATATGATCATCACCTGCTACCGGCGTATTGACGATTCTTTAGAGTCCTACACAGAGGTTTCTTGGCTCAGGCAAAATGGAGTAGAGGCACATATGTGATATGTGCAGGACCGAGGATAATGCGATATGTGATACCGTACTATATTCTCGATATTTAGATATGAACCGGGACATCGGATCAAGTGTTGATTCGATGAATCGGTACATGATATATTAGTCGGTTATATTCGATATAGCCGGATCGTCGGATTAAGTGTTGATTCGATGATTTAATGTATAATGATATATATGATATATTGCATTACATTATATAATATTGGCTCGCTTTATTATTTCATTTTCTCACCGGATTAATACATTGATATATATGCGATATATGTTAATTGTATTATTTTCTTTTGTTGCAAATATATAATATATATGTGATATATATTATTGTGACATGATATGATTTATTATGAAATATGTTTAAGGATGATAAAAAGAGATTAGGGTTTGATTAAGGTTAGCTCCTTCTTGATTATTCTAGAAGGATTTCCTTTTTATCTTGGTTAAGATATTATGGTTGATACTTATCCTTGACTCATACTTAACTTAACCAAACCCTAGCTCTAGTTTATTCTCTACAAAGGTTAAACCTATCATCCTTGACCATGGTTCCATATCAATCATATATTCTTATCTACTATTCATCACAAAAAATATAATTCTCATCTTCTTCTCTCTTGAGTTTGAGAGAGAGCTCACTTGTGATTTCTTTTGTGATGAATTCTTGTGAGAAAATGATATAAAAAGAAAACATAAACACTACTCCATCATTCTCATCTAATCTAGCCCATTAGATTAGGGTGTTCACCTCATTAGAGTGAGAGAGCTTGAGTTATTGCAACTTCGACGTAGATCATCGGAGAAAAGGAATACGACAAGCTTTCATGGATCATTCGAGTCGTGGAGCCTCTCTTGAGTCCGGGAGATCATGGATCGCGGCGAAGGGACTTCTACTCGGAGTTTGTGAAGCGAAGGAGCGGACTACAAAGGTTGTAATCCCTCACACTTAGTAGTAAAGATGTTATCTTGCATGTTAAACCCTAATAATCTAGCAAAGATCCCGGTTTTGGGTTTTTCGGCACGTCTAAAATTTTATTCGGGCTTATTTGATGCCTTTTGAACCTACACAAGAGTGCCTAGGAACCCTACAGGCGACGAATTATAAACAATCTTTACAACGGGCCATGTGTTGTGGTTTCCAGCCATATAGTTGAATGGGCAGATACTAGCTAGTCTGAGCCTGACACTGCGAGAATCACTACTGAATGTTTGGTGCCTCCTATCGAAATCTTTCAATGTCGGTGAATCTCTTGGATATCTCATTCTTCCATCTTCGCTTGGAGCAGTACGGTGATGCCAAACCATTGCCTCAATTGTATTCTTGCACCTGAATAGTCTTTGCAGACTCTGTGTTATCGGAAAGTATCGTGCTATTTTGACAAGTATATTTGGTTTCTTATCAGATACTTTCAGCTTATACCTAGCATCTCCACATGTTGGACACTCTTTCAAATTTGAATTCTCTTTCCGGTACAATACGCAATCTTTAGAACATGTAAGAAACTTCTCACAGTTCAGACCCAAATCAGACATCATCTTCTAGGCTTCATACCAGCTCTCAGACACGTTACTTCTTGGGGGCATAGAATATTTCAGGAACTTCAGAAGTATCGTGAATGACTTGTTACTCCATCCATTTAGGCACTTAATCTGGAAAAGTTGGACAAACCATGAGAATGTGGAATACTATCCATTCTCATAAATTGGTCTTCTAGTTTCATTCATGAACATTTTAGCACGCGGTCGTTGACCGGAAGGAATGTCTTCTTCGGTAGGATTACTATCACCGAGGACAGCCTCTACTATATCCTCTGTAACAACTCCAATTTCAGTATGCATAATTTTTTTTAAAAGTTAATATATAATTGGGGTATTTACAATTCCTGTGAATTCTATAAGAATTTGATTTGCGTAAGAACGGCAAGAAGCAACTTGTAGCTCATTAGTAAAGCCTTGCACTGCTGTGACATAGCCCCTGTGATCGAATCCCCTCAGCCACATTATATTTTGTTTTATTTTTTTTAATCTTTTTAGAAGCCCAAGAGTCTACACGTACACAACACGTAAAATGAAGAGTTACAAATTATTTAAACATGTGCACTGAAGTATACGAGATGACAAGACACCTGGCACCCAACCCTAGCCCCCTCCGCCGGTATTGGCCCGGCGACATGAGCAAAAAGCCCGGCGCCTCCGGTCTAGACCGTCGGGAATGCTCTAATTTCTTTTCCCTTGCACCCTTTCACCTATCTCACTCCCCTACACTGTTCATTCTCTCTGCATATTTCCAGAGAGCAATAAAACCCCCTTTAATCAAATTTTTAATGCATATTTTCTTTGAAAAACCAAACCATAATTTTCCCTATAAATATCACACCTCATTTCACACTTCCTCACTCACAATTCTTTGCCAAAACTCTCAAAAACTTTCAAGTCATAATAGTGTGTAAGTGGAGTTAGCGAAGGGCGAAACTCTGACGAAGTTCCGGCGACGATACAAGGGGTTTCCGGCAACGAAACGACGCCCCGAAGCCTTCTTTAGGACCCCCTCTCTCTCCTCTAGTACAAAATCCAGTAAGTCCCTTCTTTCCCTCTCATCTCAAATTCTAAAAACTTCTAAATTATAAAACCCGACGGAAGTGGAGTTAATCCGACTTCCGATTGGGTTTTTCTTCAAAACTCAACTTTTCTTAATCCAGAACATACCATACTCTCACATATTATTTAAAAAGCATTAATAAATCTATTAAAACAAGTTTCACAATAAAAAAAATCATTTTTGTAACTTTTATCTCACTTTTACAGAAAAATACCATATATTTTAGTTTCGACATAATAACTTTATTCCTTACTATAACTTTGGATAATACATGAGGTAATGACCTACCTCACCACAACACACATATTTGACATAGCACGATGAATTTTGGGACAATAGAATACAGGAAAATACGACTTTACAAATAAATACCCTAAACTTACAAAACCGTTTTCTTTAAAAAAGTGTATTAATCAATTCCTTGCAATTGAGCATCGATAACCCACTTTTGGTGACCCTGTTTAGGATGGTGCGGATTATTGCACAATCTCGGGCTTAGTAGAGTGAGATGCAGACCTCCGCAAGGAGCATTCGATCTCGATGGAATTTTTATGCATTTTTCTTTAGAAAATGATATTTCTACAAGAAAAAAAATAAATTATTTTCTTTAAATATATATATATATATATATATATTGTCAAAATAAATATTTTAATTATATAAATATTCCAAGTTTTCTAAATCAAAGGAATCACTATTACATGAAAATACCATCTAAATACAACACAATTCCAATATTTCAACAAAATACCATATATTATGAAATTAGGTTCTACTCACTAGAAATTTCACATCAATAAAATATACATATATGAAAACTCTAAAGACGATAATTAAATATTTGAGGCGTATTTTGAGATTATGCCAAAACTATTTTTACATAAAACCCCCTCAAGTTAAACTAAATTACAAAAAGGACCCTAGTAAACATAGGTTTAAGCGGGACCAGTCTCTTGAGCCTCAGGGAGCTGGAGATATGGGTGCTTTTCTATTTAAGGTAGACAATCTAACAAACGGTTTTATCAACACTGTAATTGTCTTGGAAAAAGACACAAATCCTGCCGTTCATGTGCAGCAGTTACCGATAACATCAAAACCTAATTCCGGACTTCAATTTCCTTTCTAATTGTCTGACTCAGACTGAGTCTCAATCTAATCAATCTGACTTGAATATGATTCAAGTATAAACTACAATTCAATATGAATCCATGTATTCAATCTATTCAATCTATACAACTTGACTAAACCGAACCATGGATATACTCCATTTACATGTCCATCCATTTTATCCGTTCCATTACTGATATCATGGTTTCGGCAAGTCATTCATGTACAATATACAATACAAGACAATACAATACAATCAATACAATAAAGACATCACTGTGTTTATAAGGGGTAGATTGGTACAGAAGTTGTTAAAAGTGGCACGAGACTGTAACCATAATACAACTAACCTGAATATCCATTGCTATTGTACCGTGGCTGAACGGTTCCTTGTGCTCTGTATACCTTAGTCTCCGGAATAGTGGGACTCGTCTCGTATACACTAGCATTTTCTGTATCAAGCTACAAACAACAGCGTTAACAATATAATACAACTTTAAAAGTTACATTCTCCCTATGTCTATTCTGTCTATACCTATTCTTTGGGACTTACCGAGCGATTGTTCGCTGACGATATTCCTTTCTTCTTTCTTTGGAATGTTGTCAGGTGGATCGGACCTTCTGGAGACAGAGCCCAGCAGCGAGGACATGGATCAGATAGCCTTCGACCCAGAGATCTAGTTTACTTGTACATATTTTCATTTCTGTTATGCCACTGTTTAAGCATTGCTTTCATCCCATGTATTTACTTTTCATTGTATTGTAAAACGAATGTTAATAAATAAAGTTGCTATTCATTTACATCTTGTCTCTTGTGTACATTCATTTTATATTGCTTAGATATGCTTAGCGTTTTTATTTCTGAGTAAATACGTAGCGGACCCGTTACGTCCTCTGCCCGTACACTGGGAAGCGGGGCGTGACAGGTTTTGTTGGCGGCCCATGCAGGTCAGCTCTGTATGGACATGCATGTCAGTTCTGCATGAAGTCCTAAGCAATATAACACAAGAACCAGCAACTGAAAACATTCTTTATAATTCATGTTCCTTGAATTTCCCAATTCCATATATTTTGAATCTGTCCTAACCCAATTTTTTCATTTAAGGTTATGGATTCCCCAAACAACACCAACACAAATGTCAACAACACTCCCCCACCTCTACCGGTTACACCTGCTGTCGCTGCTCCGATCAACGAGCAGACGGTCTTACTTGAGGCAATCTGCAGCCTCCTGGAAGAAAAGCAGCAGCAGACTGCTATCTTGATGAACCGTCCAGAGGCGAAAGCACCTAGGGTGAAGCAATTCAGGGCTTTGCACCCCAAGCAATTTTTGGGAAAAGAGAGCCCTCTAGAAGCTGAGGATTGGGCTTAGAGTATTGAAGATGATCTGGCAGCGGCACAAGTGCAAGAGATAGCTTGGGTTTGAGTTGCGAAGCTGCAACTCACTGACAATGCACAGGTCTGGTGGAAGGCGGAACAAAGCCGTCTCACCCAACCGATCGAATGGAGGACTTTTCGTGATATGTTTGATATGAAGTACTTCTGTGAGACTGCCAAATTCGACATGGAACAACAGTTCATCCACCTACAGCAGGGTTCAATGTGGAACAAATCAGAGGATGAGTACGATGCTGAGTTTACCATGCTCAGTCGGTAAGATATGTCTCAATATTTCGATTTTCCAAATATCATATACTGCACAGCTAACACAATACCTTAACAGATTCGCAGCACACCTGATACCGACGGATGAGATCAGAGCTCGTCGATTTCAGCAAGGGTTAGATCCGCAGATCCAAGCTGCGTTAGCTACAGGGGATTTCCCGACCCACGAATTGGTTTTGAAAGCTGCTCGTCGATATGATACAGTAGTGAAGATAGGGTGCAGACCTCAATCTGCCGGTGTTAAGCGACCTGCCAACCAGATGGAAGGAGAAGCCTCTTCAAGGCCACCATTTGTGCCAAGGAGACCAGGAGTACCAAATAACCAGCCTAGCCCAGTCTTTTGTACCTATTGCAGGAGAGATGGACATCTAGAGAAAGACTGCCGGCATGCAAATCGCCTTTGCTTAGTCTGCGGCTCAACTACTCATGATATCGGATCTTGTCCTCGGAGACATAACCCAAATGCCGCACCCAGGACAACAATCACTTATCAGCAGCGGCCAGCCATTCAGGCACCTGCTCTACGACTCGCTCTCTCTGTTCTACCTCCTCGTAGACCGACTGCACCTCTTCCTCGTCAGTTCCATCAAGCTCAACGGAACCCACCTCAAGGACTAAGGAACGGACAGAGGAATGCTCCTTCAGCAAGGAGGAAGGTGCCGAGGCGACAGGCTTTCACAATGACCGTGGAAGAAGCTGAAGCCACCGGCCAAGTCATTACTGGTAACACTTCCCCATCAAGCCTTATTTTCCATCGATACATACATATATACATTTTCCCTTATACCTAAAACATATCCCACATAACTTAGGTACAATCTTAGTAGCCTCACTTCCTGCACTCGCACTCTTCGATACTGGAGCATCTCATTGCTTTCTATCATAACGGTTCGTCTGAACTCATGCGATTCCAGTCAAACCCCTCGTATCTAGCTGGAATGTTAGTTCAGGGAATGGAGTTTTAAAGGCGGTAATGGGATACGACCTGTGTCTAGTGGTCGTTTGCAGCAGAGAATTCTATGCTGACTTCAAAGTGCTGGACATACCGAACTTCGATATCGTCTTGGGTATGGATTGGCTTGGAACATTCTATACTACTATTGACCGTCGTCAAAGGAGGGTAGTATTGATGATTCCAGAGCATCCAGTCTTTTATTTCAAAAGTGGAGACCGTACCCTGGAGCCAAGTACATACATGGCGAAATCAAAGAAGGCAGTGATTGTGGCAATTCAAGCGGAGGAAGGATCAAAGCCAGAAGTATTTCGAGAGTTCGACGATGTTTTTCCTGAAGATATATCAGGTTTGCTTCCCGATCGAGCTCTTGAATTCAGCATTGATTTAGTACCAGAAGCATAACCAGTGATTAAAGCACCGCATCGGTTAAGTCCGGAAGGTTTGAAGGAATTCCGAACTCAATTGGACAAATTATTAGCGAAAGGATGGATTCGTCCCAGCACTTCAAGTTGGGGATCACCAGTTCTACTTGTGAAGAAGAAGGAACGTTCATATAGAATATGCATTGATTTTAGAGCCTTGAACGAAGTAACGATAAAGAACAAGTATCCACTACCGTGCATCGACAATCTGTTCGATCAGCTAAGTGGATCTTGCGTTTTCTCCAAGTTAGATCTTCATTCGGGTTATCATCAGGTGAAGGTCAAGGAAACTGATATTCATAAAACATCATTCAGAACTCGCTATGGTCATTAAGAATATCTTGTAATGCCATTTGGAGTGACCAACGGACTAGCAATATTCATGAAACTAATGAATCAAGTTTTCCGAGAGTACCTAGACAGGTTTGTTTTCATTTTCATCGACAACATCCTGGTGTATTCTAAGAGTCGGAAGGAACACGCCGAACACCTACGAATTGTTATAACAACACTAAACTTTCTGTACAAATTTTTTCAAAATTACAGAAAGGGGTATTTTTTCCTTAGCACAAGTTATAAGTTTGTTTTGCTAATTAATAGCAAGAAGGAGCTTGTAGCTCATTGGTAAGACCTTGCACTGCTGAACCAAGCCACCAGAGTTAAAATCCCATACCTCACATTACTTTTAATATTGTTTTATTTTGAATTTTTAGAATACCAAGGGTTTACACGTGCATAACTCACAAAAACCCCACTACACATGAAAAGCTAACTGTACCAGGGGCTACATGAACAGACAAGGAGCACTCCGGCCACCTGACTCGGCCGGACTGGGCCGACTCGGGCCGCCGCCGCCGGCCGGACTCGGCCGAACCGCCGACTCATCAACATCAAAGTGGTTTCTTTTCACATCCCCTGTACACCTGCATACTTTATTTCTTCAGAAGAGTAACAGAGACACTTTAAAACACCAATTACTCCATTTTTAATACATTTTAATACATTTTATCACATTTTTTTCATTTCAACTTTTCACCTACCCTAACCCTAGACTTACCCTATAAATACAAACCCTACACACACCCTCCTCACTCCAATATTCTGAACAAAACTCTTAAGAAAATTCCTAGAAGCTTAGTGTACTTTTGGAGTAGCGAAGGGTGAAAGCTTCGGCAATTTTCCGACGACAACCCTAGGAGTTCCCGGCGAAGAAACGACGCACCGGAAGCTACGTCCATTTCCTATTCCTCATCCCTAACTTCTAAACCCATAAGTCCCCCTCCCTCTTCTCTAATCTTGTTCTAAAAATACGAAATTTCAAAACCCGACGGAATCGGAGTTAAACCGATTTCCGATTCGGTTCTTTCTAAAAATCCAACATTTTTTTAAATACATTCACACAAAACTCTTACATGTTGACTATTAAATATTAATAAACATGTTGATCAAGTTCCACGAAAATTTAATTCATTTTGTAACTTTTACCGTACTTTTTCACTAAAATACCATATAGTTTCATTTCGACATTTAAACATCACAAACTTGCTATACCTTTAAGTAGATCACGAGGTAATGACCTACCTCCTCACAACACTCATATGCAATATAGCATAATACATTTTGGGAACATAGAATACGGGAAAACGAAACATTTCAAATAAATACCAAGAATTAATAAAACCGTTTTCTAAAGGATTAAGTATTTTTTATAAATCTTTGCAAAGTGCCGCAACAACCCATTTTGGGGAACCCGACTAGGATGGTACAGATTATCGCGCATCCCTCGGCTTAGAAGTGCGAGATTCAGACCTCCGAGCATTCGGTCTCGAAGGATTTAAAAATACAAATATCTTAAGAATGTGAGATTTCTAGAAATATAATATATTAAAATTATTTTTATATAATATATATATGTATTATCAAAATATCTATTTTTGATGTAATATAAATATTCCAACTTTTCCAAATCAAAAGAATCCCTTTACATGAAAATACAATGAAATTCCATACAAGTTCAATATTACAATTAAATACCCTATATTATGAAAAATAGGTTTATTCACTAGAAATGTCATAATGATAAAATCTATAACTATGAAAACTCTAAAGACGATAATTAAATACTTAGGGTGTATTTTGAAAAGTATACAAAAATTATTTTTACATAAAACCCCCTCAAGTTCTATAAATAACCCTAAGGACCCTAGTAAACATAGGTTTAAGCGGGACCAATCTCTTGATCCTCAGGGAGCCGGAGAAGTGGGTGCTTGCCTATTTAAGGTAGACAACTTAACAACGGTATTATCAACACGGTAATCGTCTTTGAAAAAGACACAAATCCTGCCGCCCATATGCAACGGTTACCGATAACATCAAAACCTAATTCAGGACTTCAATTTTTCCTTTCTAATTGCTCTGACTCAGACCAAGTCTCATTAATAATCTGACTTGAATATGATTCAAGTATCCGAACTAAAATTCAACATGAATCCATATATTCAAACTATTCAATTTATACAATCTATACAACTTGACTGAACCAAACCATGGATATGCTTCCATTTACATGATTCTTCAGTTACATCCATTTACATGACTCTCCATTTACATCCATTTACTGATATCATGGTTTCGGCAAGTCATCTATATAATTCAATTTTCAATACAATACAATACAATACCATCAGTACAATCATTACTATCAATCCAATAAATACACGGGGTATTGGGGTAGTTCATTCGTGAATCCAACAGAATCTCAAGAGTCCCCCTAGATCATGAATCCATGTTTAATAACACAAGCAAGCTATCATGAGGGCCCGCATTTCCATGCTCCTAGATTACAGCCTGTTGAGTTTGGAATATTTCGACGACGGTCGAAGTCCCGTTACTAACATTTAATTCGGGCCCGTGGTTCCCTACCCGTGGATCACAGCATGTTGGGTTTGAGAACACTCTTGAGATTGGTTGACATTCAACCTTGAACTTACGATAACCACAACATTAACACTAAATACAACAGTATAACAATATAATACAACTTTAAAAGCTACACTCTCTTTTTCTCTGTCTATTCTTGTCATGACCCGAAATATTAGCTCGTGACCAGCACTTAAATCACCCAACGTCTAAAGGCGTAACGTAATTCAAGTAAGCTGAAACCCAGAAATATAAACCTTTTTAAGAAAATAAAGGAGGTGAAGTTTTGAAATAAAGGTATAGTGAAATCAAGTTTTTTTAATGCATAGAAAAGGGACATGAAAATGCAAGTGAAATTTGTTAGTTTGAAAACGTGTTTCGTCTTTTAAAAATTTGGGCAGCACCTTCTTTGTATTTTTCGATCCAAAACCACAAATACATGAAGATAATAAAGGCATCCTCAAGCGGGAGCTAGCTCTTCGCCAACCGGAGGATCACAACCACACAAAACAGTAAATATCAGTATACGACGTCCAACGGTGAAGATCACCACAAAAGATAAAGAAATAAGCAAGACATAACCCCAAAAGCGAATATAAAACCCATCGCTCAAATCTCGCAACTATAAGTCTCACTAAGTCTCATTACTTATACAATATACTAATTTTGATTGATGGAGTTAACTAGATACAATATGAAATATAGATACAAGAGTGGGTACGATACAAATGTGTAAGTGCACGGCAGCGCCCGGCCGTCAATCCGACGCCGGAATGCGGAAACGAAACTTTTACGAAACTTGTAAACCGGCACTACCGCGCACTATAAACCCGGATCGGGCCATTAACCTAATACTAGCTAACTAGAAGATGGGTAGAAAGGCTATACCGAGCGATCCGTATCCTTCGGTCTTCGGCCTCCACTCCGATCTCCTCGCGGAATCTCCGGTCTTCATCTCCTCGTCGGAATGGGAACCATACCACCGGGTTCTTTTACGGGCTCCCACCTCTGGACCGAGGCAACTCGGGCACGAAGTTGGCGAGCCGACGTGCCCAAGGATGCAGTAGGTGAAGTGTAGGATAGTTTGTCTCTCGCGGGTATGAAGTTGCCATTTGGATTGAGGAGGAGAAGAAGATGTGGAGATGAGCTATTGAACTTTGATACAAGCATATGAGAATGAGTGATTTTTCACCAAATGAAAAATTCCCTCCTCACAATTGTGTCCGGCCTCTCTAGAATGGGAGAGTCCAAGAATAAACATAAAGCGAGGTAAGTGTAGTAAAAGCAAGAGATGATCATAACAAAAAGCAAGCCTCACATCATAAAACCCTTCAATCTTCTCACCATTAATGCTAGCCATCATGAAGAAAAAAGAAAAGATGCTATATCTATCATAATCCCTCATTTACAAATAAACCCTCCATAATTGCTAATTTGCAAATATGCAAATTAGCCCCTCCATCAGAAAAATCCGGCCGTGAAGGAACAAACGAAAACTGGCCGAAATGGAATGCAAACGGGCAACTTCAAAAAACTGATCCCGTAATAAATTACAGGAAAACCCCGCGATTGTATATACATACCCGCATTTGTATTCCGACCGAATACAAATGCAATGAGACAAAATCTACACTGTACAATACTAGGATCCAGCTTAAACCAAAGCCCGCTAGTATTATCCGTCCGATCATGATCCGTGCAATACCGTACGTATAAGATCGAACCCTGCCATATCTCCATACGGCCTCTACAGCGTTTCGCCCGAAACTTGAGCAACTTTCTGTAGGGGACTCTAAAGACTCGTCAACACTTTGGCTGTGGATTTAACCACTAGCACGTCAGAGGTATTGGCCATACGTAACGGGCTACCAGGTATTGACCAAAAGGGACGTCGATGAGCGAACTCATCCTGACACCCTACTGAGCCTGTCAGTTACAATATCCGTACAGTCCGGTACGTTCGTCTATGAGCATCGCATGGCGGGCCTAGGGGGTTGGTAAAAGTCAGACCCCCAAAAGCGGTACAAGTCGTGTCGGAGTGTAGCCTAGAACACCCTGAGATACTACTGGAATACCTACCAGTAAATCTCCTGCCTTGGCCAAAGATTTCGTATAATGGCTTTCCTAGACACAGCGCGACCTCACCCCTAATACCGGGAGAGACGAACCCCTGAAGATCCGCGCACTGCCTCCATATGGCTCGGGACTGTACCCAACTAAAACCTGTTTGCACGACTCCTTTGAGCGTGGTAGGGTAGTAATCAAAGTACAGTGGGAACTCACACGAGACAAATGACGATCTCAGGTCGATGAACTAACCTGTACACATGTCACCAGGGAACTGCTATCTGACGTCAGGTATAAGACCAACTAGAATGTTCCCGGCGAGTCCTGTCCGGTGTACTCATAACCCAATGAGCACCTGTATACATCTTAGGTGAACCAACTGACACCAGTGGCTAGTGAGACCGGCCACCGCCCCTCGTCGGGGTCTCGACTGTATACACTAGTCTACTCTGGAGTATCGATGCCCTGTCTCGAAACTCCCACGACTAGGGACCTTTTAAGGATGTGCTTATAGACTCTAGCTCCCACGTATATGATCGCCCTCATACTGCTGGTACTCAAGCAAGAATCCTAGGGGCTCTATCAATGCGCAATAATGATCTGTAAGGTCACCTAAAACAGTACACGATGATAAAGGTAAACCAGATAGCATACTATCATCTTGAGTAAAACTGTCCTACCGGCATAGGTCCTCTTTCAATCATTGCAATCACGTGCCTGTGATCCAATAATTGACTCTGAGGGCACTATCTCTAACAATCTCCCACTTGCACTCAAGGCTAATTATTGCGATGCCGCATACTCACAGCCCGTGTGATACTGAACACCTAACTCCTCTACTAATCAGTCTCACAAAACCTGTTTGCGAAACTAATGCGTTCGAGGAATAGCCTCAGTGAGTGGATCCGCTCTAATGTTTCTTTCTATGTCTCTCTTTATCTCAAGTTCGCGGAGAAAGCGATCTCTCGAAATGAGCAATACCTGTCTTAGAGTATGGCTGGATATCTGATGGGACCTAGTTCATAAATGAACTCCAAATCCAAACTTCTCAGACTGTATCGTTAACTGAACTTAATCAGTATCCTACGCCATGTCTCCCTCAGTATCCACCTGGACCACCTGTCCAAAATACTGCCCCTCGTCAGAGGGAAAACTATAACTCTGACAATCACTTTGTCATCCAGGTCACCTTGGAAGCATGGAATGATAACCGTCTCCCGAATGAGGCTGCCATTATCATATCTCTAGAACATCCACTTATGTTCTAAAACAGCTTCCGAACGTTTCTCCAGAATTGGATCAATATTAACTTATCGCATCTATTGCAAAAACAACATCTGGTGTTGTACTTGACATCTCATGATTGACTCAATTGCCTAAGCAAGTGATCTGCCAATCATGCACATCCCTCTCCCTTTTAGTCTGTAAGACACCTTTAGAGAGGGTGACTCCATTACCTGCAGGTATACTACCGTGCCAGGAGTCGTCCATTCTAAATACTCATAGAATGCTGTCTAAGTACCCTGATTGGGAAAATTCCTAAATCTAGATCTAAAACCATAGATCCAGTAACCAGAATGTCTGATATAATATCCAAGTCCTATGTGGAGAAACCACTGTGTGACAACCAAGGTATAACCGATCGTAGTATAGGAATTTCTTTTCCTACTTTGTATATGTCATCCAAATACCAGGACATCACACCCTACTATCTTCTTAACAGATCCATCCCCTATTTTGATGAAGTCAAACCTATCACTGTCACATCAGAAATAGATGATCTATCTCCGCTATATCTGCTTTAGTCTATAAATAGACATAAGCCACTTGTCCATTATGCTTCCGCTGCTCCCACTGACTACGACAACCCTATGGCAGAGTCATATAGATGTACACTTCTAAAGCTAGTTCAGAACGACGCTATACTCATCCTCCTGCCGGGTTTCACAGCCTGGAACAACAGCAATGGAAAGTCTGGGTAAACAAGAACCTCCCTGTCACCGTCCTTTAGGCTACCGGAGTACCTCTCGGGTGCCTGATTACCCACCATATCTGCGGAGTGGCCAATGGAATGTCAAATCAGATTGAATTTTTAGGTTCTTATCAAATTTTCAGTAATCGTTTGCGGTTCTGGAATCACTTCCAGTTCTACCATACTCCTACTACTGTTTTCTGAAAAAATCCATTTTTATTAAAACTGTGGCGAGTCAAGAACAATATCACTATTGATCTTCCAGATAGTAGAAAATCAACCCTTGTCATAGCCCGGGTCAACCCACAAACAGCCATTACGGAAACGTGCCTTGAGTTATTCAGAGTCTGGTTTTAAGAATAAGCCGGACAACTCCCCGTACCTTAACATCGTTAAGATATGAACCGTTCTATATCCAATATAGAAACAGAGGCACTAATTTAATTGGAACCAGATTCAAATCATGCAGCTGTCTGTAGTGCATGTCAACTAAATGGAGAGAGGTCGATCAGTATTACTCAACTTAGGAATGCTTCCAATTATGAGTAACCTGAAAGAGAAACACGTTTCTCAAAACGATTACTATCAACTGAATACCATTCACAAGTATCTACATCTTCGATCACCTTGAAGAATCCTGATACTTACAATATCTGGTTCTCTACTTTACTCTTATACCTATAACTTTTCAAAACTTGGACCCTGTGTTTCTACGAAACACCTGTCTAAAAACTAGAGTAGTCATAAGTAAGCAGAATATAGTACGGGTACCAACCCCTCTGTCCTAATGGAAACTGGACAATATACAATACTCTGTATAAGTCCCCTGAGTCTAATAACTCATTCCCTGTGTGTCGTAGGTTGAAAACTGTACTTATGGTTAAGAAGAATTATACCGCTGTTTAATGCTCCTTACCTAACCATCCACTGATATAGGTAAATGTCATAGACATAATTTCAAAAAGGTATATCTCCCTCTATAAAAATAGACGTACAGATATATCAATTTGAAATTGGTGCATAACAACGGATATTCAAAACCAAATATATGCCTTCCGGCAAACAACCCAGGTGACTTCCTCAAATATCACCAATTACAACGAATTCCGATATAATAAGGATGATCACCTAATTCCCAATAACTTACTCCCACTCATCATCTGTAAAACCATACAGATGTGAGAATCAAACCTGGTAAATACATACCCTGGAGTATGGACTAATTAGGAAATCAGTTTTCTTTTAACAATACACAGTGAAACTGAAACATTGAAATGTTTTGTAGGGGTATCCGGGTATCCCTAGTAATGCCTCTTCCATTATCCAGATTCACAACTGTAACCGTATATTTCTTTGCCATCTCTCCAAATCTCTTCATATGTCTTTAGTCATTACCTTCTGTACACCCTCTTAGGCTAAATGGTTTTCTTCCTTCCCTACCTTTGGGCACCAGCCTATGGTTTGGAAGAAGACTATCCAATAAGCATAATGGGTGTACTATCCTAATCCTAGGAGCACTCGCAACCCGAGAGAAGGTAAAGATAAAAGACACCTGAATAAACCTTATATCTATTTCTCCTGAACCAGAATCCATCCCTGAACTGGAACAAGTTCCTTTCGGGTTCGTATATAACCATACGATGGAGTATCCAAATAACTGTGGATCTTCGTAGTGATACGGAGTGTCCTGGAGAAATACAAAGGTGAAGTGGGAGTGGTAATGAAATACTTGGTTTGGTCATGAATAGCAGTCGCAATTTACTTTGCCCTCTTTCTAATCCCTTTATTTATCTTAACTTAATACCTTCTGTACACCATCGTTGGGCTAATTGGTTTTCTTCATTCCCTACCGTTTGGCACCTGCCTATGGTTTGGAAGAAGACTATCCTATAAGCGTAATAGGTGTACTGTCCTAATCCAAAGAGCACTCGCAACCTGAGAGAAGGTAAAAGGAAACGACAACTGAATAGTCCTATTCGTTTTCTCCAGAACCGGAAACCATCCTCGAATAAATTCCTTCGAGTTCGTATATAACCATATGATGGTTTTATCCAATGGAAGTGGACGTTCGTAGTAATACGGGGTGTCCTGGAGAAAAAGGGTAAAAGTAGGAGTGGCAATGAGGTATGCAACTCTGACAATCCAAAAGCCAGTGTTTAAGAAGGTTCGGTTAATTTTGGTCACTGAGTCATAGTCAAGGGTCGGGCCATGGTCGCTGCCAAAAAGAGAGAGAAAAGAAACACTTAGCGTGCACTCTAACCTAGATCAGAATGGTTATCACTTTATCTAATCAGGAAACCTCCCACTGTAACATCAAATTCTCCTCCAAACCTGAAAGAAGAATTAGTCGGGATCACCCGAGGAGTAAACCAACTCATCAGTGGGAATCGGGATCCAACTATCATCGCATGATAACGTGACGGAATCCGCTCACATTATCACACTCCAGAAGGTATGCACATATCTGGCAAGTTTCAGATTCTTTAGAAACTTCCGATGTGATTTTTGCCCCATGCTCTTATGACCTTGACGTAGGCCAAAATATCATAAGTCACATGTCAAGTTCTACCCGTCATTGTCCAGATTAATTTGAACCCACACGTACATACCCTTGACGTAGGCCAAAATAGTAGTACGACTGTCCCAAACTAACGTATCTATCTATGCAACAGATAAGTATCCGGTAGGTACCAATCACTATGCCTTGGCGTAGGTCAAAATACATAGCTTGAACACTACCGAACATTTAACTGAAATGACGGAGGGCTACGAATGGTTTCTGGCGAAAAACCTTTAACGTAATGAACTTGATATCGTTGAAGGAACTGGATAGCTTTTAAAAATATAGTGGCGAAAACCTTTGCTAAAGAGGTCACTCCCGGTGAAGGGATCTCGGCTCTTTCCCCATAGAATGAGGTGCAGCATATTCCAACTGAATACCATGATGCAAAGCAAAAGTAAACGACTATAGTGAAGTTATTGCACTGACGCAAACTTCTATCCAAGGGGTCACTCCCGGTGAAGGGATCTCGGCCCTTACCTCGTCGACTGAGGTGCTGGATATTCATAACCGAATACCACTGTGCAAAACAAAAGAGAACGCCCTTGCAATAACAGCTTTTTTTTTTGAAAAATGTTCCAACAACATCAGAATAGGTTTGTTTAGCTTGCATTGATCCGAATCATGTAAGTCCACGTTGCTCACCCCGGTTCTTACGGGGAGGCGGAAACGGCGAAAAACGATTTTTGGCACAAAGGCAATATGGACTAAAAGACGGATCTTTGCTAAACTATGAACTAGCAAACTACAAGAGGTGTTATCTACTATGCCATAGAAATTATAACTCACGATACCGGTCCTTCGGGTCTTCTCTCCGCTGTCCCGCTCGTCCATCCAAGCTCCGAGGATCGATCCGGATCTTGGTCACCTCCGCGGCCTCCTTGAGTCGAAGACGATCCACCCGAGAGTTGTACACCGAGCTCCACCTCGAGCCGAGGCAACTAGGGCAATAAGATCGCTAGTCTTAATGTCCTAGGTTGTGTAGAAGAGGTTGATGGAAGTGTTTGTCTATGTGGATTCTTTTTCTCTCAACACATGAGATTAAAAGAAGAAATCAAGAGGAGGAAGAAGGAGGAGCACTAGCAACCATGGAGCTCATTTTCTTTCTTCTCATAAGCAAGAGAGAGAGAGTGAGAAAAGAGAAATGAAAAAATCAACTAAAGAAAAAGGGCACCATGGTTCAATAATACTAAAAAATCATCATTACTAATCCTATCATGATAAAATTGATGGCTACATTGAATTGACCATTTTCATAATCCAAAAAAGAAAAAGAAAACCAAAGAAGAGTGTAGACCTCTCATGAAGGTCAAGGTCAACTTTGGTCAACGGGTCAACAAAGTCAAGAGTGGTCAAATGGTTAATGCAATTAGCCATAACATAATTATCACTAAAAGGATTAGTAAATAATGACCCCGGCTCATAATGGTTTTGACCGAACGAATTGCCAAAACCCTAATGAGTCCGCCTCAAAATGGTTTTGACCGAATCAACTGTCAAAACCCTAATGAGCCTGCCACATAACGGTTTTGGCCGAATCAACTACCAAAACCTTAATGAGGCACCTCCTCCTTCATCGCTCCTCAAAACTGTGCATACACACCCGCATCCGCATTCCGTAGAATGCGAATGCACAGAAGACAAGACAAATCTATCCGTGCAATACTAGGATCCGGCTTAAACCAAAGCCCACTAGTATTGCCTGCCCGAACAGCATACACACACAAGTGCACGTAAGTGATCGTAGCCCTGCCGTAAAACCATACGGCCTCTACACGTTTCGCTCAGTGCAGGGAAACTCTCTGTGTGGGACTCTAAAGACTCGACACTACGCTGGCAGTGGGTTTAACCACAGACCGCAAGCGACACTAGCTGTACGTAACGGTCCCCAGGTAGATGTCGATAAGAAGGCCGATGAGATAAACCCATCCGAACTCCTACTGAGCCTGTATGTGACAATCTCCGTACAGTCCGGTCTGTTCGTCTGATACATCGCATGGCGGGCCTAGGGGGTGTTGAACGTCAGTCCCCTAATAGCGGTACAAGTCGTGTCGGAGTGTAGCCCCTAACACCCTGAGATAACACTGGAAACCTACCAGTATATCTCGCTTGCCCTGGCCAGGGACTACTCGTGTAATGGCTCTCCTAGACACAGCGCGATGTCAACCCCCAATACCGGGAGAGACGAATCCTGTCGAACCGTCACTGCCTCCAAGTTCTTCGGGACTGCACCCAACTACTACCTGTTTGCACGACTCCTTTGAGCCGTGGTAGGGTAGTAATCTAAGTACAGTGGGAACACACTCGAGGCGAAGTGACAGTGTCAAGTCAGCGGACTAAGCTGTACTCATGTCACCTGGGAACTGATAACTGACGATAGGTATAATACCAACCAACAGTTCCCGACGAGTCCTGTCCAGTGTACTCGTAACCCAACGAGCACCCGCATACTATCTCTAGTACGACGTATTGATGGCTGTGGGACAGACCACCTCCCCTGCTGGGATGAGAAGCGCATACGCTAGTCTACTCCGGAGTATCGATGCCCTGTCTCGATAGTCCTACGACTAGGGACCTGTATAAGGATGTGCTTATAGATTATCCAGCCCCCACAAGTGTGACTGCCATCACAACGCTGGTAATCAAGCAAAGATCCTAAGGGCTCCACTAATATGTATATAAGCGATATGCTAAAACAAACACATGCACATATTGAAGTAGAGACAAACCAAGTAGCATACTACCATTTTGAGCAAGATTGTCTATACAACTGTGAATATCCCAAGCTTCCATTAAGTAATATACAAGCTAGTATGATACAGTAATGGCCTCTAGGGCATATACACTAACAATCTCCTACTTGCACAAAGTCCATGTACTGGCGTATCGAAGACCTATCATCTCGATCAGCCGCTCGAACTGAGTCCGGGGTAGGGCCTTCGTGAGTGGATCTGCAGTGTTATCCTCCGAATTTACTTTCTTCACCTCGATCTCCCGGCGATCTACGATCTCCCTGATCAGGTGGTACCGCCTCAAAATGTGCCTGGACTTCTGAGGGGACCTGGGTTCCTTCACTAAAGCTATAGCGCCGTTGTTATCGCAATACAGCGGTATTGGATCAATAATGGTAGGAACCACCTGAAGCTCCGTGAGGAACTTCTTCATCCAGACAGCTTCCTTTGCGGCATTGCAAGCAGCTATGTACTTCGCTTCCATAGTTGAGTCAGCAACGGTCTCCTGCTTGGAACTCTTCCAGCAAACCGCCCCTCCACTGAGGGTAAAGACATAACCCGACATGGACTTGGAGTCATCCTTGTCACTCTGGAAGCTGGAGTCAGCAAAGGCCTCGATCTGAAGGTCTTTTCCGCCATACACCAAGAACATCTCCTTAGTCCTTCTCAAGTACTTGAGAATGTTCTTTACCGCTATCCAGTGTTTCTCTCCTGGGTCCGACTGATACCGGCTTACAACGCTCAATGCGTATGCTACATCTGGTCTGGTACATAACATCACATACATTATAGAGCCTACCGCAGAAGCGTAGGGTATAATAGACATGCGATCCCTTTCCAAATCAGTCTTGGGAGACATCTCTTTGGAGAGGGTGATCCCGTGACAAGCCGGTAAATTACCGCGCTTGAAATCTTCGATACTGAATCTTTTCAGTATGGTGTCGATGTACCTGGACTGTGAAAGTCCCAACATCCTTTTAGATCTATCACGATAGATCTGGATCCCCAGAATGTAGTTGGCATCGCCCAGGTCCTTCATGGAGAACCTCTGTGACAAGAATCCTTTGACTGACTGTAGCATAGGAATATCATTTCCTATTAGGAGAATGTCATCTACGTACAAGACGAGGAATACCACAGTTATCCCTACAATCTTACTGTAAATGCATGGTTCATCTGGGTTTTTGATAAAGTCGAATTCTTTGACAGTATCATCGAAGCAGATGTTCCAACTCCGCGATGCCTGCTTCAGTCCATAGATGGACTTGAGCAACTTGCACACTTTACCGCTGCTCCAACTCTGAATGAATCCCTCCGGCTGATCCATATAGACGCACTCTTCTAAATTTTCATTTAGGAAAGCCGTCTTTACGTCCATCTGCCAGATTTCATAATCGTGGAAGGAAGCAATGGCAAGAAGGATCCGAATGGATTTCAGCATAGCCACTGGAGAAAAAGTCTCGTCATAGTCTAAACCAGGTCTTTGACGAAAACCCTTTACAACAAGTCTAGCTTTATAGGTTTCAACCTGCCCATCTACACCAATCTTCTTTCTGAAGACCCATTTGCATCCTACGGGTTTTACCCCTTCTGGAGCAAAGTCCAAAGTCCAAACTTTGTTGGTGTACATGGACTCCATCTCGGTCCGCATTGCATCCAGCCATTTTACCGAGTCACCGCTCTGAATGGCTTGCTGGAAACTTGTAGGCTCACCATAATCCATAGTGCAATCCTCTCTATCCCCGTCTATGAGAAAACCGTAGTATCTCTCGGGCAGATGAGACTGCCTACTACTCCTGCGGAGCGGCGTAAGAATGTCCTGTTCTCTTGAACCTTCTGGTTCTTCCAAGCTTTCAATAATAGCTTGTGGTTCTGGAATTTCTTCCAGTTCTACTACGCTCCCACTTGTTTCTTTCTCTAAAAACCGATGTTCCAGAAAGTGGGCATGACGAGAAACAAAAACCTTTTGTTCCTCTGCGTAATATAAAAAATACCCCCTGGAGTTCTTTGGGTATCCCACAAAATTACACAGTACTGAGTGTGCCTCGAGCTTGTCCGCATGCTGCTTTTTAACAAAAGCTGGACATCCCCATATCTTCAGATATTGAAGATGGGGTTTCTTCCCACACCACATCTGATATGGTGTGGTAGGCACAGTCTTGGAGGGAACCTTGTTCAAAAGATATGCAGCTGATTCTAGTGCATAACCCCAGAAGGATTACGGTAACTCAACCTTACTCATCATGGATCGAACTATATCCAATAGGGTTCGATTCCGCCTTTCCGATACACCGTTGTGTTGTGGTGTGTATGGAGGAGTAAGCTGAGAGAGAATTCCATTCTCTTTTAAGTAGCCCAGAAACTCGGCACTCAAGTATTCACCACCTCGATCAGATCTCAGTTTCTTGATACTTTTGCCTGTTTGTTTTTCAACTTCATTCTTGTATTCCCGAAATTTCTCAAAAGCCTCGGATTTATGCTTCATCAGGAAGACATGTCCATACCTAGAGAAATCATCTGTGAAAGTGATGAAGTATGAATAACCACTTCGCGCATGTGTAGACATTGGACCACACACGTCACTGTGTATGAGTCCTAAGAGCTCTCTTGCTCTTCCTCCGTGTCCAGTGAACGGAGTCTTTGTCATCTTTCCCATGAGACAAGATCCACAAGTGGCATAAGACTGATACTCAAACGGGTCCAAGTATCCTTCTTTATGTAACTTTGTCAACCGTGTCTCATTAATGTGACCCAGTCTACAATGCCATAAGAATGCCTGATTTAATTCCGGAGACTTTCTTTTAAGTGTGTTCTGGACACTGAAAATCTGAGCTTGATTTAATACGTATATCCTGTTTTTAATTGTACCTGACCCAATCAGAACTTGATTTAGGTGGATGTTGACCACATCGCTTACAAAAGTAAAATCATATCCTTCTTTAGAAAGTAAGGATACAGATATGATATTACAAGTCGCAGACGCAGAATCAATATCTGCCCAGTTGTCAGTCCAAAATGATACTCCCCTACGGATTCAGCGTACATGCTCATTCCGTTAGCAACCCTGAGAGTCATATCACCTATCTTGATAACCCTACGGTTTCTCAAAGCCTGTAACGAATTACAGATGTGAGATCCTGATCCGGTATCCAATACCCAGGAGGTAGGGTTAACTGACATACAGTTCTATATTACAAACACACCCGAAGCCGAACCCACAACATGCTTCGAATTCTGGCTACTGGCTTTGCTAGCCCTGCAATCCTTCTGCCAATGTTCATTCTCGTAACAATAGGAACGTCTTTTTACTATATCCAATCCCGAAACTTCTGCCCTTTCCTCTCCTTCTACTTCCCTGGTTTCTTTCAGGGTAGAAGGTAGAGACTGTAGAATCAAGTCATCATCTGACCCGTTCTTCAACGTGGTCTTTAGATCCGTGAGCTCAAAATAGCTGGTCTCTGTAAGGACGTTGCCCCCTACAGATGATCCGATAGCCAACCTCGTTGGAAGCAATTCGTTCGAGGTCTCATATCTTGCGATACGAGATTACTCTCCATATAAAACTTTGTTATGGAGGAAGATAGAAACTAAGTTTATCTTCTCGTGCTGCCTCTGGTATGCACCATCAACTGAGACTAACACGTGGCACTTGGCTTTAACACAGTCTTTTTTCGATGTCTTGTGGATATAAATATCCGTGACAGGGGAAACTGGACCTGAGAGGTTGGATCAGTCAAGAGCTGTCCCAGCTTGTCATGGGCAATGGACATCTGGACAGACCTTTGCCAATCATAACAGTCAGATTCAGTCATTTTATTATCTAGATGTAACCTAAGTGTGGTCACTGGGTCGCTGCAATTAAGAGAGAGAGAAGAAAACACTCAGCATGATGCTCTTGCAAGTTTAGATTGGTTTTTAATTTATCTAAACAGGATGGCTCCCACTGTCTCTCGAATCCCTCCTCAAACCATAAAGGAAGAATTAGTCGGGATCAATCTCACCGTACAATACTTGCTTAACCGTTCAGCCAGGCCAGTGTTGGTACTTCGAGGGAGGTTTTCCAACGCTTTTGCGAAGTTCCTTAATTAAGTAACCTCTTTTCCCTGGGGGCGTAGCCCCGCTAACACCTTTCTAGACACCTACTAGGTTTATAGCATTGATCGTTAAGTGAGAAATTTCCCGAGGAGTAGCATATACTCATAGTAGGATCGGGATCCAATATCATTGCGTGACAAAACTGAAGGAATCCTACCAGAATCATCACACTCCAAATGGTATGCAGCGCTAGCAAGTTTCAGTTCTTTTGAAACTCCCGATGTGGATTTTTGCCCCATGCTCTTATGACCTTGACGAAGGCCAACATATCATTAGTCACATGTCAAGTTCTACCCGTCATTATCCAGGTTAATTTGAACCCACCCGTACATACCCTTGACGAAGGCCAAAATAGTAGTACGACTATCCCAAACCAACGCATCTATCTATGCTACAGATAAATATTCAGCAGCTTCCAATCACTATGCCTTGGCGAAGGTCAAAATACATAGCTTGAATACTACTAAATATTTAACTGAAATGACGGAGGGCTACGAGTGGTTTTGGCGAAACTGTGAACGTAGTGAACTTGATATAATCGAAGGAACGAGATAGCTTTTAAAAGGAGTGGTTCAAGCTCCGCGTTTAAAAGCTGGTTTTTGAAAAGAACCGAGTGGTTTTGAAAGTGTTCCAACAACTTTTACTTGGTTTATTTTCTTGCATTAATTTTAATGCGTCCCATCATTTAATCCTACCATTGCAGAAAACAACGAAAATATGACGTGCGCTTATGCCATCCGCATTCGCCACGAGGTCCCGTCATCACCCGTTAGGTTACTTAACTAACGACAGAGCAGGGGCTGGACTAGCGCGAATGCAAAACATAAGCAACGCCTAAATAGATATCATATATGGATATATAGCAATGATAGCCAATCCAGATCACAGATGAACACTTTGGATATACTAGGAATCCGCGATTCGTTCGAGCCTGCAACGAAAAGCGGATTACACGGTTGCGATGAATAGCCAATACCCCATCCTAGACCCCTACGGGTGCGACAAACTACCCGCCAAGTACCCGAAGCGAAGCAACCTCCCTCAACGACGTGAGTAGGCCACTCGGCACTTCGAGATACCCGGTAGTTTGTGCACCCCACCTTGGGTCTATCCTAGGAGCAAAAACGGTAAAAAGAAATTATACAATGGCGGCTACAAGCTCATCCCGGATGTGCGGTCAAACAAATAATATTACATCAATTTACAAATTTTACATGAATGAAAGAAAAAGAAACTCTCATCTCACATCCACCCGGCTATTCATCCGCGACAATCCAACGAGTTCATATACACAAACCATCAACATTACAGATCACAGATATCTATAACCCCCACTAATCGACGTATAGCGATTAGCAGACGTTCAATACATATATCACATCACAGAAAATATCCATTAGCCAAAGTCTACGGAATATCGATCAAAATACGGATTTGTAACCACCCCAAAAAATCAATTTGTTCTCTGGAAAATCAGGGCAGAAACAATATGTACTAAAAATCCCAAAACCACCAACTAAAAACACTGCACCAAACCCGGTCCACGACCGAGTCAACTCGGCCACGGATCCGCGGCAAGAAGCATGTTCTTGCAGCGGAACCGCGGCGCTTTGACCGGTTCAGTGGACCGTTTTTGGTGTGTGTCTTTAGAAAACCCAGAGCCGATTTTTCATGTATGTCAAATTATTTTTTGAGCAGTATGAAAAATCGGCAGAATGTTAAATTTTCCGGACTTGTTTTGCGAATTTTTTCCGATCGATATTCTAAATACTTTGCTAACTTGCTAGTTTATGTTTAGCTAGGCTCTGATACCACTGTAAGTCCACGTTGCTCACCCCGGTTCTTACGGGGAGGCGGAAACGGCGAAAAACGATTTTTGGCACAAAGGCAATATGGACTAAAAGACGGATCTTTGCTAAACTATGAACTAGCAAATTACAAGAGGTGTTATCTACTATGGCATAGAAATTATACCTCACGATACCGGTCCTTCGGGTCTTCTCTCCGCTGTCCCGCTCATCCATCCAAGCTCCGAAGATCGATCCGGATCTTGGTCACCTCCGCGGCCTCCTTGAGTCGAAGACGATCCATCCGAGAGTTGTACACCGAGCTCCACCTCGAGCCGAGGCAACTAAAGCAATAAGATCGCTAGTCTTGATGTCCTAGGTTGTGTAGAAGAGGTTGATGGAAGTGTTTGTCTATGTGGATTCTTTTTCTCTCAACACATGAGATCAAAAGAAGAAATCAAGAGGAGAAAGAAGGAGGAGCACTAGCAACCATGGAGCTCATTTTCTTTCTTCTCATAAGTAAGAGAGAGAGTGAGAAAAGAGAAATGAAAAAATCAACTAAAGAAAAAGGGCACCATGGTTCAATAATACTAAAAAATCATCATTACTAATCCTATCATGATAAAGTTGATGGCTGCATTGAATTGACCATTTTCATAATCCAAAAAAGAAAAAGAAACCCAAAGAAGAGTGTAGACCTCTCATGAAGGTTAAGGTCAACTTTGGTCAATGGGTCAACAAAGTCAAGAGTGGTCAAATGGTCAATGCAATTAGCCATAACATAATTATCACTAAAAGGATTAGTAAATAATGACCCCGGCTCATAATGGTTTTGACCGAATGAATTGCCAAAATCCCAATGAGTCCGCCTCAAAATGGTTTTGACCGAATCAACTGTCAAAACCCTAATGAGCCTGCCACATAACGGTTTTGGCCGAATCAACTACCAAAACCCTAATGCGGCACCTCCTCCTTCATCGCTCCTCAAAACTGTGCATAGACACCCGCATCCGCATTCCGTAGAATACGAATGCACATAAGACAAGACAAATCTATCCGTGCAATACTAGGATCCGGCATAAACCAAAGCCCACTAGTATTGCCTGCCCGAACAGCATACGCACACAAGTGCACGTAAGTGATCGTAGCCCTGCCGTAAAACCATACGGCCTCTACACGTTTCGCTCAGTGCAGGGAAACTCTCTGTGTGGGACTCTAAAAACTCAACACTACGCTGGCAGTGGGTTTAACCATAGACCGCAAGCGGCACTAGCTGTACGTAACGGTTCCCAGGTAGATGTCGATAAGAAGGCTGATGAGATAAACCCATCCGAACTCCTACTGAGCCTGTATGTGACAATCTCCGTACAGTCCGGTCTGTTCGTCTGATACATCGCATGGCGGGCCTAGGGGGTGATGAACGTCAGTCCCCTAATAGCGGTACAAGTCGTGTCGGAGTGTAGCCCATAACAACCTGAGATAACACTGGAAATTTACCAGTATAGCTCGCTTGCCCTGGCCAGGGACTACTCGTGTAATGGCTCTCCTAGACACAGCGCGATGTCAACCCCCAATACCGGGAGAGACGAATCCTGTCCAACCGTCACTGCCTCCAAGTGCTTCGGGACTGCACCCAACTACTACCTGTTTGCACGACTCCTTTGAGCCGTGGTAGGGTAGTAATCTAAGTACAGTGGGAACACACTCAAGGCGAAGTGACAGTGTCAAGTCAGCGGACTAAGCTGTACTCATGTCACCTGGGAACTGATGACTGACGATAGGTATAATACCAACCAACAGTTCCCGACGAGTCCTGTCCAGTATACTCGTAACCCAACGAGCACCCGCATACTATCTCCAGTACGACGTACTGATGGCTGTGGGACAGACCACCTCCCCTGCTGGGATGAGAAGCGCATACGCTAGTCTACTTCGGAGTATCGATGCCCTGTCTCGATAGTCCTACGACTAGGGACCTGTATAAGGATATGCTTATAGATTACCCAGCCCCCACAAGTGTGACTGCCATCACAACGCTGGTAATCAAGCAAAGATCCTAAGGGCTCCACTAATATGTATATAAGCGATATGCTAAAAGAAACACATGCACATATTGAAGTAGAGACAAACCAAGTAGCATACTACCATTTTGAGCAAGATTGTCTATACAACTGTGAATATCCCAAGCTTCCATTAAGTAATATACAAGCTAGTATGATACAGTAATGGCCTCTAGGGCATATACACTAACAAATCAACGCAGTCCCATCAATTGATCACACCAATAAAGAATGAAAATAATGATGTACGTTTATGCCATCCGCATTCGCCACTGGGTCCCGCCATTACTCGTTAGGTTACTTAACTAACGACAGAGCGAGGACTGGACTAGCGCGGATGCAAAACATATACAACATCCACTAGTATATATATCAATATATAATATTCGCTCAAGGCGTGATAAAATGCAACATCACAGAAATGTAATAAGCATCACAGAACAATACAGATATCTGGGATCCCCGGGTTTCATAGAGCCGCTACTAAAACCCGACGTTCCCCTGGTCGTGTGGATAGCCTGTGCAATGAAATCCTAGACCCCTACGGGCGCGGCAAGTTACCCGCCAAAACCTAAAGCGAGGCAGCCCCCTTCAGCAACGTGAATGGACCACCCAGCACTTCACGGAATCCGATAACTTGGGCACCCCTCCTAGGTCAACCTATACCCCCTACGAGTGCGGCGAATAGCCCGCTAATTCTAGAGTAAAGCCCCCTCCGTCTCAACGCCATGAGATGCGGGCCCATTGCCCTCTAGAACCCTGCTATCCGTGCACCCCTCCTTGGGGTAATCCTAGTACAGAAAATAAAATATACAACGGGTACATCGACCTCAGCCGGGTCATGCCCCAAAAGAATAATATACAAACAGGAAATAACGGCAGTCCACATGTCGGACGCTCGCTCTGCAATATCAAATATACATAATGAATCAAACTGTACTAACATTGCATCCTAGCTATCCCCACAACAAATCCGCAATATCACAGCACAACACAGAACATCAACGTGAATGTCACATTTGCAAATCCGTCTAAAAGGGCTATAGCAGTTAGTCAGGATTTACCGATCAAATGACATTCACGGTCGCAGATATAATGTAAATACTGTGAACTAACATGTTTAAAATTTTCGATCGACTAAATTTCCCGAAGCGGGCCCCAAGCACAACTGTAGCACTCAAAAACATCTGGGCCCAAAAAGAATATACCAGAAACCTTATTTCCATGTCAGAGAGACACTGTAAAAATTTGATGCAGTGAAGCCAAATTTCGGCGGCGGATCCACGGCCAAAAGGTGGTTTTGGCCGCTTATCAGCCGCACTACAGTAACTTCAGCCTACCAAATTTTCACAGAATGCATAAAAAACCCTGCACGTATTTTTACAATGTACCAAATAATTTTTTTGAGCACTGGAAAAATTTGACAGAAACTTGACATGGAAACGCGGTTTTTTTGTAAATACGTTCGATCGAACTTGTAAACACGGTAGAGTAAGCTAGACTAGGTTAATGGCGTGGCTCTGATACCAGTGTAAGTGCACGGCAGCGCCCCGGCCGTCAATCCGATGCCGGAATGCGGAAACGAAACTTTTACGAAACTTGTAAACCGGTACTACCGCGCACTATAAACCTGGATCGGGCCATTAATCTAATGCTAGCTAACTAGAAGATGGGTAGAAAGGCTATACCGAGCGATCCGTGTCCTTCGGTCTTCGGCCTCCACTCCGATCTCCTCGCGGAATCTCCATTCTTCATCTCCTCGTCGGAACGGGCACCACACCGCCGGGTTCTTTTACGGGCTACCATCTCTGGACCGAGGCAACTCGGGCACGAAGTTGGCGAGCCGACGTTCCCAAGGATGCTGTAGGTGAAGTGTAGGATAGTTTGTCTCTCGCGGGTATGAAGTTGCCATTTGGATTGAGGAGGAGAAGAAGATGTGGAGATGAGCTATTGAACTTTGATACAAGCATATGAGAATGAATGATTTTTCACCAAATGAAAAATTCCCTCCTCACAATTGTGGTCGGCCTCTCTAGAATGGGATAGTCCAAGAATAAACATGAAGCGAGGTAAGTGTAGTAAAAGCAAGAGATGATCATAACAAAAAGCAACCCTCACATCATAAAACCCTTCAATCTTCTCACCATTAATGCTAGCCATCATGAAGAAAAAAGAAAAGATGTTATATCTATCATAATCCCTCATTTACAAATAAACCCTCAATAATTGCTAATTTGCAAATATGCAATTTAGCCCCTCCATCAGAAAAATCCGGCCGTGAAGGAACAAAGGAAAACTGGCCGAAACGGAATGCAAACTGGCAACTTCAAAAAACTGATCCCGTAATAAATTACAGGAAAACCCCGCGACTGTATATACATACCTGCATTTGTATTCCGACCGAATACAAATGCAATGAGACAAAATCTACACTGTACAATACTAGGATCCGGCTTAAACCAAAGCCTGCTAGTATTATCCGTCCGATCATGATCCGTGCAATACCGCACGTATAAGATCGAACCCTGCCATATCTCCATACGGCCTCTGCAGCGTTTAGCCCGAAACTTGAGCAACTGTCTGTGAGGGACTCTAAAGACTCGTCAACACTTTGGCTGTGGATTTAACCACTAGCACGTCAGAGGTATTGGCCATACGTAACGGGATACCAGGTATTGACCAAAAGGGACGTCGATGAGCAAACTCATCCTGACACCCTACTGAGCCTGTCAGTGACAATATCCGTACAGTCCGGTTCGTTCATCTATGAGCATCGCATGGCGGGCCTAGGGGGTTGGTATAAGTCAGACCCCCAAAAGCGGTACAAGTCGTGTCGGAGTGTAGCCCAGAACACCCTGAGATACTACTGGAATACCTACCAGTAAATCTCCTGCCTTGGCCAAGGATTTCGTGTAATGGCTCTCCTAGACACAGCGCGACCTCACCCCCAATACCGGGAGAGACGAATCCCTGAAGATCCGCTCACTGCCTCCATGTGGCTCGGGACTGTACCCAACTAAAACCTGTTTGCAAGACTCCTTTGAGCGTGGTAGGGTAGTAATCAAAGTACAGTGGGAACTCATACGAGACAAATGACGATCTCAGGTCGATGAACTAACCTGTACACATGTTACCAGGGAATTGCTATCTGACGTCAGGTATAAGACCAACTAGCATGTTCCCGGCGAGTCCTGTCCAGTGTACTCATAACCCAATGAGCACCTGTATACATCTTAGGTGAACCAACTGACACCACTGGCTTATGAGACTGGCCACCGCCCCTCGTCGGGGTCTCGACTGTATACACTAGTCTACTCTGGAGTATCGATGCCCTGTCTCGAAACTCCCACGACTAGGGACCTTTTAAGGATGTGCTTATAGACCCCAGCTCCCACGTATATGATCGCCCTCATACTGCTGGCAGTCAAGCAAAAATCCTAGGGGCTCTATCAACGCGCAATAGTGACCTTTAAGGTCACCTAAAACAGTACACGATGATAAAGGTAAACCAGATAGCATACTATCATCTTGAGTAAGACTGTCCTACCGGTATAGGTCCTCTTTCAATCATTGCAATCACGTGCCTGTGATCCAATAATTGACTCTGAGGGCACTATCTCTAACAAAATGTCCCACCTACCAATGCAAAACACCCGAATGCGACTGTGTGCCAGCGACGCCGCTACTGATCCAAGCGGTCAACCTACAAGAACTATGGCACAACGGGGGTGAGTTGCCAACTCGTGAGTAGAAAAATATCAACAGATAGAAATCGAATAAACAATGACTCCTAGGTCAACTACATCATAAAGGTAATACTATGATATCTATGGTGACCGGGTCATAATATGTGCCAACAATGAAATCAATACCTATATGTATGCGGATATAATCCAGCAATAAAATCAAGGTATGTATGCATATGGATCTCGTCCAACCATATAATCGATGTTTTTATGCATGTAAATATCATAAAAGAGTGTGCATGAAAGTATGAGGATATAAATCAAAGGTTTCCCTCATGACACATCAAAATCATGGAACCTGCGTGTCCAACATCGACACCCGAAAACATCATGAAACCCGTGTCCAGTATCGACACGTAAATCCTCATATCTCGGGCTCCGTCAGTCCGGATCGGCCCACGGGCTCCGTCAGTCCGGATCGGCCCATATCATCTCTCGACTCCGGTCGGTATCCTTTGGATATCCTCCAGGTCCAACCAATCACCGGTAGATAGTAGTCCCTCTGCCAGGCTCACCGTCTGTATACGCAGCATCCCTTTCTTGCTCCGGGGTACTATACCGGGTCCACCATGTATCCACAATCGGCCTCATCCGCCTCCTCGAATCGGGTTTCACATGTCGCTCTCAGAACCGAGAAAACACATGGTGGACGCACTGAAATATCATATCAACAGAAATCGGGTTTTTAAAACAGTATATACTTTCTTTTGAAATCGCCACGGTTCTCAAATCCAGAAATCTCATGAAAACAGCATATCTCAATGCGTAAAATCATAAAGCATGATGTATGCGACATATGATAGAAATTTAAGTATCTCCGTATATCATGAAACATGGAACAGTAATATGACATATTAAGGGAAAACCGCTCTTTTAAAATGATTCCAGTTTTTAAATATATCCCGCGGTTCCCAATTTCTCTAAAGTAAAAAGCAACATCGTCTATGTATGTGCAATAAGTATGTATGTAGGCATGAATGCACAAAGATATATATACACAAGTATGTTATGCGAAGAGTCATATCATGATACAGCAATCCTACTGTGTAGTGACATGGCAATTATCGATGATGAAGTGTATGAGCCGGCAAATCTGTGTAAGTGTAACATACGCATCATCGATAATGGTGCAGGTGTACTAGCACAAGTATAAGTAATGCGATGCGAATAACATGAATGCAGTATAAGGTAAATCATATGCAAATACTGACGGGTATACGTATCTAACATGACCGTGTCGGTGAATCTATCAATCGACATCTAGCCTCACAACAACACGTACGGTATAATCCATCGAACATCATCCTCTAGTCAAGGGTATGGATCATCAAATCTCAAGTCAAACTCATCACGTACGGAAAATCATCGTACGTCGGTATTAAACTAATAGGGATCCTATCAACCTATAAGACAATGAGGGTACGGCCTAATATCACGTATGACCTATCATCCATGATTCACAACATTCTCTCTATACACACACACACACACATACACACACACCTATGTCCCAGGTCACATCCATAACGATATCATATCAGGGGACCGACAAGGTATCAATCATCTCAATCGACTCGCATCCGTATACCAACATATCATCATATCATCATACTCGTCTTATATTCTTGTTATCGCATTTACATCTCATATCAAGTCGAGTTTACATAAACATTCTATCTCTACTATAAGTATAAGTATCTAATCTAACATACACACCCGAACCATACAAGCGGATTTTTAAAAGAAGCGAATCGTAGTTTTGAAAATAGGGGTTACGGTGTTTTTAAGGAAAAGATATCATTTGAAAATCCGTAACGTCTCTCAAGGTAACTGTTTAAAAGATGCATACAATTCTTCAGTTTTAGAAATATGCATGGTTCAGATGACACATCTACGTCGACTATCTAGTCCTATAGTACCCTAACGGCAATATCGTCAAATATCATCCTCAATTCCCGTCATTTCATATTAGCCGTATCATATCTCTTCTAACTGTCATTTAGCTTCTAATATAGTTTCACTAACTATCTTTTGACTCTAACCCTAGTTTCCTAATCTAGATTCCCTTAGCCATATTCTATAAATCAGTTTCCATCAAAACTTTGCGGGGGTGCTATACGCCATCCACCCGACTTCCCCCGTGGATATAGATCCACTCACCTTGGTCTTCGCTTGCCGAAATCGATGACGCCACGCTCCGTCACCTCAGAATCTACGCGAAGGTACCTACAATAACAACACATATCGTAACGATATTAAAATCAAGTTCTGAAATCCAAACGGCGCGCGCATTGCTCATAGGTTAGAACCTATAGCTTACGCGTACAAGACCAACAATTTACTCCAAGTCGTCGATGTAAAAACATCCAACAACAAATTACAAATCCAAATATCAAAATTCATCATTCAAAATACGGAAAACATATCCTAAATCACACACAAGTGTTCCCAGATTTTGACTCAGGTCAAATGGGGTTGCACAAACAAGTCTAGGGTGTAGTAGAAGATTTATATAACATACTGGACCAACCTAGACCCTAACTCCCACTACAAAACCGGCCACTACCCATAAAATTCCGGCTAGGCCGGTTTTACTGGCTCCTCTGGGCTTCGTCTTTGTAGGGTGGTCTCCTGGTGGTGTATCTAGGTCCCTGGTATTGTTTGCTACTCTCAAAATTTCCCTGGGTTGCTCCAGATACCCTGTAGGAACACTAAAAGTCACAAAACTGATACGGAACAATTCCTGAGTTCGTGCATTGGGTTCACCTCTAAGGCTCAGGTCAGGAATCGTGTCACCATGGTCATGTAAACACTCCTAACTGTTCCCAGATTTCACCTATTTTCACAACAGAAAAATCTAGTAGGACCAAACACCTCTAAACAGTTTCAGGCAACTACCCTAAAAAATCCAAGCCCTAACTCCCCTACACACCCGAGGTTGCCGGAAATCCCCCCATTGTCGCCGGTTAAACCCGATCAGGTGGGGTCGGGTCACAAGTGTACACTCAGGGTAAAAATTACAACATTACTACACTGTTTGTTTTTACAGTGAACACTCGGGATCACAACAGGTTAGCGACATCACAAAACGATATTCAAAACACGATATCTCACAAAACTAATCTAAAAGGAAGAAGTTATACCTCAATAAGGCCACTCAAGAAAACCCTAGCTTCTCATTGTCATCAAAATCCAACTTTGCTTGGTTCCATATGTAGAGGAAGAGATGGGGATTAATTTTTGTGAAAGGGATTTAAGGTTTTGGGGATTATTTGGAGATGGATCTAGGGTTTTAAGTGGAGGGAAGCGGGGTTGAGGAAGATGAAGGAGAGAAAAAGAAAATGATGGGGAATGTGTGGGCAGCAGCCCCTCCTCTCTCTCACTTATTCACACACACATTCTCTCTCTCTCCAATCATACCCTTTTCCACTAAATTACCCTTTTGTCATTTCTTTATCTTTTCTCTTTCAAATTTCAAAACCAAATCACATAATACCCAAAAAACAACACAAATACAACAATATGTAACCAAATGGAACATGACATGGTGCACTAGCCATGGAAAACTGTAGAAACACGGATTTTGCTTAATCGCGATTAGCGGTGCACTAATCGGGTCTTCATCGAAACTGTATATAATAAATTTTAAAAATACCAAACCCTTTAAATATATTATTAAATGAATAAATCGTTTTAATTTCCATTTATTTCACAATTATTGGTATATATTTATACCCTTTTTTCGAAAACCCCGATTTCGTAAATCGGGCAGTTTTCGGAAAATATATTATTTTAATATTAAATTCCAAAAATAATATTTTATATTTTCTGAAATGTTATAATTCTACTTCTCCCTTATCTTTGGGACTTACCGAGCGATTGTTCGCTGACGACATTCCTTCTCCTTCTTTGGAATGTTGTCAGGTGATCTGGACACTCAGGAGATCGAGCCTACCAGCGAAGATTTGGATCAGCTTACTTATGACCCAGAGCTCTAGCTTCATTGTACATATTTCATTTCAGTACTTTCCATTTCTGTTATGCTATTGTTTAGGCATTGCTTTCATTCGGTTGTATTTACTTTTCCATGCATTTTACAAAAGAATGTTAATAAATAAAGTTGTTGTTCTTTACATTTGTCTCTTGTGTACATTTCATTTATATTGCTTAGATATGCTTAGCGTATTTACTTCAGAGTAAATACGTAGCGGCCTCGTCGCGTCCCCTTCACCGTAAACCGGGAAGCGGGGAGTGACAATTTTTCTGGAAACTCTACGACAATATCAATTCTATGCTAAGTACAGAAAATGCGAGTTTTGGCTAGATAAAATCGGTTTCTTCGGACATATTGTATCAGGCGAAGGAATCTCTGTAGATCCAGCGAAGGTATCAGCAGTAAACGAATGGCCGACACCAAAGTCAGTGAAGGACATTCAAAGTTTCTTGGGTCTAGCAGGATATTATAGAAGGTTCCTTGAAGGATTTTCAAAGATTGCAACACCCATGACCAAGCTCACACGTAAAGATGAAGAATTCATATGGTCAGAAGCATGCGAACAAGCTTTCGTAGAACTCAAGTCAAGATTGACATCGGCTCCTATTCTCGTTATACCAGACCAATTTGGAGGTTTTGAAGTACATTGCGATGCATCCGGTAAGAGATTAGGATGTGTTCTACATCAGCACGGTAAGATTGTGGCTTATGCTTCAAGACAACTGAAAATTCATGAGCGCAATTATCTGACGCATGATTTGGAGTTGGCAGCCGTAATCTTTGCCCTTAAGATTTGGCGCCATTGTCTTCTTGGTGAACGAGTGGAAATATACACAGATCATAAGAGTCTGAGATATGTGTTTACTCATAAGGAACTTAATATGTGGCAGAGAAGATGGTTAGAACTCATGGCGGACTTCGACATCAACCTGCAATATCACCCAGGGAAGGTGAATGTAGTACCTGATGCCTTTAGTCGCCAACCATTAGCAATAAATCTCACCGCACAGTGGAAGCTTTAATAAGACTTGCATCAAATGGAGATTGAAGTGGTCATGCCAGGTAACGCTTCAAGTTTGATGAACTTACAAGTTCAATCTACCATTGTCAATCAGATCAAAGCAGCTCAATTAAGTGATGCTAAGTTGCAAAAGATCAGAGAACAAGTAAAGAATGGACTTCGAACAGACTTCATCATCCATAAAGACGGATCTTTGAGATACGGCAGCAGATTGTGTGTACCAAAAGGTTCTGTGCAGGAAGAGTTGATGAAAGAAGCTTACAGCTCTCCCTACTCAGTACACCCTAGAGGTACAAAGATGTACAAGGATCTACGTCAAAATTACTGGTTAAATGGAATGAAGCATGAAGTATCCAGAAGCGTCGCTAAATGCTTGGTGTGTCAGCAAGTAAAAGCTGAACATCACATGACTGCTGGATTACTTCAACCGTTACCTATCCCAGAATGGAAGCGGCAACACATCACAATGGATTTCATGACTGCACTTCCTCGCAGCACGAAGGGTAACGATGCGATATGGGTTATTGTGGATCAACTCACAAAGTCGGCTCACTTCATCCCATTTCAAGTTGGCCAATCTAATGAGACATTAGCAAAGAAGTACATGGAGGTAAGAATCTAAATAAGATTTAAACTCTTTAATATGTACTATCTCTGATACCCATAAACTCATACAGGAAATCGTGAGACTTCATGGAGTACCGGTCTGCATTGTCTCCGATCGCAATTTTGGTAAAGTCCGCAAACGAGCTTGGGAACAAATCTGAACTTCAGCATGGCTTATCATCAATAAACCAATGGTCAGTCTGAGCGAATTATTCAGATCTTGGAAGATATGCTAAAAGCGTGTATGCTAGATTTCGGAGGATCGTGGGAAGATCACCTACATCTTGTGGAGTTTACATACAACAACAGCTACCAAGCAAGTATAAGAATGACACCTTTTGCAGCACTTTATGGAAGGAAGTGTCGATCGCCATTAAGTTGGGACGACATCGGAGATAGAGAACTCCTTAGACATGAGATAATAGTAGCAACTGTGGATGTGGTCCGCACTATCAGGGAAAGAATGCGTATAGCCCAAGATCGACAGAAACACTGGGCTATTACAAAGCGCCATCACTTGGAGTTCCAACCGGGAGAACATGTATTTCTGAAAATATCTTCAAACCGCGGAGCGATAAGCTACTAATTTCTTACACTCCTAATCTAAAACTAAAATCCTAAAACTATTTTTCCTTAAATCCTATTTCCTTTTTCCTTTTCAGGCTGGCCCATCAACCAACTCGCTTAACAATCCCAGCCTAACTCCCAATACCCGAACCCATTCTCAAACCCATTCCCAAACTCCCGCTCTTTACTTCCTCCCTCTCCCACGTCGCCACGCCTTTTCACACGTCACCGCTCCTCGACGCAACCACGACCAACATCCTCACTCGCGCGCACCTCCCTCCCACGACCTTGTCTCTTTCCCCCTTACTAAGCAGAGCCCCTTCCCCACTACTTCTTCTCCAACTTCCACTGCACCCAACCCCCTCACCGAGCTTCCCCAGTGCGAGCTCCATCACCGCCGGCGACAACCTTGCTCCCCTCTACAACCCCGAGCTCTCCTCTCTCCTCTCTCCACAAAACTCCTGAGATCTCCCCTCACTTGTACACCACAGCTCGACGACCCTGCAACCCAAAAACTCGCCGTCCCCTCTCGCCGCCGTCCCCTCTCGCCGCCAGCCACCTCGTCGTTTCCTCAGCATCACCACCATCACCTACCACTTCATCGTCGAGCCCCTCACTGCCGCACCCCCTCCACAGCAGCAAACTTCAAACTTCAAGCCTCACCTCCCTTCGCTGCCCCCTCACCGGCGACCACCTCAGCCACCTCCGTTCACCTCGCCGTCACCTACTCTTCCGGCCACCACCACAGCGAGCAACCCCGCCACTATCGACGCCTCCTCATCCCAGTCGCAGTCGAGCTTGAGCCTAGTCGTCGTCGTGCCGTGTTTGTGACGTGATCGTGTCGTTGCCGCTGCCGTACCATCGTCTACACATTTTTAGGCAAGTATATTACTTGCTTCATGCTGTTAGTTCGTATTAAATCAGTTTAGATGTTAATATCATATATATACATCTCATGCGAGCCAATGAATACAAGTGTTTGATACGAAACTATATGTGAAAACCTATCTTTAAATGGCAGAACTTGTAATCATTAGACCCATCTACTGTTTACCAATGTGCTATAGAAATTTGGTTGAAAAACACGGTCTTTTCACCTATGAAATGTTACCCCCGATAATCATTACGAAACCTGATTTTCCTGAACAGGCTAGACCGTTAAATTCACATTAAATCTTTTATGAATCGGATTTCAGCGTTCTCTGGCCTGTATCGAAGCCAACAGAATAATCTACCAAACCCTATAGTTGATGTCTAAATTTGAACTAGTTATTATAGCGAACACTGTGAAGAATTACGGTTCTGGACTACAGTCCAGAGAAGTAATTCCAGATAACCCTTATTTTTGATTCAATGTTTTTGCTTGCTCAAATGCGGAAATGTGCGGAACCCTATATCGTTATGAATAGAATTGAGTTATCTTCCTTACCCCACTGTTCTCACTGGATTCCTTAACTGTATGATATTTTTAACACATTTTATAATGCCGACGTGTTCTGCTGAATTCAGTAGTGACAGATTTTACACATCGAAAATAACATGACCATAACTACCTGTTGATATAGGATATCACTGATCTGCCAATTGCAGTGGAAACATAACTATAAAATATAAACATTGTTCAACTATAGTGTCGCCTAATTATGATCCCAACTGCGATTAAAACGTGTTACGAAACGGACTTCCAGTTCTGAAACCGGATTTTCAGCAGTGAATACTTAAATTGAAATGGCCACAACTAGTAAACCTGAAACCCGATTGACGCGAAACCAATTTTGACGGATAGATAATTAAACATGCTACTTACAACTTTTACATTGTTTCGCTTAATTCTGCATGTATGATTTATAGTGAATTATGTAAGTGGTAGGATACTGACTGATGACATTCTATTCATATCGTAACTATTGCATTCTCATCATATCATGTAGAGTTCACATACATTAGTAACCTAGTGATCGTGTACATTACCCAGTAATAGATATTAGTATTTGATTGTGGCAAGTACGTTAATGTTAAAGCGTGAATGAATAAGTGAGTGACACGTACTTGTACACAATCAACGGACTCAGTTAATTTATTGCATTGTCGACGTCTATGGGACATGTATAAGTGTGACTATAATTGGTATGGGACAATTATGGAAGCACTTATATTAGTGTAATAGCTAAGGCACCAAATACTGTCCATACATCTTGGGTACCATTCGAGACATGCTTGATGGAGATCCTCTCTCCTATTTTCGCGTAGATTTGTCATGGGTCGACTAGTATTTGAGTTTGTGGTCGGTATTTGATGTAGACCGCGGGGTGTGGGATAGTTTGAGTGTGAGTTCAACAGAATCTCGGGAGTCCCATTACCGGCATACACAGCGATTCTGGAGTTATATGGGTGATATTACTGATTATTAGCGAGCAACTCGGGCCCGTGTTCCTTTGCCCCTGGGGCACTACCCTTGGGTGGGGGATACTCACGAGTGGTTGACTCTCACACTTGGACTGACGATAGGTTTAGCGACCGAGAGAGTGAGACTTAGAGACTGATAGGTTTAGTGACATGCATTGATTACTGACTGATACACCTGCTTTACTGTTTACCCGCTTTACTGTTTACCTATACTGGCTCCTTCATAATCATATCATCACTTCATGCTTATTGTTTCATATTCATCATTATTACACTTGTTACACATGTATTTATATTTATTGCTATTATGTTGCTCTGACAACTTGAGTATGCATGCTCAGAGTGAGAAGTGGATTTAACTCGGACCAGGACCAGACGTACCTCGAGGATATTGCGGACATCTTGATCAGCAACCCAGAGCTATACTTTCTTGATCTCTATCTTGTTAGTTCGTTGTATTTGTTTTGATTTAGTGACAGCATTTCTCATTACTTGTGCATTGATTACTGATTACCACGTAAAGCTAGAAGCCGAAGTATGACTACGGCAGGATATTCCTCGACCGTAGGAGCATGGCTGGCCTTATCAACCCCTCGTTTTCCATATTTTAGGAAGCGGGGCATGACAATGGGCGAAGCTCCGACGAAGTTCCGGTGACGATACAAGGAGTTTCCAATGACGAAACGACGCCCCGAAGCCTTCTTTAGGACCCCCTCTTTCTTCTCTAGTCCAAAAGCCAGTAAGTCCCTTCTTTCCCTCTCATCTCAAATTCTAAAAACTTCAAAATTATAAAATTCGACGGAAGCGGAGTTAATCCGACTTCCGATTCGGTTTTTCTTAAAAACTCAACTTTTCTTAATCTATAACATACCATACTCTCACATATTATTTAACAAACATTAATAAATCTATTAAAATAAGTTTCACCGTAAAATAATCATTTTTGTAACTTTTATCATACTTTTACAGAAAAATACCACATATTTTAGTTTCGACATAATAACTTTATTCCTTGATATACCTTTAGATAACCCACGAGGTAATGACCTATCTCACCACAACACACATCTTTGATATAGCACAATTAATTTTGGGACAATAGAATACGGGAAAATACGACTTTACAAATAAATACCCTAAACTTACAAAGTCGTTTTCTTTAAAATGTGTATTAATCAATTCCTTGCAATTGCGCCTTTATAACCCACTTTTGGGGACCTCGTTCGGGATGGTGCGGACTATCGTACATTCTCGGGCTTAGTAGAGCGAGATGCAGACCTCCGCAAGGAACATTCGATCTCGATGGATTTTTTTTATGCATTTTTCTTCAGAAAATGAGATTTTCACAAGAAAATAAATAAATTATTTTCATTAAATATATATATATATATATATTATCAAAATAACTATTTTAATTATATAAATATTCCAAGTTTTCTAAATCAAAGGAATCAATATTACATGAAAATACCATCTAAATACAACACAATTCCAATATTTCAATAAAATACCATATATTATGAAATTTGGTTCTACTCACTAGAAATTTCACATCTATAAAATATACATCTATGAAACCTCTAAAGACAATAAGTTAATACTTGAGGTGTATTTTGAGATTATACCAAAACTATTTTTATATAAAACCCCCTCAAGTTATACTAAATTACAATAAAGACCCTAGTAAACATAGGTTTAAGCGGGACCAGTCTCTTGAGCCTCAGGGAGCCGGAGATATGGGTGCTTTTCTATTTAAGGTAGACAATCTAACAAACGGTTTTATCAACACGGTAATTGTCTTAGAAAAAGACACAAACCCTGCCGTCCATGTGCAGTAGTTACCGATAACATCAAAATCTAATTCAGGACTTCAATTTCTTTTCTGATTATCTAACTCAGACTGAGTCTCAATCTAATCAATCTGACTTGAATATGATTCATATATAAGCTACAATTCAATATGAATCATGTATTCAATGTATTCAATCTATACAACTTGACTAAACAGAACCATGGATATACTCCATTTACATGTCCATCCATTTTATTCATTCCATTACTGATATCATGGTTTCAGCAAGTCATCCATATACAATCTACAATACAAGACAATACAATACAATCAATACAATCAATACAATAAAGACATTGCGGGGTTTATAAGGGGTAGATTGGCACGGAAGATGTTGAAAGTGGCACGAGACTGTAACCATAATACACCTAACCTGAATATCCATTGCCGTTGTACCGTGACTGAATGGTTCCTTGTGCTCCGTATACCTTATTCTCTGGAATAGTAGGACTCCTCTCGTATACACTGGCATTTTCTGTATCAAGCTACAAACAATAGCGTAAAAAATATAATACAACTTTAAAAGTTACATTTTCTCTCTGTCTATTCTGTCTATACCTATTCTTTGGGACTTACCGAGTGATTGTTCACTAACGACATTCCTTTCTTCTTTCTTTGGAATGTTGTCAGGTGGATCGGACCTTCTGGAGACAGAGCCCAGCAGGGAGGACTTGGATCAGATAGCCTTCGACCCAGAGATCTAGTTTACTTATACATATTTTCATTTCTGTTATACCACTGTTTAGGCATTGCTTTCATCCCATGTATTTACTTTTCATTGTATTGTAAAAAGAATGTTAATAAATAAAGTTGCTATTCATTTACATCTTGTCTCTTGTGTACATTCATTTTATATTGCTTATATACGCTTAGCGTGTTTACTTCTGAATAAATACGTAGCGGACCCATCGCGTCCTCTGCCCGTACACTGGGAAGCGGGGCGTGACATCCTCCATTTACTCTCCTGGAAATAAGTTATCATCTTCTTCTTCTTCCGCCGCATTACCGTCTTCTCTTTCTTCTTTCGCCGCATTACCATCTTCTTCTTCTTCTTTCCCGTGATATAACTAAGTTGTATAAAGTCTAGTAAAACCATGTTTAACATTGTGAAGCTCTACGTTTTCTACTTTCTGCCAGAACTTATTTCCACATCTATCGCACGGACAGAGAATCTTCTCTAACACGATCTTATTATGTGTGCGTGCAAATTCAATGAAAGCAACAACTCCTATGACAAACTTAGATTGTATGCGTTGTTTCCAATCTACGTACATCCAGCCCTTAACTTTGATGTGCTCATGGGCCATGTTAGACTGTATAACATATAAATTGTAAGTTATAGAAGTTGGTTTTTTATGGTGACTACATTGAGAAATCTAAGAACGAGATGGTTATTGATAAAGAAGAAAATGGGAAGGGAAAGTTTGTCGTTGAAAAAGATAATTTATCGATTAACAAATTTATGTTTGAAGATACATAAGTATGAGTTGTATTCTGTGTATGTGTGTTTCTATTTATAATTTTGCTTAGGTGTAAGATTGTTAGTGTGTATGTGCTTTATGTATGTGTGTGTTGTGTATTCGTGTTGTATGTGTTTGTTTCGGCTGTCGGGGTAAGACTTCTATCCTATTAAGAATGTATAGAGTAGACACCCATTCGCTTGTTCTTTTATCTGTTTCGAGAAAATTTCGACAACACCTCCTTGTTGTTCTTTGATTACACTGTAATAGAATAGATAATCATTTTAATACTGTGAAAAAACATTGAAATGAACATCTAATCTATCTTTATATACGAAGAACTAGCGGAATAGTACCAACAAAACAACTCGAAACGAATGAAAACTCAAGTGAATGCAGGTGTTTCCATTATACATTCCTAACTTGTCCAAACTGACGAATCTATCGGTTATCATACGATTGAATCTTATCGTAATATAGACTACACGACAGTTGTTAGTACCGAATGATACCGTCCGATATTTAACAACCTTCGTATAGTTTTATGTCATGATGAACATCGAACGTATGTTAACCGATAGACGGGGACTAAGGCACGCTTTGATTTTCACATATAATTACTGATGAGGATATGAAAATTTTATATTATTATCGAGTGTCATATATACACTTATTATAATATTTAACTTGAATTAGTTTTACGTTTACATTTCAATTTCAAGAGTTTGAAGTTTTTAATTTAGGGTAAAGATTTATAAAGTTAAGGGTTTTCTTAATTAAGTTTAAGATTTTAGATTTGGTTCAGGTGTTAAATTTAAGATTTTGGATTTAGTTCTGGTGTTAAGTTTAAAATTAGGATTTAACCTTGTTCGATATGAGAGATCATCATCATCATTATCATAAACACTCACACACACATATCATCATCAACATTATCACACACACACACACACACACACACACACACACCATCATCATCATCATAATCATCATCATCATTAACATTATCACAAACACACACACACACACACACACATACACACACACACATATCATCAACATTATCACAGACACACGCGCGCGCGCACACATACACACTTATACTTACACTAACACTAAAATACCCAAACCATAACCCTCACCCTTAACTCTAACCCTAATTGCCTTAACCCTAACCCTAACCATAGACCTAATTAACCCCGACCCCTTATAAATCTTTCACTTAACTACTCTTATCTAAAGTTTTTTCATTAAATCCTAAACCTAACCCCGATCTTAACCTTAACCCTAAACCACCCTTAACCATTAGCCCTAACCCTAACCATAAACCTAACCAAACCAAACCAAACCCTAACCCACAACCAATCTTCTTTTTCTTCCCTTCACCACCACCACCAATCTGATTTAAATTTACTTTTCACGTCCCCTCACCCGACCTACCTAGCCCCGGTCGACCTTCCTTGACCCCTTTCCCCACCATCACAACCGCCACCGCCACCCACATCCCCAAACAACCCTAAATTAAAGAGCAATCACCACCACCTACCACTACAGCCACTACAACCAATAACAGCCCCCACCACAGCCGCTGCCGCCCACCACCGATCACCACCACAATCCAAAATCCCCAAATTAATATTAACCCACAAATTAAAGCACTGCCTACCAATTTCAATTTAGGAAAATAAAACTTTAAATTTAATACATTAACTAACCAGTTAAGGATTTTGACGGTGATGAGGAAGCCGGGGAGGAACTCGACGATGATGAAGAGGGTGGCGATCGACGTTAACGAGGAGGGCGCGATCGAGGCGACGATCGATCGGGACAATGCTGGAGGTCGGAGGAGATGATGAGGGGGAGGCGATGATGGCGCCAGAGGTCGGAGGAGGTGACGAGGGAGGAGGCGACAAGGGAGGAGGAGGCGACTCTGTTGGATATGTATGCCCCGGAGGCCTGTATTGTATAACATGCTAGGGATATGTATGTACAGGATAATCTTACTCAGTTATATAGTATACTATTTGGGTTGTCTTTATATGAACATGTGTATTTGTTTTTCTTGCTACTTTGTATTGGTAATACATGCTGATAAAGACTCGATACAATAGTGTACTATTTTGATTTGTCTTTATCTTAACACGTGCATATGTTTTACTCGTTATCACATATGGCTGATACATGTTGATAAAGCTCGTAGGATTTTGCTTGACTACCAGCGTTACGATGGCGATCATACTTGTGTGGGATGGGTAGTCCATAAACACATCCTTAAATGTCCCAAGTCTCAGGAGTATCGAGACCGGAAATTGATATTCTATAGTAGACTTGTGTATACGTTTCTAGACCCCGACGAAGGGCGGTGGTGTAACATTTGGAAAAGTATAAATATTATTTATAATTTAAATATAATGTTATGATTTTTATGGAAATAATACCGAGAATGGTTTTAGGCTTTCGTAGATTGGTATAATTATATATACCTTTATTTTGGGATTAATTGAAAATAAAAACGTATTATTAATTATGAGGACAATTATTTAAATGGGTTTATTAAATTGGTTTAAAGTATTGATCTATACTGGTTACTACACTAAACCAAGTTTTATTTTGTTTAACCATGTTTAAGATGTCGTGGCATGTTAATGATATGTTAACTTTTTCATTTGTGTTTAATGGTTGTTTTTATTTTATTTTTTTTGAAAAGAGATAAAGGGAGACAGGGGGGTATTTAAAATATTGAGAATGGAGAGAGAGAAGGAGGGGAGGGGGAGGGAGAGTTATGGCAAGCCCACCCCATTTCCTCATCTTCATTTCTTCTTCTTCTTCTCCTTCACCATCTCCAATCACCATCGTCCACACAACCATGATAACACCCCAAAATCCTATTTTTCTTTGTCCAAACCACTCCATTTGTCATGTTCTTCAAGCTCGATCATTTGGTATCCTTTAAAGCTCGGAGTTCCTTCTCTTTTTCAAATTCAAAAGAGGTAAAATCTCATTTTTTTTGTTCCTAATGATATTTTCCATGAAAAACTTATTTGTAGTTAAAAGATCAAGTTTTAGTTTGTTGTTTGATGATTCAAGAGGGGTTTTGAGGTGGATGTGTGCTAGGATAGTTCCTTGACTAATCACAACATTATTTGGGATAGATGAGGGTATTTTAATGCAAATATTCTTAGTTTAAAATGTTTTAAAGTTGCAAGTTTCTTTGAGTTTTGGGTATTCAAATTGAATCTAGAGCAATTTTGTGGCATTGAAAAATAAATAGAGATTACCAGGTGATACTAGGACCAGTATAAGACCACCCCAAAGCACAAGCCCCTAGTTCCCATTCCTTGCTGCCAAAATATCCCTTTTGGCTGCAAATTGCGGCCATGCTTTTGAGTTAGGGGTATGGGTTGGTTTTATAGATCATACACTCCATAAGTAAGCCACTGTATTCTTAGTTTTGTCCCAGACTACCTGTGTCAAAATCTGGAAGCATTTTGATTGGATTTTGACGATGTTTTGTGAGTTTTGAAACTTAGTTTTCGGATTTTATTGTCTTGACCTGGTCGTTCGATATTCGTATGTCGACGTTAGGGGTATTTTATCGTATTTTGCTTGCGTTGTCCATAGGTTCTAAACTATATGCGTTTTGCTCGTTGTTTCGATTTGAATTTGGATTTTTATACGATTTTGTTATGGTTTCAATTATAGGTATGATCGTGGGGACTTTCAAGATGACGATGAAGGGCAAGGCGTTTGTCGGCTTCGACTAGAGCGAAGCGCATATTGGTGAGTAGATGTATATCTATGGGGGAAACCGGGTGGATGGCGTATAACACCCTCACAACTGTAATAATTAGAATACTATATATATTAGAACCGTATACCTAACCTATAGGGTCATGCTAGAACACTAGATGTGTATTTTTGTATATTTAGTGTCTATTTCCTTGCTATTAGTCTATATATTTATACATACAAGTATATAGGTATATATATGATTGTGGTTTTTTGCTGTAAGTGACTAGATGTCCGTACTTTATATGATATGAGTTGGCATACGCAACTATTGATCTGTACTGTATTGATTGGATGATATCGTACGAAGAAGATTCCATAAATGATTTGATGAGGATAGATTGTCGAATATGGCTGATACTCTTTTAACTCGGGAAGTCTTACTGAATCCCTATTGGGACTTTATGAGATTTTTAGAACCATACTTATTTTAAAGACTAACGATTCGTTACGTACTTTTAAATGATAATGTCAAGGGTGCGCTATGAATTCTCAAATGATATCTATTTCAAAAATATCGTAGCCCCTTATTTCCAAAACAACGTTTTGTACTATTTTAAACTATAACTGTATGACTCATACGTAGTTAGATATTTTAATGCTTGTTCTCATTATGGTTTCCTTATTCTATATATACTTGAGCTTCGATTACTTGTGATATATACTACATTTATATCTTTAGCTCTACTTAACTTTGTTTGCTAGGACACTCGCACCATTACCGATGATTTCATGTTGCACTTGCACATACCCGCATGCAACACTTACACCTCATCGGTAATTTACATGCCACGTACACATATAGAACTTGCCATGTCACCCGTATCAGAATATACCCTATTAGTATTATAGATTACTGTTTATTACCCAGTATCACGTACTGTTCCATATATTATACTTTCTTTGCATTGCTTATATGAACACACTTGTAGAAAACTGTACAATTACCAATGATTTACATGTGGCATGTACATAGGCTCATATGTTTCACACACACATCATTGGTAATTGCTATGCTACATACACATATAGAACTTGCCATGTTATTTTGTATCATACTATATTACTACCAGTACCTTAGATCACCGCTCATCACATTCCTGCATGCATTATATCACTGTTCTGTACTTTCTAATTTGTTCCATTATTGCCATTTTCTTATGTGATAGTCTTTTCATGAGATTCATCTTTTTATGAGATTTGAGAAACCGCAGATCTGATTTTATAAAATTTGTGAATATTTAAAAATATGGTTTTCTCTTGATATGATGATTTGGCGTCCACCATGAGTTTTCTATGTTTTGCTGATATGAGTATTATCCGAAAATGTGGAAGGGGCCGAGAGACTGATTACGGATACATGATGGTCTCGGTATGACATCAAGGGACAGGAAGTCTGTAGGGACGTACGGGAAGCCTAGTGAGGTGGATCGATACCAGAGATAGATTAGAGAACGACGGATATCCAGGAGATACCGACTGGGGATATTGATATCGAGAGAGTACCGGTCTGACGAGACGGTGCCTACGATATCGGGTTTTTACGTGTCGATTCTGGACACGGGATTTACAAGGATTTCGAGTGTCGATGCTGGATACTTAGTTTTTATGAGGATTTCAGGTGTCGATGATGAGCACTCACTTGATATATATATATATATATTATGGATGATATATTTCCACATATTGAATGATCATGGGGATTATGTCTATTGTGCGTGATCCGATATGACGCTCTTATAGATACTGATGTGATATCTATGTATATACACGTTCATATTCGTTGTCACATAGTATGATAGTATTATTTTATAGGACCTAGGTAGATCGTTATGCATTCTATTTCTACCCTGTGATATTTTCTACTCATGAGTTGGCAACTCACCTCGTTGTGCCTTAGTTTCTTACAAGACTGACCACTCGGATCAATAGCGGCTTACTGGCATGCTTATTCTTTTCAGGTGATTGTCTTGGTAGTTGGGTTACATTCCGGATCACAACCACCTCTTGTATATATATATATTCTTTTATGTGTATATATTGGTTTTCATCAAAATTTACAAAAGAGGTACCGCCAAAATTTTAAATGATGAAAATGTTTTCATATCTTAATCTAAAACCCACTTGTGCTTTCAAACAAACTTTACCATACTTTAAAAAAGAACTTGATTTCATTTAATGCTCCTTTTTTCAAAACTTCACCTCCATTATTTACTTAAAAAGGTTTAGATTCCTGGTTTTTAGCTTACTTGGGTTACGGTGGGGTCCCCTAGACTTTACGTGATTCAAGTGCCAGTCAGATATCGTTTTCGGGTCGTGACAAGTTGTTGGTCCAACAGCTATTGGTGTGATCACCTGAGATTGTATACAGGTGCTCACTGGAGATGAGTACACTGGACGGACTTTCCGAGAACTTCTAAATGGTATTATACCCATCATCAGATAGCGGTTCTCAGGTGACATGAGTACAGGTTAGTCTTTAGACCTGAGATCGTCATTTGTCTCGAATGAGTTTCCACTATATTTAGATCACTGCCCTACCACGGCTCTACTGAGTCGTGCAAACAGGTTTTGGTTAGGTAAAGTCCCGAGCCATATGGAGGCAGTGAGCGATTGTCAGGGTTCGTCTCTCCCGGTATTGGGAGTCAATATAGCACTGTGTCCGATTGGCTAGAACCATAAGACCTTGGTCAAGGCAGATGAAATTTACTAATGGTTAGATCGGTTGTTTCTCAGATCGGTACTGAGCAACATCGACATGACTTATTGGGTTATTAGGAGTCTAGCGTTTACCACCCCCTAAACCCGGTATACGATACTCTTAGACGAAGAGACTGGACTGTAAGGAGATTTTCACAGATAAGCTTAGTATGGGTTTGGATGAGCTTGCTCGTCGGCCTTATTTTCGACAGGTATTTGGGTAGCCGTTACGTACAGCTCGTGCCGCTGACGCACTTATGGTTAAACCCATTGCCAGCGTACTGTCGAGTCTTTAGAGTCACAAACAGAGGGTTTTCCTAGTTCAAGTGAAATGATGTAGAGACCATATGTTTATACGCGAAGGATTCCGATTAAATATGTGTACCAATTGCGTGGAATTTAATCGGACGGTTTGTAATACTAGCGGGCATAGGATTAAGCTGGACTATTAAAATCAATTATTGATTTAATGTTGGTGTTATATTTGTAGTATTATTCTATGTCTAGGGTATTCGTATTTTGATACGAATACAGGTATATATATACGGTATAAAGTGTTTAATATTATACAAAATACATTCTAGAAGGAGAACACCTCATTCTTATATTTTCTATTTACTCTTTTATTTGGAAATGAAGTGGAGGGTTATGTGGCAAATGAGAATAGTGGAGGGTATGACCAAGTGAATTATTAATTCATTTGGAACTACAATTGAAGTATGACAACCATTTTATATTGTGGAATTCTTTTTCAAAAAAAAAGGGTTGTGCATATTTTAAAAAAAAAGGTTTTCATTTCCTCACTCTCATTCTCTCTCCTTTCAAGCTCTCATCTTCCTCCTCAAGACAAACCCTCTCATGTGTTGAGCATCATGGGTTATGAGATAGATTAAAACAACAAAACAATCTCTACATCACCTAAATAATCTAGATTAGCAACTAATTTATTTAGTTGCTTCATTTATGAAGTTGAACCTTGAACCATATTATTTCGGATGGATCATCTAGGATTAAGAATGTTTCTAAGCAAGCTTGATCAACGATCCCTAGGAGCACAAAAGAGAAGAGTTTTGAAGACTGAAAGACATGATTATCTTTATTATAACTTTCTTTCATAGTAGATAAACTCCATCTAGATGCAAGTTTAGGGTTATGGTTTGATCACTTGGGTTTTATTGATCGTGCTTGCTCAAAATTTGATTTTTGTGCATTTCGCCTCTATGCTTTCATTATAGAGTGAGCACAATTAACTAACATGGTATCAAAGCCACTCCATAAGCCTTAACTATCCTGCTCTGATGTTTAAATTCCGTCGTTTTCGTCATGGAAAAACTGCCGACAAAAACAGTCATAAAATTTCAAGTTTTTAGATGTTTGCACTCCTCACGGGCTCACGATTTGGGCTGAGTAGACGCGGGGTGTTGCATGAGTACCTCAGAGATCACCCTAGGGGGACGAAGGTTCGGCCCACCCCCCGAGACCACCATGAGGTGGCCTTGGGGGTGGGGACCTGAGACCTACCTCAAAAGGGTAGGCTCGGGTCTGCGCTCCCCTCTTGGCCACCTCATGGTGGCCTCGGTGAGTGGGTACCCCCTAGGCCCCCCGAGTGACATTTAATTTTATGTATTTCTCCCCTGCGAAGATTTGGGTGAGTTTCGAGTTCATTTTGACTCCCGGATTGGTTTAAAACGAGGGATTTTAGGGACTTTAGTACACTAGATTTTCAGTTTTTGAATATTAGATGTGTTTGCTAATTGTGCTCGGAATTCTAATGTCGTAGAAATCATTACTTGCTCATGTGATGTGTATATATGTTGTGAATGTATTCTAATCGCTATACGTCGATTAGAAAGAGTTATATGCATCTGGTTGTTGCGATGTTTATCTTTGTGATGGTCTCGACATATTGTCATGTTGGATAGCCTTTTCAGCGATGCTAATTGTACGATTTTGAGTTCATTTGTATATTCGTTATTCTGGGGCGACTGTCCGACTTATGGACTACCGTTTCTGCCAGTTTGTATATTCTTTAATTGGACACGTCCGGATTAAGGTCGATGTCACCATTGTATATTATTTCATTTCTATACTAGGATAAACCCATTGAGAAGTGCTCGAATAGCCGGGTTCTAGAGTTTGCTAGGTGGTCGTATCACAGTGGTGAGTTCGAGCCGCCTCGCTCTAGAATTAGTAGGTTATTCGCCGCACTTTTAAGGGCTTTAAGGCGACCCACGGTGGAGTGCTCAAGTTACCGAATTCCGTGAAGTGCCAGCTGGCCCACTCATGTTCCAGAGTGGGAGTTGCCTCACTTTTGGAATTGACGGGTAACTTGCTGCACTCGTAGGGCTCTTGGTTCTGCATTGCATAGGCTATCCACACAACCGGGGAATGTTAAGTTTCATTTACGGCTCAAATGAAATGCGGGGCTCCTATGTTATCCGCTATTCCATATTGCTTATCGTTTGTCTGTGATGTTGCTTATATCATGCATATGATGAATGGTTATATGTGTGTGTGTGTGTGTGTGTGTGTGTTGTATATGTTTTGCATCCGCGTTAGCCCTGCCCCCGCTCTGCCGTTAGTTAAGTAAGCTAACGGTGCATAATGGGGTCCCGTGGCAAATGCGGATGGCATATAAATACATTCTATTTTCGTTTTTTCTGGTGTAATAGGTATTAATTGATGGGACCGCATTAATTTTGATTAGTGCAAGAAAATAAACCTAATAAGATATTGTCTTTACCATTTTTCAAAAAACTATAATCGTATTCTTTTAATTTGCATAGAGATATTCGGTTAGGAATATCCATATCTCATTTGAGGAGGCAAGAGCCTAGATCCCTTCATGGGGAGTGATCTCTTGAGAAAATATTTATGTTACTATACATTATTCGATTTTCTTCAAAAACCACCAGTTTTCAAAATCAGAGCCTAAATCGCTCCTTTTCAAAACTGCTCAGTTCCTTCAAAGATATCAAGTTCATTACGTTAAAGGTTTTTTCGGCAAAAACCAGCCGTAACCCTCCATCATTTCCTACAAGTATTATTTAGTGTTCGTGCTACGTATGTTGGTATTGTCAAGGCTTCATGATCGGTAGCTAAGTATTGCTTGTTTGTAGCTTTGTTTCCGATTATTTAGGACAGTCGCATAGCAATGTTGGTATTGTCAAGGGTTATGCGGGTGGGTCTAAGTTAATCAAGATAATGACGGGCCGAACTTGACTAGCGGCGTATGATATGTTGGCATTGTCAAGGTCATAAAGTCGTTAGGGGCAAAAAACCAAATCAGGAGTTTCAAATATACAAGAAACTTGCTAGTGTTGCAAATCTTTTGGGGTGTGGTTACTAGAGTGGCTTCCATCTAGATTATCACGCGATGATAGTTGGGTCCCGATCCCACTGATGAGTAGGAACTCTTAGGAGATATTTTTCACTTCACAATTAGCTAATCTATTAGGTGTCTAGAAAGATATTAACGGGGCTATGCCTCTGCGAAAAGGAGATTTATTTTAATTAGGTCCGTGCGAGAGCACAGGGAACCTCTTTCGGAGTACCAACACCCACCTAGTTGAACGATTAGCAAACTTGTAAGGTGTAAATGACCACGACTAGTTCTCCTTTTAAGGTTTGAAGGAGAAATCGAGAAAACAGTGGGAGCCATCCTGATTAGATAAACTAATAACCAATCTAATCTTTCAAGAGCGCATGCTGAATGTTTCTTTTCTCTCTCTCCAAGTAGAAACCATGTTACGCCCTAATCAAGGTAATAAAATGTTTGAGTTGACAGAACCGGCTTATTACACTGGGCTGGGGAACGTCGGTTCGGCTCTAACTTGTGACAACTGTCACGAGTATGGGCAAGAGAAAGAGGACTATAAGGAATTCCATTTAACCCTGATGTAGGAGAAGCATTCTAATGCATCTTCTTCGGGTGTATTTATAATGAGAACTGTTTTTCGGTCAGTCCTGCCTCCTGGATACTACATACCGGATTAGAATCTCATATCTGTAATTTATTACAGAGTCTGAGAAAAAATAGGATAATTGGACCTGGTGATATGTCCCTCAGAGTAGGGAACGAAGCACAAGTTGATGTTGCTGCCGTTGGTGAATATCACCTAGTATTGCAAAGCGGTAATATTATGATTTTGAACAATTGTTACTATATACCTTCCATACTCTACAACATTATATTAGTTTATTTACTTGATAAAGATGGATATAATTTTGTTTTAGATAGAAATATCATGAAAATTTACCTTAATCGGGTATTGGTTGCAGAAGGTACACTATGTAATGGTATCTATGTTCTTAATCAAAACACAGTTCATAATGTATAAAACACATGCAAAAGGAAGGGTTCAGATATGAACAAAACCTACTTGTGGCATTGTAGACTTGGTCATATCGGTGAGAAAAGACTGAGTAAGTTACATAAAGATGAATATCTGAACCCGTTCGAATTTTTATCCTATGAAACTTGTCAGTCTTGTCTCAAAAGAAAGATGACCAAATCTCCATTCACCGGACATGGAGAAAGAGCAACAAAGCTCTTGGAACCTATAGACAGTGATATATGTGGTCTAATTTCTACACATGCAAGGGTTAGATTCTCATACTTCATTGCATTCACTGATGATATCTTTAGATTCGGATATATATTTCACATAAAATACAAATGTAAAGCTTTTGAATAATTCAAAGAACATAAGTACGAAATAGAGAACCGGACAGGAAAAAGTATTAAGATCCTTCGATCTGATCGAGGAAGAGAATACTTGAGCACGGAATTCATTGATTTTCTAAAAGAGAAAGGTATTATCTCTTAGCTTACTCCTCCGTATACACCACATCACAACGGTGTATCGGAGTGGAGAAATCGTACTCTATTGGATATGGTTCGCTCCATGATGAACAATACTGGGTTTCCTCTTTCATTCTAGAGACATGCGCTTCAGACAACAGCATACCTATTGAACCAGGTTCTATCCAAATCTATGCCTAAGACTCCTTATGAAATATGGAGTGGCAAAAGACCATATCTTGAGTGTATTAAGATATGTGGTTGTCCGGCCCATGTAAAAGTACAAAATACGGACAAATTTTATACACGGTCCGTTTTATGCAAGTTTGTGGGATATCCTAAAAATTCTCTAGGATATCTGTTCTACCACATCGAGGATCAGAAGGTGTTTGTTTCTCATCGCCCCACCTTTTTAGAATGGCAATTTCTCGCAAAAAAATAATTAGGAGCACGGTAGAACTGAAAGAAATTCTGCAACCACAAACTGAAACTGAAGATCTGATGGAACCTCAAGATTCAATAATCCCAGATGAACCTCAGCAACTCCTCAAAACTAGTAAGATTTCTCATCCGCCAGAGAGATACTGCGGTTTTTTCATAGACGGGTATCGAGAGGATTGTATTTTGGAAGAAGATTAACCTACTAATTTCGAGCAGGCCATTACCAGTAGGGATTCTATAAAATGGCTGGATGCTATGCGATCCGAAATGGAGTCCATGTACACCAACAAAGTTGGACTTTAGAAGTTGCTCCTTCTGGGGTATAACCCGTTGGATGCAAGTGGATCTTCAAAAAGAAGATTAGTGTAGATGGACAGATGAAAACTTATAAGGCTATAGTTGTTGCAAAAGTATTTCGTCTAAGACCAGGAGTGGACTATGACGAAACCTTTTCTCCAGTAGCTATGCTGAAATACATTCGGATCCTACATGCCATTACTGCATTCCATGACTATGATATCTGGCAGATGGGCGTAAAAATGGCTTTTCTAAATGGAAGTTTAAAAGACTGTGTTTATATGGATCAGCCGGAGGGATTCGTAGAAAGTAGGAGCAGCGGGAAGGTGTGCAAGTTGCTTAAATCCATTTATGGATTAAAACAGGTATCGCGGAGCTGGAACATCTGTTTTGATGAGACAGTCAAAAATTTGACTTCATCAAAAGAGAAAATGAGCCATGTATCTACAAGAAGATTGTAGGGAGAACTGTCGTATTTCTCGTCTTGTACGTTAAAGATATTCTCTTGATAGGAAATGACATTTCTATACTACAATCAGTCAAGCTATTCTTATCACAAAATTTCTCCATGAATGACCTGAGTGATGCCTCCTACAATGTGGGGATTAAGATCTACATAGATAGATCCAAGAGATTGTTAAGATTATCACAATTCAGGTACATAGAAACCATACTAAAGAGATTTAGTATGGAAGATTTCAAGCACGGTAATATACCCGCTTTGCACGGAATCACCATCTCCAAAGAGATGTCTCCCAAGACTGATGAGAAGAGGGCTCACATGAGCATTATACCCTATGCTTCGGTGGTAGGATCTATAATATATGCGATGCTCTGTACCATACCAGATATAGCTTATGCACTTAGCGTGGTGAGCTGGTATCAGTCGAACCCAGGTGAGAATCATTGGACAGCTGTAAAGAACATCTTCAAGTAACTGAGAAGGACTAAGGAGATATTCTTGGTTTACGGTAATGGAGACCTCCAGGTCGAGTCCTTTACTGACTCAAGCTTCTAAAGTGATAAGGATGACAGCAAGTCCGTCTAGGGTTATGTGTTTACCCTCAATGTGGGGACAGTCTGTTGGAAGGGCTCTAAACAGAACACCGTCGTAGACTCAACGATGGAGGCTGAATATATTGCTGCCAACGATGCCGCAAAAGAAGAAGTCTAGATGAAGAAGTTCATTACTGAACTTGAGGTGGTTGTCATGCCCCGCTTCCCAGTAGACGGAAACGGTGACGTGGCAGGCCGCAACGTATTTACTAAGAAATAAATACGTTAAGCGTAATTAAGAAATATATAAAATGAACAAGAATGACGAGTAATAAAATAAACAACAAATTTATTTACATTCAACTTTACATACAACTGTTTGAAATGAAAAGATACAATGATATAAAACAAATGCATAAACAATGACATACAAAAAATAAATGCAAGAAGAACTAGTAGTCCGGCTGAGCTGTAATCTGGTCCAAGTCCTCCTGGATAGGCTCTGTCTCCTCCGAGTCCGGTCTTCCTGACGAACATTCTAAATAAAGAAATAGAAATGAATGTTGTCAGTGAACTAACGCTCGGTAAGTCTCAAAAGAAGAAAGAGAAGATAGTGTATTAAGTGAAATGAACGGTAAAGTGTATATGACTGATTACTGGTATATGATAGTTATTATAACGTGGTTGTTTGTAGTTTGGTAAAGAAGGTATTCATGTATATGAGAGGAGTCCAACTTAACCCGTGGACTATGGTAACATATAGTATAAGGCCCGTCATAACCCACAGGACAACGGCATAAAAATTCATATAGGTGTCTTTTAAGTGACCTCTCGTGCCACGATATACGTTCCGTACCAATCTACCCCTTTATCCCCGCGTAATGTATTGTATAGATTATGTTTACAAGTCTTGCCGAAACTATGGGTACAAAAACTTTAGTTATTCATGTTCAGAATGTAATCAAGTATTCAAGTAGTCATGTCATGTTATAACCACAATTCGGTCAAGTCAAGTCCAGTATACATGTTTGATATTGATGTTTGAATTCGAGTATTTATATTCATGATCAAGTATTCATGTTTGCTTTTGGATTCAGGTTAGAGGTTGGACTTAGACTGAGTCAGAAACTTGTAAACTGATTTAAACTCTTGAATTCTTAGGTTCGGGAATTATCAGTAACTGCTGGATATGGACGGCAGGATTTGTGACTTTTTCCAAGACAATTGCCATTGATAACACCTGTTAAATTTTCTAACCTGAATAGGCAAGCACTCACTTTCTCCGGCTCCCTGAGGCTCAAGAGAATTGATCCCATTTAAACCTATATTTACTAAAGTCCTTAAATATTGTTTTGTATATCTCAAAGAGGTTTTATTAAAAAACTATTTTTAATATAGATTAAAAATAAAAGCTCGAGGGTGATTTGTATTATTTAATGTTTTTATGAGCATGTTTTTTTAAGTATGGAGGTATTTTGATGATGAATACCTAACTTCTAAAAGTTTATGGTATTTTAGTGAAAATAGTCTTTTTAGTAACTTGATAGTGTTTTGCTGACATTTTTTTAATCTTTCAATTTTATGAAAATATAGTTTCATAATATAATGAAAATATGGATTTATAATTTTATATAATTTTTAATTTTTAGAAAAATTAGTTTTATTTAGAAAATTCGTTTTTCTTAAAAGCCGTATTTATATCCTTTCGAGATCGAATACTCCGCGAGGAGTGCTGCATCTCGTTCTACTATCCTCAGGATATGCGATAATCCGCACCATCCATTAGCGGGTTCTCTAATAAGAGTTGTAGATGCATAATTGTAAAGGAATATGAAATATTGTTTTAAAAGAAACCCGGTTTTAAAGTAGGTGGTATTTTATTGTAAAGCTTATATTTCGAAACATTTATTCATACAAATTAGTATCGTGCTATGAAACCAAAGTGTATGTGAGGGGTAGGTTGTTATCCCGTAAAGTTTTTCCTAAAGTTGTAGTTTTAACAAAACTAAAAGAAGTGATATCAAAGTTCCTGGTATTTTAATGAAAAAGTTCAATAATGAATGTTTCACATAAGATTCATGGTTAAACTTGATTCTAAACATTTATATTTAAGGTTACAAGTATTGTGTAAAAATTTGATTGATCAAAGTATAAAGGTGAAGGAGTTTCTAGGGTTTAGAAAAAAGTTATCGACAATAACTCCAATTACCGATATAAGTTTTAAAATTGAATTTCAATGAAGAGAAAGAGAGATTGGGAGAGACTTACGGTTTGAAAAACTTAGGAAGAGGGTGAGGAAGGGAAGAGTGTCGTCATGGCATCGCGGGAGCTCCGGAATTGGCTTCGATCTTCATCGGAAGAAGCTTGCTCGCTAACTCTACTTTACTCCACTTGCACTTAGGAATTTTTTAGAGAGTTTTGGCTAGAATTTTCAGAATGGTGCCGAGCCAAAGTGTGAGGTGGTATTTATAGTGGAGAATTAGGGTTTGGGAATTAAAATTGTGGATTAAAAAGCATTAAAATAATGTTAAATTGTGAAATGAAAGGTCTCTGTTTGATTGCAGAGAAATCAAACAGTGCAGAGGAGTTAATAGGAGCTGAAGAGTCATATGTTCAAAGTACGGAGTTCATTAGGTGCATCTAAGCCGTTGTCGCGGCCCCTAGGCCAATTTGGTCGGTCGATCTTGAGGCTCTGGCCTCGAGCTTCGTGCCATCTGATAAATTCAGTATTTACACCATTTTCCATATGTTTTATTTTTCTGAACTTTTCATTTCCCCGTGTATTGCACGTGCAATCTTTTGGGCTTTCAAAAAGTTAAAAAGAAAAATTCAGAAAAAATTGTGTCTGATGTGAATCAAACACACAGGCTATGTCACAGCAGTGCAGAAGCTTTACTAGTGAGTTACAAGTTATTGCTTACTCTTATTTAACAAAAGTAACTTATAATTCAAACTCAGGCAGTAAAACTCTTTTCTTGTATATTAACAGAAAAATTTCTGTACAAAGATTTTAGAGTCGTACATTCTACCCTCCTTATAAAAATTTCGTCCTCAAAATTTACATTTACATATGTACTAACTTTCAAATAGATAAGGGTATCTTACACGCATATCTTCTTCTCGTTCCCATGTTGATTCTCCTGGCGAATCCTTTCTCCACATTACTCGGACCAAGTTTACTTCCTTGTTCCGTAATGTCTTCACCTATCGGTCCAGGATCTCGACTGGTTGTTGCTCGCAGGTTAAATCAGTTTGTACTATGAGCTCTGAGTGATCAAGTATATGGCCGGGGTCGCTGACATATCATCATAGCTGGGATATGTGGAACACGTTGTCCACACCATCCGATGAGGGTGGAAGTGCTAAACGGTATGCCACTTCTCCAACTCGTTCAAGTATGTCGAACGGTCCTATATATCTTGGACTTACCTTACCCCTTTTGCCAAAATGGATCACTCCTCTGTTTGGAGATATCTTTAGGAATACATGGTCTCCGGGTTGGAACTCCTAATGTCGTCGCTTTGCATCTGCCCAATGCTTCTGTCGGTCTTGGGCTATGCGCATTCTTTCCCTGATCGTGTGAACTACGTCTACAATTGCCACGATCATCTCTAGTCCAAGGAGTTCGTGATCTCTGTCGTCATCTCAACTTCGTGGTGAATGACACTTCCGTCCGTAGAGTGCTGCGAATGGTGCCATTCCAATGCTTGCCTGATAGCTGTTGTTGTATGAAAACTCCACAAGATGTAGGTGATCTTCCCACGAACCTCCGAACTCTAACATACAGGATCTTATCATGTTTTCCAGAATCTGAATTGTTCACTCGGACTGTCCGTCTGTTTGTAGATGATAAGCCGTGTTGAAATTCAGACTCGTTCTCAGGATAGCTTGCAGACTCTGCCAAAATTGTGACCGGAATCTTGTATCACGATCGGAGACGATGCAAACCGGTACTCCATGTAATTTCATGATCTCCTGCATGAGTTCATGGGTATCAAATATGGTACATCTTGAAGGTTTAAATCTTACTTTAGATTTATACTTAGCTCTATATACTTCTTTGCTAACATCTCGGTTGATTGGCCAACTCAAAATGGAATAAAGTGAGCCGACTTGGTGAGTCGATCCACAATAACCCATATTGCTTCGTTACCCTTCGTGCTGCGAGGAAGGGCAGTCACAATGTCCATGGTAATGTGCTGCCATTTCCATTCTGGGATTGGTAACGGCTAAAGTAGACCAGCAGTTCTGTGATGTTCAGCCTTCACTTGCTAACACACCAAACACTTGGCTACACTTCTAGCTACTTCGCGCTTCATTTCATGCCACCGGTAGTGTTGTCGTAGATCCTTATACATTTTTGTACCATCGGAGTGTACAGAATAAGGAGAGCTGTGAGCTTCTTTCATCAACTCTTCTCGAACTGGGCCAATTGGCACACATAATCGACTTCCATATCATAAGGATCCGTCTTTGTGGATGATGAAGTCAGTTCAAAGTCCACTCTCTACTTGATCTCGGATTTTTTGTAGCTTAGCATTATTTGCTTGAGCTGCCTTGATCTGATTGACAAGAGTGGACTAGACTTGTAAGTTCATCAAATATGAAGCGTTACCTGGCATAACTACTTCGATCGCCAATCCGTGCAATTCCTTCTGTAGCTTCCACTGAGCGGTGAGGTTCATTGCTAATGCTGGAGACTAAGTGCATCAGACACTACATTCACTTTCCCAGGATGATACTGCAGGTTGATTTCGATGTCCGCCATGAGTTCTAACCATCTTCTCTGCCGTATGTTTAATTCCTTCTAAGTAAATACATACTTCAAACTCTTATGGTCGGTGTATATATCCACTCATTCACCCAGAAGATAGTGGCGCCAAATCTTAAGTGCGAAAATGATGGCTGCCAACTCCAGATCATGTGTTGGATAGATGTGCTCATGATCCTTCAGTTGTCTTGATGCAAAAGCCACAACTTTTCCATGTTGTTGTAGAACACATTCTAATCCTTTATAGACGCATCACAATGTACAACGAATCCTCCAGATTGATTCGGTATTACAAGAATAGGAGCAAAGGTTAACCTTGACTTGAGTTCTACAAAATCTTTTTCACATGCTTTTGACTACACGAATTCTTCATCTTTATGTGTGAGCTTGGTCAGGGGTGCTGCAATATTTGATAAGCCTTCAATGAATCATCGATAGTATCCTGCTAACCCCAAAAAACTTCGTATATTTTTCACCGTCTTTGGTGTCGGCCACTCGCTGACAGCTGACAGTTTAGCTGGATCTACTGAGATTCCTTCGCCTGAAACGATATGTTTGAGGAATCCGATTTGGTCTAGACAAAATTATCACTTGCTGTACTTGGCGTAGAGCTGATGTTGTCGCAATGTCTCCAGGACAATCCGTAAGTGATCGGCGTATTCTTTCCGATTCTTTGATTACACCAGGATGTCGTCTATGAAGATGACAACGAACCTGTCTAAGTACTCTCGGAAAACCTGGTTCATCATGTTCATAAAGATGGCAGGTGCATTGGTCACTCCAAATGGCATTACGAGATATTCATAATAACCATATAAAGTCCTAAACACTGTCTTCGGAATGTCGGACTCTTTGACCTTCACATGATGATAACCCGAACAAAGATCTAGCTTTGAGAATACACAAGACCCACTTAACTGATCAAAAAGATCATCGATGCATGGTAGTGGATACTTGTTCTTGATCATCACTTCGTTCAGAGCACGATAATCCACACACATCCTGTATGAACCTTCTTTCTTCTTTACGAGTAATACCGGAGATCCCCAGCTTGAAGTACTGGGACGAATCCAACCTTTCTTCAGGAGTTCATCCAGCTGAATACGGATCTCCTTTAATCCTTCTGGACTTAACCAGTAAGGAGCTTTGATTACAAGTTGAGCATCAAGTTGTAAATCAATACTAAACTTAAGAGCTTGATCGGGAGGCAAACCTGATATATCTTCAGGGAACACATCCTCGAACTCTCAAACTACTTCAGGCTTTTCTTCTTATGCCGGTAGAGAAAACACTTCTACATTCTTCGGTTTAGCACGGTATCTTCCTGACTCCAAATTTCTATCTCCACTTTTGAAATAGAAGACTGAGTGATCTGGTATCATAAATACTATCCCCTTTTGACGGCAGTCAATAATAGCATAGAATACTCCCAGCCAATCCATTCCTAACACAACATCGAAATTCGGTATGTCCAGTACTTTGAAATTCGCGTAGAATTCTCGTCCGCAAACTACAACTAGACACTGATCAAATCCCATTGTTGCCTTCAAGACTCCATTCCCGGAACTGACATTCTAGCTTGAAATGAGTGGCTATACGAAAATCGCATGCGTTCTTACGAATCGTTAGGACATGAAGCAGTGTGAAGCTCCAGTGTCGAAAAGTGCAAGTGCAGGAAGGGTGGCTACAAGTATAGTACCTAAGTTGTGTGAGGTTGGGTTTAGATATAGGAAAAGAATGGTGATACACAAGGATTGAAAAATTGAAAGGATTGGGGGATTATCAGCGATGACTTGTCCTGTAGCTTCGGCCTCCTCGACCGTCATCGTAAAAGCCTGACGTCGTGGTACATTCCTCCTTGCTGGAGGCATATTCCTCTGTCCTTGGGGCACGTTTCTCTGCCCTTGAGGCATATTTCTCTGTGCCTGATGGAATTGACGTTGAGACTGTGCAGGAGGTCCACGTGGAGCTGGTGTAGGGAGAGCTAGTCGTGGTGCAGGTACCTGAATGGCTGGCCACTGCGGTACGGTGATTGTGGGTCTGGGTGCTGGTGTTGAGTTGAAACGGTATGGACATGCTCCTATGGCATGGGTGGATGCGCCACAAACCAAACATAGGCTATTTTCATGCCTGCGGTCCTTTGCCAGGTGTCCAGTTCTCTTGCAGTAGAAACAAAAATCTGGATTGGACAGGTTAAATCATCATCCCGGTCTCCTGGGTGCAAATGTCGGCCTAGAAGAGGCTCCTCCTGACATCTGTGCGGAAGGGCACTTGATTCCAGCTGTTTGGGGCTATCCTTCTTCTTCCCTATAGCTTCATAACGACGAGCTGCCTTTAAGGCGAGTTCATGAGTCGAGTAGTCGCTAGTGGCTAACGCTGCCTGAATCTTCAAGTCTAAACCCTGTTGAAATCGTCTAGTCCGAATCTCATCGGTCAGGATCAAATGCGCTGCGAACCTGATAAGATATTATGTCAGGATAGAGATGTGTTTTATCTGCCACCATAGTGTGAGCTGGAAGCAGCTCCGAAAATCCCAGCCTACTCAAACGGAACAGCATTTGATATGAATTCTTTACATGCTGAGCATGATGAATTCAGCATCATACTTATCCACCGATTTTACCCATATAAAACCTTATTGTAGGTGGATGAACTGTTGTTCCATCTCGAACCAGGAAGTCTCCGGGAAGAACTTCACGTCGAACAGATCGCGAAACGTTTTCCACTCAATAGATTGGGTGAGAAGGCTTTCCTCAGCCTTCCATCAGACTCTAGCATTGTCTGTCAGTTACAGCTGAGTAACTCTCATCCAAGCAATATCTGGCAGTTGAGCTGCTGCCAGATCATCTTCGATCGATTGAACCCATTCTTCCTCCTCTAGTGGGCTCTCTTTTCCAGAAAAGTGTTTTGGATGCAGTGCCCGAAATTGTTTGACTCCAGGTGACTCGGCTTCAGGGCGGTGCATGAGGATAGCATTCTGCTGCTGCTGACCCTCCAATAGGCTTTTGATAGCCTCAAGCAGTACCGATTGCACATTGATAGAAGCTGCAACGGTAGGTGGTGGTAATAGAGTAGACGGTGGGGTATTTCCGTTGACGTTCGTGCTGGTGTTGTTAGGTGAATCCATTACCTTGATAGAAAAAGGAATGGTTAGGATAGATTCTAGAAATTAGAAATGTAAGGAATGTATAGTTGCTGATTCTTATGATTCTTATGATATATTGCTTAAAACTTCATGCAGAACAGACCTGCATGGGTAGCCAACAAAACCTGTCACGTCTCGCTTTCCAGTAGACGGAAAATGGTGGCGTGGCAGGCCGCAACTTATTTACTAAGAAATAAATACGTTAAACGTAATTAAGCAATATATAAAATGAACAAGAATGACAAGAGTAATAAAATAAACAACAACTTTATTTATATTCAACTTTACATACTACTGTTTGAAATGAAAAGATACAAAGATATAAAACAAATGCCTAAATAATGGCATACAGAAAATAAGTGCAAGAAGAACAGTAGTCCGGATAAGCTGTAATTTGGTCCAAGTCCTCCTGGCTCGGCTCTGTCACCTTCGAGTCTGGTCCTCCTGACGAACATTCTAAATAAAGAAACAGAAAGAAATGTCATCAGCGAACTAACGCTCGGTAAGTCCCAAAAGAAGAAAGAGAAGATAGTGTATTAAGCGAAATGAACGGTAAAGTGTATATGACTGATTACTGATATATGATAGTTATTATAACATGGTTGTTTGTAGCTTGTTAAAGAAGGTATTCATGCATACGAGAGGAGTCCATCTTACCCCGTGGACTATGGTAACATGCATTACAAGGCCGCGTCATAACCCACGGGACAACGGTACGAAAATTCATGTAAGTGTCTTTTAAGTGATCTCTTATGCCACGATATACGTTCCGTACAAATCTACCCCTTTATCCCCGTATAATATATTTTGTTGATTATGTTTACAAGTCTTGCCGAAACCATGGATACAAAAAGTTTGGGTATTCATGTTCAGGATGTAATCAAGTATTCAGGTAGTCATGTCAAGTTATAACCATGGTTCGGTCAAATCAAGTATACATGTTTGATATTGATTTTTGAATTCGAGTATTCATATTCATGATAAAGTATTCCAGTTTTCTTTTGGATTCAGGTTTGACGTTGGACCCACACTAAGTCAGACGTTTGTAAACTGATTTAAACTCTTGAATTCTTAGGTTCGGGAATTATCGGCAACTGCTGCATATAGACGACAGAATTTGTGTCTTTTTCCAAAACAATTGCCATTGATAACTCATGTTAAGTTTTCTAACCTAAATAGGCAAGCACTCACTTTCTCCGGCTCCCTGGGGCTCAAGAGAATTGATCCTGCTTAAACCTATATTTACTAAAGTCCTTAAATATTGTTTTGTATATCTCGAAGGGTTTTATGAAAAAAATATTTTTAATATAGATTATAAATAAAATCTCGAGGGTGATTTTTATTATTTAGGGTTTTCATGAGCATGTGTTTTAAGTATGGAAGTATTTTGATGATGAATACCTAGCTTGTAAAAGTTTATGGTATTTTAGTGAAAATAGTTTTTTTAGTAACTTGATGGTGTTTTATTGACATTTTTTTAATTTTTCAATTTCATGAAAATATAGTTTCATAATATAATGAAAATATGGATTTATAATTTTATATAATTTTTAATTTTTAGAAAATTAGATTTATTTAGAAAATTTGTTTCTCTTAAAAACCGTATTTATATACTTTCGAGATCGAATACTCCGTGAGGAGTGCTGCATCTCGTTCTACTATCCCCAGAATGTGCGGTAATCCGCACCATCCATTAGCGGGTCCCCTAACAAGGGTTGTAGATGCATAATTGCAAAGAAATATGAAATACTGTTTTAAAAGAAACCCGGTTTTAAAGTAGGTGGTATTTTATTCTAAACCTTATACTTTGAAACAAATATTCATACAAATTAGTATCGTGCTATAAAACCGAAGTGTACGTGAGGGGTAGGTCGTTACCCCGTGAAGTTTTTCCTAAAGGTATAGTTTTAACAAAACTTAAAGAAGTGATATCAAAGTTCCTGGTATTTTAATGAAAAAGTTCAATTATGGATGTTTCATATGAGATTCTTGGTTAAACTTGATTCTAAACATTTATATTTAAGGTTACTAGTATTGTGTAAAAATTTGGTTGATCAAAGTATAAAGGAGAACGAGTTTCTAGAGTTTAGAAAAAGAATATCGGTAATAACTCAACTTACCGAAATAAGTTTTAAAATTGAATTTCAATAAAGAGAAAGAAAGATTGGGAAGGACTTATGGTTTGAAAAACTTAGGAAGAGGGTGAGAAAGGGAAGAGTGTGGTCGTGGCATCACGGGAGCTCCGGAATTGTCTTCGATCTTCGTCGGAAGAAGCTTGATCGCTAACTCCACTCCACTTCCACTTAGGAATTTTTTAGAAAGTTTTGGCAAGAATTTTTCGAATGGTGCTGAGCCAAAGTGTGGGGTGGTATTTATAGTGGAGAATTAGGGTTTGCGAATTAAAATTGTGGATTAAAAAGCATTAAAATGTTGTTAAATTGTGAAATGAAAGGTTTTTGTTTGATTGCAGAGAAATCAAACAATGCAGAGGAGTTAATAGGAGCTGAAGAGTCATATGTGCAAAACACGGAGTTCATTGGGTGCATCTAAGCTGTCGCTGCCCGGCCCCTAAGCCAATTTTTTTGGTCGTTCTTGAGGCTCTGGCCTCGAGATTCGTGTGATCTGATAAATTCAATATTTACACCATTTTCCACATGTTTGATTTTTCTGAACTTTTCATTTCCCCGTGTATTCCACGTGCAACCTTTTGGGCTTCCAAAAAGTTAAAAGAAAAATTCAGAAAAAATTGTGTCTAATGGGAATCGAACACACAGGCTATGTCACAGCAGTGTAGAGACTTTACCAGTGAGCTACAAGTTATTTCTTACTGTTATTTAACAAAAGTAACTTATAACTCAAACTCAGGCTGTAATAGTCTTTTCTTGTATATCAACAGAAAAATTTCCATACAAAGATTTTAGGGTTGTTACAGTGGTTCCTTCCATTGTTGATCCAATACCTTTGTATTGCGATAACAATAAGGCTATGCCTTTAGCAAAGCAACCACGGTCCCATCCGAAATTCAGACACATCTTGAGGTGGTATCACATGATTAGGGAGATCGTAGATCCCCAGGAGATTGAGGTCCGGAGAGTAGATACGAAAGATAACACGGCGGATCCATTTACCAAGGCCCTCTCTCAAGCGCAGTTTGAGCGACTTTTTGAGAAGTTGGGTATGGGATACGCTAATAGATGGCCCTAGAGCAGACGTTCCGTATTCGGTATGCCAATTACAGGCCTCAGTGCAAGTGTGAGATTGTTGGATATGTATGCCCTAGAGGCCTGTATTGTTTAAGATGCCAGGGATATGTATGTATAGGACAATCTTGCTCGGTTATATAGTATACTATTTGGGTTATCTTATATGAACACATGTATTTGTTTTCCTTGTTGCTTTGTATTGCTTATACATATTGATAAAGACTTGATACAGTAGTATACCATTTTGGTTTGTCTTTATCTTAACATATACATATGTTTTACTCGATATCACATATGGATGATACATGTTGATAAAGCCCGTAGGATTTTGCTTGAATACCAGCGTTATAATTGTTAGGAATATGTATTCTCTAGAGGCCATTATTATATATGTGATGTATATTATAGTGGATGCTTGGACATATATATAGAGAACTTTCTTGCTCGACATGATAGTATGCTATCTGGTTACTCTTTATCTTAACATGTTGACTGGTATTCTTTATTGTCTTGCAATCAAATGTTGATAAAGCCCTTAGGATATGTACTTGACTACCAGGATTATGATGAAATCATACTAGTGGGGCCAGGGTGGGCCAAAAGTACATCCTTTAATCTGTTCCTAGTCATGGGAATATCGAGACCAGGGCATCGATATTCCAGACTAGACTAGTATGTATATTTCTTGTCCTTTAGAGGGAGATGGTTGATCCCACAACCATTGGTGTGTGACATAAAAGATTGTACACAGGTGCTCATTGGAGAATGGGTACACCGAACAGGACTCGCCGATGACTCCTAATTGGTAGTATACCTATTATCAGATAGCAGTCCTCTTGTGACACTGGTACGGGTTAGTCTGTAGATCCAAGATCATCATAGAGTCTTGTATGGCTCCCACCGTGCTTTGATTTCCTTCCTACCACGGCTCAAAGGAGTCGTGCAAACAGGTGGATTTTGGTTATAGTACCGAGTCACATGAAGGCAATAGGCGATAGGAGGGGTTTCGTCTCTCCCGGTGTTAGGAGTTGATGTTGCGCTATGCTCGATTGGCTATAACTGAAAATCCCTGGCCAGGATTGCTAAGATTTACTAATAAGAGTTATCAATAGTTTCTCAAATAGTTATTAGCCAAACATCGACATGACTTATCACGTTACGGGGGTCTGACGTTTACCACCCCTAGGCATAATATGCGACATATAAGACGAAAAGACTGGGCTGTACGGTAGTGTTACTAATAGGCTTCATGGAGAGTATGGACGAACTTGCTTATTGATCTTCATATTGCTCAATACCCAGGTAGTCGTTACATCCAGCTAGTACCGCTGACGGCTTATAGGTGACTGATGTGATCATCACCTACCGCTGGCGTATTGACGAGTCTTTAGAGTCCCACACAGAAGTTTCCTGATTCAAGCGAAACGAAGTAGGACATATATGTGATATGTGCGTGGGCCAGATTAAATACGTGTGTGTGATACCGTATTGTAATCTGGCAGTTATCTGTTATCGGTTAGGTTATATGTGATATAACCAGATTATCGAATCAAGTGTTGATTTGATAATGTGATAAAAAGATAAATGATATTAGTCAGTCATCTATAACCGGATTATTAAATCAAGTGTTGATTTAATAATTTGAGATAAATTATATTTGATATAATTATATATTAACTAATATCATTAACTCACTAGCTTTATATATATATATATATGTATGTATATATTCGATATGTGTGTGTGTGTATTATATGAAGCATGGCATGTTTTTCTATTTTAAGAAAATAGAAAATTGAGGTGTAAATTGTGGAGATATTTATGGAATGGGCAAGGCATGGGTTTTATTATTTGTATATTACTCTTGACTCACTATTCAAGGATGGTTGCAATTTATTATTGCATTTTAATTCCATGCTTGAACAAGTGAGAAAAGAGAGAGCCATTTGAGTTTACTCTCATCATTTTTTCATTCTTCATGCCTTAGCCATTTTCATGAGCTCTTGCTGTCTCTCTCTCTCTCTCTCTCTTGCTCTCTACAATTTTCTTTACCTTACCTCCAAGTTCAAACCCTCAATGTGATGTGAAACATTGAACTTGTGAGAACCCTAGTGAGCAAATTAAACCCCTACTTCACCATCACACATTAGATTAGCAATTTAATATGGAGTTTTGCCTTCACTAATGAGATTAGTGAAGGGTTAGCTTGAGCTTGTGGACTTCGGGTGGATCGTCTTTGGCGCGAAGTTCACGAAGGAGGTTCTCTCATCTTGAAGAGGAGCCTAGTGGAGTTGCATGGACCACAACCCGGAACTAGAGAAGAGAAGGACTCGATCTACAAGGGTATAGCCTTCTTTCCTTCTACTAGTTTTGTGATGATACCAATATAAACCCTAATATTCTAGCAAAGATATTGGTTTCTCTAGCTTAGCACCAATAAAATTTTGAATTTCGCATGCTTGATGCCACTTGGAACCCATGGTGGTGCTAGGGTAGACTTTCAAGGTATCAAAGCCAAGCTAGAACATTAGGGTAAACTATCAAAAGCTTGCAGCGACGTTAGAAATCCGCCGTTTTTGTTGCGCAAAAACTGCCGATAAAAATAGTTTCCAAAATGATATTTTGAGTTGTTTCCACACCCCGCGGGCTCACGGTTTGAACCGAGAAGCTGAGTGGTGGAGCGTGCGCATCCCAGGGACATCCCGGGAAGGACCAGAGGCTAGACCTACACCCCAAAACCACCGCAAGGTGGCCTTAAGGGTGGGTGACCCGAGAGCACCCCAACTGGGTGCTCTCGGGTCTGCCTTCCCCTAGGTGCCACTTCGAGGTGGCCCTTAGGGGTGGGTACCCCCTGAGGTCCCCCATTCGATAGTTAATTTTAGGATCTTCGCCTCCATGAAGATTCGGGCGGGTTTTGAGTTTGTTTCATCTCCCGGATTGGCTTAAAACGACCGGTTTTGGAACTTTAGCTCACTGGATTTTTCATGTCTTGGAAAAATTGGTTTAGTTTGCTAATTGCGTGCAGAATTCTAATGTCGTGGTTACTTTAAAAGTTTTATGATGTGTGATATAATTATTAGAATCCGGATTAATTTTTTTTATGAAAACTAGTTATTATATTGTAAACCTAGCTGTTTAGTCTCAATTGATCGATTGCCATGAAATTTTGATTCGGATTAAAACTCCGTCGCAGTTGCGTATTGTACGTGATCACTAAGTCGGGAATCTTGTTGAATTATCCGACAACCAATTGAAAAGTGTTTTCAATTTGAGACTAAAATACAAATTTTATAAGTTAGGCATAAATTCGGAATATGAGATATTCCGGGTTTATGATGTCTAAGGATATTACGGATTCTAATTATTGTAGTTTTCTGTTTTCTTTTCTGCGACCGTAAGTGTAATATGTGGGGTATCCCAATCTCGTTGCTATATGTCAACAAGTTTTAGGGATACACATATTTGCTTACGTTGAAGATATGTGATATCATCTGTTGTTGTTGATATGATTTATTGGATCATCGTGAAAGAATAGCCGGGGTTTCTTTGTGAGATGAAAGTTTTTATTTTCATTCATGTAAAATCTGTATATAATATTCTTTTATTGGGGCATTTCCGGGTTGAGGATGATGTCACCATTGTTGTATATTATTTACTTTTCCGCATTAGGATAGACCGAAAGATTGGAGCACAAGTAACCGGGTTCTAGAGTCCAGTGGGAGACCATCTCAAGGAGTTGAGACCGGGTCTCCTAACTCTAGAATCGGCAGGGCTACTTGCAGCTTTCGTAGGGGTCTGGGGATATGGGTTTAGCTATTCATCACGACCGTGGAATTCGTGTTTTACATTACTGGCTAAATTTAAAACACGGACATCCTAGTATATCCAATATTTCATATATTGCTTCAGTTGCTTGATTCTGTGATGTTGATCATATAACTGTGTGAGACGAATGTACTATTATATATATGATATATAATAAACGTTGCTTATGTTTTGCATCCGCGTTAGTCCGGCCCCCGCTCTGCCGGTAGTTAAGTAATCTAACGGTGCATGATTGGGCCCCGTGGCGAATGCAGATGGCATAAGCGTACATTCTATTTTCGTTTCAGTTTTTTGTAATGTTTAAGAAACATTAATTGATGGAACTTCATTAATAAGATTAATGAAAAGAAAGAAACCAAAAGATATTGTAGAATCAAATTTTCAAAAAAGGGTAGCTCTAGTTCTTGCTTTGCATAGTGGTATTCCTTGATGAATATCCAGCATCTCATTCGATGAGGAAAGAGCCGAGATCCCTTCACCGGGAGTGACCTCTTTAGCGAAACTAGCAAATGCTACAACCCACTCGGTTTTGCTTTTGACAGCTTCTCTAGTTCTTGCTTTGCATAGTGGTATTCCTTGATAAATATCCAGCACCTCATTCGATGAGGAAAGAGCCAAGATCCCTTCACTAGGAGTGATCTCTTTTGCGAAGCTAGGAAAGCCTAAAAAACACTCCTTTTCAAAATCACAAGATTCTACAACGATATCAAGTTCATTACGCTCATAGTTTTTGATTGTTTGGTGGTTTTGCGTATGCGTTTTAAAATTTAGGAATACCGCAATCAAGATGGTGTCGTTTGGTAGCTAGCCGGTTGAGTACGAGTCGATCCACATGGAAATGGTGTTCTTTTCTTTAAGTTCTAACGAGTTAAGTCCTAACTTTGGTAGGGTTTGATTTAAGATCTAAGAATGAGAAATAATTGATTTAAAGGCTTGCTAGGGTTAGGATTAGGTTAGTTCGAAACAAAGATTCTTCTCACTTCTATCAATGCCCTAGTTAAGAATATACGTGTTAGGGTAATAGTTAACAACGGGGATTAACACGACTAGGAAGAAACTTAGTTTCTTTCTTTTGGTCCTTGTCCGTCCGTTCTTAACTCTTAGCCCTAACCTCCAGTTAATTCAACCATACCCGGTCTAACTAGAGAATCACTGCTATCATGTAGGATACGATGCCGTAGTGATCGGTGTGTGGTTGATTTAAAAAGAGTCCGTGTTTTAAAAATCATATGGGCAAAAAAGGAGTGAGAGAGATTTCCTTCTCTCAAACCTTCCCTATCCTAACCCTAACAAGTAAGAAATTACTCACTCATTAGGAAGGTGACAATAAAATTCATTTTTGTTTTCTTTTTAATAGACAAACTAACTTGCAGATAATAAAAGAACAAGTAAAAATTTGCAGGTAATAAATTGCTAATAAAAAAATGCAAGATAAAAATAAAAACTCACTTTATTGATGATCTCTCAACGATTACAAGGGAAATTAAAATTTTAGATCTAGAAATTAAAAAGAGACATGCCTAGTTAGGCTTTTGGCTTTTCTATTTATAGATAGAAAAAACCCTAGGTTACATTCCGATCCATACATGAATTTACCAAACTACCCTAAGAAAGCCGGGTCAAAGAACCGACACCCACCGACACATGCACCATCACGTGCACCATACGGCCGCAGTTCCACGGCAGAAAGGCATGTTTAGCTGCCGTTCCGCGGCCGTATTGTGGGATCTTGATCTGCTTTTTTTAGGGTTGCTTCATGTTGCTTTTTCCTTCTGTTTTCTTCACTTGGTTCCACAAAATCTTTTCTGTTTTCTTCCAGATTTCCAACAGTGCAGATGATGTGGATTTTTACCGTGAGCTTCGCGTTGAAGTCTTGAATCTTGTGCTGCCCTTATACTATGTTCATTGAACTGTCTACTGATCTTTATTTGTTCCTTGAACTGGTAGGCGGCATCATCTATTGTTGGTCGTAGTCTCACATTTGTAGCGACTTTTCATGAATTTCACTGTAACGATCTGAGAACCTGTAATCTGCAACTATTTAGCAGACATGGATCAAAAGCACATATTTATCTGTAATGTGATTAAGAATGGGCGATATAATAATGCAAAATTCTGATATGAACAAATACCCCCAAACATATCTTTTGCTCGTCCCGAGCAAACCCAATTTTATTCTGTTAAAATTTCTAACCTCACTTTCGCGGGGAACGCAATTGCACTGAGCTCGTGTAACAAGCCGTTAAACTTCTAGGTGTCCCTAGTAGGAGGAGTGTTGTCTCCTGAGGATTTTCAGCTGATACTACCCATAAAATCCGATCAATTTGGCCTGTTGACTCTCATTCTTCAATTTAGTATTCTAGTAAGAAATTCTATCATCTTCAACTTAAAAATCATCAACCCGTATTTTTCACACTCACTTTTCATTTAACTTAAGATCGTATATATTCTGCAAATTTATTAAGCTTTCAGCATCTTTTGAATTTTCCTTCTAAGGTTCCATCTCAACTTAGGAATTTTTATCATCTCTACTGAAGGTATAAGCCCTATCTTTCATTCTTATCTCTCATCCAAACCTCAATCATATACTCCTACATGTGTGTAATTATCACCCCTACACATGGAAATTCAATTCAAGCTATCATACTCTTGTCCATCGTCCAAAGTACTTTTAGTTGGTAAATTTTAGATGAAATTGCTCACACATCCTTCATGCGATCGTTAATACTTCTTGAGGTACTAAACGACCGATTACAAAATGTGCTTGTGCATTTAGGCGTAATTCCTCGTCTTGTAATACCTAAGGCTTAGCAGTGACTCCCAAACCAGTTGGTCCAAGGCACTAGGTGATAAAGCACCCTTGCTATATTTTTTATTTATCCAGCCTTAAGTAATTACAAAACCAGTGTTCATTTTTTAATCTCTTTATTCACACTTGTACTTTTATTTTATTTTCCTTCATACTAAGGATTTTAGACAAGAGCATTTCAAGGTATCCTCTACTATCCCAAGTTTCAATATGCGTGTATGTGCTAGTTGTAGGGTATATATTTTCAGAATTTAGACTTAAGGTTCAGAATTATTTTTCAGAGTTACATTTCAAATAAAAATTTCAATACTCTTCCCTTATTTTGACTTAGCCCAAGAACTGAACTCAAAATTTGCTTATTTCTAAATAAACTATAAGGACATATATTTTCTACAGTTAAATTTTAAGAAAGGTTATTTTTAGGGTTTTTAATTTACTAAGTTTTGGATCTAGTTTTTCCCTACTATTCAACCGTCATGTTGAATTTAAGTCAAATATGGCCAAAATTGAATTTTTCAATTTTTATAAAAATTTTTTTAAAGTTTTTAAATTTTTAAAATTTTTTTATTGATTTTATTTTTTATATATTTTTTAAATTTTTTTTTTATAAAGATGCAATGCGGAATTAAATATGCAAAGAAAGAAGAAACAAATATGTATAAAAAAAATTAAAATATGCAAATGCAATGCAAAGATAACTATTTACAAACCACCTCCACCCCCAAACTTATTAAAAGCAGTGCCCTCACTGCTCATGGCCTCGCCGTCCCCTCGAATGTGATCGGGAACGTTCCTCTCTTGCCGGTAAGGTGGTCATACCATGCTCTAAACCTGTGACTCGCTGATCCAGGTTGGTCACCATCCCTATCAATCTGTCTATCCCCTTATTGGCTCTCCTAAGTAAGCGTGCTTATGCCGCGGAGGTAAGCTCTTTCTCGCTCACGGTCGAGCTGGAGCTGGGTGTCTTGGCAGGTACGTTCTCGGCCGGCTCGGTGCGCTACCATACATCATGTAAGCGTGTATAGGACGTGGATACTCCCTCAAGAAGAGGTCTAATAGGGATACCTCCATGCATATAAAAATCAAATTCCTCCACAGGGAGGAAATGGCGACACAGTTGTGTCACCAACATAGGGCATGGATAGTTGGCAGCCCTCTTTCCCGCACCAATTGAGTGAAGTAATACTATGCACATATCATAGCTGGGGTTTCTAGTCATCAAAGTGTACACGATATGAAGGGATGGTGTGAAAAATGTCGTATTGTGCGAACTACCAAAAATATTATTTTGCGCCCAACGGCACACGGTTAGTATATTCGCAAAAAGGGTTCTAGCCTGTATGCCCTTGCGTGGCTCTCTCGAACAATCATTACCCATTAAGGGTAAGTAGTCTTCGAAACGGAGGGGTTGGTCTGAATAGGTAATCTAAGTATTAAGGCGACTTCATAGATAATGTCCCTATCGATTATTATTTCCCTATCCCCCCAAATTAACCTAATGTAACCGTGTTGTGAGAGGCAACAATCCTCCATGCACTCGTAAAATCGGGTGACAAGATCCGTAAGCGCGAAGGAGTTTGGATGGATAAAAAGTAAGAAGTTCCGCCCCGCCTTCGGATCTCATCACCGAAATAGCTACCGTAGACCGTGTGTGCAAACATTTGTGAAAAGTCTCTTTCAAATTGCAAAGTGGGTGCCATTACAGAGAGCTAAATACAAATATATGAAATTGATAGAGAGGGAAAAGAAGTGCAAATCTCCTTTGAAATTTTCAGAGGGCGACGACGACAGGCGGCGGAGGTTGCGTGGTCGAAAAAGGGGTATGGCGGCGGAAATGCGGCTCCCTGGAGAGATCTCCCTGATCTTTCAGCTGCGGCTGCTAGGGTTTTGAGAGAATTGAGATTAGGTTCTGTAAAATCAGAAGAGGGGCCGGGTTGTATTTATAAGGGGGTGTTTTGGTTATTTGCAAAAAGGACCTCTTAAAAAGAGCAATTTATTTGTAAATAAATTTTTTTATTTTTATTATTTTTTTAATATTTATTAAAACTGAAAATTTACAAAAATATCCCCAAAATTTGAAAAATAAATTTATATTTTTTATTTTTATAATTTTTACAAGTGTGACATACCCCCAAACTTATTTGAAACAGTGTTTCTACTGTTTATGGCTGGAGAACCGAAATTTGGGAGTAGATGGAGGAAGATCAGTCAATGTAATCGGCTCCTGCAACAGCAGGAGCTCCTATAAAGGGTCCGCGGTGAGAAACGATTTAAGTCTATGTCTGTTCACTTTAAATAGTAAACCGTCCTCCGGCTTCTCTAAGTCGACCGCACCGTGCGGATATACAGTGCGTACAAGAAAGGGCCCTTTCCATCAAGATCTGAGCTTGCCGGGATGGAAATGTAGCCGGGTGTTGTAAACTAAAACCTGTTGACCAGGTTTGAAAGTTTTGCGCATAAGGAGTTTATCGTGAAACACTTTCGTTCGGTTTTTGACGACAACCGCGTTCTCGTAAGCTTCATCCCGAAGTTTGCTTAATTCATTTAATTGCAGCTTTCTATGGCTGCTCGCATCTCCGAGAGATAGATTCAACTCTTTTAACGCCCAAAATGCGCGAAGCTCAATTTCAACTTGAAGGTAGCAAGCCTTTCCATAAACAGGCCTATACGGAGACATGCCAAGATTAGTTTTATAGGCAGTTCGAAATGCCCAAAGGGCATCAGTAAGTTTTGAAGACCAATCTTTACGGTTTTTGGAAACCGTTTTCTCCAATATCTGTTTAATTTTCCGATTTGAAATCTCGGCTTGCCCACACGTTTGGGGATGATAGGGCGTTGATAGCTTGTGATTAATGGAATATTTTTGCATTATGAACTCGAAAGTCCTATTACAGAAATGAGTTCCATTGTCGCTGATGATTGCGCGGGGGTGCCCAAACCGAGAGAAAATGTTTTCTTTGAGAAATCTAACGGCAACTTTGTTGTCATTAGCCCGGCTGGGCAAAGCCTCGACCTACTTAGAAACATAATCAACAGCGAGGTGAATATACATGTTCCTAAAAGAATTGGGAAACGGTCCCATAAAATCTATCCCCCAAACATCAAAAATTTCCACAACCAATATTGGTTGGAGCGGCATTTCGTTTCTCCTACATATCCGGCCCAAGTGTTGGCACCGGGAGTATGTCTTGCAGTAATCATGTGCATCTTTAAAAAGTTGTGGCCAGCAGAAGCCACATTGCAAGATCTTTTCTTCTGTCTTTTTATGGCCAAAATTCCCGCCACACGATTGATCATAGCAGAATGACAGCACGCTCTTAAATTCATTGTCGGGGACACACCGACGAATAATTTGGTCGGGATAGTATTTGAATAAATAAGGTTCATCCCCGTAAAAATGTTTTACCTGAGATAGGAATCAGAGTCTGTCCTGATTCGACCATTCATTTGGTATAAGTCCGGTGGCCTGTTTACACCATAAGATTGTATTATTATATTCCCCATTCTTATTCTTTTTATAAATAAACAGGTGCTTTTGACGCATGTCTGCTACATATTACAGGTTACAGGTTCTTGGATCTAAAACAGTGAAAAAGATAAAAGACGACGCAAATGTGGAACTACAACCAATAAATAAAAGGATCTTGATCAAGCCTACATAAAAGATAAAGTTCACAAAGTACAAGGCAGCGCAAGGTCCAAAATTACAAAGCGAACGGTTAAAAGTCCACTACAAGTATTCACTGGAAGATCTGGAGAAGACCCAGAAGCAAAATGGAGAAAAGAACCAAAGATACAGGAAGCCCAAAAAGCCCAGAATCAACACGAGATTTGAAGGCCCAAGCACATCTTTTGGCCGTGGAACCGCGGCCAAACAGGGCCTCGGGCCGCTGTTTCGCGGCGGTCTTGAGCAGTTAGAAAATATAAATTTTACCATAATGTGTGCCGGTTTTGACTAGTTAACCTAGGGTTATTTTGGTAAATGCAGACATGCGAATCAATTGTAACCTAGGGTTTCTATGAATCTATAAATAGAGACCCAATTCATTGTATTCTTTTCATGCCTCCCTTCAATAATAAATTTCAGAATTCTTTTGGAGAGCATCAAGTTGTAAGTTCTTTATTTTCTGCCCTAGGTTAATTTTCTATTCTTGCCCTAGTTAAATTTAATTCCTTGCCCTAGTTAATCTTTTATTCTCTGCCCTAGATAAATGTTCTTCAATTCCCTAATGAGTGAGTAGTCTCCTCGCTTGTTAGGGTTAGATCTGGGGAAGGTTTGAGAGAGGAAGATCTCTTATCCCCTTTCTTGCCCGTCATATATTTTCATAGGACTCTATGCATACATGCACATACCGCTCCCTACGACACCCTATCCATCGAGTTAGCGGTGATACCGTAGTATAAAGGCCCGGTTGTGATGGTTTTCCATGGAGGTTAGGGTAAGGATTTCTAAAGGAAGGACAAGAACCTAGAGGAAGAAACATCTTTCCAAATGGTTCTAATCCCTTTTATTAATAATTACCATAACTCCTAATAAATCTTAATATGGGTATAGAAAGCGGTGAGATTTATTGACTTTCCAAACTTAATCTAGACCTAACCCTAGCAAGATTTAGATCTAGATTAATTTAGTTTTTAAATTTAATTGATCCATTCACACCGTTCGGAATTAACTCGTAAGAGCGATTAGGAAATTCACAAAATCCCTGTGGACCGACCCGTACTCACCGGCTAGCTGCAAAGAGACGCCATTCTTGATTGCGGTTACTAGAGATATTTTTGAGATCAATTAAATGGCGCTGTTGCCGGGGATGGCGTGTTATTTCCTTTTTGCAATTTCGGGTTAATCTTAATTAAAAAAATCATAAAAACTGAAAAATCAAAAAAGAAATATAAAATTATATCATCTGTTATTTTTTGGAAAGGGTATTTTTTGTGAATCTTTGCAGGATCGACGGATCTGGAAAAATCCAGAGTGCAAAACAGAAAAAGATAGATCAGAAAAGAAAGCGATTGGAACAACAGAGCAGCACAATTTTTTCAGAGACCTGAAGCTTCAAATCCGCCGCCCTTCCGCCGTGCAAGCGCGCTCCCGCCAAGGTTCCGCGGTCCATTTGCCACGTCAGCGCGCGTGTTTTGCATTGTTTGCTCCTTTTTTCCCTCTTCTGCCAATCCCCATATATCTTTTGTCAAATCTTCCGCAGGATTTTTTGCGCTTAAAAAAAAAATCTTCCCTTCCAAATAACAAATCTTGTGCAGGATTCTTTGCGCCGTGCATAAAATAAAAAAGATTTCATTGCAAGTTATTTACTGTTTTGCATATCTTTAATCGGACTTTAAGGGGCTTTTGACCAATTCAGATTGGGTGGGGATTTCATCACCCTTCCCACGACCCCAGAAATCACATAAGGCATTTGCATTGACCAAATCTTTAATTAAAAAAAATACTAGACTCATCCCTAAGGACTTCACGCTCAATAGGACAAAGGACTAGTTATAGGCATCGACCGTTTATCCTAACCTGACTTTGCGGTGTCTAGGCAAGTGTGTCTAAGGCAAGTGGTTACTTAATTAGGACCACTACTTTTGTAGTGGGGAGCTTCCCACTTACCTGGCACTTACCTGGCCGCAATTGGCGGTGAAGAGGCGGTTTGAGGTCCTATTTCTAGCCCTTTGGAACAGTTAGGAGCTGTCTAGCTGACCTAGGTGACCCTAGATCAAGGCCTGATTGTGCATTTTTGGTTGATCGAAAGTGTGTCTTAGCTCTTTTCTCGAAAATCTTTTTGCAAACAGTTCTAAATAAAGAGAAAAAGGCAAAAGGAATTTTTTTTAAAAAAGACTTGCAACTTTTGTCGCTAAGAAATCCTTGCACCACCTACCTTATTTCTCTTCTCATCATGGATACCCCACATCACAAATCTCTTGCCGAACTTTGGTATCCCGAACCTAAATTTGCGTCGTACGTCAATTGTTTCGGTCGATTTAAGGAAAATCCTTCCATGCCCAAAATTTCTTTAAAAGATCAAATAGAAGCGTCTAGGAGAAACAGTTCGACATTGCAACCCACTTTGTGTCAACCAAGTCAACCTTTACCACCTTCGTATGTTGATATCATTTTTTCGAGTCCTGTTGTAACTCCTAAGCCGATGTCTATTGCTGAGCACATTGCACAATCTCGTAGCCGATCTTTCACCCCTCTCAACTCATCTAGTTCTAGGGATCCACAAGACTATTCACCTTTTTATACAAACGTTGATCCTACTCCTGTCCAACCATCCAATTCCTACCAGTCCTACCCGACTTTCCCACCTTCACTAGACATTGTTTCTACACAGCCATTTGGGAGTTTCACATATCCAAACAATTTCGAATATCTTACCGAAACACCTTCACAACCCATGTCTAGTCTAGAACAGTCGTTGGAGGCGTACATTGCAGCAACAAACAAAATGGTAAGGAATGTGGATGCGTCCATAGCCGCCCTTAGACAACCTCGTGAATCGGTAGTTAGTTTCCAACTAGCTCCAAATTTTCAAATGTATAATGAGGCAGTTGGACAGAGTGCAAATTTGAGAGGATTTCCAAATCAAACCTACCCATACCCAATTGAAGCCCACAACTCCGGTTTTCCATCGATTGTCCCAAATGATTCACAAGTTGAAAATAAAACATTTAACGAGTTGTGTGACTTTGTAGTGCTTGATTTGCCAGATTGTGAGGAATCCCTTTCGAGTGAAACCATACCTAATCATTTTGAACTTTACACCTCCACTCTAGAACCTAAATCGATAAATATCCATGCTTTTGATGAGGTGTCAAAAAAAATTGATTTTCACTTGATTGAGGATATAGACGCCGGGAATATTTTGGATGATGAACCCATTGATTTGATTGAAATTTTATGTCCAATTCATCATCCCGAGTCATTAAATGTTTCTCCCGAACTTCATATGCGTCTTGATTTTGATGATAATGGCATGGATGAGCTAAATATTGAGGAGAATTATGACGATAGTATTGAGGATAACATTGAGGTTGAACCATTTTTGTTTGATGTGTCGGATTTTCCAATTCATCCTCCTGAACCTGTAACTATTATATCACCCTCCCTCCTTTCCATCGTTCCGACCACGCAAAAGATCACGCTTGAAGACTGTGAGCTTGAAAATTTTCCCTTTGAATCTGACACAGTTCTCCCAGCCGATAACACTTACGAGTGTTTCACTTTTTCGGAAGATTTTGATGTCTCACCGCCCGAGTTTGAGTCCTTTGAATTTTCAGATGAGTTAGTTGAACCATCAGACTCGGTTGCTTACAGTCGTTTTGAACCATTGTTGGAATCTTTCCAGTTCGAGACAGTTTACTACGGTGAGAATGAGACTATCCCTAATTCACTCCCTTTCGTCCTTCCTATCGTTCCGACCTTACAAGAGACCGTTACGCTTTCAACTCCAATACCAAGTTCGTCGTACCCATGCTTTCTTGCGAATCTTGAGGGATTTGATCCCATTTCTCGACGGGTTGATAGATTAGCAAAATCGTTTTTAACGCATCGGTCATCATAAATTGCGCCAATTTATTCACTCGATTTACATCCTCAAGATCGTACTACACTTGTTTCTTTTTTCCGCCATTCTTCTCCTCCACCGAGACCGTATACCGTTTCTATCTCCACACGGTCTCGTGTGCTTCTCATTTCTTTTCTTTCCACTCCATTCTTTCACCAACCTACCATTACCACGATAAGATTTTTGAATGGTTGGTGCTAACCTTTTGCTTATGTAAGGCCTTGCTTAGTTTGGGGAGGACCATGTTGTATATATGTATATATATTTTTTGTTTTCTTTTCTAATAAAAAATATTCAAAAAATAAAAAAAAAATTTATAAATAAATAAACAGGGGAGTGCCGACATTCTCAATCCTCTTGGTGTAGCATGACAGTGAGGACACTATCAAGTTTAAGTTTGGGGGTATGCTCGGTATGTTTTTTTCCTTCGCATTCATATGTTTATTTTTGCATTTGCATACTTATTTTAAAACCCATAAAAATTGAAAAATTTCAAAAAATTATAACAATTAATGTATTCAATTTTGGCTTAATTGACTTGAGTTTGACAAATAGGTTAACTAGTTAGGAACAACTAGATCTTAGACTTAGTAAATTAAAAACCCTAAAAATAATATGTCTTAAAGTTTAACGGTAGAAAGTATATGTCTTTGTAGTTTATTTAGAAATAGGCAAATTTTGAGTTCACTTCTTGGGCTAAGTCAAGATAAGGGAAGAGTATTGATATTTTTATTTGAGTATAAGTTTGAAAAATAATTCCTAGCTTAAGTCTAGATTCTGAAAATGTATACCCTACAAATTGCACAATCACGCACCTTGAAGCTTGGAATAGTAGAAGAGACCTTGAAATGCTCGTCTAAAGTCCTTAGTACGATGGAAAATAAAAAAATACAAGTGTGAATAAAAGAAAAAAAAATGAACATTGGTTTTTGTGATTAGTTAAGGCTGCGAGAAAAAATAGAAAAATATTTAGCGAGAGTGCTTCATCACCTAGTGCCTTAGACCAACTGGTTTGGGAGTCACTGCTAAAAAGCCTTGGGTGTTGCAAGACTAGGAATTATGCTTTAATTTGCAAACACATTTTGTAATCGGTTGTTGGTACCTCAAGAAGTATTAACGGTCGCATGAAAGATGTGTAAGCAAAATTCAATTAAAAATTCACCAATTAATAAGTACTTTGGACAACGGACAAGAGTATGATTGCTTGATTTGAATTTCCAAGTATAGGGGTGATATATACACACACGTAGGGATATGTGATTGGAGTTTAGATGAGAGATAGGAGTGAAGAATAGAACTTGTATCTTTAATAGAGTTGATAAAAATTCCTAAGTGGAGATGGAACCCTAGAAGGAAAACTTAAGAAATGCCGAAAGCTAAGTAGGTCTGCAGAATATGTATAATCTTAAGTTAAATGATGAGAAAGTGTGAAGAATATGGGTGGATAATTTACGAGTCGACGATAATAGAATTCCTTGTTAGAAAACCTAATTGGAGAATAAAAGTCGAAAGGACGAATTGATAGGATTTTGTAGGTAGTATCCGCTGAAAACCCTCAGGAGACAACACTCCTCCTACTAGGGACACCTAGAGATTTAACGGCTTGTTGCACGAGCTCAGTGCAATCGTGTTTCCCTGCGAAAGTGTGGTCAGGTTTTTGTCGAGAATAAAAAATAAGTTTGCTCGAGGACGAGCAAAAGATAAGTTTGGGGGTATTTGTTTACACCATAATATTGTATTATTATATTCCCCATTCTTATTCTTTTTACAAATAAACAGGTGCTTTTGACGCATGTCTGCTACATATTACAGGTTACAGGTTCTTGGATCTAAAAGAATGAAAAAGGTAAAAGACGACGCAAAAGTGGAACTACAACCAACAAATAAAAGGATCTTGATCAAGCCTACATAAAAGATAAAGTTCACAAAGTACAAGGCAGCGCAAGGTCCAAGATTACAAAGCGAACGATTAAAAGTCCACTACAAGTATTCACTGGAAGATCTGGAGAAGACCCAGAAGCAAAATGGAGAAAAGAACCAAAGATACAGGAAGCCCAAAATGCCCAGAATCAACACAAGAGATTTGAAGGCCCAAGCACATCTTTTGGCCGTGGAACCACGGCCAAACAGGGCCTCGGGCCGCGGTTCCGCGGCGGTCTTGAGCAGTTAGAAAATATAAATTTTACCATAATGTGTGCCGGCTTTGACTAATCAACCTAGGGTTATTTTGGTAAATGTAGACATTCGAATCAATTGTAACCTAGGGTTTCTATGAATCTATAAATAGAGACTCAATTCATTGTATTCTTTTCATGCCTCCCTTCATTAATAAATTTCAGAATTCTTTTAGAGAGCATCAAGTTGTAAGTTCTTTATTTTCTGCCCTAGGTTAATTTTCTATTCTTGCCCTAATTAAACTTGATTCCTTGCCCAAGTTAATCTTTTATTCTCTGCCCTAGATAAATGTTCTTCAATTCCCTAATGAGTGAGTAGTCTCCTCGCTTGTTAGGGTTAGATCTAGGGAAGGTTTGAGAGACGAAGATCTCTCATCCCCTTTCTTGCCCGTCATATATTTTCATAGGACTCTATGCATATATGCACATACCGCTCCCTACGGCACCCTATCCATCGAGGTAGCGGTGATACTGTAGTATAAAGGCCCGGTTGTGATGGTTTTCCATGGAGGTTAGGGTAAGGATTTCTAAAGGAAGGACAAGAACCTAGAGGAAGAAACATCTTTCCAAATGGTTCTAATCCCTTTTATTAATAATTACCATAACTCCTAATAAATCTTAATATGGGTATAGAAAGCGGTGAGATTTATTGACTTTCCAAACTTAACCTAGACCTAACCCTAGCAAGATTTAGATCTAGATTAATTTAGTTTTTAGATTTACTTGATCCATTCACACCGTTCGGAATTAACTCGTAAGAGCGATTAGGAAATTCACAAAATTCCTGTGGACCGACCCGTACTCACCGGCTAGCTGCAAAGCGACGCCGTTCTTGATTGCGGTTTCTAGAGATATTTTTGAGATAAATCATGGCCAAATAATTCACAATATCTGTGAACCAAGGTTCCCATGATATAGTCAAGAGCTGCTCATCTAGAAAAACGTCTTTTATAGGAATTTGAAGCGTCGGCGTAGAAGGGAGGCATGAGAGATGGTCGGCGACTACGTTTTCGCATCCTCTTTTGTCTCTGATGACAAGGTAAAACTCTTCCAGTAAGATGGTCCAACGTATCAGCCGAGACTTAGCGTCCTTCTTCGCAAAAAGACGGCGAAGAGCTGAATGGTCAGTGTATACGATGACCGGAGAGCCGATTAAGTAGGGCCTGAACTTTTCTAATGCAAACACAACAGCTAAGAATTCCTTCTCGGTTGTTGTGTAATTTAATTGGGCCCCGTTCAAGGTTTGGCTAGCGTAATAAATTACATGCGGCATCTTATCGACGTGCTGTCCAAGGACAGCACCAATGGCAAAATCAGATGCATCGCACATAATTTCAAATGGATGCGTCCAGTCAGGAGACGAAAAAATGGGAGCAGAAGTAAGTGAGTTTTTCAATGACTCAAACGCCTTCATACAGGTTGAGTCGAAATCAAATGTGGTGTCCTTGGCCAACAAAAGAGTCAACGGTCTAGCTATCTTGCTAAAATCCTTGATGAACCGTCTACAGAAACCGGCATGGCCAAGGAAAGCTCGAATGTCTCGGACGCATTTGGGAGGAGGGAGATTGGAAATGTATATAACTTTTGCTTTATCTACCTCAATGCCATTTTGCGAGATGATATGTCCTAAGACAATACCTTCTCGTACCATGAAGTGGCATTTCACCCAATTTAAAGTAAGGTTCTTATCCTTACACCGGGTAAGGACTGCATCTAAATGTAGCAAAAACACATCAAAGGAGTCGCCGAAAATGGAGAAATCTTCCATGAAAATCTCCAAGAATTTTTCCACCATGTCTGAAAAAATACCCATCATACACCGCTGGAAGGTAGCGGGCGCATTGCATAACCCAAAGGGCATGCGACGGTAAGCAACCGTACCGAAAGGACAAGTGAATGTGGCCTTGTCTTGGTCCTTTTCGGCGATGGGAATTTGATTATAGCCGGAGTAGCCATCCAAAAAGAAATTGTATTCATGCCCAGCCAATCGTTCTAGCATTTGGTCAATGAAAGGTAATGGAAAGTGGTCTTTCCGTGTCGCAGAGTTGAGTTTGTTAGTTATATGTATGCCCTAGAGGCCATTACTATACATATGATGTATATTGTAATGGATGCTTGGACATATATAGGGAGGACTTTCTTGCTCGACATGATAGTACGCTTTTTGGTTGCTCTTTATCTTAACATGTACTCTGATTGTCTCTATGTTACATGTTGATAAAGCCCTTAGGATATGTACTCGACTACTGGGATTATGATGAGATCATACTAGTGGGGCCACGGTAGTCGACGAGTACATCCTATAACTGTTCCTAGTCGAGGGTGTATCGAGACAGGGCATCGATACACTAGAGTAGACGAGTGTATACGCATCTTGACCCATATGATGGGCGATGGATGATCCCATATCCATCGGTGTTTGACATCAAGGATGGTGTACGGGTGCTCTGTAGAGACTGGGTACACTGGACGGACTCGCCGAGAACTCCAATATGGTATTATACCTCACGTCAGATGGCAGTTCTCTGGTGACACTGGTACAGGTTAGTTTGTAGACCCGAGATCGTCATAGAGTCTTATGTGATTCCCACTGTGCTTTGATTTCCATCATACCACGTCCAAGAGGGCGTGCAAAAAGGTGGTTTTTAGGTACAGTCCCGAATCACATGGAGCCAATGAGCGATAGGAGGGGATTCGTCTCTCCCGGTATAGAGAGTTGATGTTGTGCTGTGTTCGATTGGCTATAACTGGAAATTCCTGGCCAGGGTTGCTGAGATTTACTGGTAAGTGTTATCAGTAGTTTCTCGAACTGTTATAGACCTCATATCGACATGACTTATCAAGCTACTGAGGTCTGACGTTTACCACCCCTAGGCGAGATATGCGACATATCAGACGAAGAGACCGGACTGTACGGGAGTGTTACTGATTGGATTCGCAGGAGAATATACAGGCTTTCTTGTTGATCTTCTGAATGCTCAATACCTGGGTGGCTGTTATGTTTAGCTGACCGCTTGCACCTTGTGGGTGTTTGATATGATCATCACCTGCTGCCGGCGTATTGACGATTCTTTAGAGTCCTACACAGAGGTTTCTTGCCTCAGGCAAAATGGAGTAGGAGCACATATATGATATGTGCGGGACCGAGAACAATACGTGTATGTGATACCGTATTAGATTCTCACGATATGAGATATCGGCCGGGTATATAAGATATAGCCGGGTCATCGGATCAAGTGTTGATTCGATGAACTGATACAGATTATATTAGTCGGTTATTTATAAAATAGCCGGATTATCGGATCAAGTGTTGATTCGATAATTTAATGTATAATTATGTATTTGATATATTAAATTACATTAACTAATATAGGCTCGCTTTATTGATTCATTTTCTCATCGGGTAATAAATTGATATATATGCGATATATGTTAATTGTATTATTTTATTTTGTTACAATAAATATTATATATGTGATATATAATATTGTAACAAGTTATGATTACTAATGCAACATGATTAGTGGAGATTAAATATGGTTAGGGTTTGATTTGGGTTAATGTTTTCTAGAAGCTTCTAGAAGTTTTTACTTTGTTTCTTGCAAAGATATTTGTGTTGATATTTTGTAAGATATTTCCAAACCCAACCCACACCCTTTAACCCTAGTTAACTCTCTACATAAGTTAGACTTTTCTTTGGTCAACCATGGTTGCATTTGATAGTTATCATAACAATTCATTTTTCATCACCAAAGGATTTATTATTCATTCTTCTTCTTCTTCCTCCTTACAAAACTTTCTAGCTTTGGGTTTAGTGATGGATTAGTGTGAGATTATGATATTAAATGAGAGCTAAAATCCTACTTCATCATCCTAATCTATCCTAGCCATTTAGATTAGGGTGTTCACTTCATTTGTGAGTGATAGCTTGTGTTAAAGAAACTTCAAGGTAGATCATCTTTGTTATTGAAGATCGGAAGGAAGCTTGCATCATTCTCTTCGTGGAGCCTCTCTGGAGTCCAGGTACATGATGATCGCAGCGAAGAGACCTCAACATGGAGCTTTTGAAGTGAAGGACCGGACTACAAAGGTTGTAATCCCAAACTCTTAGATGTTAAAGAGTTTAACATGCTATGTTTTCGCCTAATCTCTAGTTTAAAGATCTAGCTTAGGGTTGTTCGGCACAGCTAAAATTTAAATCGGGCATGGTTGATACCTTATAGAACCTTATTAGAGTGCCTAGTAACCCTACAGTGGTATCTGAGCCAAGCTAGAGCTTTAGGCGAAGTCTAGGCGAAGTTTAAAGTCCGATCGAACTCCGAATACCCGTAAAACCCTTGATTCTGGAAATTTATTAAAAATGTTGATTTTTTCGTATTAAAAATACTCAGAAAAATAAGCAGGAAAATCTAAGAATTACAGTGAAGTACGGACCACCAAGTTGATCACGTGACCGTGGAACCGTGGCTAAACCACGCACGTGGCGGCGGTTCTGCGGCCGAACAGTGTCGTTGGGGACCACTGCTTCACAGTATTATTCCTAGGTTCTTTTGCACTATTCTGGGAATTTTTAATTTCACTCAAGTGTTGAGTTTTCTGGGTTGTATTGGGAGCTCGTTGATTCGATCGGAAAGTATAACTTCGTTTAGTTTGTTCGGGTAATTTTTAGAACGTGTTAAAACGTTCGAACGGATATCAATAACTCACTTTTTCCCCTGACGGAAAATTTCCAAGTGTTGGATTTTTCCGTAATTTAAGAACGTTCTAAGTCGTGTAAGTAACGCGGTGGACCCTCTAGAAGACAACAAACCTTAACTCGATTATGTGACCGTCTGAACCTCCTCTAAACCTTAGGGTTTGGGACAGTACGGCGTGCCGCATGTGAGGCGTTGGCTTGACCCTTCTACTGCTGGACCATTGGTACTGTGGCATGTGATGGATGTTTTAAAACTAATTTCAAGTGTTGAGAACTATTTGGGAAAACTTGGGTGTTTGATTATCCGATCGAAAAGTTTAACATTGTCTATTTATCTGGAATGTGATACAATATTTGGAATCCACAAGTTGTTATAAGATAACTAATTTGAATGTTATAAATCTAGCAGTTCAGTCTCAGATGATTGGTTGCCATGAGATTTTGATGCGATCAAAAGTCCGTCGCAATCACGTATCGTATGCGGATACTCGCCGGGTAAACTTAATAGACAGCCACGCCCCATAGCCCCGACCAAGTGACTGTAGGAGAACCCCGTCGCCAAAAGTATCCGTTCGGGTGCTCGCGGCAACAGTGTTCCGCCTTAGTGCACTTCGTCGACGGCATCCGGGGGTGCGGCCGTTTACTAAAGTTTGCGACGAGCATTCGATCAAAATGTCGGGAATCTTGTTGAATTGCCCGACTAGATATTGAAAAGTGTTTTCGATAGTGAGACTAAAATGCCGGGTTTATAATTGTTAGGCATGCGATATCTAAGGAATTCATTTGGTTAGGCATGTGATGTCTAAGGAGGTTGCGGATTCCAACTGTTGTAGTTTTACACTTTCTTTTCTGTGACCGTAAGTGTAGTATGTAGTTGTATCGCCGATTTTCGTTGCGATACATCAACGATAATCGGTATATGCATACTTACTTACGTTGATGATATGAGATATTATATGTTGCTGTGATATGTTATATTGGATCGTCTTGCTTGAATAGCCGGGGGTTTTATGTGAGATGAGAGTTTTTCATTTTCATTCATGTAAAATTCATTTGTATATAATATTCTTTTATTGGGGCACTTCCGGGATGAGGATGATGTCACCATTGTATATTATTTACTTTTCCGCATTAGGTAGACCCAAGGAGGGGAGTACAAGTAACCGGGTTCTAGGGTACAGTGGGAAGCCATCTCGAGAAGTCGAGACCGGGTCTCCTAACCCTAGAATTGACAGTGTTACTTGCCGCTCTCGTAGGGGTCTAGGGATGTGGGTTTGGCTATTCATCGCGACCGTGGAATCCGTGTTTTATACAGGCTCGTATTAAAAACACGGACGTCCTAATATATCCAATATTTCATATATGTTCTTCTGCTACATTGTTCTGTGATGAGATCATATTACTGCCTGAGACGAATGTTTATATTATATATATGAGATATATATTATATATTGTTGATTTCATTTCATATCTGATGCTTGTGAAGCATAATAAAATGGGACTTCATTAATGAGATTAATGAAATAAAAGAAATCTAAAGATGTTATAGAAACTTGTTTAAAAACTGTTAGCTCTAGTTCTTGCTTTGCATAGCGGTGTTCTTTGTAGAACATCCAGCACCTTATTCGATAAGGAAAGAGCCGAGATCCCTTCACCGGGAGTGACCTCTTTAGCGAAACTAGCAGATGCTGCATACTCGGTTTGTCTTTTGATTGCTTATATAGTTTTTGCTTTGCATAGTGATATTTGTTAAATATCCTGCACCTTATTCGATGAGGAAAGAGTCGACGATCCCTTCACCGGGAGTGACCTCTTTAGTAAAACTAGAAAAGGCCTAAAAAACACTCCATTTAAAATCACTCGATTCTACAACGATATCAAGTTCATTACGCAAAGGGTTTTCTTAAAAACCCGTCGTAGCCCTCCGTCATTTCAGATAAGTACTTCATAGTATTCGTACTACGTTTGTTGGCTTTCATCAAGGCGTAGTGTGCGGTAGCTATTTATGCTTATCTGCTTATGCATATGATGCAGATTGAGTTAAGGTAGTCGTGCGACTTTGTTGGCTTTCGTCAAGGGCCGTGCGGGTGGGTTTAATTCAATCAGGAAATGACGGGTTGGACTTGACTAGTAGCCTATGGTTTGTTGGCTTTCGTCAAGGTCATAGGATGCTAGGGGTAAAATATTATTGGGAATTTCAAGTGTTGAAATTTGCAATGAGATTGCATACCTTCTATGAGATAGTTGGATCCCGATACCCGCTGCGAGTAAGAGTTACTCCTGGGAGAGTTTTACACATTACAATTAGCCGATCAAGTAGCTGTCTAGAAAGGTGTTAGCGGGGTTACGCCCCTGGAAAAACGAGGTTTACTTTAATTAGGTCCGTGCGAAAGCACGGGGAACCTCCCTTAAAGTACCGGCACTGGCCTGGCTGAAAGATTGACGAAATTGTAGGGTGTAATTAATCCCGGCTAGTCTTTCTTTTTAGGGTTTGAAGGAAAATTTGACTAAAATAGTGGGAGACATCCTGATTAAATATTTAGATAACCAATCTAATCTTGCAAGAGCATACGCTGAGTGTTTTCTTCTCTCTCTCTCTCTCCAGGTAGCGACCATATCACGCCTTAATCAAGATAATAATATGGATGTATTGACCGAACCCGCTTGTTATACTAAGCTGGGGAACGTTGGTCCCGCTCCAACTTATAATTGTTATAAGACAGAGCCGGAAATTGGGGATTACCCGAATTCCCGTGCCGCCCAAACGAAGAAAGTGCATGCTGATGCATCATCTTCGGGTGTGTTCATTACACAGAACTGTTTCTCAATATCCTTTACGTCCTGGGTATTTGATACCGGATCAGGATCCCATATATGTAATTTGTTACATAGGCTACAGATAGGTAGAGAACTGAGAACGGGTGATAAGTTTCATGAGATAGAAACGGTGCAAGTGTTGTAGCCAAGTATGTTGGTAGTTATCACCCTGTATTATCAGAATACATTGATTCTGAATGAATGTTATTAGATACCGAACCTGATATACAACATCATATCAAGTATCTTTATTTAATAAAGAAGGATATAATTTTGTATTGTTGGATAATCTTTTGAACATTTCCTCTATCAAAAGCTGATCGGTTCAGGAACGTTATTTAAAAGTAATGATTTTCTAAATCAAACTACAGTTCTTAGAATACAGAACACACACAAGAGGAAAAGTTCAGAAATGAACGAATCCTTCTTGAGGCATTGTAGACTATGTCATATCAATGCAACCCAACTAGCTAAGTTACATTTAGATGCATATTTAAATTAGTTTGAATTTACATCTTGTGAAACTTGCCGGTCATGTCACAAAGATAAAATGACCATAGCTCTGTTTATTGGAAACAGAGAAAGAGTTAGTGAACTCTTGAGATTGATACATGCTGATGTATGAAGGTCCCCTGTCTACACATGCCAAGACCAGTTCTTTGTACTTCATTACATTCTCTGATGATCTCTCAAGATTCAGACATATGTTCCTGTTGAAACACAAGTCGGAAGCTTTTGAGATATTTACAGAATAAAAGTTAGAAGTAGAGAACCAAAAATGGGTATACGTATTATGTCCTTTGATGAGATCAAGGAGGAGAATACTTGAGCACGGAAATTCTGGACTATTCTAAAGGAGAATGAGATTCTTTCTCAGTATTACTCCTCCGTATACACCATAGTACGATGGTATATCGGGGCGGAGCAATAGCACCCTATATGATATGGTGTGCTCTATGATGAGTACTACTGAGTTTCATATTCCTTTTGGGAGTTATGCACTTGAGAAGCTGCATACCTATTGAATAGGGTTCAAATCAAATCAGTTGCCTACCACTTCATATGTGATATAGAATGGGAAGAGACCATATCTTAAGTAAGTTAAGATTTGGGGTTGTCCGGCCTATGTCTAAAAGCATAATCCGGACAAGCTCGAGGCAAAGTCAGATCTGTGGAAGTTTGTTGGATATCCCAAGCATACGTAAGGGAATATCTTCTACCTAACTAAGGAACAAAAGATGTTTTGTTTCTCAACATGCCACATTTGTGAAAGGGAATTTCTTGTGGAAAAATTAGTGGTCATGAGGTAGAACTGGAAGGAGTTCCAGCTATACAAACTACAGCAGATGATTGGGTAGAACCAAAGGATTCAATAGTTTCCGACGAACCTCAGCCTCTCCGCCGATCTAGTAAAGTTCTTCACCCACCTGAGAGATACTTCGGTTTCTCTATAACAGTGGGAGCGAGGTTTGCATCATGAGATGATGACCCAACTAGTTTCGAGCTGGCTATCAGGAGTGGGACTCCGTAAGAATGGCTGGATGCTTAGCGATCTGAGATGGAATCTTTATACACTAACAAAGTATGGACTTTGGCTGCTTTATCTGAAGGGTTAAATCCCCATCAGGAGCAAGTATATCATGAGAAGATTACTTGGTGTACATGGAAAAATTGAGACTTTCAAAGCTATGCTTAAATCCATCCAGATCCTACTTGCCACTGCTACATACCATGACTACGATATCTGGTGGTTGGGTATCATGACAGCTTTTCTAAATGATGATTTAGAAGAGAGCGTCTATAAGTACACAGCCAGAGGGCTTCGTAGATAGTGGGAGCAGCGGAAACATGTGCATGTTGCTTTATAGGATAAAGCAGGCATCGCGGAGTTGGAACGTCTGTTTTGATGTGGTAGTCAAAGAGTTTGACTTCATCAAAATGGTAGATGAACCTTGTATATACAAAAAAGTAGTAGGGAGTATAGTGGTGATCCTCGTAGAGTACGTCGGTGACATACTCTTGATAGGGAAGGAGTTTCCTATGCTACGCTCGGTCAATCTCCGCTTATCACAAGGATTCTCCATATAGGATCAAGGTGATACCTCCTAAATCCTGGGTTATGGATCTATGAGATAGATCTAATTGGATGTTAGGATTCTCACTAGTTGTAGTGAGATGGTATCAATTGATCCTGGGGAGAATCACGGGAAAGTTTCCAGGGTGATAAGGACGACTGAATGTCAGTCGCAGGCATTGTCTTTACCCTCAGTGGAGGGACGGTATGTTGGAAGAGTTCCAAGCTAGATACCGTGACTTACTAGACGATTAAAGGCAAGATACATCGTTACCAAGGATGCTACCAAAGAGGCAGTCTGGATATAAATAAGTTCATGAGATGAACTTCGTTCCAACCATTGTGTGACAATGGAGTTATGGCTTTGGCCTAGGAACCCCCGTCCCATCAAAAATCCAGATATAATTCTTAGGCAGTATCACCTGATCAAGAAGATGGTTGATCTCCAGGGAGATCGAGGTTAGGAGAGTAGACAAAGAGGACAACAGCGCGGATCCACTCACAAAGGCTTTTTTCCCAGTAGAGACTTTTATGGGATGGTTGAGTATGAGATACTTCAACCAAAGCTAATTGTTGGGTATGTAATACCACAACAGATGGCCCTAGTGCAAGTGGGAGATTGTTAGTTATATGTATTCCCTAGAGGCCATTACTGTACATATGATGTATATTGTAATGGATGCTTGGACATATATAGGGAGGACTTTCTTGCTCGACATGATAGTATACTATCTGCTTGCTCTTTATCTTAACATGTACTATGATTTTCTCTATGTTACATGTTGATAAAGCCCTTAGGATATGTACTCGACTACTTGGACTATGTTGAGATCATACTAGTGGGGCCACGGTAGTCGACGAGTACATCCTATAACTGTTTCTAGTCGAGAGTGTATCGAGACAGGGCATCGATACACTAGAGTAGACTAGCGTATACGCATCTTGACCCATATGATAGGCGATGGATTATCCCATATCCATCGGTGTTTGACATCAAGGATGGTGTACGGGTGCTCAGTAGAGACTGGGTACACTGGACGGACTCGCCGAGAACTCCCAGATGGTATTATATCTCACGTTAGATGGAAGTTCTCTGGTGACACTGGTACAGGTTAGTCTGTAGACCCGAGATCATCATAGAGTCTTGTGTGATTCCCACTGTGCTTTGATTTCCATCATACCACGTCCAAGAGGGCGTGCAAAAAGGTGGCTTTTGGGTATAGTCCCGAATCACATGGAGCCAATGAGCGATAGGAAGGGATTCGTCTCTCCCAGTATAGGGAGTTGATGTTGTGCTATGTTCGATTGGCTATAACTGGAAATCCCTGGCCAGGGTTGCTGAGATTTACTGGTAAGTGTTATCAGTAGTTTCTCGAACTGTTATAGACCTCATATCGACATGACTTATCAAGCTACTGGGGTCTGACGTTTACCACCCCTAGGCGAGATATGCGACATATCAGACAAAAAGACCGGACTGAACAGGAGTGTTACTGATTGGATTCACAGGAGAATGTACAGGCTTGCTTGTTGATCTTCTGATCGCTCAATACCTGGGTGGATGTTACGTTTAGCTGACCGCTTGCAGGTTGTGGGTGTTTGATATGATCATCACCTGCTGCCGGCGTATTGACGATTCTTTAGAGTCCAACACAGAGGTTTCTTGGCTCAGGAAAAACGGAGTAGGAGCATATATATGATATGTGCGGGACCGAGAACAATACATGTATGTGATACCGTATTAAATTCTCACGATATGAGATATCGGCCGGGTATATGAGATATAGCCGGGTCATCGGATCAAGTGTTGATTCGATGAACTGATACAGATTATATTAGTCAGTTATTTGTAAAATAGCCGGATTATCGGATCAAGTGTTGATTCGATAATTTAATGTATAATTATATATTTGATATATTAAATTACATTAACTAATATAGGCTCGCTTTATTGATTCATTTTCTCATCAGGTAATATATTGATATATATGCGATATATGTTAATTGTATTATTTTATTTGTTACAATAAATATTATATATGTGATATATAATATTGTAAGTTATATGCAACATGATTAGTGGAGATTAAACATGGTTAGGCTTTGATTTGGGTTAATGTTTTCTAGAAGCTTCTAGAAGTTTTTACTTTGTTTCTTGCAAAGATATTTGTGTTGATATTTTGTAAGATATTTCCAAACCCAACCCACACCCTTTAACCCTAATTAACTCTCTACATAGGTTAGACTTTTCTTTGGTCAACCATGGTTGCATTTGGTTGTTATCATAACAATTCATTATTCATCACAAAAGGATTTATTATTCATTCTTCTTCTTCTTCCTCCTTGCAAAGCTTTCTAGCTTTGGGTTTAGTGTGAGATTATGATATTAAATGAGAGCTAAAATCCTACTTCATCATCCTAATCTATCCTAGCCATTTAGATTAGGGTGTTCACTTCATTTGTGAGTGAGAGCTTGTGTTAAAGAAACTTCAATTTAGATCATCTTTGTTATCGAAGATCGGAAGCAAGCTTGCATCATTCTCTTCGTGGAGTCTCTCTAGAGTCCGGGTACATGATGATTGCAGCGAAGGGACCTCAACACGGAGCTTTTGAAGTGAAGGACCGGACTACAAAGGTTGTAATCCCAAACTCTTAGATTTTAAAGTGTTTAACATGATTTGTTTTCGTCTAATCTCTAGTTTAAAGATCTAGTTTAGGGTTGTTCGGCACGGCTAAAATTTAAATCGGGCATGGTTGATGCCTTATAGAACCTTATTAGAGTGCCTAGTAACCCTACAGAGTTTTCTATAATCGATGCATACTCGCCACCCTATTTGGGTGCGAGTAGGTATTAACTCATTCACCTCATTAATTATGACCGTTATGCCCGATTTCTTTGGGACAACGTGAATGGGGCTAACCCACTGGCTATCAGAGATATGGTAAATGATACCACTATCAAGACATTTTACGATATCCTTTTTAACAGCCTCCTTCATGACTGGGTTGATTCGTCTCTGTGGATCCCTTGCAAGCTTGGTATCATCCATCATATGAATATGATGTTCAACAATTAGGCGACTAATCCCCTTGATGTCCGCCATAGTCCAGCCAAAAGCTTGTCGATTGCTGTGCAAGACTGTCAAAAGGGCTTTCTCTTTCTCTGGGGCTAGAGAAGCCGAGATGATAATAGGAAGAGTCTCATTCTCACCTAAGTAAGCGTATTTAAAGTGAGATGGAAATAACTTGAGTTTGAGTGTTGGAGGCGAAATAATTGAAGGTAAAATCGGTGAAATTGTCTCAAACTCGAAGGATTCCAACAGAGGTTCAAAACGAGTGTAAGCAACTGAGTCGGATGGTTCAGCTAACTCGTCCGAAAATTCAAAGGATTCAAACTCGGGTGGTGATTGTTCAAGATCGTTCGTGAAAGTGAAACACTCGTAGTCATTATCGGGCGTGAAAACAGTATCAGATTCAAGGAGGAACGCACTAGTGGCGTCAAAATTGCTGTGATCGAACAGAATTTTCTCGAGCTCACAGTCCTCCTGGGTGATCTCTTGGATCGAGCAAACATCAAGTTTATTAGCATTAGGTTCGGAGAGCTGATTCCCCAACTTAAAAATGTTGAGTTCAATTATCATGTTTCCAAAAGATAGGTTCATCGAACCATTTCGACAATTGATCACCGCATTAGAAGTTGCAAGAAATGGACGACCGAGTATCACCGGAATTTGACTCCGGGGGTTAGCTACAGGCTGTGTGTCCAAAACAATGAAATCAACGGGGAATATGAAGTCCCCTACTTTAATCAACACATCCTCTAACTCACCCCTAGGATGGGTGATTGATCGGTCAGCCATTTGGAGAGTACAGTGCGTGGGTTTTAGCTCTCCAACACCTAATTGCTCATATACCGAATAAGGAAGCAGATTAACACTGGCACCAAGATCTAAGAGTGCGCGGTTGATGTTCTTATCCCCAATCGTTATTGAAATTGTACGACAGCCAGGGTCCTTTCGTTTTTGAGGTAAAGGTTGGGTAAGAGCATCACTTACTGCACTAGCCAAGAAAACTTTCTTGGGTACATGTGATTTCCTCTTCTTGGTGCATAAGTCCTTCAAGATTTTAGCGTAAGAAGGGACATGCTGGATTGCATCCAAGAAGGGAATATTAATGCTAACCTGTTTAAATAACTCCACAATCTTCTCCATTTGTGGAGTTTGTTTATTGGATCTCAACCTGTTTGGAAATGGAGTATTTTGAAAATTGGTTGAGTCCAATGCTTGTGGAGGAGATTACGGAGTTGGAACGGATCCCAGTGCTGATGTTTTCGTGGAGTGAGATGTGGGTCCGTTCGGAGCAGTAGAAGAAGTAGAGCCTTGTGAAGAATGGAGAACAGGCTCCGACGAAGATGAAGATGAAGAAGAAGAAGTAGAAGAAGAAGCGGCGGCCGGGGTGTCATCATCAGTGCCAACATTGTTGTGCAACATCCTTCCAGATCTCGATGTAGTCACGGCACTCATATTATGGTTTTGTTCTTCAAGACCAACATGCACATTTTGTGGGTGACCAGGATTTGGGAGTGGTTGATATGGAAGCTTTCCTTTTTCTCGCTCGTTTAAAACTGCATTCAGTTGTGAAATCCGGGCTTCGATGGTTTTGATACTTTGCCCGTGTGATGCAGTGTGTTGCACCAAAGACTGCATGGAAGACTGGATGTTGGCTGAGAATTGAGTTGATTATTTTAAAAATGCTTCCAGACTTCGTTCTAACGAGGAAATCTTATCGTTATTTGGTGGAACAAAGTTGTTTTGAGGAAAAGAATTATTGGGTGCAAAATTGTTCATTTGATTTTGGTAAGGTTGGGATTGGAAAGGTTGCTGATATTGAGTTTTTTGAGGAGCTTGTTGTTGACAAGGGGGCCTCTGGAAATTGTTGTTACCTTGGAATTGTTGTTGATTTTGATTCCAAGCAAAATTGGGGTGGTTCCTCCAACCAGGATTGTAAGTTGAAGAGTATGGATCATTTCTTTGTCTTTGCTGAAAGGCGACATTGACTAGATCCTGTCCTTGAGCAGGTGGGTTGTAAGGACACTCTTCAGTCAAATGGGATGGATCCGAACAACAAGCGCATATAATGGGAGGGGGTAAAGCATGGGCAGGAGAAGGCGATGAGAATTTGCTCTCAATCGCTTCTAGTTTTCATGTAATTGCATCCATTTCGGCTTTCATTGCAATTGACATATCAAGTTGATGAACTCCTTCCCTAGATGGACCGGATGAAGTAAATGAAGTGGACGAAGTGGTCTATCTAGTGCTTTCCCACTGAAGCGTTTGTTCAGCAAAATCGTCGAGAAATTGCCAAGCTTCCTCGTCAGATTTGGTTAGGAAGTGACCTTGACAAATGGTTTCCAACAACTGCTTAGTTGCTGGGTTTAGTCCTTCATATAAAGTTTGGCAAAGTTGCCATCTCTCAATACCGTGATGAGGGCACTGAACAAGAAGGTCTTTGAATCGTTCGAAACACTTCCAAAAAGGTTCGGAAGGAAGCTGGGAAAATTGGTTAATTTCATTACGTATTCTCACAGTCTTGTGATGTGGGTAAAACTTTTTAAGAAATGCTTTAACAAACTCTTCCCAACTGTTTATGGAATGTGATGCAGTACTATATAGCCACTTTTTAGCTAGGTCACATAATGTGAAAGGAATGACTCGTAGCCTTATAGCATCATCGGACAGTTGGGTGGTCTTCATCATTGCACAAACATTCTGGAATTTGTTAATGAAGATATAGGCATCTTCGGATTCCAGTCCGTGAAATTTGGGCAACATATTGATGAAGTGGGGCTTAATTTCAAAATTATCCCCATTTGCCGGCGTAGTAAAAGACAAGTAGGAAGTGCGGAGCGGGTGGGATAGAAACGATCCTGGAGCGCAATTCGCTGTGGCGCTTCGACAAGAGGTTGTTGCGGGTTATTCGCACCCAGTTGAGGTGGAATCGGTCCCGAGATAGGTAAAAGGTTGTTAGGATTGAATCCTGACATCTTTTTAGAAGATGATGAATGTGAAGATGAAGGTAAAGATGAAAAAGGAGTGGAGAGAGTTTCGACTTCGGAGTCGAATGCGTCGTCAGTAGCCACTAACGAGACACGGACTAAGCGGGCGCTAGTGTCCCTAGTCCAATTGGACATACACTAAACGAGTTGTAGTGTAGTCAAACGTAGATTGTGAGGGTAAGAAAATGTCAATGGGAAAATGCGGGTGAAGGGTGGTTGCAATGGAATTCTAGCGACAAATGGCAAGTTTTTTTTTGTAAAAATTTTGATTTGTGTTTTTTTCATTTTTTATAAAGAGTTTTGCAAAAAAATTTGTACGGAACTACGACACACTTTCAAACAATCACAATTTAATCATGCACAATCAAGCCTTAAAGCTAGGGTCTCCTAAGTCAACTAGACTGCTCCTAACTGGTCCAGAGCGATAAGTTGTGAGATATCCTTCAAATCTCCTCTTCACTGCCAATTGTGGTCAGGTAAGCACAAGTGAAGAAAGGAGGGTTTCGCTCACGAATCACCGTGAGACGGGCCTTTTAAAGTTACCTTTCTCACTTGTCTAGCCTAGGCACCACAAAATCAGGTTTAGATAAACGAATGAATGCCCACAACCTTCCTCTGTCCTAATGAGCGCGACAGTCCTTAATTGGCTGAGTCTAGATATTTTTTTAATTAGCTCAAGGGTGATGCATATACTTTTAGTGATTTATGAGGTCTTAGGAAGGGTAATGAAATCCCCACTCAATCTTAATTGGTGTTATAGCCCCTTAGATTCCGTTTTAAATATGTAAAGCAGTAACACACAAAATCTAAAACACTTGCCAAAAAAAATTTCTTTTTATTTGCGGCGCAAAGAATCCTGCATAAAATGATTTATTGGAAAGGGAGAAGAGGTTGCTGTGCAAAGAATACCTGCAGGAAATTTTTTTCAATGGAGTCCAGAGAGTAGGAGGAGAAAAAATATATTCACAGAGAGTTTTTAAAACGATGACGTCGCTTGTTTGACCGCGGTTCCGCGGTCAAACCCCTGCTTTAGCCGCGGTTCCGCGGTGGTTCAGTTGGTTTAGGCCTCCAAACTTTTTCTGTGTGCTGTTATGGTTCTCCTCTGTTCAGATCCTCTATTTCTTGATTTGTTCACTGGGCTTGCTCCAGATCTAAATTAGTCCGTCTTCTTTTCCTGCACAATTCACACAAAACCAATCAAAAATAACAAGCTGATTTTTTATCTATTTTTTTATTTATTCAATTTTTATATTTTTTATTTAATTAATCCGAAATTACAAAAAGAAATAAACTACCGTTTCCCCGGCAACAGTGCCATTTGATTGTTTGGTGGTTTTGCGTATGCGTTTTAAAATTTAAGAATACCGCAATCAAGACGGAGTCGCTTGGTAGCTAGCCGGTTGAGTACGAGTCGATCCACAGGGAAATGGTGTTCTTTTCTTTGAATTCTAACGGGTTAAGTCCTAATTTTGGTAGGGTTTGATTTAAGATCTAAGAATGAGAAATAATTGATTTAAAGGCTTGCTAAGGTTAGGATTAGGTTAGTTCAAAACAAGGATTCTTCTCACTTCTATCAATGCCCTAGTTAAGAATATAGGTGTTAGGGTAATAGTTAATAACGGGGATTAGCACGACTAGGAAGAAACTTAGTTTCTTCCTTTTGGTCCTTATCCGTCCGTTCTTAACTCTTAGCCCTAACCTCCAGTTAATTCAACCACACCCGGTCTAACTAGGGAATCACCGCTATCATGCAGGATACGGTGCCATAGTGAGCGGTGTGTGGTTGATTTAAAAAGAGTCCGTATTTTAAAAATTATATGGGCAAAGAAAGAAGTGAGAGAGATTTCCTTATTTTAAACCTTCCCTATCCTAACCCTAACGAGTGAGGAATTACTCACTCATTAGGAAAGTGACAATAAAATTCATTGTTGTTTTCTTTTTAATAGACAAACTAACTTGCAGATAATAAAAGAACAGGTAAAAATTTGCAGGTAATAAATTGCAGATAAAAAAATGCAAGATAAAAATAAAAACTCACTTTATTGATGACCTCTCAACGATTAAAAGGGAAATTAAAATTTTAGATCTAGAAATTAAAAAGAGGCATGTCTAATTAGGCTTTTGGCTTTCCTATTTATAGATAGAAAAAACTCTAGGTTACATTCTGATCCATACTTGAATTTACCAAACTACCCTAAGAAAGCCGGGTCAAAGCACCGACACCCACCGACACATGCACCGACACGTGCACCATACGGCCGTGGTTCGGCGGCAGAAAGGCATGTTTGGCCACGGTTCCGCGGCCGTATTGTAGGATCTTGATCTGCTTCTCTCAGGGTTGCTTCATGTTGCTTTTTCCTTCTGTTTTCTTCCGTTGGTTCCACAAAATCTCTTCTATTTTCTTCCAGATTTCCAACAGTGCAGATGATGTGGACTTTTACCATTAGCTTCGCGTTGAAGTCTTGAATCTTGTGCTGCCCTTATGCTTTGTGCATTGAACTTTTTACTGATCTTTATTTGTTCCTTGAACTGGAGGTTGCTGTGCAAAGAATACCTGCAGGAAATTTTTTTCAGTGGAGTCCAGAGAGTAGGAGGAGAAAAAATATACTCACAGAGAGTTTTTAAAACGATGACGTCACCTATTTGACCGCGGTTCCACGGTCAAACCCCTTCTTTAGCCGCGGTTCCGCGGTGGTTCAGTTGGTTTAGGCCTCCAAACTTTTTCTGTGTGTTGTTATGGTTCTCCTCTATTCAGATCCTCTGTTTCTTGATTTGTTCACTGGGCTTGCTCCAGATCTGAATTAGTCCATCTTCTTTTCCTGCACAATTCACACAAAACCAATCAAAAATAACAAGATGATTTTTTATCTATTTTTTTATTTTTTTATTTTTTCAATTTTTCAAATTTTCATTTAATTAATCCGAAATTACAAAAAGAAATAAACTACCGTTTCACCGGCAACGGTGCCATTTGATTGTTTGGTGGTTTTGCGTATGCGTTTTAAAATTTAAGAATACCGCAATCAAGACGGTGTCGCTTGGTAGCTAGACGGTTGAGTACGAGTCGATCCACAGGGAAATGGTGTTCTTTTCTTTAAGTTCTAACGAGTTAAGTCCTAATTTTGGTAGGGTTTGATTTAAGATCTAAGAATGAGAAATAATTGATTTAAAGGCTTGCTAGGGTTAGGATTAGGTTAGTTCAAAATAAGGATTCTTCTCACTTCTATCAATGCCCTAGTTAAGAATATAGGTGTTAGGGTAATAGTTAACAACGGGGATTAGCACGACTAGGAAGAAACTTAGTTTCTTCCTTTTGGTCCTTGTCCGTCCGTTCTTAACTCTTAGCCCTAACCTCCAGTTAATTCAACCACACCCGGTCTAACTAGGGAATCACCGCTATCATGTAGGATACGGTGCCATAGTGAGCGGTGTGTGGTTGATTTAAAAAGAGTCCATATTTTAAAAATTATATGGGCAAAGAAAGAAGTGAGAGAGATTTCCTTCTCTAAAACCTTCCCTATCCTAACCCTAACGAGTGAGGAATTACTCACTCATTAGGAAAGTGACAATAAAATTCATTGTTGTTTTCTTTTTAATAGACAAACTAACTTGCAGATAATAAAAGAACAGGCAAAAATTTGCAGGTAATAAATTGCAGATAAAAAAAATGCAAGATAAAAATAAAAACTCACTTTATTGATGACCTCTCAACGATTACAAGGGAAATTAAAATTTTAGATCTAGAAATTAAAAAGAGGCATGTCTAATTAGGCTTTTGGCTTTCCTATTTATAGATAGAAAAAACCCTAGGTTACATTCTGATCCATACATGAATTTACCAAACTACCCTAAGAAAGCCGGGTCAAAGCACCGACACCCACCGACACATGCACCGACACGTGCACCATACGGCCGCGGTTCGGCGGCAGAAAGGCATGTTTGGCCACGGTTCCGCAACCGTATTGTAGGATCTTAATCTGCTTCTCTCAGGGTTGCTTCATGTTGCTTTTTCCTTCTGTTTTCTTCCGTTGGTTCCACAAAATCTCTTCTATTTTCTTCCAGATTTCCAACAGTGCAGATGATGTGGACTTTTACCATTAGCTTCGCGTTGAAGTCTTGAATCTTGTGCTGCCCTTATGCTTTGTGCATTGAACTGTCTACTGATCTTTATTTGTTCCTTGAACTGGTAGGCGGCATAATCTATTGTCGGTCGTAGTCTCACATTTGTTGCGAATTTTCATGAATTTCACTGTAACGATCTGAGAATCTGTAACCTGCAACTATTTAGCAGACATGAATCAAAAACACCTATTTATCTGTAATGTGATTATGAATGGGCGATATAATAATGCAAAATTCTGATATGAACAGTTTTCTTAAAAACCTGCGAAACCCTCCATCATTTCAGATAAGTACTATTTTGTATTCGTGCTGCATTTGTTGACCTTGTCAAGGCATAATGTACGGTAGCTGATTACTGCTTATCTGCCAGCATGTGATGCGATTGGGTTAAGGTAGTTGTGCAGCCTTGTTAACCTTGTCAAGGGTCGTTCGAGTGGGTTTAATTCAATCAAGAAATGATGGGTAGAACTTGACTAGCGCTTATGATAATGTTTTTACCCCTAACCACGTATGACCTTGTCAAGGTCATACGTGGTTAGGGGTAAAAACATTACGGAAATTTCAAGTGTTGAAATTTGCAATGAGATTGCATACCTTCTATATGATAGTTGGATCCTGATACCCACTGCGAGTAAAAGTTACTCCTGGGAGAATTTTGCACTTTACAATTAGCTAATCCAGTAGGTATCTAAAAAGGTATCAACGGGGTTATGCCTCTAGGGAAACGAGGTTTATTTTAATTAGGTCTTTGCGAAAGCACGGGGAACCTCCCTCGGAGTACTGATACCTGCCCGGCCGAACGATTGACGAACCTGTAGGGTGTAATTAATCCCGGCTAATCTTACCTTTATGGTTTGAAGGATGATTTGATAAAAATAGTGGGAGCCATCCTGATTAGATAAGATAATAACCAATTTAATCTTGCAAAGAGCGCATGCTAACGCGTTTCCTTCTCTCTCTCCAGACAGCAACCAATGTCACACCTTAATTAAGATAATAATATGTATGTATTGACCGAACCCTCCTTTTATACAGGGATAGGGAACGTTGGTCTCGCTCCATCTTATAACTGTCATAAGTTTGAGTAAGGGATAGGGGAATATCAGGATTCCCGCACCACCTGTACGAAGAAGCAGCATGTTGATGCATTTTCGTCGGGTGTGTTCGTTACTGAGAACTGTTTCTCAGTTTGATCTATGTCCAGGGTATTTGATACCGGATCAGAATCCCACGTATGTAATTTGTTACATTGGCTAAAGAAAGGTAGAGAACTGAGAAAGGGTGATAAATCCCTAACAGTAGGGAATGGTGCAATTGTTACAGCCAAGGCAGTTGGCGATTATCACCTTGTATTACCAACTGGTAATACATTGATTCTGAACGACTGTTACTATGTACCAAAGATGATGTGCAACATTATATCTATTTCTTTGTTAACTAAACAAGGATATAATCTCACATTAGAGGATAATGTTATGAACATTTTCCAGAATCAAGTGTTGATTGGATCTGGTACGTTATGTAACGGTATATACGTTCTTAATCAAAGTACAGTTCTTATCATACAGAACACAAACAAGGGGAAAATTTCAGAAATGAACAAAGCCTTCTTGTGGCACTGTAGACTAGGTCAT